>HG993124.1:35173652-35773652 GCA_905231855.2 Eristalis tenax | reverse complement strand
GCGCAACACTCGTCTACAGGATGGGTGGCTTACACAATGATTTTCCCAGAGGCTACATGAATGAAGAGGTGTCGAACCTTCACATCATCTCCTTCACTCGTATTACACTCTTAGGTACTCTCACCTAGGGCCTTCTCTTACTACAACCCCCGTGAACTGAATTCCGTCTACACCGCTTCGTCACAAGCACCAACTGGTTCCAGGTGTAGGATCACAATGGGCCTATTTTGACCGAAGAGTGAGTGCAAGAGTGGCTAACTTCGGACACTTAACTTAATGGTTGCGCCGGAGAAAGGAGTTCCCCTACCTGAATTTGCATACAGCCACTTATTCAAAGTGCTCACCTCTATCTGAAATGGAACAACGTCCAGTTGAGCTCTGTACCTGATCATTTAAGTACTCCATACCTGCATTGATAATAGCTCGAATTAGATATTCACAAAACCGAAATGAGCAAACTTGTGATTCCCTTCGCACACGGAAAAGCAGCCGTTTCATATAACCCACTGAAATCTGCCTGCCGATTATACAAGAGCCTTCATCTTCCACATCATTCATTCACATTCTTCTCGACTGCAAAATGCCAAAGACGATGCGATACGATGCTCGTTAGTATCTTTTGATGATCCAGCACCTACCACTTAGTCGCCATTAGGGGATCATTCAAATCCGATTATGAGAAAATCGATTTAATATCTGGATCTCAAATACTGTTACTGCTGAAGACGTGCATTCAATAGTAACTAATCCGGGGACAAGGATACTGCTTTGTTGTACCGTTCAAAGGGATTCTGTCGACAGCTCATGCATAGAGTGTCCTTGTTTCTTCAATTGAAACTTTTCTCGGAAATTCATTAAAGAATGTGCGATGGAGTGAATTTGGTTCGAATGCACTCAAGGAGTTACTTGTGTGCGTATAGAATTGAATTCTAATGTCCAGTTTCACAGTGCAAGTTTAAACTCCACTTTTGATGAAAACTTCAATTCAACGACATTTTCGGTTTAGCCAGTTTCGTTTAAAAATTGAACTGAGCTCAGTTTGTAGTTTAAGTTGAAGGGGGGTGTGCCCCCTTTTACACCTCACTTCGGCAACACAGTTGGATTTTGTTTTCCTCCTTTCAGAGCGAGAGCATTTTCCTCTCAATACAACTGATGTTCGATAGTGGAATCCTTCCTGGAAATGTTTGAAATTATTTTATTTCCGACATTTGATGAAAAATGGTTTGTCCCTTGTTATGCACAACGACTAGGTGATCCCTTACATCCATTTTGTTTACAATCTCCCTTTCAATGGTCAGACTCAGGGATGGATTGTCTGAACAGATTTTTAGTTGTGTACATGATTCCAAAGGACAGAACCAAAGGCGTTTCAAAACCACAAAGTATAGCAAATACATCAACAATCCGTTAAGAATTGCAGCAACTACACGCACCAGTTGAAAGGGTTGACCATTTTTTTCGATCGCATTACACAAGCCGAACTCAACTGAACTGAAGTTTAGCTTCCACTCTAAGAACGGACGAGTTCAGCCAAACATTTGAACTCGGTTTAGGTTCAGCTGAACTTAAGTTTAAACCTTGGCCGTGAAACTGGGCTTAAGAACTTGGGATTTTGTGCAAGGGAGTAAAGAAATCTTGTGTGGAACACTGACTGCTGGAACCACGATCCCAAACCTGAAAGCAAGGACTCACAAGTGATCCAAGCTGAATTTTCTAGCAGTCCATAGGGATCAGCTTCCAGAAAGACCGCGTTGAAGAACCCTTGTGTCGTCACCAAAGCTGGATTTCCAGGTTCGATTCCCAATAATTTCCTGTCTCCTCCTCTCTCGAATCACTGACCATTCTCAGAGAGTATAGGTGTCTGGAAAACTCTTCTCAAACTGTGCCGTTCTGATTCGCCCCGACACGATTGTTTGCTGTGGGAGATAAGCCCAGCTCCACTGTGGCCTGCAGAGTCAAACAATTCCACACTAAAATGCCTGACAAGCTCTATAGTCGAATGATGAGGGCATTGCCGCAACATCTTCAAAAACTGAGAGATTGCTGGGCTTTAAATCAGACCAGCACGACGCCTACAATTTGTAAAGAGAAACTGAAGTTCAGAATTCACCACAATGCATCGTGGGAAGTCTCATCCCACAGAAGGCGAACCCGCACATTCAGCATTCACTCGCCAACGGTGCAGCGCTCATGGTTATCCATGTGACCATCGCACGTTGACCCATTGCCCGTCATTAAGTTCCGCAGTCTTCAAACAGGTTGGATGCTACGTCTTATAAGCGATTAACATTCCTGTTAACTGTTATGAAAGTTCGGCCGTACAAACCGGTCGTTGGCATAATAAAACCAACTGCAAACGACCAGCCCCCGATTTGTTTTTCTCTTGCTTCTAGAATTGTACCCCGCACCAGTTCAGAGCCAGTCCAGGCAGCTTAGGGTCAATGAATCCCGCTTCTATAAATATTATTCCAAGCAGCTCGAGTTCGAATGCAAATCTTGTATATTTTGGTTTGTCTTTCTCCAAGCCTGCGGGGGAAATGCGACAAAAACCATGTCAACCGGGCCCAGTGCATCCGACACACGCTGAGCTTGTTTACTCACGTAGAATGTAAACACGTGATGCAACACTTGAAAGATCAACAAACGTATTTTCCAACGGCAGATACCACAAGATTTGCGGAAGTCACTGCAGCATTCCCTCCACGAAATCACTGTTGCTCGCTGAAGTGAAATAAGCGGGTCGAGTCATTCCTGTTTGCTCGTTTCTTTATCTCGTCTGAAATCACCGGCCGCCGCCGGCGCGCGGTTGTCGGTCAAGTTAACTTGATAATGCTAAAAATACAAAGCGCGAGCGCCTTTCAAGCGAACTTCCTCCACGGTCATGTCAACCGAACCATCAACACCACAGCATGCCCGCTCTAATCCGCGCGAGTGTCAAACACATCAAAACGACTCAAAGTTAGTCTGCCACCACTTCCGTGCCGTACGGTCGACGAGGTGTGCTTGGGTGTGTATGCGTGTCACTGAATCTCAACAACACCGCCGAACCCAACCGAAAATTTGACAATTAAAATGTATGTTTGAATATTCAATAATACATTCTCTTCGTCGGTCTCACTAAGTAGTTCCATGGTAACATGTGTCCAGAGATGAGAGGCCTCTACTGAGTCACTCTCTCTCTCTCTTTTCCGTCTCACTAGAAACGTCGCCATTCACGGCATCCTCAGCTGGCTGAGTGCCTTAGGAACGAAATTGTAATAGACCAGCGATCTTCGAAAATTCGGTATAAACTGTCAACAATGCCATCAAATTCAAGTGCCCATCAGCTTTAGAGCTTCTGCCAGTGCGTCCAAGTCGGATGCAGAATTTGAGCGCGAAACACTTTGGAGGGCAGTTTGCTGAACCCATTGCCTCCGCCGATCTGTCAGATAGCAACACGCATAAATCCAGACCGGTCTGTCACAAACTGGAATGACCTCCGACTATGACGCTCGATGCTGGTGGGTCTGTGCTCAAATGCTGGACGGTGAACCGCAGTCTCCGATACAGCAACGGATTTGAATATTTTAAGCATATCGAAGACATTTACGAGCTGTCGAAAGGAATGTTCTTGTGACGTGGGCCTGGGTGTTTCCAGGCGGTGGAGATGACTGATAAAACCTGGGACATGTGTATTCTTGTCTTTCTGCTGCCATAAGAAGAGTGCGTCATTAGCAGTCGCTGAATTCCTGATTCGAATCTAAATACGTTCCTGTGACTCATTGGCTAGAGTATGAAACGACAACGTTGGAAGTGGATGCTGCAAATGAGCGGTAGGGCAGCTAAGAAGTTATGTATCCAGCCGTTTCCTTATTGCCACATGTGATGCTCTTGAGGTCTGTGCTCAGCAAGAGGCCGGAAGAAGTTTACAACAAGAAGAGGTTCTTGAACAACGATGAGAATGACTTCAAATGCTTGCTGCGAGACGTTGAAGCACGCGTCTTGAGTTCCGACACCTGTACAAACTGAACATGTCTGAACCGATTTCGGGCGTCGATAAGTATGCCTTCAGATGCTTGCTGCGACACGTGGAAGCACGCGCCTGGAGATCCGACATCTGTACAAACTAAGCATGTTTGAACCAATTTCGGGTACCATCTGTATTAACTTCGAATCCAGGCGAAGTTTACTCTTGGTATCAGAGGGATTGCGGCCGCATTTGCGACTCCCATGCTATGCTGTCTAGATTGAGTCCCCGAAACGAGCAACTTTCATAATCCACGGCATCAACTCTCTGGAGTGTTTGAAACAGATTCTCAAATTTCGATGTTTTCAAAGTAGAAATCAAACCGGAGGGGCGCGCTACTCGTAAGAGAAATGTAGCACTTTCAATCCGTGTTGTTGATGTAGAAGTTAGGGCCACAGTGGAACTATAGCTAGCTTTAAGGACGAATTTATGTCCCCTTCTTCGAAGAATGTAACAATGGCGACGACCACATTATCTTGGACGGGATGGGACGCAATCTGAGATACGGTGAGAGACGATTTAATTGTCCTTGTTTAAATTGGCATGAGATCCAAGGCATCGTTCGTCAAACCTTCGCTGGGCTTAAGGCAGTGTTGTAGCGAGGGGGGCAAGGGAGCGCAGACCCTCGGCGCACAGTTTTTTTTATGTTGGTCACCATCCTCTCAAACTGGGCGTTTAATTAAGCACACCTTTGCAGGGGGTGTTTAAATGTTTGTTGGTCTCTAGAAAAAAAAATGCTCACACTAGGAGACCTAGTGCTTCTGAAAGCTGAAACCGTCCTCATACAAATCAGCTTTCCGTTCAGGTATTTTTACACGTAAAAACTGGAATGAGCAGGCTTAAATCGCACGTAGCAGCAAACGGAAAACCTCCCATAGATCTGCAGCACTGAAATGCGGCTAAGCGATGAAGTGTGAGATGAACGTGTTCGTTAAACATAAAATTACTCGGAATCAGTCGTGAATTCCACCTGAAACTACTTCAAAGGAATCGTCAAATACCAGCTTAAGCGAGTGGAGCAGGTACATGTGTGGTTACAGTGACTAGGTAGGCGATTGTACGCGGACTGGGACATGCAGATTTAGATCATAATTTCAAGAACACATTTCACATGAAATTGCTCCAGAGGACTGACTATTCGCAGGAATTTCTGTGTCACAACTTCGGAATTCAATGTTGTCATGTGAATTGTATCATCAAAAGAAATCACTGCCGTGATTTAATAGATGAATTAGTCTTTCGCAGAAATTCGATACTGCGAATGACAGCGCTCTGAGATATTTCCTGTCGATATCTAAAGCTTATTCAGGTGATGATTCAGAAAGATCAAGGTCCTGGTCGTGGATAGCTTACTTATAAAGCGCCTCTCCTGCCAAGGCGAACACCCAAGTGTGGTTAGACGCATACGGTGGAGGAAACCGCAGAACAGTGAAATGCTGGAAAATTCGTAGAACGGCACATGTCTAAAAGGTTTGAGCAACAACGACAGCAGAATTCCAGCGCATGTGTAGGGAAAATGGCAACTGTTTTGGCCTTGCATTGGTGAGAAAACAACTTCGTGGCTTAAAACAGTCGGAGTTAAATTTCGGCCGTCTTTGGGATGACGGCAGTTGGCGAAGAAGGTTCAACCACGAACTGTCCAGCGACTAGAGTCCAGCCAGGCATAAGATGGCTAGACCAAGCCAGAAGAATCTTCGACTCTGGTCCTGTCCTGGTCCTAACCCAAGTCATGGTTAAGGACGTGGTAGGGTTACCATGGCTGTTTAAGGTAGCCTAGGACAAAAAGTTTTTTTTTTTTTGGACACAAGGACACAATAAAAAAAACTATGTCCATGAACTCAAATAAAAAAGCTATTTTTACATTTAAAGGGTTGACACATGGGAGTTGAAATAAGATCTGTTGAATTTTATGTTTTCTATCAGATTTTATGGCTCTGTTTTACTTATAAATTTATTTTTCTTACAATTACTTGTTGGGGAAAAAAATAGGACAAATTCTTAAAACATGGGAGGACACATGGCAACTCTGGGACATGGCAATTAAAGCTTGAGAGTTGACCGTGATCACTGATCAGCTTGATAGGTCTTGGAGGCGACGAAGCATATTGCATTGATCACAGCTGTTGCTGTCCCTCCCTCTATCTGGACCTTGCCCATAGTTACATAAACTCATGGCAACCCTGGAACATGGCAATTCAAGCATGAGAGTTGACTGTGATCACTGATCAGCTTGATAGGTCTTGGAGGCGACGAAGCATATTGCATTGATCACAGCTGTTGCTCTCCCTCCCTCTATCTGGACCTTGCCCAGGTTACATCAACTCTCCTTTTTCATAAACACACATTGCTCCAGACGTATCGCCAACGAGACTCCGTCCCGGTCCAGTGGTTTGATTTTTTGCAACAGATGGTTGCAGCCATCTGAATTGATGGCAAATGCTTTCGGTGGCATCATTCAAGCAATGACCTCGTTGGCTTTTCAAGGGCTTTGCGTTCTCTTCAGAAATAGTAATTACTCGTATTATGCCACTCTTCGCGAGATAATTAAGTCGATGGTTCATGATTTTCTGGGTTCATTGACATTGACGTGGCTAGTGAAAAATATGAATGAGGTAATAAGCGGACACACATAAAACCACTCGCTTGGCTGGGCACTTACATTTTTGCAATTAAAAGACGGTAGACACGTTGGGTGGTTGCTTCGGTTAGCATACAATTTTCGCATCTCAGTCTTTAGGAGAACTAAGCCGAAAGTGGCAAAAAATAGAATTGGGAAGACTTTTTTGACTTATTTTCAAAATGCTTGGTAAGTGTGGTCAACCGCATGTACTGGGTTTGGGGTACAATTTGATGTGTGTTGTTGTTTGCTGCTGACTTTTCGGTGTTTCATTTTTTGACAGCTCTTAGACGATGCATGACATGTGTCAACGTTAAAAAAGTTTCCATTCCGTACACCTTACTGCCGGCTAGGTGGTCAGTCCCGGACTCGTCATTTGACGATCCGTACCGAGCAACCGGTACAAGAAGACTTACTGCCTCCACTGAGCCACCACCGGGCAACGAATGCTACAGCGAGATATTTGGTCGAACAGCTTGAGCTTGCTCAGGGGAACGCTTGTTCTCTTGTGCCGGCGTATGATGCACGACCTTAGGTCTTGCCAAAGTAAGCGACGACTATCCCTTCCCTCCCATCCGGTGGGCTGGATCAAGGTGTAATACGACCCGTGCCGAGGATCAGCCTGGCTGGGGGCCCACTTGAAAAACTCAACCACGCCTGCACGCCATGTCGTTCGAAGTTCTGCAACGCCTGAGCTCCAACTTATTTCTAAAGAACTCGATTCCTCTTCAACGCCTGTGTGCAGCCCGCTGTTCTGTCTCAACGTTGGAGCGGAACAGTCGCAGCCTGGTTCTAGCAGCTTTAGCCTTCCCGGTTCTACTGCTCACATCCAGTTCGGTGACACCACGGTTAGCCGAGACCACACTTCCTAAATAAAGAAAGCTGTTCTCGACTTCCTGTCCGGCAATGTTAAGTTGGGCGCAGTTAGCAGAAATGCTAAGGGCTTCGGCTGTACTTACTTTGAGCCCCACTTTGTTTGCCTCAGCTTCTGGATTATGGGCCATCGAGTGAAGATCCATTATCCGAAAGCAGACAAACTTCGTCAGCGTAGTCTGGCTCTTTAAGAAGTCATAGTCTATCGAATGCCATAATTTCCGTCCGTCAATGCTGCATGGACTACATCGCTGATAACCACCGGAAACAATAGTGGTGACAGTATGCACCCTTGACGAACTTCACTTCAAACCTCAAACTCCTCTGTCGACGTACCATTGTGCAAGACGTGACAGTTACTACCTCGCAATGCCTCTCATGCGCAAGGCCGACCAGATTGCATCTCGATTGGAGCTATCGAAAGCCTTGTCGAGGTCGACGAACAATAAATGTAGCGGAGACCTATACTCAACTATACCCTATGTGGTCGATGCAGGAGCAACCAGCGCGAAAACCACACTGTTTGAATTTAAATGCTGTTTGGTCCGTTCCAGAACTATTCGCGCTATTATTTGGGACACTGCGGGAAGAACCCAAATTCCCTTCTCAGGTTTCCCTTATTTGGAAGCCGAATCATCGCATAAATGGCGTCCATGGCGATGTTGGTATATGCGTCGACCCCTACGCCACTGCAACTCACTGCCTGGCTTCGATTCCCGGCCGGTGCGACCAAAAATAATGTTCCACGGTCCCACCTCTTTCGAGTCACTGACAATGTTCAAGGAGTTTCAACTTTCTAAAAAGCTTCTCAAACTTGGCCGTTCGGAGTCGACGTAAAACTGTAGGTCCCTTCCACTTTTGATAGAAAGTAGCACGCACAACACGAGTGGTTGCTGAGAAGCTAATCCCTTCCCTGGCCCCTCTGAGGACTGTAGCCCCACTTACGCACTGTAACCACGGACGTTAATTGTGCAATTGTGGAATGAAGACATACCAACTGCGGTCCACATGCTAAACCCGGAGATCCGAGATTAGAGATGCACACTGATGTGGATAAAAAAAAAACCCAGAAGGTACACGTGAACGCCGGTGCTTTGTATTCGAATGCTAACCTCCTGGTTCAAAAATGTAGGAAAGCCTGAACCTCCCGTATAAGAATCAAATGATCGCGGACCCGAGACAACTTGGCCTGGATGACTGCGTGGCCCCGTCGTCAGTACTGAAGGGTAGCCTTAGCTGACACTCAGATCATCAACGTGTCGTTGACCTGAGAAATCCAAATAAACTCAGTTCGTTCACGGCCCTAGACCATGTCAGTCGTTGATCAGTTTCTTGAAAAAAAAAACCTGGGCAGTGCTCAAAAAAATCATTACACAAGAATGTCACCATCTAACTTCTTTAATGGGCCTCGCCTTGCTTTGCAAATTCTGATCAATTTAGAGCACCTAGACTGTCTGCTAATCAAAGCATATTCAACTGAGTACCTCACTGACTTCTTGAATACTTTTGATTTATTTCGCCTGCCATATTTATTGTTAGCATTCTTCGAGACTCACAACAAGCCACAACTAGCATACACAGATCTTGCCGAAAAGCAATAAACCGTAAACACCAGCTTCCGGTATTGTGCCTGACTATGCGAAAAGGCCCCCACAAGCAAACAATTAAAATTCAGTCTGATTCATTGGATTCCGTTTGTGAAAGAAAAAGTTCTGTCAAAACTATACCGATCGTCTAAAAATACAATTCACACGATCCGGTCTCCACATCTCCACGGAACAAGCGACGGAGCGCCGTGGCGGCGGTGGCGACGACGGCAGCAGTTCTCGCGCACGAACTCATCCATGAAAGTGACCAAGTAACATTGAAATCTGTTGTGGTGGATGCTAAACACTAGATGCTAAACGCGTTTCGACGCCACGGGGTGCCGATGGCTGTCGGTCGAATGCGGGTAGCCTGCGGCTGCCCCATGTGGCAAGCGAGTTCGGTTCCACTCCTATTTCAACGGCTCAAGCTAATTCATTAATTTTACGTTTTTCAGCTTTTCGCTCTCCACGCCTGAACTATTTATAGACACATTGTATGAGCACACTGGATGGCCGCTAGTGAATGAAGGAAGCCAACAAATGCTCGGCACAATTGCACACTCCAGTGAACGAGGACGGGGCAGATTTGGCATTAATTTCATGCCCCTACAGCGGTATTATTGTTTCTTGGCGACGGTTTTCGGTATTCAAGGCATTTTCGACATCTTCGACATGCTCGACATCACTCACCCGCCGATCATCGCCGTCATCTAGATCTTTCATCGAAGCGAAGCGGTCACCGGTGGGTTTGAGTTGTTATGCTGCGATGTCCCAGACTGAGAACCTGAGTTGACAACTTATTTGGGGACACGAGAGAGAGAGAGAGCAATTTTTTGGCACAGATTTCCTTTCTTTCTCCTTGTCCACGCCCCCACACTGAAACGCGGCGGAATCTATTCTCGGAGGTGTGGATGAAAGCACATCTGATTGAATTGATGCCGAAATCTGCGTCAGAATGGATATTAAGGCGAATGCTTATGATCGATTCATTACATTCGGGGGTGCAGTTGGGAAGGGTGGAGCACCATTAAGGTTATTTTCGTGGCGAATTGGAAAGGGAAATTCTGGTTTACGTGCGATTAGAGTTGGTGGCGTGACGTTGAATGTGTTTATTCGAGGAATATTGAACAGAATTATTTACAGATCCACTCACGGTTTGAAAAACTAATTAGCGGATGTGTGGTAGTTCGAGTCAGTCGGGCGAAACCTGAAGGTGATGTGTCAATATTTGTACTTGATGCTGCAGGTTTTTCTGTTGATTTGGGCCTTACTTGTTGCTGTCAGCTCGCATCAAGGTCGCCGATTATCGAGTGTGAGGATTATGCCCACCTGATGGCTCATGTGATGAGTGTGAATCTCTTGGTCAGTGGGGTGTGTTATCAGAAACAGACTGATGCGGACTGATTCGCAACCACTTATGATGCCACCAAGTGATGTTTCACTGAAAATAGAAAGTGGACTGTGAGAAGGGATGCAGATTGATGAGGAGCAGGAAGCTGTCAGTCCTGCTGGTCCTTCGTGAAGTATCCTTCATCACATGCATAAACTGTACTTAAGGTCATCGCGTGTCGTCCTTGAACGCTACCACCAACAGTTGGATTGATTTGTGAAAAATAGAGCGTTCCGTGCTGAGAACTGAGTTTTAGAATGCAGCTTGGAACACTCTATGTAGACGGAAGACATTGAAACTAGGTTCAAACGGGTGGAAGGCTTCACTACTTTTCTGCCACATATTAGTTCAAGCCTCGCAATTGAACCGTAGTGCAGTGAAACTTGAGAGAAGATTTAACCACGAACTGTATGGGTGCTATGACAACATTAGCCTCACCAGGTGCCTACGGCTCCAACGCCAACGACATGATCAACTTGACAGCAGGAGAGTCTTCGATTCCTTGGATGAGCTGCAATGACCGAGAAGTCGCGCACGGATTATGCATAGCAAAAAAAAAAAGAAGAACGAGAAGGAGAATGCAGACAGCCCCGATTGTTTTCTCAACCTGCATCTGATCTCTTACATAATCGCTCGTCATTGATTGTCGCACCTTGAGCTTAAGTGGTTAGTCCCTTTTATTATCACATACTGTCCCAACCTAGCTCAAGTGTTTTAGATATTCAATAAGCGATAGTTTGCCCGCAGGACTATGACATCCTTTAATCATGGGTAACCTCTCCGCCTGTAACATCCAAGATTGGTAGCGTTGGCGTGTTTATGACGCACGAGCTGGGTTTATAACATCAGCGAAGGAATGTTATAGATAGCAGACGAAATGTAAAAACCAAAAAAGCATTGGGGATAAAACTAAGCCCTGAGGCACACCACGGGATGTCAGACTTGGAGCCGGCCTGAACCACATGGATTCAACAAGCCAGAGATTAGGTTCAAATCCATTTAATAAGAGATTCATCGATAATAGAAGTACGCCTTTTCGACAAGACAGAGATTTCGATCCAACAAGGTTCCGCTTTTCGATGAGTTAAGTCAGCAGTTCTCCTTCTGCTACGGCCTTTTCGATGGTCATTTAGGAGGTTCCTCGATTCCGGCTGTTTAATGAGCTAAGGAGTTATCAGTGTCAGCTCGATGAGCAGGGATGTTTATAAAAACGGGCATTGGCACTGGTCAAATTAAATCGGCATTATTCACCAAACAAATTCTCGTATCAATGACAAGAGGGTCCTTTCCATTGACTCACAGCAAACCAAAAAAAATCAAATCTGCCCTAGATCATCCCTCATGTGCTAAGTTTCACCCACTTATGCATATTGCGTACATTCTGTCATTACCCCAGACAAGTACCGGCACCAATCAAGTTTGCAGGCGCCACCAACATCGCCTGTGCGCCAGCAATTGGGTCAAAAGCACTCCATCGAGCACACTCAATGAACTCCAGTGTGCTTCAGATGCATTCGACCCCATAACTAATCTCAGCACTCGATCTGAGGAACTCATAAGCCAACAAGTTTAAACTTATTCCCGGGCAAGCAGATGAAAATCGCTTTAGACAGTGACGACATCTCAACCGATTTCCCCTCGCTCAACCCATTTCAGTTTTACAGTTGTCTGGGAATAATTTACATCTAATTAACCGAATTATTTGCAATCCCCCTAGAGTCGTTCTCGCTGTATCGTATCCACTCGATTCCACTCAATCGAAGAAGTCATCCCAAATCTCAATGTGGAATCTGTGAAATTCCACCATGATGCGACTCGCTTCACTTCACCCTGCTTAGGTAGCCCTCCCTGACAGACAAAGTTTATTCGTATCAGTCATTGCAGTTAAATCGTGCAGAATGAAATTACTCGTCTTTGATCGCCATCCGCCAGACTCTGACGCCGATTCCGTCGGCCTCTCGTCCTTCTTAACTTAACTTGTTGTCATCTTGATTTCTTCTATTCCACAATTCCACCCCGTCCGCCCCCATTAGCAAAACGCACCGAATCCTTAACATGGAATTTTCCACTTGACTGTCTCCAACCCCAGTGCGACGGCGACAAGGACGACTTATGGCAAGCAATACGAAACTCAGCTGCCAGCCAACATCGACGGGCAACGGCAGGACAGCATATCACACCCACACTCACACACATTTACAAACACGACGCATAGGGCATCAAGCTCTTTGCTATTAAGGCGATTATCCTTTGATGCGATTCCCCCGATCGATGACAGGAGAAAATCAAATGGAAAATCCATCGCAAAAGGGCGTGAGTGCGCGGGCGAGTGCGAGGGAGGGGGAGCCTGTTTTGAGGGAGCCTGAGAACCAACACCCCCTCCCTGAGGATGAACGTCGATTCGCTTAATGGCCGCATCATAGCAGGACCCTCCTGTGCGACGGCGGCGTTGGTTGAGCTGATGTACAAACATTGGCCGCCTCCCTGAAATGAAGCCATACGCGAGGGGTTTACACCCGTCACCGCAACCACCTGTGGAATTTTCCGGTTGACTCGCGGCGTTATGCGTGCCATTCGCGGCCGCCTTACCCCGCCAGGTAAACAAATTCATGACCATTCAGAACTCTGTCAACTGATTTAATGAGATTTACAAGACATTTGGGAATAGCGGGTGCACTGAAGTGGATGCCTTCGTCGACGGTGACAGTTTCTACTCTGTTTACCATCGTATTGTAGGGCGTGGGTTAGGTGTTGAATTTGCGCCAGAGTCGGCAGGGAAGGTGAACAAAGTTTATGTAATTGTTAACTGTCTCGCGGGACGTCGTCGGGGATAATTACTCAACTTTCGCCACCGCCCGGTTGCAGACATGGACGGTTGAAGGGTTTAAGTCTTTCAGGCTTTCAAAAATTCGTGGAAACTGATTCATTTCCGAGCTGAATTGTTGTCAGAAATGAAATGACACCCACTCAGGACGGGCTTGTTTGCTTGGGATCGTAGAGCGTGGAGGAAAGTTTTGTAACAATCTTTACACTTCGGTGGTGCGGTTTGTTTTGAAAAAAAAAAAGTATCGCTTGGTGGCCCAAATTGAAAAGTTTAGAGTATGTAGAGGCGAAAGTGGGCAGACAAGCAGAAGGTTCGGTTAGGCAAACAGTTAGAAAATGGAACATTTTAAGTGAGTCTTGTAAGGGTGGTTGTTTAAGAGCAAAGGCATTTGTTATCTGATCGGTTTAATGACTGAGTCGGGAAGAGCAGAGCACTAAGGGACAGCGGATGACAATCTCCATCCGCCTGTGACGGAATTCACGGAATAATGAGCACTAAAGAAGGCAAGAGAATGCCTTTGATCGGGTGTAGTAGGGAAGCGTGTTGTGATTTGAGGCAACTGGATAATAATGAACAGGGTCACGCTTAGTGTGGTTTAAGACCCAAAAGATGCCATCACTACACCACACAATGGCAGAATTGGCTCAACTCCTTACTTGAAGTGAGCGGCAACTGTACACGACTAGGACCACATCACCAGAACACCGCCAAATCTATGACGACATAATGAGCACAGACGCCACTTAAAAGCACACAGAGGGACAATGATTGGAGTTCTATTGAGTTAAGCCTCTCAAGTGGGCTTGTGAGAGGCACTTATACAATAAGCTTGAGATAAGAAGCTTTTCGGCAATTAGCCGTAAGAGGGGCAGACAAATTAGAGCCGCAGTCGAACCTATCCGATCAAGAGCTGTAGTTTAAACAGAGACGTTAGGCCACTCATTTTCACGATACTGGTTCTCTGGTACAGGGTGGGGCACACAAGTGGACGGGGGACCTCAACCGGCTTGTTGTGTGAAACTGGGGACAGATGGCAAGGCATGTTGGGTGAGGCCCAGGTCCAGTGTGTGACTGTTGGTGTTGAAGTTCTGCGAAATTTGACGATGCTTCTGAATACATTTTTTTCGGTTTTGACTAAGGTTCTTGTTGACTGGAAGCAGTTTGCCTAGGATCGAGACGATAGGTATAACTGAAGCTCACCCCCTCCACAGCTTCAGAACGAGGGAACATAGGTGGGTCAGAGAGCGTAATTCGATGTAATGTTAAGCCTGGCACATGGACCTACTGTGAAGGAAATATCGAACTCGGCAAACGAGTGAGTCTTGTTGAAACTAAAGCGTCACCCGGAAAAGTTTAGGAGCTCAGTTTAAAAATGCAACCAAATTTGCAACAAATGTGGTTACCGAAGAGCAAGAGCATGAACCGCCAGTTTAAAGGGCAAAAATTGAGTTAAGCCCAATAGTCAAATGATTCTGTTTCTGTTTTGTAGTTACTACGTAGGCTGGTATACTTAGACTCCACCTAATGGGAAACCTGAAAGTTGAGTGAGCAGGGCATTGGAAGAATTTCTCGATTTAACTGCGAATCGAGGAATTCCTCGACTTCAGAGTAAACACCACTCAAAGGCGGATATTCCATCCAGCAATTTATCCCCCACGTCTGGCGTTATTTTGTTGCAAGAAACCGAGGTTCGTTGAAGGTGGCTGTGGCACAGCGAAAAGTAAAATAACTAAAACCTGGCTTAGTCTTCTTATCGCAGAATTCAAGTTCCCTGCTTTTAAACGATCACACTTTTCCTGGGCGGGACTCAATGCAGGCTAAGGTACGTCAAGCCACGGAATTATTTTTATTTATTTTACTTTTTTTTATGATCCAATTACGTCTTCATTGCACAGTCGCAGCGCTTCTTGTTTGAGACGTCGATGTCATCGCCCATGGTGCCCCATCCCGTCACTTCTGCATCGCAACGCCGAACATCACCGTGGCCCACTACTATGTCAACCAGGGCACTTTCCGACTCGAGGTATGAAATGAAGTCAATGAAATAAGGTCTTCCGAGAGTCGTTGCATCGAATCTTCGATAGCCTCAAATAAATCGTTAGTCTCGTTCTCCTCTTCTTTCCTGTGTTTAATGCTGACGATGTTCTTTGTTTGATCGTAGGCTGAAGACGGCTGCTCAATCCTGAGGCACTCAGCCAGTTGATCTCGTGGGATAGTTGGAGGCCTGTGAAAAGCCAAGGCACGGGACTGGTGGCTTCTCGTCGAGGCTTGAAGTGTGTATCATTATTCGTCGATCATCATGAGAAATCCCATCCAGTCTTAAGGACGGTTCAGACTGTAAAATGTTGGCAATAGAGGAACGTCCTCTGTTTTAATTTCTAGTAAATATAGCTGGTCTTGTTGAATTTCTAATTTCTAGTTAGTGATTACAAGCACAATTGCGGGCCCTTGTCATCACCCGGCACATAACCACAAGATCCCCGTATCGGTCTACGCTTACTTCTCGCACTCATTGGCAGAACACCAATAGAACTATTGCCTGTAAGTCGTAAGAAAGACCGTAAGAACGTAAGAACACCAACCAATCAGTCGCCAGTGATAAGGTGGTGCAGTCGCCTGGGGACTATAATTAATTCGCCATCGTCAAATCAACTAGTCAACAAAATACCATGGCGCCATTCACTAAGTCGCTCAGACGCCTCTCGTTAATCACGTTTCCTGACCCTTCCTCTCAAGCTTCGCATAAGAATCCAGCAGACTCTAACGAACCCCTCAAAGGCGCTACAATTCTCGAGTACTCACTCTAACCTGCACTGTGCTCACAAGCGCATCCCTGTCATGTGCAATCAAACACCCGCCCAGCTGTTCCACGTGATGAAGAGTTCTTACTTGCTCCATCATCGACAGTAAAATTCAATCAAAACATTCGATCACAAACTCCTAAGCTGGCATATGCGCTCAAGTCAGTTCAAGTGTCCAAACAAGGTGTCCGCTCTCATTTCTGGCCCACCCGTAAAAAAAGCACGCATTGTGTCATCACAGTGCGGCTTCGTGTGTCATGAATGTCAATGAACTCCTGCGGAAACAGCTCCGCAATTTGTGAGTTGCACACGAAGAGATTCCATCGCACAAACTGGATCAATTAACAGCTCTAGACAAGATACCCAGGCACTACGCACTCTTGTCGATTCCGGTCAAGAGTCATCCACCTGGCCATCAAATTTGCATAAACCTGAACTCAGGTTCACTGCTCATCCGCCAGCGACTGACTTTAATTGCCCAAGTGACACGTAACACCTGCACGCCTAATGAAGGAAAAGTTGAGTAGCAGCAATATTTTATGTTAATTAGTTAACGGCTTCAGCCTTAGCGTCACAATCGGATAATCTCCGAATTGGCTCCTCTTGCCCTTGTCTTGCCTTGTAGACATTTATTTTTGGAATGCTTCGGCTTCGAGTGGCTTCACTGAAACTGGAGTCCGCCAGTGTGGCGTACGATTTTCCGCGTGCGACACTTCGCTGCTCTGAGATTCAACTGGATGCTCGCGGATTCATGAGATGCATGTGATTTGTGAAACGCTTTGCTTTGCTAAATATGAATTTCGATAGATTCAGCTCTGGGATTTGCATGCAAGGTGTATCTGCGCGCGAAAGTTTGTGATGAAATCGGAAAGCTGCCTATCGAGGGTAAATACTGTGGCAGTGTCAAAGGCAGTCGAGCACAGAGATGACAAGTAACACTTGAAAGCAGTGTCAAGTGTCAGATGAGGTCTTCATCATTTTTGTTTGTGCTCCTCAACCACTTTGAGTGGAATGTTTGCTGTTTGCTGCGAGAAAGAAAGCCGGCCACTGGCTGGCAGGGGAGAGTTGAAGAAAAGTTGTAATTGAGTGTTTGACTTACGGCCGCTTGAACTGCGCGGTGGTCTTCGAGATGTTCTCGGGTAATTAACGTCATTCGGGGGCTAAGGCCGTACGTACGAACGGTGGGGTAATGGAAATGCAATTGCTGATTGCTTCACAGGAGAGAGAGAGATTGTGTTGTGAAAGTTTACTTCACAACAATAAGCGCTCGTGCTCATTGTAGGCCATGCGGCTGTTGACCTTCGCTCCGAGTCTTGAGTTTCTGGAGGTTGCTATGTGAAACAGTTAGCAGCGCGTCGTTAACATTGCTTAGGTAATTATTTGACCAGCTGAAGCATTCTTAGTTAACTACAAGTTAATGCGCAATACGAACGGGATTCGCCTTTCGCGCTTGTCAACTTGTGGACAGGCTTTGCGTGGATTACAATACGAAATTGAGAAGTTTGCGGTGGAAATGGAAGTAATAAACATTCGGCAGTTCCTCTTCTTGCGGTGGTGCCGTTGTTCGGGATAGACCTTTTCTTAGCTCGTGCCGTGAGTGCTAATGGCCTCACACGGCTGTTTGACAGTTACTGTATGTCTGAACCATGGCGGTGACTCAGGAGAGGTGGTGTCGTGCATATGAAAGCTGGTGAGTTCCTATCCCGTTCGGACAGCTATACATAGTCTGGCCAGCTCAGGGCGTGGTTCCTGACACGGACATCTCATGGTTGAACCTTCTTCTCATTTTCATAAGGCGCACGCAGAACTTATGGCGCGAAAATAACCCTCTTGGCGATTCTGAGCATAAGGAAGGCTCCTCTGGACTTTCGAAAGTAAACCCCTATCAGGCAGAGGTCCTATTGCATCATGACTCAGGAGTTCGTGGCCTGTTTAGGGTAGGTTTGTGAAGGATTCGGCTTCTGGGTTTCAGGCTTACACTTCCAATTCTTTGCTTTAGCAAATTTCCAGTCCCCTATAGACAGCCGTCGAAAAGAAAACACTGCTCGTAGTGCAGGTGGTTTCAATTACAAGTCAAGAGAAACAAGTATGTGTTACAGGATGACGCTCAGAATCGCTGAGTTGATAGTGGCTGCCTACATGGTGACAGTCACACTTGGGCCAACTTCACCGCAAGCCAGTTGCAGCTGCTAAATGAAGTTCCGAAATAATACAACGAGTGTGGCACGAAGGACGTATAATGTAGTAGTTCCAGTTGTTCTGATAAGCAAATGTAAGCATTTCAAAATTGTCTAAACAATTTGAAAGAGTATGAAATCTGAGCAGTATGTTAGACCTTGTTTGTTATGCTCGATGTTCATTCTGTACGTCAGCCTAAGTAAGACATTCTGTTTCACTGAAGTGGGGAGAGAGGTCCCTGTCCTTCAGTTAACAGACTTTTGCCAACACGTACATACATAGACAGTTGATCATTCAGTAGACATTGTGGCTGTAGTGAATTGGCAACAGTACGGTACGGAGCATGGGAACCTGAGAAGTACTATTCAACATGTCGAAATACTCATGAAATGCTTCAGGCCACTTATCTTTGTTTGTTAGGGCGCATGTCTAATCTTGTTTCAGGGCTTCCGACAAGTGCGGACATACTGGTGACACTACAGTGGCCCAAAACTGACAATCTCTTTCTAATTCCGAGTTTAATAATAAAATAATAATAAATTGAAATAATACACAAAATATAAAAAGATACAAAAATACAAAGGATACACGGAAATTACAAAGGTCAAAAAAGGACCTCTTATCTTGGTCTAATCATCGTTCTTCAAACGCTTATCGTCTTACGTGGAATCACCATAGTTCTCGGCGACGATTTTTATTATCCTCGTTCTCCTTCTTCCTTATCTCTGTAAACAGGCTTATGACGCGATCACATCCTACATGAATAGACGGCAAAAATTTCATATTACACATAGTTCACATATATGTGTACTTCTTCCTTTGTTGGTTACTGTTTCTTTCTTTGTTTTCGTGATCGCACTTAAGCATCAATAACTTCTAACGGTATTCGACGTAAATGATCACGCCCAAAAACCAAAACCTTTTAAATGTTAATTTGTCGGCTCCATATCCGACTGTGAACACGTCCATACTGCATTGTTTTTATTGTTCGCCGAGTGTCTCCATTCATCTCCAACTCACACATTTGTATATGCGCAGCAACGTGGACTTGAATGTAGGGCCTTGAGAATAACGTATTTGCTCGTTGTTGTCAATGATCAACACAAACGACAAGATCGTTGAACTTGTCAGGTTCTTACATAGAAAATTTATAATTTCGGGCCAACCTTATTTGGACCTCCTAAGCTACGTTCCCACCGAACCGAAACCGCTAGGTCCGGATGAACTTTTACTGAAACCTCAATAGGTCATTTCCACTGAGTTTGAAGTGGTTTCGCTCCCAATTTATCAGTGCCCGCCAAAACAAATGTCACTCGCCTTAATTTTTCACCACATCAGCTCTCTGTTGACAGGAATGAGGCGTGTAGGCTGTAAGCTTGTTTGATTTGACAATGTCTCACGGACGACGGATGAATTCAAGGGGGCTGCAACTAGGTTTATCAGAAACCGCGAGGTTTCCAGACCCCAAAAATGTATGGCGGAACCGGTAGGTTCGAAGAAAATTGCTCGTTCGGCCGGAACGTAGCGAACTTTCAGAAGAACTATCTTTGTTCTTCCACTCACAACTGGAGACAATTTATGAGCACCCCCTAACTATTTGGATAATGTCATTGTGAAACATACAATGCACAACCAACTCCTTTTCCTTTGAGATCCGTCTTCGAAGGAATTCCAGATCTCCCGCATCAACTAAACCACAAAGCCCCAATATCAGGGAATAAACTGCATGCACATGAATGACAGGAGCACTCCGGGCTTCACCTTTGAAAACCATTTTCCATCACTGTTGCCAATTGACAATCAGCAACTGCCAATCACAAATGTATCATTTAGACTAGGAAAATGCACAGAGCGCACGGAAAATCCTGATGATAGTCCTTCGAGATCGAAGCCTAATCAATTAAAAATTAACACCGCAATCAGAGATAGACATCTGAAATTTAACAAACCTCGCTGTCCTGAAAGTCGACACTGATAGATGCAAGACCGACGAAATGGAAGCCATAGGGCTTCTTGTTATGCCATCTATGATCTCTCCCTCTCTCTCTCTCTCTCTCTCTCCCCCCCTCTCTATATCTCTCTCTCTCTCTCTCTCTCTCTCTCACAATGAAGTAAAACCGATGGAACTTACTAAACCCAGACAAGATCATTTTCAGGGTAATGAAGTACGGAACTTCATCAAACAAAATAGATGCGCGCCATAGAAAATCACCGTAATGGGTATATTAGCCTAGTGAAGAAGTCGAACTAAGACCAGAATTCGGCTTGTGTGTTTTTACACGCTAAACTGCCGGATTATTGTACCAATCCTTATGAGAATTTGGCACTCGTTTAGGGTAGATCCGATCCCAACGGGCCTACTTTGGCCTAAGTGTGACCGCTTTCTGCAGTCAGCCACTACAACTTAGCGCAGATCCGATATAGGCGAAGTACAAAATACGAACCAAGTAATAGATAGTAGTGCATAGTAGTAGTAGCAGTAGTTGCAGTAGTAGTATAGTAATGGTAGTAGTAGTAGTAGTAATGTTACTAGTATTAGTAGTAGTGATAGTGGTAGTAGTGGCTAGTGGTGGTAAAGGGTGATTTTTTAGCTATTATCTTTTTGGCAACACTGGTTTAAACAGCTGACGCACGTTTCGTGTTTTGTTTCACTGTCAAACATCTTCAGTTTGGTCTATAATTTAACCATGAATCGTCTTACAAACGAACAACGCTTGCAAATTACTGAATTTTATTATCAAAATGCGTGCTCTGTTAAGAAAGTTCATCGCGCGCTTCTTCCATTTTATGGCGTGTCCAGAATTGTCGATTTTGGAGTGAATATCAGGCAGAAGCACTGCAAGAGCTACCAATGCATCCAGAAAAAGTCACAGTTTGGTGCGGTTTATGGGCTGGTGGCATCATTGGACCGTACTTCTTCAAAGATGATGCGAATCGTAACTTAACTGTGAATGGTTACTTTTGTTTGCCCAAAATGGAAGAGCTTGACTTGCATGACATGTGGTTTCAACAAGACGGTGCCACATGCCACACAGCACGCGCAACAATGGACTTATTGAGAGGCGAGTTCGTTGAACATTTTATTTCACGTTCGGGACCGGTCAATTGGCTGCCTAGATCGTGCGATTTAACGCCTTTAGACTATTTTTTGTGGGGCTGTGTTAAAGCATAGCTGTGGGGCATGTCCATACAGACAAGCCCGCTTCAATTGACGCATTGGAAGACAACATTGAAGCATTTATTCGTGAGATACCGGCCGAAATGTTAGAAAGAGTATGCCAAAATTGGACTAAGCGGATGGGCCATTTGAGGCGCGGTCAAGGTCAACATTTGCATGAAATAATCCTCAAACATTAAATTATATGGACCGTACTATAGATTCAAATAAAGATTTCATGCATTTTTCTGAAATAGCTATAGCTTTTAAAAAATCACTCTTTAGTAATATTCGTAGTTGCAGTAGTACAAGGAGTAGTAGTAATGGTAGTAGTGGTAGTTGTAGCAGTAGTAGTAGTAGTAAATAGTAGTATATTTTTAGACATGTAATTGTGATACATGATCGTCAACATTTTGAATTAAAGCATCACGGAAAAGTTATACCTTTTAAATGAATTACCATTGTACAAGTAAATCATACTGGCCCTACAGTAGGTGGTCGCCATGTCATAGTGGGCTCGTGTGTCGACTTCCAGACACTTGAACCTATGGCGTCTAGGTTCGACTCCCACCTCTTTCGAGTCACTGACAATGCTGAAAGGGTAACTAGAAAAAAGCTTCCCACACTTAGGCCTTCGGTGTCGACAAGAGGTGTTTCTCAAACACCTTGTGGAGTCACTACCAAAAATCCCAAAGACAGAGATTCCTGCGAAGACTGACCTCAGTACTCAGAATTGTGTCACCGTGTTTACCACGAATATCTCCCTGACGCTTTGTTTGTACATATTAACAAGTTGCCATGCCATCTTAACAAGTTGCCTTAACATTTCATTGCCAGTAGGATGAAAGATGCTACATCTCTCATTCGTGCCTATCTATCGGAGAATATGAACTGATTTCCGGTTACATTAGTATTATTTCTGATAATTGGTAAAGTTCATGCATCCTCATCAAGTGCAGATTACATAGTAATTTCCCTTTTATGAATGAAGTCAGGCTTTTTCGAATCCTTGGTTGGCCCCAAGTGTACACAGCTACCAGCCAAGATCCCCAAGTCCGGAGCTAGGTACAATGCATACAAACCATGTATGCAATGAGTACTAAGCTCAGGAATTTCCAGTAGAATAAAAACCTCAAAACTAAGCCCACATCACCATCACGCTCTCATTTTGTCTAATGGCAAGTCGTAAAACTATTGCTAACCATGGCAAAAGTTTTCCATCTTCAAACTGCACTATCAAACTGAAAAAAAAACAACATTAACGTAGAAATAAAAATTCAGCGAAACTTGGTGAAGGAATCCAAAGCGATTTTTCCGACAGAGGCGAAACTCATTAGTTCCGTGCACTTATCGTCCCATCCCTCATCCAACTAAAGGTGCGAAAGCACTCATAAACTACCAAAACCGTGCAGAGGGAGGAGGGCAAGGGATTTTCATAAAACTTCTCCAAACTCAGAGACGAGAAATGCCATGACATAAACTGCTTATCCCACCACCGCCGCACCCGTAACAGCGCACAAGACCGAGAATCACGTCCATCCCTCACCGAGCCATACACCGCCGAATGGAGTAGATGACACAAATCTATTCGAAATTGTATCGCACGACGGATTTCAGAATGCGGAAAGTAATCAGTCAGAATCTTTTTCGCTTTGTATTGCTTACTCAGCGACATTGTTATAGTTGCGACATACGCTTCAGCCGCGCACGCTGTCTAGCAGTTTAAATGCGACCCATTACCGTGGTACGTGACATCTGTACCGAAATTCAATTTAATATCTATCGAACCCCTAAGCCAGATGACTCATTTCACGGTGTCCCGATTGATTTATCATAACCCCCCGATCTATGCCCTCTGTGCGGCAGCGTAGATTGTCACGTACACACTCGCATTCACTGCGAGGAGCAGGTGACAAAGGCAAATGGGAGGACTGCAATTTGTTTTTCAATCTTGTCATCTAGATACTAGGCGGAAAGCCGCATGCTAGATGAACAAGCAACATGAGAAGCTTTTAGGTATCATTAAACCTTAGCACCTTGCACCGGGGCAGAACAATGGAGCTCGGGCGCATTTTCACGCGTAATTACCGATGAAAATTGATGCCAACACTTTTGTACTCTAGAACACATGTACGCGTGTTGAACACTCCATTCTTGATCTTTTTTTCGTATGTTTGCTGGCTTTTTTTGTTTTTTGCTTGCTGCTGGAGTTTCCGGTGTGCTATGGTTTTGCTGAATGCAACACCGAATAGATACCCCTTCTGCGAGTGCTGTGACTGCTGAGTGCGTTTGTGTCGTAAATTATTTACGATGTCAGGGTTGCACTGTGCTTCTGGTGGTAGGCATCGCGGAATGCAAATGCATTTTATTGCTGACAATGTGCACTTAAATAAATGAGGTCATCAGTTTGAATTCAGGTGTGATGGGAAACGTTCACGTATTCCGGGGAGTCGAATGTTTTGTTTGCGTTTTGTTATTTTTGCGTATTTTCACGAGTGATTTTACTTTGAAAATGGTTTTCTAATTGTCAGCCGACGCATCTGTAACAGATTTTAAGCTGACTGACTTTTGCCAGCTGCAATGTAATTTGGTAAAATGGTATTGGGACATCTGATACAAGAGAACAGGCGCGAGTCAGGACTTGACTGTGATATGTGAAGGCGCCAAAGTCTCACTCAACACAGAAGATCGCAAATGTTCAACAAGGTTCTGCAATTGACAAAAAAAATAAATATAGAGGCGCTCTATTCATATTTTGACATTTAATGCCATCAATGTAAGGACACGAACCAACTGACACAAAAAACTAAAATGAGAAGAAGAGCGTTCATTGAGGACCATTGCTGAGCTGGGTACTGAGTTCTCAATAAAACGCGTCTATCAACAGGTATTTACGAATGAGAAAAGGGTTGTATTTCCAACATTTCTGTCTAGAGTCGTGTCTGAAGCCCAATAGTGGTCAAAAATGTGTGAAAAAAATTAGCTTCGCTGGGTTATAATCCGGTGTAGACCTGGGACTCAGTCAACATGCTTGACTGCCACCACGGTCTTGTGCTAGTTGCTACCACGTTCACTTGATTGAGGTCACTTTCCAGCTGTGAACGGGTATTCCTTTACCGCACGGTCCCTCGGGTTCGAGTCGAAGACCGTCCAAGCCGGACCAATGATGTCCACTCACTCTACAGGAGGACTTTCGTCTCGACGGTAACTAGAATCCCTTCGTCCGATTTAGTTAGCAGAACTGATACTATCTCGGTCCTTTGAGAGCGGGCTTTAAGCCTCAGTTGCCTTCCAAGGCCAAACACACAACGGCTGGCAAGGGTGATAGTTCGTATTATCTCCGCGGTTGTGTAAGGTAGACAGTCTTCCACTACAGCAAAGCTGCCTATTTTAACGCATTGTCGCCGATGTCGGTGGACCGTTTTTGTAGACACCACAAACTCTGTCTTACCCTAATTCATCGCAAGACCCATTTCAACCACTTCTTACTCGATGCTAACATTAGCCCACTGACAGTCCTTTGCTGTCTTCGGATGAAGTCCATATCATCGGCATATGTGAGCAGTAGCAACGATTTCCGGACGGTCGTGTCTCTTAATAAAATTACAGTGGGTCGCCTTGGGTTTCTGTGAGAACTTTCGATTAAAAAAAATATAGCAATCTGGGGCCGGATTTTTGGAGACACGAAGATATAAGATGGCGCCCTCACTGACGGAAAAACGGAAAAAAGCTTTGGTTTGCGATCGTAAAAGAGTCTGAAGACAGACTTAAACAAATTCTGCTCCCTTGCACAAGTAAGTCACTGAATTCCACTCTCGTCGCGCTGGCATACTGAGCCCCTGGCAGCACCCAAATGACGCCACAGTGGAAAAAATAGTCAGCAAAATCCACGGTATTGTGTTGAACTTGTGCTACAATTGTGTTTGTTTACCTGTCAACCACCACCGAGTGAAAAGTCAGCCCCATGGCAGAAGAAAATGTATGAAGAATGGCCATCCGAAGGCTGATGCTCAAGCACCCAATTGACTAGTTTGCAAAACATTTCGTGGTCAGCTGACTTCATTTATTGAATGAGTTGAACTTGATCAGGGTGTAGAATGCTCATCCAAACACGCTCCACCATGCGACGCATGACAATTCCAAATGTGAAGTGTTTACTGTGAAGTCAATGGTTTTGTATGTTCTTTCGTTTCAATGACGGATGGGATAGGATTTCTATTGCAGTGCGATTTGCAAATAAAACCCTCTGATGGATGCTCTGAAACGTGCCTATTTTAGAAACCCGTTGTAGCAAGTTTTCACAATTTCGTCACGTTTGTATAAAATGTGAAATCTCTAGCGAAGCATGTGAAATCGCCGATGACGGTTCGATCTTTAACCATGACGTCAAATCTGGACCACGAACTGAATGACTCTATATTTGTAGAAAAATGTCTGGCTCCTACGGGTTCTTAACTAAACCAAAAAAAAACTGTCGTCGCACCGCCGTGGGTGGTCACTTACACGTTGTTTCCGAAAATAGCACAACCATCGGAATGTGAACTACAGCACGCCACGTTATTTGCGTTTTAGATGAGTGACGTGTGCTCACGTATCCTCTCAGAGTAAAGGAAAAAAAAAAACAAAAACTCACGAAAAAGTTTACCCAAATGAATGAGACAGTGGGGATCACCTTGAAATCTGCTCAAGACAGCCGCTAAATATAGAAATCCGAATTACTCTCAGATTGTCTGTGAAATGGTTTATGGTCACGTGAGAGAAATTCCATGGAATGGATGGTCGTTTGGCGGCACTTCACAATCTCCATCAAGGTGTCTGCCTATACCTCGCCTGACTAGTCATTCGGCGACAGACTTAAGTTTTTAGAGGAAAGAGCGTTAGACTTGTGTGTCATCAGACAGCAATCAGTATCAACTGATACAAAAGACAAGCCCAAGTTCATTACCGAGCTTAACCCAAATAAGATACTTCCGTACGACACCGTCATCAACTGCAGCCTCCTGTTGCTTGCTCAGTTCAGGTTTCTTTTCAATCATGGCAGACCGTTATCCCTGGTGAAATGAGAACGAGAAAGAACCGAAAAGAGAAGAGAACCCATGTCAGTGTCAAACGACTGCCCCCGTTTAATCCGTCGGTGCACTTGACTAAGAAAGATTGAGTGTTGTATTGACGATTCCGTCCGTTTTCACTCAAGGAGTCAATAGTCTGATTATGAGAGTCTTTCTCTCTGTCCCTACATCACTGGTGTCCACCGAACAAAAAAAAAAAGACAGCCAAACAAAAACACGAAGAAAACTCCAAGTCATTACACAATTGGATTAAACGATGGCACGGCGGCACCCAAGCACCCTGCAGTTGTCTCGGCGTCTGGTGACAAGACACAAGTTGCAAAAAGTTTACTTGTTCATGCTCCCGTCGTCGTGCCATTCAAATCGAATTGAATTTCTTCGGAAAAAAACCCCCACTCCGCTGAAGAAAGACGGGGTTTTGCTCAAAATTGAATTTCTTTTGGAATTTATGGGAAAAATCGATACGAGGCTACGTGCTGGGGGCGTGAAGAACAGATGCATGAAATGGTCGATTTGGTGGCAAAGCAACCGCTAGTAGTGACATCTGTAGGGAACTTTTTTCAATTTATTCCAAATGCTTTTTCAATCTTTTGTTGTTAGTGGAATAGTTCGGGGTCCCTTTTAAATGATACTCATTACAGTAAATGGAAAAGCGAGAAAGTTTCGTTGTGGGAAATCGCATTTTATGAGGACATTTACCTGACAGCTTCAGTTGAGGAAATTGATCTGAAAGCAGTACCACGAAAATGGGCGAGCAGTTATTCCTGTTCTATTCATGGAAGCCATTCGGAGCAGGTGGCAGGGAAATCATTTGAGGGCGTAAATCGATGGGGGAGGGTGTGCTTCTGTTTGAACATCGTGGTCCAAGATTTAGTGCCACAATTTCGCGTCGACGTGGCTGGGGGATTTTCAAATGTTGATCCGTAATGACAGCAGTCTTCGGAATGGATGCGGATAACGATTCAAAGAGTTTTATGCCGACTGCCGACCCTGAATCGGTAAGTGTAACAGGAGTACTCTTGGCATGTTGGCAATGCTTCGAGAGATGTGGAGACGTGAATTATGTACGTAGTCGATTTCAAGCACCTACGCACTTCCCCTAACAAGTCAAACCCCAGAAAGGGATGGATTTCCGATCGGAATTCTGGGTCTGTGACGATCAATGCCAAGATGAGTGAGATGATGACTGAGAAATCTTGGCCGTTTGATGGGAAAAGCCGCATTTTGGTCGACGTCCGACGACTTCCAAAATTTTCAGAATATAATAAAATGTAAGACCTAAAGTAAAATGTAGACCTTAGCAATCGACAAGAGAAGAAAAGCGGGATTCCATAAGTCCATAGTCAGCTTAGCCATATTTCCAATAAAACTGGCACACTCCTTTAGCAGGCATGGACAGGCTAGGCTGAGTTCAGGATGCCATCAGCTATCACACTTAGGCCAGCATATACAGCATATCCCTCCAGAGGAGAGGGCGCTGCAACAAAGTTTCGTCAACTATATGCAAGCGATGCATGCATTTAATAGACCTCTGGAGACTAAGTCAACATAATCAATCGAGCGAATCCACAGTTACGTTAGGTTAGGTTAGAGTGGCCAAAACTTAGGCCAAAAGTAGGCCCGTTGTGTTACCACAATATCTAATAGATCCTAATCTGCGAACAATTTGGAGCTCGCAATGAAACGATGGAGTTGACTGATGCTAATATTGCTTAGATCTGTCAAGTCGTAGAAATATGGGGCTTCCAAGTGACTGAGTCTGCGAGATGAGAGGGCATTGCAATTGCAAGGAAGGTGTGAAATTGTTTCTCCTTCCTTTTCCCTTCCTCTTCATCCCTCCAACTTCAGCAGAAGTCTTTATAGGGAAAGCCCAGTCTTGAGGCGTGAATTCCAATGGCACGACGATGAGAGTTCTGAGAGTCGGTCTGCTCAATCTGATCAGGTCGCGTGAGCGGTCTGGATTGATGGTAGGCCATAATTGCTTTGTTATGAGGCAACCAGTGCCGACAGACGATCTACGTTTGGTGTGAGTAAGCGTTTCAAGCTTTAGCAAATGTTTCGCAGTAGCGAGAGACAGTTTCGTTGAGTTTCGTTAATTTTTGCTTACTCCAATGAGAGCGTAAAGGAATCGCTCTCCAGTTTGTACTGCCATCTCAAGTCACCGGAGGCAATTGTGGTTGCTTTGAAATTCGACGATTCCTCTGGTTACTTTTCGTTTCATTTTGACACAAGCCTAAGTCTACACATGTTAATTATGTTTGAACCTTAAGATGAAAAGATTCACCTGCAATTGCAAAGTTAACGAAAGTTCCCATGATTTTTGCAAGGTTACTGCCAAACTGGGGTGAAACAGGTCCCTCTTTTCAAGAAGAGGGACAAAATAGATTGCTCCAACTACAGGGGCACATATCTTTTAAGTCTCCCCAGGAAGGTCTGCGCTAAGGTGTTGGAAACGCGTTCTACAACTTTGGTCGAGCCCCCATTATGGGGATGAACAGTGCGGCTTTTGTCCCGGCAGCAGTACAACCGACCAACTTTTCACTCGAAGAATGGCACTTGAGAAGGCTTGGGAGTTTGCCAATGGAAAAGTCATATGACCGGGTCCCTCGAGGTAAGCTCTGGAGTATTCCGCTGGAGAATGGGATTGATGGTCCTCTTTTGGGGGTTATTCTCTATACACAAACTGGAGCAGCTGTGTTCGGGTTAACGATGAATAACCTGTCACCGGGGACGTTGGGCGTCGCTAAGGGTGCGTCTTGTCAACTCTCTTGTTCATTTTATATATGGACTGGATGTTGCAGCATAGCCGAGGCGAGGAATGTTGAGGGCAAGTCATCTTCTCTTTGCAGATGACTTAGTTATCCTCACATCTTCCCAGAGGGAACTCCAGCACGCACTCGATAGATTTGTGGCCACATGTTCTGATGATGGACTGATGGTCAGCGTGGACTAATGGGAGGTTCTGGAGATGACCAGAACTCCTGTTCAATACACTCTACATGTTAGTGGAGTCGCATTGAAGCGGGTGGCGAAGTTTATGTATCTCTGGGTATTTTTCACGAGTGATGGGAGGAGTAATGCTGAGCTTTCCTCTAAGATTGGTCAATGTTGAAACGGCCTAGAAGATCTGTAATCAGGAAGATAGAGCTTGGTGTCAAGGCCGAGTTAGCGGTTTTCAAATCGGTATTTATTCCAACTCTCACCTATGGTCACAATATTTGTTTAATGACCGAAGGAATAAGATCGCGAATACAAGCTGCTGAGATGAGGTTGTGGGAATTACTCGCCGGGATAAGAAACTCATCGTTGAGCAGCTGCTTCTTCTAACGGAATGGGCTATGCTTCGTTGGTTTGGTCACGTGGCACGAATGTCCCCTTCATCACGACTCCAAGTTCACGAGGCGAGCGTTGAGTGTGATTCCATCAGGTAGGCGACCACTTGGCAGTCCCAGGACCACCAAGCGACTAAGAAACTGAAACATCTCAAACATCTCAAAATAATTTTTTAAATCTTCAAATTCGCATCGATTTGAAAGCAAATATTTGGCGTGCAGCCCATTTGTTCCACAACATCTACCTCAAAATAGGCGATCAACCCAAGTGCAGCAAGCATGTGCAAGATATGCTCACTCTTGTGGCATCATCCAGCTTTTTTTGATTTATTGCCCTTATTTCTTTAAAAATGCTCAAGTCGCTGTACGGCACAAATTTCTTTGGCTGCCAACATCTCATATAGCAGCTTGACAGTCTATCCCACGCAAGCAATAAATCTGTTAAGTGAAGAATTTGACAATTATTTAAAATTCTAAAAACAAATTAAACGAAACGGCCCACGAATACATCGGTCAGACTAGAACGAACGATTCAAACGAGGTGACTCACTCCATCAAGATTTTTTCGGCCAATCTAAAAAATCTTGACGTCGTGTGTATTTATTAATCACTTTTCCGCACCACATTATGCACAATGAACAGTAACACAGAGTGACCGCAAATCGAAGTGCATTATCAAGCAGCACAAGCTGATGCACCACATGCACTGGCCACACTCCACCTCAGATTCAATTAAAAGGCGTATGGTAAGCCGAAAAATAATTCCATCGCTGCATGTGAGGGGCGTACAGAGTTCACTTCCAAAATCAGACGGAAAAAGCACCCACCCACCGCATTGACAATCAAACTGGGTCAGCGCAGTGCAACTGCGAATGCATCTGAGGCCCAATTTAAATCTGAATTCGACGAGGAATCCCCAAATATAACACACAAAATCCCACACAAATCGCACTGAACTGCCTTTGCGAGTTAAGTGGTCAGTTCAATGCAAACCGCCCCGCCAGCTGGGAGTCAATAGAATTAGTAGCTCGTTCCAATAAATGAGCGCTTCCAATGAAAACCATTCGTGGGTTGCGTTGGTTTCCTCTTTCTTTTCATTCACTTAAATTGTCATTCGGCGCGGAGGCAGCGAGGCAGATGGCAGATATTTCCAACAGTCACTGGGGTTGTTAAGTGAATTTGCCGACTAATGACTCCGACATGACGAGTTTGATTTCCTTCAAACCCGCCGCGCGCATTGACATGTGTCTGCAATTTGTGTCAGCAGGCTAATGGGGCGCGGGAGGAAACACTTTCGCACAGACCCCTGTACACTTTTGAGTTTGTCGCACTTCGTGTCTGGTACTCATGTGATTGGATGGTGGTATGTGATAAAAGTCGCAAACAGGTGTCAAAAGGCGTGCTCACATTTCGGTCTTTCCGCTGCCTCTTGCCTGGAAGCACCGATGCACGCCCCAGTCGCGCCGTATAATTGATCGGAAACTTTTGTTTCTGCAGAATTTGTCATCAAGAATCGAAATACCGAGCTAGTCCTTGCATTTGAGGGCTAATTGAGTTTGATTGCATGTGTTTTCACGAATTTTTTAATTATTTTGGAACTCAGTTGGTTAGATTCATTAGGGCAACTTAGCATCAATTGGCGCTTGTTTGTGCTGGGCACACATTGTTCGTGGATCTATTTGCAGACGAACATATCGCGTACAGTCACGTATTATTACGAAACTTTTGTTTTACTTTGAGCACGTTACAACCACATGGCAAGGTTGTTTATATAATTTGAGTTTTAATTGAGATCTTTACGGATTTAGCGAAGGCGGCTGCTCTCAAAGGGAAGGCGGAAATCGCAGTGGATTGCTAACGCTAGAACGAACGACATTGGGAAGCACTCCACGAAACAGCGCACCACACCAGCAGATGGAGTACTGGGATTTCCATGGTCTATGTCTCTCTATTTCCGCGGAACCCTATGTGCACCTATGTCCACAAGAGGGACAAGCGAAAAAGGCTGTGCTTGCAACAACATTAAATCACTTACAATAGCAACGACAAACGTGCCTAACTGGTTCGAATAGACCCAGCTTAACACAATCAGACACGCCTGATGTAAGAAATTGACTGAGTTACCCTTTGTAACTCAGAAACAATTACAATCATGATCAAACGTGCGTTGGCATCTGCGTCGATTCCTACGTTGGGTGCTAGAATCATTTCCCGACACGACGCTGAAACAGTAAGCCTAGGAAAAGCTTATAAAACGTCTCCTTTGGGAGTACGCACAAAACTGTAGGTCCTCTCCAGTCTCAAGAGATCAGTAGCACGCATTGCAGGAGTGGTCGCCTTAGTGACTAAGATTAGGTCCACCTTGGACTATAGCACCATTGAACCTTTAAGACAGAAAATCATCTCAAATTCTAGACTCTGATCTAGTTCTACTGACCTTTAGATTATTTTTATTATGGATCTTGGATGCCATCCACCAAGTCTTCGATTGATTATTCAACCACTTGTTGTGTACATGTTCAGATTCGCAGCAAGCAGGACTGATCCTTATTCCTGAATACCACTAGTTGGCGTCGATGAGGTACATGCTGCCAATAGTCGATTAGTCTTACAGTCATAAAGGGGAGATGCAAGATTCCACAAATCGAGTAGTGGAACTACTCTAAATGCCCAACTGTATCAAAATTTGGAAGACAAACGTAAGAAATGACTGACTTCTAAATTATCTTGTGCCTTCGTGTATCCAGTCTAAGAAGCGTTGTAATTTGAGTTTTTAGCAGAGACAACTGAGGGCCAAGAGCACTTCCTTGCGGTACTCCAGCTTATATTGATTCGAATGCCGCGACTTCGTTTCCTTGATTCAACCCAAAAGTATCCTTTCTCACATGGATTTATTCACTATCAAGTTTTTCAGCAAACGAGCGAGGAAAGCGGCCTGTGCCTTATGCCTGTGCAACAGGATATTCGGCAAAAAATGGGGCACTAACCCCAAAACAATACTATGGACGTGCACTGCAACTGTGAGGCCGATCTTGACGTAAGACAGTGTACCTTGGTGGCACGCTTGCCTGAAAGAAAAAGACTAACTCAAAAGTAACAGAGACGTGCATGCCTAGGTGTGACAGAAGCAATCTCCACCACTCCTACAGCGGGTTTACTGGATCCTCTTCCACTTGATCTCTATATGCAGATGACTGTGTCAAAGAGCGCCATAAGTGGCAAAGAGCGCCAATCCAAGGACTGGTATACAAGCCGCAAGACTGCTCCCTCCCCTCCCTCGATTTCGAAATACCCTTCCGGTGTTATCAGCCACCACGAGAGGAGTTCAGCTCCAATGAACCCATGAATAGTTCGACATCTATCCACGTCTACACGGATGGGTCGAAGATGAAAAAAGAAACAGGCGCGGGCATCTTCTCCGAATTGTTAAACATGCACTGCTCGGTCAGATTACCTGATTTTGGAAGTGTTTTTCAAGCGGCGGTCCTGGCGCTCAAAGAAGCGGCCAAAATGATATCATTGTTGAAAATACCATCGGCTGATATTTCCATTCTAATTGACAGTCATGAGGCCATTAAAGCAATTTCGGCTGTACGGTTGGAACGCGGCATCCGATCGCTCTATGATGGCTCCCAGGTCATAGGGATATAGCCGGCAACGAGGTAGCAGATAAACTTGCCAGGAAATGAGTCGAAACTGACCCATCCCAGGCACCACCTGGTTTGATCCACCTCTATATAAAATCACGGAGTTAACTAACGAACGGTGGAGTGTGAGACCTCTCGTACGCTACGGCCTAAGTTCAGCAGCATGAAGACCGAAATACTCCTCCAATGGCTCTAACCGGTCATAACCATCTGAGATATCATAAACACCATGTTGGACTTACCCATGACACCATACCCAGAGGCTGCTGGGATGAAGAGGAAAATGAGGCTTTTCTTTTTATAATTTGTCCGGGGTCAAGACACAGCACGGGCCGAAGGTATAGAGGAAGAAAGAGAGAGGATGTACCGTACACATGGGTCTTAAATATCTGCAGATTGCAGTCTGTTGGAAATATAAGGCTGGGAAATGCCTCCTCAGCTATCCCTATACCTATCTCTGTCGATGCCCCAGTCTCTCTGCCTACTGGGAGAATTTCCCTTCCAAGACCATCACGAAATTTCAGATATCCCACTTAAATCTCTCTGCAGGTTTGTTAGGATCTCTGGGTGACGGGACGGACACGCACAATAACAGTCTTGGAGAACACTAGTGGGACCGGAAGGCTTACTTCCCCCATGAGCATCACTGTCAGAGATAATGGAGGATGAAGGATATCCAACCTCGGCAATTTTGAGCCACATACTCATATCTTACAAAGTTCCCGGCTCCACCATGCATCGCAACACAGTGTAAAACGCGCCGTCAAATGAAATCAAGGGAGAAGTTGGATATCTCTATCCTCCAATATTTCTGATCACAATGTGTCCAACTGGACCTCAGTGCGGGGTGGCCCCGCCACGTCTACCCAACGGCCAAATTTTTTCGCAGAAATTGATGAAATCCGCATTTCAAGTGTGGCAAACCTGGGTAAATGCCATCCATAGTAAGCTTGATCAATAGTTGAAAATTGAATTCTAAGCTCGACTTGGTGGAATGTCTTTGGGAAGAAGTGACATCGGAAGTTGAGGAAGTTGCTCCAGTCTAAGAGCGGCTTTAATAAGGCTGAGAAACTTAAGAAGGACTTTCCGGTAGCTCTTTAAGGACTACCCCTGTACGCCTGTCTTATGTCGAACCAATTTCATTAATTTATACCTTCCGTCAGAGCAGAGTTTTTGACGAAGTGCCTTCAAACAAAATGTTATCTCCCTTCGTTAATTCTGTACACACTGATCGATGAGTGATCAGGGTTTTCCGAAACCTGCAACCACTTTCTATACCGATTTTCTATAGATCTCATCTACTTTGCGGACAGGATCACGAGGTAATCACGTCTTAGTCCTCACGATGGCACACGATTGCTTTGATTTGATCTCGACTTGCTTAGATGTATTTGCTGCTTTGTAAGTGAGTGCTAATTAGCAGAGAATGCATGAAGCTGGTGACCTATTAATTCTTTGATTCTGCCAACATATGTTCTTCGGAGTATGGAAAAAATCGCGCTGAATCGCGATTTCTGTATTTAGATCGCGGAAAACCTTTTCCATCACGCAATGAGTCTCGAGCTTTTACCTTAAAACTCCGCTAAAAATATTTAGGATCGCTTTTATCCCATAAAAGTTTGCAATGCTTTCACATCTCTTTTAAATTTAACATAAAAAGAGGTAAGAGGCTACGTTCACTTCCTTTAGTACCCCCAGTCTGATGCCTGCAAGGACTACTAGGCCGCATTTTTATAACAATGTCCTTGGACGAAGTCGACTCACGATTATTCGAAATTTTCGATAATTCGAACTGATTGTTTGGTCCCTTGATGGAACCTTGATAAATCGAACAAAACACTCGTTCATTCGAAGCCATTCAACAGTCGTGCATCCAGCTAACGCGCTGCAATTCGACGTCAGTAGACAGTCTTCCTCTCAGTAATTCAATTTGTTTTTTTATTTCTCTTTTCTTTGCCAAGGTGTTTTGATCCCTTTGTAACGCATGGAACGTGAACAACTTAAGTAAAAAATTCAAGCTCGCAGGATGGATGGAGCCTTCATCCTTTATCTGTGACTTACGATGGTGACTTTCGATGACTGACGATGATGTGAAAGTCTGCGGTGCTCCGTGAGACGACGAAATTTTGGCAGCTTCCAAGTCAAGCAACAACAATGAAGACGACTGTGTACCTTGTGTCAGCATTTTATAAAAATGACCGACAAGGTATACTCGGCACTGTCGTAGATAATGCTCCTGACCAAGCATGCTAGAAGTTATTAAAGCAAAAAAAATATATAATTTCCTTGCAAAATATTGCAATTCAGTATTCGTTTTCGTCCTTCATTCCAACTAGACAGTTTTCCTTTATCCGAACTTTCGTTAATTTGAATTTTTCGTAAGGTCCCTTGAGGTTCGAATTGTCGAGAGTCGACTGTATACTGACACGACATGGTAGGATTGCCACTGTTCGCATCTGCAGCCACTTATACCTTTAGTAGGTCTGTGACAAGAGTAGTATTCCTCAATGCTCGGTTACCATGTAAGTCCGCCTGCATGGGACCGGCAAAAAGGTGACGTTTAATTTTATGGGTGTTGAACGCTCGTTTTCACAGTGCAAGCTTATCTGCTGGCTTACCAAAGTGTAGGATCGACTTCACTCACGAAGATTTCGTTTTCAGAGTCAATGCTTAATAGTCGTTTAGCCCAGCCACTGAGGGGATTGTGAACCATTCATGAAAAATATAGTGATCCTGATTGAACAAACACAAATGTCAAGCTGCAGCCCCCAACTTAAGAGAGGAGAAGAGCACACATCAACTCAACAAGCGGCTGTTGATGCCGATAAAGATATTGTCATAAGTGTGTGTATGTCTTCTGTTCTGTCAGAGAAAATATTTGGTTGCTTTTTCTCTAAAGAATGACAATTATGTTCTCCCTGGATTGACACTCATGCCATGTGAAGTCAAACCACATCTTAAGTGGAATCTGTCACTAAAAGTCCACTGTGAAAAAAAAATTTGTGTTGATCCTCAGTTTATCCATGGATCAACACTTAAGGTCGAACTGTGAAAGCGGCCATAAGAGGTTTCTATCAAAATGTTGACTTCCCCGGAAGCTTGATGTAGTGCTGCGCAGCTGCCGTGGTAGTGGTTCATCTCTCTCGACCCTACATCATCAAAGGCAGCTATTTTAGGGAGTTCCCGTTTATATACTTAACACTATCCGGTAATGTGAAAGGGTACGGAATGCATTTGTCCAATGTAAGGCCTACGAGAACTATGAGCAGTCGAAAGTTCCGAGTGCATTCATTGCCCGCAACAGACTGCATTCGGCCAACTTTGCTTCAAACTTTTCAAGCTGCTCTCGGATCCGTTTGCACTCCCAACTCATAGCCGAAAACAACGTGAATAAATACAGCAAAAGTGTACGTCCGGATTTCACGGAAAAGAGTTCCACACTTGAAGCCATCCACTCACTCCGTTATCGGCCGTGTGTACACAGAAAAAGGCATGGTCAACCTCAAAATGGCATGAGGAAGTTCTTGGTCTCTCCGAGAGAAATGTTCTGCTTGCTATTGGTGGAGAAGATTCAACCACGAACAGCGACATGAGTCTGGTCAGAGGTCTACAGAAGTAACGTCTAAGGTGACTGGGCCATGTATGGACAGCTGCGGCCCGAAAAGTCTTCGACACCGAACCTGTGCGACAACGCAACAGATGATGCCCGCGTTTAAGGTGGTACACCTAGGTGGAGAAGGACGTCAACCAACTGGGCGTGCTGCACTGGAGGCAGCTAGACAAAGATCGTGCTGGATGGAGAGGCTTGTTAGTTGCAACAACACAGCAAAAATCACGCCTGCGTAAACCGATCTCCGAAGGAGCATCTGCGTCATCTAAGGGCGAACGTCGGACAAAATGACTGTTACGTTTTTTATTGAGTGCTCAGTGAAACATTCAGAAGTAAAATGTGCTAAAGCCTCTTCTGCATGGCCTGGTAGTCGTCCCTATCTCCCTGAAACCGACTTAAAACATAAACCCTCAGATATGTGTCAACCATGCGATCTGTACCCACGGTGCGGTTTCGTCGCCCACAAGTCTCCTGCGGTACGAGTCAGTCAGTCTAATTCAGTGTGAATTGTAATCCCTCTACTGTTGGCTGTCAATAACTCAAGAGCTAATCTGCTGCAGATGATTAAAGACTCATCCATCAGCTCAGTGTTTGAAATTGTCATCAGACAGGTTATACATCTTACGTCGCACAGCCTACCAGCCAGTCGAGTGACTGTTCGATATGTACGACTGCTGCGTGTGTACTTTGCAAAGTAAACAACAACATCTCGCATTCTCCCTGGAATCCGTTATCGACCGATATGCCTTCAGATACATCGGTAAATTCAACAAGTATCAAAACAACATCGCCCCCACCGCCTGTCTCGCCGCCAAAGCAGTATCCTTGACTGAGAACACCCTCCACACATACACATGCACACACCAACACATTCGGAGAGGGGAGCTTTTCCGCCTTGCACGAAGAGCTTCTACGAGGGAAACGTCAAACTCACAGAGGGTGGCAGATGACATAGCGTCTCCAAAGGGATAACCATTAAACTGATAAAACACTGCCAATGACATGCAATTCCGTTACAATCAATTAAAAACTATCAAAAGGACATGAACGGAGAATCGTATGTCGAGCACGAATAACAACGGTGCAGGGGAGTGCCATCTATAAAATTGGCACCAGTCCAGAGACATCGCAGGAGTGGATATGCGCATTGATCCTGGGGAGTGTAACTGACATTTGATATCACATAGCGAGCGATAGCGATTCGATTAAAAAGCTAACAGCCGCCACAGGCGGAGGACATCGATTCCAATTAGTTCTGATGAAAATCGATCTGACTGGACGTCTTAAAAATACACACACTCGCACACAAGCGAACACTTCTAGAAATTAAAGAATTGCTTTACCAATCCCTCCGATTCACCACCAATTCACTCACCTATTAACTGATGAACTGCCTTAACTGCCGTCGACTCCTGTCCGCACTGTTATGCACTGTTTACACTTAATCCCACTCGTTTCTTCTGCTGTCGTGTATTTCACTGAAAGGAATTCGAAGAAAACGCTTTTACAAAAGAACTCCGACCACGGCTCTGGTCAATGCTCAATACGAATGGCACTGCACTGCATTTCTGACCCCGACTGACTAAATCGATTGAAAACAAACAATAAAACGAGCAGCGAAAACTCGGAAGGGAAAACCGTCTACACTGGGGGGTGGGGCACGGGGCGGGGATTGCAAGGGAAGGCGGAAAAACAAAACATTCGAAAGATTAAGAATACTGAATTATCGCGCGCGCTACCAACCCGCACAGCAGCCACCAGAGCTCAAGACACACGCTGGATTCAATGTTCGGCTTCTGGTGTATTTACAAACATTCCTTTTTGCTATTTTTCTTTGTCAAATCACTGAGAGAAGTCGAGCGTCAGATACATTTAATCGACGTAAATACACAAGACAAGACAGATAACAAACACACCGTTTACGTGAAGGCCGTCCTAATATATAAAAAAAAAATATGAAAACAAAAAAATCTTCCTTTTGATGGTGGTGGGTCGTGCTGATGGTGTTGGCTCTCACAAAAACTTGGAGAATGCGTGCGAGAGAGGGTGTAATACTTCCTTCACGCAGTTTCGACTGACAAGAGAATAGCCAGTCAACTAGGGGAAACAGAAAAACAAAAATCAACCGATGATGTTCCTCATCATCGGAATGATAACAGAGATGGAGAGACCGACACGGCCGATTGAAAAGAGACCCCGGGGCCCGGACACACGTGAGTGTGAGCTAGAGTGAGAGAGAGAGAGAGAGAGAGAGGCAGTGAGAGCGAGCATGAAAATTCCACCACCGTGAGCGGGATGATTTTCCACAGAGGAAATATCCCATGGATACCACATCAAGGATACGGCGGAGAAAAACAAAAACGAAAGGGAAGGGAACAAGAACTTTTTTCGAAAGCCCCGTCACAGGTAACAAGGAACGAGAGAGTAAGAAAACAATAACCCACTGTGCATCCGTGAGATACTTCACGAATTTTTCTTTATTTTTATTTTATTTTATTTTCATTCTTCTTACACTTATTCCGTGTGCGAAAAATCGTTGAAAACTGATTGTTTGTTGACTTTGTTATTATTTGTTTAATTTTTGCTCGCAGAAAAGAAAAATCGCCCCGACAACACACTGACGACGACGACGAATGAAAAAAATCGACTGCGCGACGGAGTAAAGCTAAGCGACACACTTTAGTGGTAGCAAGTTCCGATATCAACTGTTTGTGGCCAAAAGCGCACAGAATGTGTGTATCTTCTTGATTCACTTTGGCTGTCGTTTGCTGTTGTGTTGCGTTGTTGTTGTCGTTTTTATTATTATTGTTGTTGTTGCTGTTATTGTGGCTCGATTTCGTTTCGTCTGCTGTCAGTGTTGTCGGTTTCGTTTCTGCGTTTTCTGCTACACTCCCGAACGATTCACATCTAGTCACTCGGTCTGTCGGTCGTCGATCGTCGGTCGGCTGATTAGGGAGGTGTGCGAGTGCGATAGGCCGTGCCGGTGGGCGGCGGGTTGGCGGGTGAGAGCGGTTGCCCGTCTGACCGATGAGGCTGATGAGAGTTTCAAAGAAGAACGTGTGTATTTGTATTTACGAATGTTGTGTAATGCACACACATGAAGTCGTGTCGTGAGGGGCACACAAGCAAAATAGAGAGCGCCTCACGGACACTACGGCTACGAGAGAAACCTACGCACGCACACACTCACACAGAATTTACAGAGCACAGACCAGCGAGCAGAGGGAGAGAGAACTGTGGTTCTTCTTCACAACATTTGTCGTTCATTCATCGTGAATAAAGTCACCGCTCCGTCCGTGTATCTGCATGCTTGTATCTTAAATGAGGCACGAACAGGTTTACAGAATAGAACCAGCTCGCAAGACGGAAGAAAGTGTCCATAGTAGTCGGGCCGGGTCGGGTCGGGTCTTCTTCCAGCAGCCACAGGTTTTTCGTTGCGCACAGCTGATGGTGGTGGTCGTGTCGAACTCTAACCTCAAAAAGAGAAATTATGTTTGCACCTTCCGGCTTCCCCGAAAGTTTTCACAATAAATCCAACCGCCACCACCACCAGTGGAGCTCTTGCTGCGACTGCAACAGTGCCACTGCACCGAGACCACATGACATTTCTCGTGAATGTGTGCGTGAACGTGTACGTGTGGCTTGTGCTGGCGGGAACCGAAGACGAGGGAGTCGTGGATATGCAGATTTCCCATGGAGGTGGTTGATGATATACCGTAAGAGTAACCTACAAAAACATCATCGGAACCAGTTTGGGGAACGAGTAGCAGTCGGGGCGTGCGGAGCCAGCAGCAATGACGACACGGCATAGTCAATGGATGGATGGTGGATCGATCGCAGTGAAGCCCTGCAAATTAAAACCACCAGATATGCACACAATATTTTCCAGGTCACGTGGAGCACGTGTAGAAACTGCACTCAGCACACAAATGCACGAAAGCGAGAGAGGCGATGAAAGGAAGCAGTGTGCATACAAATTTGGTCGACTACGGGCCATTCAGGGTGAGAGAATATCCATACTGATTCGAGTGGCCAGCACCGCGCGCCCCTCCGTCGACTTGTTCTAACGAATTGGGAATAATTCGTGTTGTAATAGGTTGAGTTTAATGAGATGCGCATTCAAATGTTCTGTTCTTTTGGGCAAACAAGCCGCGTTACTACATTCGTATATGGTCCGCCGCGCCCGAGTTTGATAACGTTGCCAGACTGATGAGGTATACATATATTTCAGGCGGTTAATTTTGCTTCATTTTAACACGAATCTTATTGTTTTTTCGTTCGTAGCTTGAGCTCCGCCAGTCGAGCATGTGTGCTACCGAAAATAAGCAGCCATTTCATTCGAATCCACTGGAGGGTTTAGTCAAAAAGTCTGCCAGTGACATCAACCACAACTAAAAAATAAGATTTATTGTGTCATAACTTTAATTCATTACATCCAGCAGAACGTGTGTACTTATGAGTACAATTTTATACTCAAATTCAAGGGCGCTTTTTTCCATTTGCTTTTAATGTATGTTAGTTACTACAAGTCCCCGAGACACTACGATAATAACATTAACTCTGTTGTTGATGGCAATGATACTACTGCGATCGAAACGGCTGGGTCTTGCCAAGTATGTGGTGGCAGGGTGGCTTCACTTCAATCACATACGGAGATCTGCAGTACACGTGCTGACACCTGCTCACATAAAATGTGTCAAAACACTGGATGCGTACTTAATTACTTATCACGAAGCTCATCTGTCAGATAGATCGTGGAATTCAAACCTTTTTAAAGGCGTTTCAGAACGACACGATGGTTGGATACTTACTTTGCGGGTCTTATATCAACTCACGGGTACTAATTATTTAATTGCGAAAGCTTCAGAAGAGGCTATATTTTCGAACTGCGGGTGATCAGGAGTTGGTGCCATATTTGTGCCACTGATCATACGACCTTAGTTCCCTAGTGTGAGCATTGTGGCAGCTGTGGCTTAATCCCAAAATCTATAATTGATCGTCGCCCTTTTGGAAGTCAACTATATTCCCCTCTGCGTAATGTGATCCAAGAAATATAACGTGTCTTGTCAAACACAATTGTGTGGTTTTTCGATGCGCAGTGAAATGTCTCCTTACGGACACCCCTCTATTAGGGACACCTCTCTTTAAGTCGTCATGGTCCCGGCATGAAGATGGGGCTACTCGTGTATTGTATGCCTTTTACAGGGGACAGCCTGTGTGCCAGACAGGGCCAGGAAATACAGCCCTTATTAACCTGTTGTAACACGAATAACGGACACTCGAAGCTAAAACTAAAATTTCTCCTTACGGACACCCCTCTATTAGGGACACCTCTCTTTAAGTCGTCATGGTCCCGGCATGAAGATGGGGCTACTCGTGTATTGCAGGCCTTTTACAGTAGACTGCCTATGTGCCAGAAAGGGGGACGGAAATTACAACCCACATTAAGCTGTTGTAACACGAGTAAAGGACACTCGAAGGTAAAACTAAAATGTAGAAATGCACACATGTAAGAACATCTAGCACCTTTATAGATGAGCACTACGCATTCTGTTTCTACATTTCTAAAGTTGAGTGTGTAATCGACTTGTACATATATATTTCGAAACTGAATAGCCACTATTGGAGTGCTACGTTGCTCAGTATATGCATGCAGTTGGGAGTGAATGTTTTAGTTTTCAAGAAAGATAAACACGAAGAGTAGGAATAGTAGTGAATTTTTTTTATGAATTTCCATTATGGTTACTTCCTTAGAACGGACACCCCTGCATAGCGGACAATGATTATGTCCGCTATAGAGAAGTTACACTCTATTCACTGTATTTGTAATTTTCGATTGGCTTTTAAAATATTTTTTCTTTGCTATTGGGTCTATAACTTAATTCGTGCGGTTTTTTTCATCCGGGCGCTTGTTCCGGGCGTTTGTCGGCTACTGCTCTCTTCAGACGGATTAATTGTGTTCGGTAGCGTTGTCCATTGATGGTTTTACCCGGTTTTAGCTCACCCTTCTGATCCCACCAAATATGGGAATGGTTGGCCGGGTTTCACATATGATTTTTTGCGGTTGGGACGGCAACCCCATTTTTCATCACCAGTAACAATTCGATGCAAAAGTGACTTCCTTTGGTGTGTCGTGTTCCGGCAAAAACATTTTTTTCAAACAAAAAGTTCGACATATTTGAGTGAAAAAAAAGATTGTTGTTAAAGCTTCAAACGAATGACATATACTGAAATGACGTACAATGACAGTAGCCTTCCAACGCATGTTCCAATGGAATAGTACAAGTTACGCCATCTCTTAGCAAACCGCACGACCCAATATTAGTTATTGCTTCGCTTGCTTACTAATTTGTGCTTTTCATCATATTCGATGAAAACAATGGTTGGTACATTCTTGCAGTGTAGCAGGTGCATTCACACCTGGCGTGGTTTACTATCATCATCTTATGACCCGCAAGATCCACGAGGGTAAACCACGCACGAGAGATCTCCAGGCAATTCGGACCTCCGCCATCCACTCAAACTCGGGAGGAGGTACTCCTAGAGTAACCAGGCGAGTTTTTGGACTTAGTCCAACCACCTCATCCTGGGTCTGCCAAGTGGTCGCCTACCTGATCGAATCGCATTCCAAGCCAGAAGTCGTGATGATGAGGACATTCGTGGTATTTACACATTCGCGTGGCTCATGGTACACCCAATTCTGTTTTTACATGGTCTTTTTAGCAAAGTCTTTTTTTCTGGAGCTTATCTTCCATCCACTGTGTAGGAACAGAATTAAGTGTACTGCAATGTAGGTATTAATTTGGAATGTTTCTGAGAGATGAACCGGGTGTAGGTAGGTGTACAACAGCACTCGTATCGAATCATTCTAGAGGGACTCCTTTCCGCTGTATAAGACTTGGTTGGGTTAGAACATTTTGAATCCGGCTCGTACATAGCAGATCCGAGAACTCCGTCCCTCGCACAACAGATTACCTTCGCTCTCTTTGAAGATAGCTGCCGAAAAACGATCTCCACAACAAAAGCTTTATTTTTCAACAAACCTTTGACCGGTACGGTACGGTTAAACCATACTTGTTCCGCGACTATAACTAGCATCCGGCTAAGTTTCTTTTGCCTAGTAAATAAGTAAAAATAAGTTACGTGCTTAGCCTACGGCTAAGCTCAGCTAATTTGTAATTTTTACAATTACATGTTAAATAAATAAATAAGTTACGTGTTAACGAAACACTCTTTTTTGACTGACGCACAAATCTTCGCCTTCTTCTGGAATAATCTGGAAAACAGATATTGTAAACATTTAATTTACCCTTGTGGGTGTTTCTGTGTACTGTCTTGTGCCTCCAAGAAACCATTCTGACATTCAATAATTTCCGTCGTGGTGGAGTTAAAAATGAATCGTCAATGTGTACACCGAACTTCAAATATGCAGCTAATATCAAACAAATGAACAGATAACGAGAGATAAGGTCCCTTGGGGTTAGGTTTTGCCGAGCAGTAGGTAGACTTCGAATCCAATCAAGCGCCAAGCACGTCGTACATTCGAGGGGCACGTAGAATCGGTATCGTTGTTAAGATTCAGTGGAGGTTCGAGTCAGTTTAAATTGATATAAAACACGAAAATGATTTTAATTTCCATGAAATCGATTTATTTGACAGATAGTTGGTTGCCACCGTGGGTTTCTCGATTTGAACCAGGTTCTTCGAAATAAATTTGAGCAATCTGTAAGCAATGGTGCGACATGAATCAAACCAACCGGCAGGTGTCATATCGGCTGTGACAGAAAACAATGTTGCCAATTTAACGTTCTCCACCTCTTATAAATTGACGAGGCAATACAATTTAAGTACTAGAATAGACAAAATTGTACAAGAAACTACTACCTGCTTAAAATGTACCCTATAGTCATCTATTATAGGAACAGACGGCTTCTACCTCGCTTGCCCTTGCATTTGAACTGTCTTTCCATACTGAACTGTCAACAATTCTTCATTAACTGTCAAAAATGCCCTTAAATTCATCGGCGGACAAGGGGACAGTCAGCTGCAGTTAACTGTCAAAAAGACCCTTAAATTCATCGGCAGGCAAGGGGACAGTCAGCTGCAAAGTCGGATGTCGCAGGTAGTTGCGAAAAGAATTCGCAAATGTTTTTGACGTGCGTTTGTGGACTGCGACTGTCTGTTTGTGGATCACGTTGTTGGGTCCCAAGTCGCCAAAGAAATGAAGTCGTTAATTATTTCTCTTAAATTCTCAACTTTGGGAACACCAAGAAATATGCATTTTTCTTTAAAAGGAAATTGGTTGTTTCTGAAAAATGTCAGGTCACGGCTAACGTGTTAAGGCAGTTACCGAGACTGAAGCAAGATCAGATTTAGACTAAACCGCATGCAATTACATCATCGGTTCCCACTTATTAATTCGGCTAACTTCATGTATTTCCGAACTCGAAGTCACGTCAACAAACAACCAGTGAGACTTGAAAAAAGCTGCGCACGTGCTATACGGCCACCAAACAGCGTGTCGTATAATCACTCCCATATTCAAGAACAAACACTGTTCCGATGCTATCAGCTTATCTCGAGCGATAACACACTTATGTAGGTGCTACTACCAAAATCCCGCGGATTAGATGCAATCCCATTTGGCAACACCACCAGTCACTGATTGCATCAGCAGGACGACACACAATGGAACTGTGGATTATCGCCTAACCTTCCGCCTGAATGTCAGTGAAAGCCCATCGAGCGAGAGCGAGTCAACAACAACAAGACGATAATGACTACCGTACCGTTGCGTTGCGAAGAAGTGAACTTAATTAGAATTTCTTCATTCAATTTTGTCCGCTTGTGTGCGCTTTCAGCGTGTGTGCCTGTGTGTCAGTGTGCGCCTCCGTCTCTCAAATGCTCTCATTGTCAATTATACTTTAACCCAATGTTCGTTTATTTCCATTATTGAATTAAAAGCGATTACATGAGTGAATGGAGCACGGGGCGGGTGGAGTGCGGAGCGGTCAATGTGAGGGGCTGGCCTGGACACAGCATGTGTGTTAGCAGTTTGTCGATACAAAACAAATAATCAAGCAGATACGCTAGCGCCGATACGCGCGTATTGAGTACTTTATCTTCGTTTTTCGATCTGCTCTCGGTGTGAGCAATTCGCTCTACCTTCTCTTTGGTTGGAGCTGTCCCGAATGGGATTTGGGAGCCCCTTGGGCGGGGAACTTTCCCTGGTATTTGCTCGATGTTGTGACAAGAACAGGGCTCATCGGGTGCCTGATTGGGGATGTGATAAGCGCGGCGGCAGTTGAATGCAACTTGGATGTGCTATCAAATGCGGACACACCCCATTATCGTCTTCAACCGGAAGCGTTTGCAAACCACTTTTGCTCTTGTTGACTTCGGATTGGATAAATATGCGACAAATGGGTCCCATGCATGCATGGAGAAGGAGATGCACGCAAACGAGCAATGGTTATGCAACCCCTTGCATGTGCAAACCAAGGTCGTAAGAGCAAGCAAGGCGCCCCCTTACTAGTGCATATTGAGAAAAGTGGAACGTTGCTGGTGATTGTGCATAAATGTTGTTATTTGCTTAGAGCTTGATAAACTTCCAGCCGACGGTTACTGAATATACGAGCAAGCTTTCGAGAGTGAGATTTTTTTTCATTGATAGCGGGGGGATTTAAGATATCACATTATGTGATGTCAACTCAATGAGATGTATTCTTGAGGTGTTACTTGACAGAGCTGCTCGCTTGAAGGTTAAAGTAAAAATCAAGGGCAGGTGTAGTAAAGCAAATGGGTTAGCGTTTCGAGTTCACAACTAATGGTATTTTTTCTTTTTTTTTAAAGAATTTTTAACGGCCCAAACCATAGCATCCGTTGCATGTACAGTCTCTCAAAGCTTAAAGATGTAGGTCTACAGCACGGTTGCCGTTTTATCGATTCTGTCGCTAGATCTAGCAGATTTTGAAAACTCTCGACGATATTCAATAAAATAAAGTATAAAATCTAGTGTATTGTATATTCTAGCGACTTTTCATTACCACACCGAGTACTAAGGGGTGATTTTTTAAAAGCTATAGGAAAGTTTTTCAAAAAAAAAAAAACACATAAAATTCAGAAAAATGCATGAAATAATTTTGTTTGACCTTGACTGCGCCTCAAATGGTCCATCCGCTTAGTCCAATTTTGGCATACTCTTTCCAACATTTCTGCCGGTATCTCACGAATAAATGCTTCAATGTTGTCTTCCAATGCGTCAATTGAAGTGGGCTTGTCTGTATAGACATGAGCTTTAACATAGCCCCACAAAAAATAGTCTAAAGGCGTTAAATCGCAGGATCTAGGCGGCCAATTGACCGGTCCCGAACGTGAAATAAAATGTTCACCGAACTCGCCTCGCCTCTCAATAAGTCCATTGTTGCGCGTGCTGTGTGGCATGTGGCACCGTCTTGTTGAAACCACATGTCATGCAAGTCAAGCTCTTGCATTTTGGACAAAAAAAAGTTGGATATCATCTCACGGTAGCGCTCACCATTCACAGTTATGTTACGATTCGCATCATCTTTGAAGAAGTACGGTCCAATGATGCCAACAGCCCATAAACCGCACCAAACTGTGACTTTTTCTGGATGCATTGGCTTATTTACGTACCCATTGAGCCAAAAATGAGCTTCGTCTAAGCTGACCATAAAATGGAAGAAGCGCGCGATGAACTTTCTTAACAGAGCACTCATTTTGATGATAAAATTCAATAATTTGCAAGCGTTGTTCGTTTGTAAGACGATTCATGGTTAAATTTTAGACCAAACTGAAGATGTTTGACAGTGAAACAAAACACGAAACGTGCGTCAGCTGTTTAAACCAGTGTTGCCAAAAAGATAATAGCTAAAAAATCACCTTTTACAAACCCTGTCCAAAACAGCGGATTCACTTCAGGCAATGACCACTGTAATCGACAATATCTCTGCTTTCTAAAAAGTATTTTAAGTGACGTACGAATTGGGCATTTCTGACATTTCTGAAGGCGATAATTCCAATCCCGTGGAGTTATTAAACTCTTTGATGTCGATGCTTCATTCCATTTGTGACAGAATATTGTTACCATCTGCTATAGATTCAATAAAGGACTACTGAAGTGTATAAATTGAAAGTCACCTAACATCAAAACATCAACATCAAGTTTTTTTTTTTATTTATTGCACAAATGGCACACATTTTACAATGTATTGCATACAATTTGTTGTACAGAGACTTGGTTTGTATCACCTTACTACTATTCATATAATCTTTATATAATTTACCACAGAAATATTCGATTTTAGTCTGAAGGAAAGGCCACTTAAAAAACCTTCATAGCAACAAATCAAAAACAAATTCCTAATTCCTGTGGAGGGAAGAGAGAAGTGGTTAGTTGTGATTTCATTGCTGACTATAATGTTTTAGAAAACACAAAAATGATTGACAATAAATAAATATGTGAATAAATAAACAATAAACAAAAAAGCGCTACAAATAAATAAATAAATAAATTAATATGAAAATATATTACACAAATAAATATATAGATAGATAAATAAACAGGTACTGATTGCAATCATTCTGCAGCTGAGTTTGAAATCAAGTCGTTTCCAGATGATAAAATGGATTGATTATATTGGAGAAAAAGTTTTTCAACAGTAGCTGTGACCATTTCGATCTTGGATATCATATGAAGTTCCGCAGTCGGGAAAAACCAAGGGAGATTTAGAATCATTTTTAAGACGCACATGACTTTTGGCGCACTTACCCCAGACGGGAGACCCATGGAACATGATCGGTTGGAAAATAGACTTAAAAATCAATATTTTGTTTTCATTGCTTAGTTTAGTATTCCTGCAAATGAATGGAGAGAGAATATTTATCGTTACGTTTGTCTTTTTGATGATTTCTAAAAGTTAGCCTAAAAGTTAACCTTTCATCTAAATGTACCCCAAGATACTTTCCACTCGATTTCCACTCGATCGGAAAACCATTAAGTTGAAGGCTGTTGCTTGGGAGTAAACGAGCTTTTCTTTTTCAAGTAAAAAGGATTGCTTGCGTTTTAGAAGAGTTTATGTTAATTTTCCAATCTTGACAATATTGAAGGACAGTATTTGTCCCAGATTGTAAATTGGTTTCAATAATGGAACCGGTCTCTCTCAAGTTGAATAAACTCAATTAGCTCTAGATGTAATAAATTCTGTAAGAACCCGATTTATTGAGTTCACTGTAAAGCTAGCAACAGAAATTCAACATAAACACCCAACTTCACCTTGCAATCGACTCTAATGCTGAAGTCGAAGGAAGTACTAGTACACGAAATCGACCCCGATAAGAACAATAAAATATGTAGAAAATCAATTAGAAGTGATGGAGAGAACGAGTCGGCGCCGAGACGAACTTTGGGGTACCAGCCAGCCAAGAAATGAATAACTCCTATCTCTCTTCTTTTGTGCAACATTCTTTTTCCCTTATCTTGAATGTCTTTTTTTATCGTGAATGTTTTTGTTGATTTTTAACTTTTTGTATGAGTGCATATTTTTTGATATTTTTGCGATTTCTAGCGGATTTTTGCAATAAAGAAACTAACATTTCTAGCGTATTTTAGGTTGTGGTCTAGTGGATTTTCTATTCCCTCAGCGGCAGCACTGATCTGCAGTAGTCGAACAATTAGTGGTTTACTGTTAAGTAATCGAAAACAGTGAACGAACCGCTCAACGTAAAAGTGTTATGTTGAAATAATTAGTAACTCAAACTCTAAACGGTTGCATACAATTTAAGTTAGTTAAAGTAGATTTAACGGTTGCTTGATCTATTTCTATCTATGTAATGGGTCTATAACTTAATTCGTGCGGTTTGCTAAGAAGCGTTAGAAAGCTACTGTCATTGTACGTCATTTCAGTATATGTCATTCATTTGAAGCGTGACCAACAATCATTTTTTTTTTCACTCAAATGTGTCGAACTTTGTGCCTGAACAAATGTTTTTGCGGGGAGTTCTTCTTCAAAGTCATCGTATTTTGGTGGGATCAGAAGAGTGTGCTGTATTATGAGCTGCTAAAACCGGGTAAAACCATCAATGGACAACGCTACCGAACGCAATTAATCCGTTTGAAGAGAGCAGTAGCCGAAAAAGACTCGGAATAAGCGACCAGACGAAAAAAACGACACGAATTAAATTATAGACCCAATATATATATATAAAAATTGAGCCTCAAATGTTTGTCGCCGATTCACGCCTTCATGCATTTACCGATTTCAACCTAACTTTCACACATCCTTGGTATTGGTCGGTATATGGTCTTTGTGAAGTTTGGCTAAAATCGGAAAACGGATGTGTGTGTTGGCGAAAATTAGTACAGAATTTTAGTACATTTTGGGGTCTTTTCCACACATAAGCCGTGTATTTTGTGTCGGTATATGTTAGATATATCACAAGTTTTCAAAAAAGCAGTTGATTTGATATGTTTTTTATTTGTGTTCTTTTTTTACACGGCTTGCTGGTCACATCATCATAGAAGTCAGAGATAATGGAGGATAGAGATATCCAACTTCTGCCATTTCCACCCCTGGTCCATGTCGGCATTGGGCCATAAAGAATAAGAGTGTAGAGGAATTCCCTTTGCATTTCACACATTCTCTTACAAAGTTCCCGGCTCCACTACGCATTGCCACACCGTACCAAAAATGTTGTCAGATGAAATCAAGAGGAAAGGGATCTATCTCCATTCCATTATCTCTGAAAGAAGTCTGTAGGCAAATGCCAGTCTTTGCCTTTTTCTGGCAAACGCTCTCCGCCTCCTCCTGGAACTTACTTCCTCAATAATGAGCCAGTATTTTCTATTCGCAACAGAGTGATAGGGAGCCACATTATCCAATCACACGTTAACAATATAGTCCTACTTGCAAATTCTCGCTTTTGGCTTTATAAAACGCTGGTAAAAAGAATTCTCTCCCTACGGTGTTAAATCCGTTTACATCACCTTTTTCAGCCACCTCCTAGAACATGCCAATCAATTCTGGTCTCCATACTGCTATTGAAGCTGTCCAAACTAGATGCTTACGTTTAGCATTGCCGGTCTTCCGTAGTCTGATAGCTTTGCTTCACAACCCTACACAAATCGCTTACAGTTGATCGGCTTGCATACTCTAAAAAACTCCGTGATGTAGCTGACATCCTATTTTTGTACCAAGTCTTAATTGGAACAATTGACTCGCTCTTCTGGAAACGATTCAATTAAACTCCGACCCCCGTCGCCTAAGGGCTGTCTCTCCTTTGAAACCTCCAGCTACGGCATATCTGAGCCCATTTGAAGAATGTTGCGCTTAGCAAACATATCTCAAAATTCCCTTGATTTTCACTCATCAATCCACCTTGGCATATCTAATGTTGTTGTTATGTTGTTGTTAAGGTGGCGCTACAGTCCGGGGTGGACCTGGGCCTCAACCAACAAGCGTCTCCAGCCAGCTCGATCTTTAGCTAGCTGTCTCCAGTTTCGCACGCATAGTTGGTTGAGGTCCCTTTCCACTTGCGTGCGCCACCTGAGTCGCGGTCTTCCTCTACTGCGCCGTCCCTCGGGGGTGGATTCGAAGACTTTTCGGGCCGGAGCATTGGTTTCCATCCGCTCTACATGACCTAGCCACCTCAATCGTTGGATCTTCACTCTTCTGGCTAAGTCGATGTCGCTAAACAGCCCGTATAGTTCGTGCCAATTCGCATTCGCAATTTGGCATATCTAATACATTAATTTAAGTTAGTTTGTAGTAGAAATGCTAGTTTTTAAGTTTATGCTTGCACTGGAAATAACAAATAAAACATTTTCTAGATATTTTTTATAAAGAATGTATGAACCAAGAAAGGAAGAGTCCCTCGAAAATATTCACAGCGATGCGGGTTTTTGTTTCTTTGACTTCAAAAGTTTGCAATTTCCAATACGTCTGTCGTCTGCTATGACAATAAAAAAGGAGCAAGGACAACCCTTCGAATTGGGACTTCAAATATCCATGCTTCTCCCACGGCAAATTATGATACACATATTCACGTGTAGCTACGTGTAATTAAGCTATTAGTTCTGTTTATTTATACCACAACTTTGGGCAAAACAAAAAATGCGGTCTGCTATAATTTAAGCATTAGTTAAAAAGAAGAAGATATAAAAGAAATATAGGACAAACCGAAAGTAAGCCCCGTATTACGGTTGGGTTTAATTTTTGGCTTTATTTTGTTGGGTCTTATTTCACGTAACCTAATCAATTATACATCGTTCGTTCAGATACGAATCGTTACAATCAGTTACAAAGTTTTGAAGTTCTAATTAATTTAGCTCCAGGAACGTAGCATGGTAGCACCTCTTACTTTATATACACTAGCCTCTCTTACAGTGGAGTGAAGCGGCTTGGAGTGGCGGCTGGTGGTGAGAAAAGAATTGCATGCTTTAAAACGCCCGGAGTTCAAGAAGCCATCAGGGAGAAGAAGAAAACCTACAAGGACTGGATTCTCTTGGGGCACTTGAGGGACTTGCAAATTGGCTGTGAGAAAGCAGCTAAGAGCAACCTTGGAAGGAATTCGGAGAGAAGTAGGAAAGCGACCATAGATCGGCGAAAAAGGTGTTCTGGCAAACCATTCGCCGACTCAGAGGAAGGAAATTCAACACCATCGAAGGATTTAAATCCGAAGATCAGGGCACTGAGGATGGCAGACCTGTAGTCTTGATTGGGGCGGAGAATAGTCCAACGGTGGAGGAAGTCATTTTGGCGTTTGAATCGCTAAAAGTTAGCAAATCCGCCGTGTGGATGAAATCCGGCCAGAATGCTTAAGACAATGGGTAAAGAGGGAGTTTTATGGCTCTCTCGTGTCATTAAAGTGGCCTGGGAGCGTGGTGTCATACCTGGCAAACTGGGGTGATTGTCCCACTTTTCAAGAAGGGGGACAAAAGAGATTGCTCCAACTACAGGGGCATATCTCTTTTAAGTCTCCCAGGGCTATGGCCGACGACAGGATTGGGGATGAACAGTGCGGCTTTCGTCCCGGTAGAGGTACAACCTTAGATTTTTACTTGAGAAGGTACTTGGTAGTATGCCAAGCCCATCTACAGTTGTTTTGTGGATTTTGAAAAGGCATACGATCGTGTTCCTCGACGTAAACTCTGAAGTGTTCTGCAGGAGTATGCGATTGATGGTCCTCTTCTGAGGGCCCAGTGACCACTTTCGTGGAGCATGCGGGACAGAGGATGATGATGATGATTCTCTTACAGGCTAAATTTCAAACTTTACCATATTAATGTGGGATCAACCACGTAAATTAATTTATTAGCACTTCTCCGATTTTCTTTTAATTTAGTCTATCTGAAGAGACATACGAATAATTGTGGACCTATGACCCACCTCGCTTTTACACTTGTGGAATTATGTCTCAGAAGACTGTGGATTTATAATCCACCCAAGTGGGTCATAAGTCCATTGTGTACTTATGGCCTGGGGCTTACGACCCTGCACCATTCGTTTCCACTGCGGGACCACTATACGCCGTCCGCTGCATGTGTACACCAAAACTTCAAGCAAACGCCTCGCCTGAAACCTTGGCGCTAGTTTTGTTTTCCCCCAATCTGGTCTTCACAGAATGTTTTCCGACCATGACGTCGACGTTGTAAAGTAGTCATCGAAATCACATCAATGCAGCGCGCTTCACCCTTCAAAGAAAACCATAAACTCGATGTACACTGCTGCCAAGAGATGGCAAAGAGCAGAAGGCTGACCGTGGGCAAACTTTCGTTAGTGGCACCTAGTGCTATTTCTCCCACAATCCCTTCTACGACGCTTCACTCAATTTCGTCGCTGCAAATCGATTGATTGCACTTCACCTACGACACGGCACTCCTGCATTCAACGGGAACGGAAATTCAGTTTCATCATCTCCGCAGGCAGTTCGAAGAGGGCGCTCATCAGTTCCCATTCAAACATGAATTTGCTCCTCGAATCGGATTAATCCCACCGACAACGGTCACACGCATGCACACCCCGCCTGACCCTAGATCTGGGTATCTTTTCTTCAATTAAATCTCCATTAAATTTTAATTGAAATCCCACGTACAATTGCGCTCTGCGCGCTTGTTCCCGCTGCTGTGCCCAGCCAAATGGTTAATCGTTATTCAATTTTCGTTTCGAGATTGTTCGGTACTGCGGCGTAATTGGCTTGCCGGGGCACTGTGCTGTGCCCAAGCTATTGCCATTGTTTGATCTTTGTGTGAACTTTGCCTCGTTGCCGTGCTATGAGACGGGCCAATTTGAAGCCAGGTCTAATTGGTGATCACTCCGGCCCAGAAATTGGGTTGAGGCGCGAATAATTGCAGGCGAAGAAGTAACCTATCTAGGCATTTCTTCAAATCAATTGGTGTTGCGGCAAGGGCTTGGATCACTTGCGCTTGTCGAGCAGCTAGCAGCCGTCGCGTCGACATCCAGTCTAAGTATCTTGGCACAGCCAGCCAGCGGCTACCTGTTTCGGGAATACTTTCCCTGGCATTGAACAAGATGCCATGTCACACACACATCGCGGACGGCTCGCGGTCTGCTTAGTCGGCAAATGAGTCAACTGAACGCGTTTGCGGTCTTTGTTTTTGGGAATACTTGGCATCCGCCACCGCTGTGTAGTTCTCATGACACGGATCTATTGCACTTTCGCAATGCAGGGTGATAGATTGCCTTGTGTACGATTGTTGAGAGCGTGTATCTGGGCGTAGAGTCTTGGGTGGGAATATGTGCTGCTTTTCTCGAAAATAGCCTCTTACGCGGCGCGGTAGCGCGATGATGTCTGCTGTCAGATAGGGTGAGAAATTTCCCCTAAATACTTGGCCATTGTATTCGAGCGGTGAGAACAGAGGCACAAACGACTTTCTGAACGCATCGTGGACGGCTGTGTTTTCACGAATGACTTGAGGTGAGAGATTTGAAGGAAATGGGTCTTCAGCTGGTGACGGCGAAACGTATTTGTTCGGGGATTTCATTACAAACAGTCTATCGGTTGCAGTTGAGAGGGAACATCGCCAGAGATGGGGAGAAAATAGACGTTTCGCCGCTCACCAGATGGAATGGATTCCCTTAAATAAATCACACAGAAATCCTTCATAAGCCAGGTTGCAGATAACTGATTCCGCTTTGAAAAGCTAAGCCATTGAAAAGAATGCGCTTCACTCAGGAAGGCATTATAACTGCTTTCCCAAAGCCGGCTAACTGACAGAAATCCCCTTACAATGCACACCATCTCCGAAAGCATATCGTGACTAATTGGGGCTTTCGAAGCATCAACCTTTTAGACTAAACTGCCAGACAAAGCGGCAGCTGGCAACGCCTCACCGAAAATAGATTCATCAGCTAATACGACAAAGACACGCATACACATGTCGGAGGCAATTAAACCGAAATACTGCACAATTTCGAGTTCATTCAGGTGCACAGAAATGATGCGGCTTACGAGCTTAGAAGTCCCAACAATACGCCCGCAGTTATGGTCGTCGCCGTAGCGCACGTAATGAAGACATTCATAGCGTTTGACATAAACGTTCACCAACAAGAACATCACAAATCCTATTAACCGTCCAGCCGCAAGCAGCAACAGCTAAAGTACGTCGTCTGTCGCAAACAAAAGACACTAGCCGCACCAGCATACCGCCTGTCGATTCACGCTAGAATTTAAACGGTTCTACCACCCCGCCCCGACTGCACACAGAGCCAGCGTCAGCCAGTGTCTCGCATGAAGTCCGCATTGTTACGGACCGAAATCGGTGAGACATCATCGTCATCAACAGTAGGTGATTAATTGAGGATTTGCCCATCTGACAGCTAGCAAGTAATGAGCACCCGTCGCGGGATGTGTTCGGCGATAAGCCGGGCAGTCGGAGATGTGAAACATATTAACTGCTTTGAAATTAAGTGCACATTAGGCAACGCATGTGTGCACTCGGATCAGCTCCAGGCGTAAATTGTTAGCCGAATCGCATCTGCGATGAACGCAGTCCGGGCTCTGTGGCAAAGTAGATAACAATGACAGCTGTGAGCCATTTCGTACGCCTGTAGCGGTTAATTTGAAAGTCTTCGAGCTCACATGTCGCAGCGGGGGGAGTGCTTAAAGCCCCTCTGACAGTTAAGTGCCCAAGGGTCAACGACACTCGCTTATCGGTGAATGAAGTGACGTATCCCCAACCGCGTGTACTCCAAGCCGTTGTGTGTGTACCTCGATACACCTGTTATGTCAGCGAGTTGAAAAAAGAAAACCAATCCGGTTCTGTTCGTGTGAGGCGCGCACGTGAATGTAAAGTGACGCTCACTGCACCCGCCACGGCGTCCAGATTCTGGCTGGAGTATCTACTTCTGGTGAAGAATGTGACACACACACACAAATTGAGAATTCAAGAACAAGGTTACACTTGACACGGGCTCTTGCACGACACAGAGGAAATGTCAATGTTTACACGCTCCAGAGATGGCTGGTGGCGGGAGAGCGAGAAAGTTGAAGTCTCGAGGCGCTTGTACGGTGGGTGGCGGCGATAAGCAGAATGAATAAACATATTTGAAGAGCGGCAACTGGGTCAACTCTATACTGTTCGGCTGGGATAAACATTCACTGGTTTGGTTTGCTTTGGGACAGATTCCCTTTGGTCTTCAGAAGTGGGTCAAGTTCATGCCGTGCACAGCAACTGACGAACGTGATTTCTGTTCTGCTCAACTGTCACACATTCAACTTTGGAGTAGCTCATAAAATCGTGACTTATTGCAGACTTGCTTGCAATGTACTTAGGACTTGGAATTGGACGGGGCCAGACATGGCTTTGGGTATCGGCATAGTTTTAACGAATTTGAAAAGCTGTTTGTTTGCTGTTGGAAAAGCCCACGTCTACACGGGAAGTAAGTATACCTCCGTAGTGACAGGGACAAAGTGGCAGACAAGTGCAACGGCAGCTGGAAGCAGTTCGTGTAACCGATTGCTGAAAAGGTATTTTCCAGCGAATTGTCAAGTGGTAAGATTTAAAGAAAATCCTCGCGAAGATTACTCAGCTATTGAGAATCGACGGACTGTGTAAAACAACTTTTCTGCAATCCCACATGAGGCCCTTTAAACTGAATTCTGTGACAGGGTGGATACGTGGGACATCAGCGCAGTCAGCAACATAACATATCGTGATTTGCGTTACGAATGCATTTCATTTCTCAGGCTTTTGTGATGTTGACACTCGACGACTGGATGGTGCAGTTGGTTATGTGCCCGCCCTTGGGTAGTTGGTCTCCGGTTCCAACCCCAGTGAAAGCAAAGTTAATACGCTTTTATCTGGATTTCAAATCTGGTCCAGTCACCATTTGCCGTTGGGAAAAAATTGACGAAATTGGTCGATCGGTGGTAGTAGTCTGACTGTGGGTAGCACAATGTGCTGATGAGCTAGCAGCTCCCTTCCCTACCCTACATATGTTGTCGATATACAAGTTCCAGAGTGATTTTTTAGCTATTATCTTTTTCGCAACACTGGCTTAAACAGCTGACTCACGTTTCGTGTTTTGTTTCACTGTCAATCATCTTCAGTTTGGTCTATAATTTAACCATGAATCGTCTTACAAACGAACAACGCTTTCAAATTATTCAATTTTATTATCAAAATGCGTGCTCTGTTAAGAAAGTTCATCGCGCGCTTCTTCAATTTTATGGCCAGTTTAATCGAAGCTCATTTTTGGCTCAATGGGTACGTAAATAAGCAGAATTGTCGACTTATTGAGAGGCGAGTTCACATTTTATTTCACGTTCGGGACCGGTCAATTGGCCGCCTAGATCGTGCGATTTAACGCCTTTAGACTATTTTTGTGGGGCTATGTTAAAGCTCATGTCTATACAGACAATTGACGCATTGGAAGACAACATTGAAGCATTTATTCGTGAGATACCGGCCGAAATGTTGGAAAGAGTGTGCCAAAATTGAACTAAGCGGATGGACTATTTGAGGCGCAGTCAAGGTCAATAATGTTCAAACATTAAATTATATGGACCGTACTATCGATTCAAATAAAGATTTCTTGCATTTTTCTGAATTTTATGTGTTTCTTTTTGAAAAACTTTCCTATAGCTTTTTAAAAATTACCCTTTATAAGGATACACTTCCGAAATTCGTTAGCACGTTCAAATGCAATCAGAACCATCGAGTGTGCGCTACTGAGTGTAGAACCAAACCAGTGACAAGTGAAGACGTAATATTTTACGGGAGGAAGAACCTGAAAGTAAATTTAATTTATTTAGTGAAAACTATAAGACAGAACAGACAAAAAAATAGTGCACCAACTCAGACGGAAACAGATCTACCATCAGAGTTGAATTATTATCTAAAAAATCCTCTTCTGGATCTGAAACAGGAACCATTGGAGGTATGGAAAAATATAATTCGTAGTACCTCAGCTACGTAACATTGCACTCGCACATTTAAGTTGCATAGCCACATCGACGGCCTCTGAGAGATTGTTCTCAAATGCGGGATGTACGACGTGTACAACGCAATAGACTGATTGGGAAGATAATGTCCAAAATATGAATGTTGACGTTTTGGCAGCATCATACATCCCTAGTCTGAATAAGGCTCATTGTGATACCACGCGAATTGACGAACTGCTTAGTCTGCAACCAATTGGTGCTTGCAACAAAGTGTTTCATCTGGTATCTGGCTTCTCAATAGCAGTAGGCGCCTAGATGTGAGTTCCTACGGTTAGCCAGAGCACTGCACGAACAGAAGAGGTCATGTGTCGTCTCCTTCTCCATCGGCTCTTGCAGACTTGAAGCCCAATTGCACAGAGCCATGCTATTAAGCGAAAGAGCGACCTTATTGCTTGCCTACTTAATCAGAGCAGACAGAGTAGACCATATTTCCATTGTTTCCGACGAGACTGATGAAATAAAGCCCCAATCGCTGCTAGCACTGAGTGCCATTCTTAAAATCGTCTATGAAGTTTGAATTCAAATAAAAGAATATATATATATATGCAAATACTTCCCGGGGATGTATTATTTGAATCAACATTCGATTACATACCAACGCTTGAATCAGATCATTCGAGCGGTAACCAAATGAAGTCTCATTCGTCAAACTAACCAGCTCCACAGAAACAATGCGACTAATTTGAAAACACAAAAAATTTGATTGCACATTTGACAAAAATGAAAGCGCATGCAAATTGCAGTAAAAAAAAAATGTTTAAATGATGAATCGATTCAGTGGACTTGACTCGCTAATGTGAGCAAATAAATCATCACCACTGACGGCTGCATTTAACGGTCAAACAGCAAAAACCAAACACCCACTCTCGCAATGCGTTACACAAATCGATTCAGAAGTCATTAGTAATACACAGTAAATCGATACACAAGTGTGCGCGAACGATACTTAATTACGATTCGAAAATTGACTGCTGCCATGGCTACCGCAATTCACTTAATTTCCAAACTGCAGAGGTAAGGCTTAGGCTTCACGCAGTGCATTCGTTCTTATTCAGTCATTTTAATTTTAACCGCTGATAACTCAATTGGACTGCAGAATTGCATAGTTGCCAGCTGCATAGTAGCCGAACTCTGGTTAGAAAATGTCGTAAAAATTGCTTTGTGTTCATGTCTTATCTCCCCTTATCTCTTATCTAGTTCACTTCTATTTATTAATTCACTCAAAACTTACTTGCTAGACAAAAATGCTTAAAACTAAAGGGTGATTTTTTAAAAGCTATAGGAAAGTTTGCAAGAAATCTTTATTTGAATCGATAGTACGATCCATATAATTTAATGTTTGAACATTATTGACCTTGACCCTTTGGCACACTCTTTCCAACATTTCGGCCGGTATCTCACGAATAAATGCTTCAATGTTGTCTTTCAATGCATCAATTGAAGCGGGCTTGTCTGTATAGACATGAGCTTTAACATAGGCCCACAAAAAATAGTCTAAAGGCGTTAAATCGCACGATCTAGGCGGCCAATTGACCGGTCCCGAACGTGAAATAAAATGTTCACCGAACTCGCCCGTTGCGGTAGGGACTACCACTAGGAATGTACTACGCTTTCGAAGAACTCGTACAAAAAAATGTCCAAGCAAGTGAAAAAGAATTGGTCATGTACTCGTACATCGTGTCGAATGAAGCGAAAAACTCCAACAGAAGCCCAGACTGCAAAAAGATCCAGAACGGCAGAAAGGCATGATAACAATGATGTCGGAAACTAACTGATAGAAATAAAATCAATATTAAAATATTATGCAAAAGCAGTAGAGTTCGCAACCGATAAATACGACGAAATAAACAAATCTCCGCTCAAAATAACACATTGCTGCAAACACTGATAAAGGAATTAGAAGACTATAAAAACAAAATTCGACGAAAGAGAACCAAATATCATGCTTACAAATACAAGTCAATGCTCTAGAACAAAAGCACATCGACAAAAACGTAGAAGTTAAAAATATTCCAATATTAAACAATGAAAGTGGTCTTGATATTATTGAAGCAGTTGGTGAAGCGATTGGTACCGACTTAATTGAATGCGGTATCGAGGACGTATACGCGTATCCAGATAAAAAGAATAGACAAATAAAAACTTGTGGAATCACATCTATGATACGGAATACTTGCATGGGGAAAAGCGTCTCAAATGCAAACACTATATCAAGCGCATGCAGGACTTTAAAAACTGGTACAACCAACTGGACGCAGCAGCTATGATCAGCGAGGAGCAAATCAGACGATACGTTTATTAAACATCCCCCAACTATATAAACTGGAAATCCTGACAAATTTTGGCAACGAAAACATCTGCAGAATGCAGACGCAGCAGACGAGAAACACCTGAAGACGGTGCTCTATGAACTTTCAACACAGCTCCGCAACTTACCACGAAAAGACATGCAAAAAAAGTCAAAGAAATGTGTCTATCGTGAAAATAAATTCGTAACTAATTGTAATTGTAATTTGTAGCTTCTTACAGAAAATATAAAGTTGTTGTTACATATTTTATTGTGGCAAGAAGTTACCATTTTTGGATACAATTTTTGGCGTACAGAGATTTGGTTTGGTACCTTACTACTACAATATTTGTACAGTTTTTACTAAATATAATAGCACAGATTAATATGCAATTCGAAGGAAAAGCCACTAAAAACCTTCATTAAAACATAACAAGTCCGCAGGGGAAGAGAGAAGCGGTTTCAACACTTGATTTCACACTAATAAAATGATTAACAGGCAAATGATAAAGAAAACAGAAACAAAAAAATTAATAAATGTAATAGATGTATATGAATATGATGTATAAAGAAACAAATAAATAAATATAGAATAAGTAAGTAAATAAATAAAAAACTAAATAACTAAATAAGTAAATAAAAAAATAGATAAATAAATAAATAAATAAATAAGTAAATATGTATATAATTAGGTAAAGAAATATATAAAACGAATAAATAAATAATTTAATAAATACACAAACAATTTCTATATTGCACTCATTACGAGACTAAGTTTGAAATCAAGTCGTTGTTAGATGTAGAACAAGAGATATTATGTTGATAGTTTAGTTTTTGAAGCTTATCTGAAACCATTTCAATGTTAGCCATTTTATGTAGTTCCTTTGTTGAGGAAAACCAGGGGAGATTGAGTATCATTTTGGGCAATTTGTTTTGTGCTATTTGCAGCTTGCGCAGATGGCTTTTTGCACACTTACCCCAGACAGGAGAACCGTAGAACATGATTACTTGGAATATTGCTTTGAAGATTAAATGGGTAGAGCACTCTTAGTGTCGTATTAACCTTTCTAATAACTTCTTGAACATGAAGATTGAATGTAAGTCGCTTATCTATATACATGCCAAGATACTTAACACTCGATTTCCACTCAACTTGAGTACCGTTGATTAGCAGATTGTTGACTTCCAAGCAAGGCAAGCAGGCTTTTCTTTTATGAGAAAAAAAGATAGCCTGAGTCTTGGAAGCATTAATGTTTATTTTCCAATCACTGCAAATTGCAAAATTAGTTTCAATGTTTAAACCAATTACATCTGAAGAATAAATGCAAGTATCGTCAGCGTATAAGGCAATGTTACAGTTTGTCAAGTTGGGGAAATCGCAAGTATAAATATAAATTAACTTCGAAATTGTATACTTCTTAAGCTTTTTTATGAATTGTGAATACTTGAATCTTAACATTTTATAATAAATAATTTTGTGTGATTAGTCTAGAATAGCCCTTCCGGCTTTGCAGATAAAATATGAAAAATTCAGCCAGAGGTTCCAGATTTAGGAACATCCCTCGTCCCAAATATACCCTTATCATAGGAAACTATGTAAAGGGTTAAATTTTAAGGGCCGATGTTGATTTTGAATAAAACACAAATTATTTAGGAAGTTACAGTCATTTCTTTTTATTATGATAATATTAGTATGGAACAAAATATCGGACAAATGGCAGCCGCGACCTCGGCGGCACACCTCCATCCGATGGTCCAAATTTTCGATGTCGCTGAAGCATAATTGAGGTTCTATGCCGTTAATGTGCCGAATTATCTCATCCTTTAGCTCTTAATTTGTTGCTGGCTTATCGACGTACACCTTTTCTTTCAAATAACCCCAAGGAAAAAACGGTGTCAAGTCACATGATCTTGGCGGCCAATTGACATCGCCACCACGTGAGATAACACGGCCATTGAATTTGTCGCGCAAAAGAGCCATTGTTTCGTTAGCAGTGTGGCAAGTGGTACCGTCCTGTTGAAACCACATATCGTCCACATTCATATCTTCCAATTCGGGCCATAAAAAGTTCGTTATCATTTCACGATAGCGAACACCATTCACAGTAACTGCCTGGCCGGCCTCATTTTGGAAAAAATACGGCCCGATGATGCCGCCAGCCCATAAACCGCACCAAACACTCACTCTTTGTGGGTGCATTGGTTTTTCGACAATCACTCTTGGATTATCACGAAAAAATCACGAAGTGCACGATATGCATTTTGATTTGAACGCCCATTTTCATAATAAGCCTGAATAACTTTAACGCGTTGCTCGATTGCGTATCTTTCCATGGTTCAAATTGAGTTAGTCTGAAATTGAGAAATGTCAAATGAAATGCAGAAAAAGACTTGACGTTTAGGTGTGGTTCACATTCAACATCGGCCCTTAAAATTTAATTTTAAAAAATTTTATATAATTAATTTATTTCTTCGTTCTTATTTCAAGCAAACTTACGATTAATTTTTACATGTAAGGAAGCTGTCAAGATTAAGTCAAAAAAAGTATGCCCTCTACCATAACGCATGCACCAATAATTGCGAAAACTTGCTCGAAAACAACCGCCGAGTTCAGAACAATGCCAGCGAACAGCAAGAGAAATTCCAGTCTCATTGGCTGTGCTTCCGGAATGTTCGTAACCAAAACCCAGCGCCGATTGATTGCATTGCAAGTCAGAGAAGTTGTGGAGCCACCAATTTGCTCTTCCCTCAAACACACTCATACAAAACCACCATTCACGTCAACAATGGAATACGGTACGTAGTCTACAGAGCCAGGCGTGCTAGTCGTCACAGGCGTTTACCATCACAATTAATTTCCGTTCATAGCGAGTACAAACTGATTAGCATGACGGATGGATAGAAGACGATGGGGTTTGAAGAATTGCGGGAGTTAAGGGTCTCCTTTGCTTTTGCGGAAGCCGAAGACTTTTATGGTGTATCACACACACACAGCAGATCACAGAGCCCCGACAAGCAAACGTACAATGGAAGGCACGCCTACCTGAAGGTAAGAAGCCTAAACCATCATACCTGGGTAATTAATTCGAGCGCGTCAGAAGCGGGGGAGGCAGGCTGGAGAATGAATAAATTATGCAAGCACACGACCGAATTGATGAGCTCTCGGTATCATTCGTGAACAAGGCACTGCTCTGCAGACAATGGCACGGGCTATGGGGGATGAAGGAGGATAGACTACCCCCTTTTTTGATGGCAGTAATTAGCAATTAATATACAAACATCATCCGGTGGATTGGATTCCAGTGCCGCAGCTCCGGAATCGGAGTTTTGTACGGGAAGAGGTGATCATTGTTTCCTTTCTCATGGAAATGTGCTCGGGAATGTGTTGTCTGTTGTGTATCCTCTGAGCTGAGTGCTGTGTGTGCCGTGGCTGGCTCTTAAACTTTTGTTAGGATTTATTCCGTAAATGAACCCCCTCCGGGGATGGGGTTAATTGGCATTACGGGCTCTGCAGCAGTCAAAGGTAGCTGAGAATATTCGAAATGAAGACATTTGCACTGGAGCGTACGCAAAGACTGTTGATTTGAATTTCAATTTGAGGATATACATATTCCATGTGTGGCATGGCACAACCCGAGCTCATTGAAATAAAGCCAGAGACTGCATGGCCCGACCGACAATTGGTTTGGATTATGAACTAAGATCGCTATTAGATTCAGAGTGAGGTGCTTCCAGATGTCGACGGCTGGTCATGATGCAAAGATTAGCTATGAAATAAGGGTTTTGTTGAATTCAATTCAATTTTGTTTCAATGGACGGCGGGCTTTGGTGGGTCTGTGTGTGATCTTGTGGTATAAGCTTTGGATGAGCATAATAACTCCACAGACCGAAGAGGGCCAGGGCTGAGCGTGTCAGCAACCACTAGTGTAGTGCGTGCTGTTCTCTCACGAGTGGAAGGGACTTACTGTTCTATGCCTACTCCGAACTTCAAATTTGAGAAGCTTTTAATGGAAGTTTATTCCCTTTGAGTATTGTCAGCCACTCGAAAGAGGTGGGACCGTGAAACGAATTTTACTCGTACCGGGAATCGAACCTGGGGGTCGATGCACAACAAAAACAACACCGCGGCTGCTTGTGTGTTTAACTGGGTTTCCGTTTACTTTTTGGGCATTCAAGAATATAAAAGCGAGTAATCATAAAGAGTACTATACACTAGCTGCTCTATTAGACATAAAACGGGCCTTCAACAACGTTCTCACGGAAGTGGTCCATCCTTAACCGAGCTAGGTTAGGTTAATGTGTTGCCGCAACTACAGCAGTATTGGCGCCCATAGGTCCTGATTGGATCGAATTTGATATCACTTTTCGACAGCTCTCGTTCCTCTTTAGGGTGCTAGCAAAACACCTGAAAAAATACCCACCCACGCATGCTGGTGGCATATGCTGGATCAGAAATGAAGTACTATAGAGGTGCCCAAACTCACGAGCCTATCTACGAATTTCAGAGGCATTTCGACAGCTATTCACGACATGAATGCCCTTCTCTGATTGGTCACTTTGGCTTTAGAAAACGATGACAAAAATGGTTGTCAAACATTTTAAGGGGCAAGCGAGGTAGAAGTTGGGCGTCTCTATCATACTTCATTTCGGTCCTGGAGGATGCACTCTATTGCTGGGTTACATCCAATTAAATTTTTTGATACATTTTGCTTTGTCCAGAATCCTTAGGTTTGCCATTTCTTCCAGGCTATATGCCTGGCGTGCTTTTCCTAGTCCTTGCAATTTCTGGGCTGGTACCGAGGTCATGAAGCGTAGTTTCTTTTCTATTCGCCCCTACAGCTCATGCAGATGTCATTGTAGTCATTGTTTCCATTCTTCTGGCGTGTGTGCCGAATAGATAATGACCGGTAATAATGCCATTTTCCTTGGAATTTAATCTTAGCCTAGCCTTGAAGTCCTGCAAGTATTTAATTCTATCCACCTCCGATCGGCGGAGTTGATGGCATCTGTAATTAACAATGTGCTTATTCCCTGCATAAAGGGGTATGTGGTGTCCGGATTACATGCCGCTGGCAAACCCACGTTCTAGCTAACTCGTCGGCCCTTTCGTTGCCTGGAGTACAAGTATGCCTAGGAGCCCAGCATAGAGTAAGGTTGCATCTGAGCTTGACAGCATCGTCCGGGTCGCTGCGGTAAGCCACACACGACAGATCTCCAGGCAACTGGATCCGCCGCCATCGACTCTAACTCATCAGGAGTTAGTGCCGCTTACCCGAGCGTAACCAGGCGAGTTTTTGGACTTGGTCCAACCGCCTCGTCCTGGGCCTCGGAAGTCGTGATGAAGGGGACATTCGTGCCACGTGACCAAACCACCGAACCATAGCCCTCTCCGTTCGAAGAAGCAGCTCCTCAATGTTGAGTTCCTCTCGCACTGCCGTGTTTCCCGCCCTATCCCGGCGAGTAATTCCCACAACAGCAGAAATCTCATCTCAGCAGCTTGTATTCGCGATCTTAGTCTTTCATGACCATAGGTGAGAGTTGGAACAAATACTGAGTTGAAAACCGCTAACTCGGCTCTGACACCAAGCTCGCCCATCCTGAGCTTATGTTAAATAAGCAAAAACTGAAATGGGCAGTAAACAGTTTTGATCCCTTCAAATCCCCAGGATCTGATGGTATCAGACCAGTAGAACTGCAACACGGCTTTGAAGCAATAAAATCATGGCTGGCCATAATATTCAGTAGCTGCCTGAGACTTAGCTATACTCCAAGACTTTGGAGAAGAACAAACGTGGAATTCAAAATGTGGGAAAGCGAATCATAACAATCCCAAAGGCTTCAGACCCAACACACTCTCATCGTTTATACATAAAACCCTGGAGAGACTGGTGGACCTGCATATAAGAGAAAATTCTCTATTTAAACAATTCTATCCGAACCAGCATGAGTATCGCAAGGGTTACTTCTCGGAAACAGCACTCCATTCCCTAGACGGCACCATCGAAAAGTCTCTCGAGAATAAAGAGTACACGACGGTGGCCTTCCTAGATATAGAAGGAGCGTTCAATGACATAAAATTCGAGGTGATAGACAACGCCAACGCCAATCTACATCAAAGAATGGATGAACAACGTCCTGAACTAAAGAAGAATTGAATCCCGATTAGGAAACTGCTGTGCGGAGAGAAGAGTCTTTAGAGGCACACGACAAGGAGCTGTCCTAACGGCACTCGTGCTGTTCCCGAGAAGATATAAAATCCCTAGAGTAGCCCCACAGAAGCTAAAGAGTGCACTGACTTTCACCGATCATGCCAAAAACCTAGGTGTTATAGTTGGCAGTAAAAAACGCAGTAAAAATATATAATATAGTTGGCAGTAAAAAACAACAGGAACCCATCAGGAAAGCAAGCAAATCGTCGGCAACAAATGGGGAACTAGACCAAAGACAACACTTTGGCTATACACCGCCACAGTAAGGCCAATATTGAGGTATGGCGTCCTAGTATGGTAGACGGCACTGCAAGTAAGACAGAATCTTACCAAGTTAAGCAGCATACAGAGATCAGCACGCATCTGTATAACAGGGGCACTAAGAACCACACCCACACTCAAATGACAACATCTCCCTCCCATGGATACCTATGGCAAAATTGTGGCCACATATTCAGCCATAAGACTAAGGTAAGATGGGGCAAGACCCACGGAAAAGGGCACAAGGTAATACTAAAAGACTCGAATGTCCCTGAGAAGACAGATTATATGACGCCCTTCATGGGCTTCGAAATAATGCACAAGACTTTAATCCCCACGAGAGGTGAATGGGACAAGGACAAAGTCTGTAACCCAACTGTATGGGAAGTCTACACTGACGGGTCCGAATCGGAAGAAGGCGCGGGATCAGGCATGGCGATATGCCAATCCGAATCAATCCGGCTACCGAACCACTGCAGTGTATTCCTGTAGCTGTTCAAAAGGCATCTTACCCTATACTTGGTCCCCGGGTACAAGGGTATTCTGGGCAATGAAAGAGCTGATGAACTAGCAAGAAAGGGCGCGGGTAAGTGGCACCAGATCAGGAGACACCCCACCCCCACTGAAAACAATAAAATCGCGATTGATGACGATTGCACAAATGGTCGGAGCTTGATACTTGCAGATTTTCTAAAGCGATCTGGCCTTCGCTAAATCAAGGAAGGACCGATAACTTCCTAAAATTAGACAGGAAGTATATCAGTAAAGTAATAGGGGTGCTAACTGACCACTGCCTCATAGACAACCATGCCAGACGACTTGGGGCACCTTACAATGACTTCTGCAAAAGCAGCATGGATGAAGAAGAAGAGGAAACTGTACTACACCACCTCGGTACATGGCCTGCACTTGCGGAAACAAGAAGAAGACTGCTAAGCGAATACCACTTCAACCACCTTGAGGATCTGAGTAACATAGATCCAAGAGATATTCAAAAAATTCTCAAAGCCACAAATAATGGTCAGAAGAAGTCACATATGACCAGCAAGTCCCAAGAGGGAATCACTACTAGGTCATAGGGTAAATTGGATTGTGGTCACTAAGCCGAACGTGACGGCACAATGGACCAGATGGCTAAGTGGGCACGATTTCCTTATAACCATGCAGTCACCCTACCTACCTAGCCTTTTGTGACATTCCCAGACAGCCTTAGAGTTTAATGCGTAGCTCGTTAGCGCCTAAAGATCCATTTAGCTGTCAAAGAATTTATATATTTAGCTGTTTCTGGATTTTCTATAGCCGATGCGATGTGCTTCATTGCAAACAATTCAGCCGGAAACAACGTTGTTTCCTTGCAGACAGGAATGTGTAGGCTGCATCTTGGTCCATTCAAGTATCACACCAGCCAGTACCACCAGCCTTTCGGATTTCGATCCATCTGCGTTCCATTTTTCGGATCCATCCTTCAAACAAGTGGGGCTTCAAGCGTCCTGTTGGTGGCGCCAACAATGAACCCGTTCTTCTGAGCACCTCCGATTCCATTTATCTCAGTGAGAATTTTGCGGCAGAACGACGAATATATTTCGATCTCGATTCCTTGTCAATGAGTCCTGTTCATCAGAACATTTGCATCAAACTCACAGAACCACATTGACCCTTGACGGAAGTAAATTTGATTTAAGACGCATCGATAGCCTTTGCCAGCAGAATGCTACCGCTGTCTGGTGGTCCGTAGAACAAGACACCATGACTTGGAAGCTCAACTGAGCATTGAACGAGTTCCCTATTCTCTCTCCTATTCTATTCTACGTAGATGCAGGCGCAGTGGCGGATTTGAATGCAGGCTGAGTAGGCTTGAATCGAATACTTATACAAGAGGAAAAATACTCGCCAACGCCAACATGGATTTCACAATCGAAACGATCAGACCGGCGGAATACAGGGTCAACTCCAAGTGGCCCTCCGAATGCTTTTGTAACTTAGGTCCGCCTAGTTTGGACACGAGCTCAGGTCCGTTGATCAAGACCATAAATGCGCCGGCCTGTCATTGGTCATGAGCTACGAGGGTTTTTCCGGTGCTGGTGGGTCGTACATAAGAGATCATTTTTTGCGCTAGCTTTTCGCCAGCACAACAAAGGGACAATTACACCGCCTTTTGCCGTGCTTACCCATGTTCTTGGTCTTCTAGTCTGAAAGTTATTTGTTCAGACATATTTTGTGGTATCTCAGTGGAGACAATTCCTCTCAAATAACAGTCAAGTGAGTGTTTACCAGAGCAACCATAAGTCCACAATCCACAGATTATTTCGCCGTGGCAACCCATCCCCCCACCATTCCTGGCGCATCCTCTCAAATACCGCACCTTTTTGGTATCGTATCAGCCGGCATCAACACAAGTCAACGTTTACGCATTACAGCGCCACCACGGCGCTACAAACTGCTCACCTGAACTTGACAGGAAACCAATGCCAACAACGACTATCCGCCGCACACAAACGGCATTCATCCTTCCACCGCCGGTACGCAATTATATAAGAATGTAAATATTTCCCGATGCCCACGCAGTGTGCACTGGCACAGACTGGGAGCCTGTTCTGATGGAAATTACCCACGCCGCACACCGTCCGGCACAATCCACTGCCAACATGCTGAAGCGGGTAAGACGAGTTCAACACGAATGCTCCAATGCACTTACGACAGTTACGAAGGAGATTTCGGACTTGTTTACCAGCTAAACAGGCTCTGGGCTCCACCGAATTGGTATGCTCTCTCCCCGGGCGAGGTGGAACGAAACCACACACCTCTACCGAAACTGGAGTTCAACTGACGGATGCCAGACACGCATCCGCGGACATGCGATAATTTATGCAAAGAATGAAGTCCGTACTTGGTAACGGAGAAATGGTTTCATTACCAAGGTAAGTGGGACTACGGTGTAAGGTTACGTGAACGGCTTCGGCTTCAATTTGTTTGCACATACCAGCGGATGTGCATTTGCAGAGCACTGACCACCAGATTACCCCGCAGCATCAATCTTGTAGCGGCTAGCGGGGTAGGGTTGGGACGAATGAATGACGCGAATGTGGTTCGCGTCTAATTAAGGCAGGTTTTATACGAAAGCCGACACACGGAGCCACGTATCATTGAATGCGCTGGCCAGACAGACAACTGAACGGGAGCTGGACAGCTCTCAGAAACATGACCTGCTGTCGGCAGTTGATACATATTAGCATACTCGTTGGCTGTGGGGAACTATCTGATCCCAATGGGCACGGAAGCGTGTAGGGTTCGGCATGTGAACGAAGAAGTGTGTCATTGCGAACGGGTTTTGAATTTCGCGGATCTGGAGTGTCTTCTCCGGTTCTGGTCGCGCTGTGCTCAGTGCTGCCTTAATTAATCTTTGCAGCTTGACTGACGGGTTCGGTTTTGTTCACGCTTGGTAGATGGGTGAAGGGTGTTTCGTGTAATGTTTCTGATTTGCGGTTTGCAGAACACTCATGTGCGGTATTTGGGGTGAGACTCGAGTGCGAAAGCACTCGTGGTTATTGAATTGCGAATACGAAGTGAAATTTTATTTACCGCCTAAAAGTAGGCCAAAGATTCAATTGAGATGAATTTCACCGAGGTACAGTGTTGCCAACGATATGAGTTTCACAAATGGCTTGGACGTTGTATGTTTTAAACCGCAATAAGTGGTCGCCTCATTTGGTAAATCGGCAAACTGAAATAACGAGCTGCTGATCTATCACTGAAAGTCATTATTTTTTGGCAAACATTTGCTTATAAATTGGTATGGTAGTAACAGTAACGACAAACTGAGTACTCGTACGTATTCGTTACTTTTTTTCTGAATGTCGTTACTAGTTACTTTTATCAACATTTTTTGTTAAAACTAGATTTTGTGCCCGGGTTTGTTTCTTCAAGGAAGACGTTAATTGTATTAAAATTTGTTTTAAAAAAACGCCAAGAAAATTAAGCTTTCTAATATTTTGTATATTTTGGAACATTTCCTGTTTCTGAAATTTCAACATGTATAATTGCCCTGAGACCTTTGCCCTCCACTTTACAACGTCCAATTCGCCGTGTGAGAGGCATGTGTTCGTCAAGTCCAGTCCATTAACCACTCCTTGCGACTTATTAATGATTATGTTTATGACGAACTCCAAGCGAAAAGGAAACTTTATACGTTTGGCAGAATAGGGCCCTCAGTTGGAATAAGAGGAATATTTGTAATGAACACGGTTTCTCCAGGCGAAGATCCAGAGATTTAACAATTGGTCAAGATCCAGTGCAAGGTTTCGGTGGACCTAGGTTGTGCGACAACATTTGTTTTTGTATTGGACAAGTAAGTGGTATAAGATGACATTTTTACGAGCAAACAAATGAAAAACAGAGAGTATGTCTACTAAGGTAGGTACAATAATTAGAAACAACCGTCTACTGGATGCAAGACAGGCTCAAGAAGAATATTACTCGTTGTAACTTCAACCATTTCACGAATTGTAGCCCGATTTCGAGAAGAAGGCGATGAAAAGTTGGTAGTGGGCGTCTTCGCAAAAGAACGCATCGACAAGATCGTAAACTAGTCAAGCAAGTCTATGTCAGACTACGTCAATGAACATCTTTTCCTTAGTGTAAGCGTACACACTGTTGGCCACCACTGTTGGCCATCAATGCAATCAATAAAAAGAAACTGCTGAATTTTTCGAAACGCCGCATCTATTGGGCGAGCGAGCAATGGGCTAAAGTTCTATGGAGGAATGAGAATGGGCTTAACATCTTCTCGTCAGGCGGTATTCGCTGTGTTCGAAGACCTAAGAGGCAAAGATATTGTCATGGTATAGGACTATGTAATGGTGTGAAGTAATCTAAGCAATCTAAAAGGTTCATCAGATTAGATCAGTATTATTTGAGATTAATTCTCTCAGTTGGTTGAAATAAGCGGTCGGGTGAATGCCGAAATATGTTGGGAAATATTAGAAAATCACATGCTTCCACATTTATGCCCGAAGACTGCTTATTTCAAAATGACAATGACCCAAAACACAGAAGGTTTTTGGACAGCGAAAATGTTTATTGTATTAAACTTAATTTTATAAAATTTGAACGTGTTTTCAAGAAAAACATGTGGCTATGATTTTTCCCATCTTTCTGGCAATTTGTGGATCCCATCTCAAAAGAGCTGCGCCGGCTTGACAGCCAAGAATGAATCAAGCCAAGTTTTGATATTCTGCTCTGATGTGAACCGTATTTCAGTGAGGGCGTTCTGCATCGACCGCAACAAATGGTAGTCAGAAGTGGCAAGGTCTGGGCTATAGGCGGGTGGGGTAGAACTTCGCATCCACTCTTTTCCAAATAGTTCTTAACCGGAATAGCAACGTGGGGCCGAGCGTTGTCATGATGGAGAATTATTGCCTCGTGTCTGGTTGCATATTCCGGGTGTTTTTCGGCTACTGCTCTCTTCAAACGGATTAATTGCGTTCGGTAGCGTTGTCCATTGATGGTTTCACCCGGTTTTAGCAGCTTCTTATACAGCACACCCTTCTGAACCCACCAAATACAGAGCATTACCTTCGCGGCAAGGATATTCGGCTTTGCCGTTGATTTGGCTGGTTCGTCGGGTTTCACATATGATTTTTTGCGCTTGGGGTTTTTATCACCAGTAACAATCCTTTGCAAAAATTACTTCCTTTTGTGGCGTTCCAGCAGCATTTCGGACATGCAAAACCGCCTTTCGACGTCTCTCGGCTTGAGTTCATGTGGAACCCAATTTCCTTGCTTTTGAATATACCCAGCTGCTTTTAAATGGCTGCTTGAGTGACACCCAAAGATTCTGCGAGCTCTTCTTGTGTTTGGCAACAATCTTCATGGAGTAATGCTTCCTGTTCATCTCCAAACTTTTTTTGGTTTTTAAATCGTGCAAACCGCTTTCGGCACGTTCGCTCATCTAGCGTATGGTCACCATAAACTTCCACCGAAATACGATGCCTTTCGGCAGCAGTTTTCTTCATACAGGATCGTGGGCAAATTCGACAATCTGTCGCCATTTTTTTCCACAAAAATCCACGAATTGGCCGCCATTGCGTGGTGGATCCATGGTTTGTGTAAAAGTATGTGTGAAATACAAGGGAACACCACTTCATTCCCGGTGTGGACAAGGGGCAAACATGACCGAAGATGGATATCTCTATCCCTCCATTATCTCCGCTTGTAGTTATCGAATGGATTTATTTGATGGGAGAGTTCATTGCGCGGTTAGACCAACCCAGTCTAATTTTAGTGTGAAATTCGTGAATAATTTTTGGGAAAGAGGAAGTGTGGAAAACGAAGTAAAAAACTTCGATTGGAGTACAAACGGCAACGCTGCCAAGAACATTCGCTTGTTGAGTTGATGTGTTCTCTTTTTCTGTCGTCAGTTGTGTCCATCACGTGGTTCACATGGTTGCTGGATTCAATAGTCTCAACCAATCCATGACTAAACTAAACCACCATTAAGTAGTGACTGTGAAAAAGGAATCTCCTTGATTGATCCTACAATACCTAGCTTGACCAGCAGATAAGTTTGCACTGTGAAATCAGGCATGAGTGCTGTGTAATGTATAGTAATCCTGGCCTGGCCCGATGCCGAAAAGGTAGTCATTATTGCTCTTTTACAGGGTGTAGTGATAACAAACTTAAGTTTATGTAGGCTTTCGTTGGCCATCCAGGATCTTGCCACGATGTCGCCATTTGGCGCGATAGTCCTTTCAAAAGGTTTAGTTAACCGGACAATAAGGTATCATTTGCTCGAATATTCGCTGGAAACTCATCTCACCATTCCATATAGGCAAAATAGGCATTTGCCAGCAGCACAGAATAATTTCAACTACTGCCATAGTTCCACACGCGTATTTATTGAGCAAGCTTACCTTGTTCTCTAGAAGAAGTTCCGGATCTTGAGCCTTATACCCGTGCATAGTATTTCAATGGCAAACAAAAAATATAATCAGTTGTGTAATTTTGCATACCTTAATTATAAGCCATGAGTCATATTCCTGTCCAGACTAATTTGTTTCATTATCCCCTTATGCGTCCCCAGAAGAAACTCGAGTTCCATGCCAACTACACTGTTTTCTGCTTAATTTTTTATTTATTTTATATTTGGCATTAATAAAACAAAAACCAGAAATGAAGTATGATAGAGATACCCAACTTCACAGCTGATTGACCCCTAGCCTATCGACGAATTTGACGGATAATCATGAAAATGTTGACGGTTATTCATGGATTTTTGACAGTTATTCACGAAAAACGTAAATGCCGTTCTCTTATTGGTCAAATAGGGTTTAGAAAACAATACAAAAAATGGTTGTCAAACATTTTAAGGGGCAAGAGAGGTAGAAGTTGGGCATCTCTATCATACATCATTTCTGACAAAAACAAAACAAGTTTGAATGTGAACATCGTTCACAAAGCATTTTAGAATGTAATGCGTTGTGTCATATTTTTACGATTGCATCAAGGAATGTTTGCTGATTCACAAAGCAGGGAGAACTGCATTTTGGAAAACACCCTAGTTTGCCTAGCCCCTTTCTTGTATCCAGTCCCTTAAACCACAGAAGCCCCATCACTGTTTTCGAGTTCATCATCAGTTTCAATTGCATCCATCAAATCTGCAATTTCCTTATCACTTCTTGCAGAAAGATTACCTTTTTTGCTTATTTCTTCCACTTAGTCGTGACACTTTCTAGAATAGAACTTGATTCGAGTGATGACCGTCTGTAGACGGTCTTAGTTGTTAAAGGGCTACCTAAACCTAGCCATGTAGCATTTGAAGTGCAACGGATGAAACTCGAACAGTTTCCAACTCCTGCATCAATGACTTATGTTCGAGAGCACACAATATAAAATAAGGACCTTATCAGAATAAGCTCCTTCCGCTTGAAAAATATGAATCACATCAGCGCCACCACGATTCAAAGCGTTTTGACTGCAGTCTGCGCTATTGTTCGATCGTATTACTGGCTCCCTTTGTGAGCGTCCTTCAACTAAATCTTCAGCAAACTTCCTTCGTTCACACAAATTGTCCATTATCCAGGAAAAAGAAAATGCTGATTCTCTCATCAATAAATCCCTCATCAGTCTTCCTTCTGCAATTCACAAATCACATCAACAAGCCTTCCGAAACTCTTCAGCTTTTCCCTTCGCTCATGAGGGACGTAAGTCGAAGAACGAATATCTGAAATCCTCATCCAGATTACGCTTCAATTTGGCAATTCCAATAGACAGGTAAACTGATAATGTTTGCGTTCACACACGATTAAAGCACAATCAGTGGTAAAAGGAGATTAGGCGAAAAAATGCGGCTGCAAGAGTTCGCTTGAAGAGGATATACTTGCGTAAACAACTGTGTGGAAGGCGATGACAATTCGTTCACGATGACATCGTACGAAGCTAAAGGATTTCATCAGATTCCTTCGGGCTCCGTGGGATGTAATTTACTCAACGTCTTGTTTCTTTTGCATTCAATGTTGGAAGCAGTGGTGGTTGGGAATCCTCTCAGTAGACAGTATGTGAGAAAAGATTTGAGACCGCATTTTTTTGCATAGCTTCAATTAAATTTATTGAAGATTATTTTGATTTCACTCAACACTGAGATCGCGACTCATCTTTGTTCTAAAAAATCACAACTTTTAAAGCCTGTGTTCCGGTTTGTTAGGAGTCTCTGCTTTTTCTTTACGGCAAATTTAATTTTTGAACTCGTGTTGGATCGTAGACGTTCGAACCCAGCCGTTTTGTGTATTCACGCGAACCAGTTTTCAGCCATCAGTGTAGCTTCAGGCCAGGGATGTCCATAATAGATAATATTTTCACACTGCGGCAGGTCCTAGAAAACATTCAAGAATAGTGTTGTGTTACTCATACAAGATGCACTGCAAATGTCCCATACATGAGTACAAAAATGTCCCAACATCTAAAAAAAAAAATTTGTCACATCTCCGTTTCTATCATACTCAGAGATAATTTCTCTCTCTGAGTGAGAAATGAAGTATGATAGAGATGCCCAACTTCACACCTGCTTGACCCCTAATCCACCGACGAATTTCAGAGACTTTTTGACAGTCATTCATGAATTATTTACGGTTATTCACGTAAAATGGTTGCCAAACATATTAAACGTCATACTTCATTTCTGCTCTGAGTAGACGAAGTGTGAGCAAAAATCAGTGTGCGCTGTTTCATTGACTACAACTGTCATACTGGTGTGTAGTCGGGATCTTTTGGTGCAAACAACATGGACATGGAAGTCGGTGTGACTTGAACAACCCGATGTAAGCACCAGCCGTTGTAGGACAGAAAATATAAAGGGTGGTTAAGTTTTGAAGGGCCGATGTTGAATGTGAACCAGACCTATACGTCAAGTTTTTTTTCTGCATTTCATTTGACATTTCTCAATTTCAGACTAACTCAATTTGAACCATGGAAATATACACAATCGAGCAACGCGTTAAAGTTATTCAGGTTCATTATGAAAATGGGCGTTCAAATCAAAATGCATATCGTGCACTTCGTGATTTTTTCGGTCAATTTAATCGTCCAAATGTGCGTACAATCGGAAAAATCTTGCAATATTTGAGCAAACCAGGTCTGTAGGAGATGTGAAAACACCAGTGCATGCTCGTACAGCTCGTACTACAGAAAATATTGCTGCAGTTCCCGTTCTGAAAAACCGTCCACCTTAACCCGTCGTCGTGCCCAACAATTGCACCTCTCACGCTCGTCGTTGATGAACATTATGCATAAAGACTTGCATTTACACGCTTACAAGGTGCAAACGACTCAAGAACTAGAGCCTCTTGACCATTTCAAGCGTCGTCAATGGTCAGAATGGTGGCAAGAAATGGCAACAGTGGATGATCAATTTTCGAAGAAGTGATGGATGACTTTGTACATGGATCTGCTGTAAATTTCGCTAATAGCTCGTACATAGCATTTCCCATGATTCCGATGAAATTGGTGTTTTTGTCGACACCTTTGATAGCGTTTAATTTAAAAAAAATTCCTAAACGATTTTCGTGATCTCTGAAATTATCTCCGATTTCATAGGGTTCGACGTAACCAATTAATTTCGACACGTGCTTGCTGGCTGAATACAATTACTGAAATCGAACTAAGTTTATTTTAATATATTTTCTAATTTTTTTCTTTTTTTTCTATGATTACTTGATGTAACCGTGACAGTGCGTTACTGTGACGTGAATAGTATAACGTGTATAAGATGAGATAATCAGGACACCAACCACCACAAAAACGCCATCTATACGCACGGAGAAGAACGATCAAACCCGAAGAGTATTCCTGAAATTGTTGTACTTACGGCTGGAAAGAATGTTGCGGATAGATTAAAAAGGATCTTGTATACAAGCTTCAGCGGGGAAATTTCATAGGGAAATTTCATTCACTCGTGGACTCGACAGTAGGATCTACATCCAATAAGAAATAATGGAGGAAGAGATGTGCCACTTCTACGTTTCCTGCCCCTCAGATTCATCAGACAGCGTTTTTTATAAATTTTTCTCAGACAGGCGTCTGTGAATACGTGTGAGCTAAGCGAAGCTGATTACTCCCGCATAATGCCATTGCGTTTCTCTATACTCCTAACAAGTGTCCGTGAAAATAAAGTAGTATGCGTGACTTGAGAGCACAGCTGCGATGGGCTGGGGGTTTTCCACTGGAAAGACGAATATCTCTTCCTCCATTATCTCTGGATTCAATACTGGGAGTATAAATATCGGCACGGTTGCCGATGCGAGGGTCGTTATTAGTAAAGTTCAGTTTGGGAATTTATGCAGCGTGCTTAAAAGTGTTAATCGGTTCAGCCTGAAAGGCAGTAAAGAGTTTTGTGGTAAAGTAATAGTAGTCGATAAAGTGCAAGAGTAGACCAGTGCTCGTAAATCAATTCGTGTATATAGTGAATAGTGAACTTTTGTGTTTCATTCGTCACAATCCGGTGATCGAACCCTGTTCTCTGAACAATTCATGAGTCTCCGTAAGACTATCCTGCAAGACTCATTTTCTGCAAAATGTAACAATATATTGGTTTAGTCGAAAACATAACACTTATGTGACAAAATTTTACACCTCAGATGATGTGGGACATTGTACCACTTCACCTTCTGAAATGAGTACCTCATACAAGCTCAATACGTGTCCTACGCAACACTATTCCAGAAGTGCAGATCGGCTCTCCCTATCTATTCGCCGATTTTAAGGACACATACTGCCAAACTCGATGGCCAATGGCAATGAAACATTGTCGCAGCTGTATTAAGTTCGGTCACAGAGAACACCGAGACAAGCCAACGCCTTCTTCGCCACCGCTTCTAAAAAGAATTTGCAAAACCCCCACGCCAGCACAAGAGGCACTATCTCCCAGAAGTCTATTTAGCTGTTGGAATATCCCGAAGACATCGATGTGGCTGGTGTATAACGCAGCGAGGGAGGCTAGCCTCGAAGCTAAAATATCTCTGGCAGAGGAAAACGAAGTAAACGCTTGATAAAATCAACTTCTTGAAAAGAGCATCACAATGGTCAACTACAACTCCGAGTCAGAGACTTGGTCTCGGCGCCACGAGGAACAATATCAGATCAAACGCAGGGACACCCGCGTACAAGGTGGCGTGTGTATATGAAAAAGGTCTCAACCAAATTGCTGAGCGTAGCTGAAGACAGCTAAGCACCTGCAGAGGCCTAGTTGCTAAGGCCCACGTTCACCCCGGACTGTAGCCGAACACAAAGAAGAAAGAACAACGTAATTCTGAGGGCAAACCATCTCATGCTGCACCCAGTGTCGCAGTCTGTACAGATGAACAAATTGCATTGGCAGTTTGGTCATTAGGGAACTTCGGTTTGATACAAACCTCAATAGAAACACATCTTTAACCATGCACTTGCAAGAATTGCATGCAATACTGTATCCGCCACACATGCAGAATTGCAACAAACTCTTGGTTGGAAAGTGATATCGCATCCGTTCATCGCCCATACAAGGAATGCAACAATGATGCGCCCTGACAAAGTGGGATTCCGCATTTACGCTGCAACAAGGAAACACTCGACTCCACAGCGCAAATGAGAAGACATCGATAGTTTTTATTCATTCCCCCAGCGTCGCCCATTCAGAGCTATGTGTTTCAATCCACACCGATGCTCAAAGTGTCTACCATACTCCAAACGTTCAAGTAGAAATATAGCATTACATCATCCTGGCGACAACTATGTCAGGACGAGATGCAGCGATGTTTATAGCTGTTCATTGGTTTTTGTAACCATTCCCCTCGAATCCACGTGAAGCTGCATGCCACCCCCCGAAGATACCTTCTGGATGTGTAATGTGCGATCGGATTGTGTGCTATTGTCAAAGTTGTCTGTTTGCACTTGTCAATCTGTGAACAAATTCTGGATGGGACTGAGCGGGAGGTGGGCGAGAGCGCGAGAGGGGGAGAAGATGTTCTGTTGGATGATGTGTCCACATGGGAATTCTTGGTATTGTGTGTCTATTTGCAGGAAAACCTGTGTTTGCAGTCGATACTCACTTCTTATTGATTCAGTAGTGTGTATTACCTCGACTCTCTGGTATGCCGATACACTGCAAGACGAAAATATGATCAGACTCCATACTCGACAACATTGGGTCGGAATCCTTAGATTGACGTTATATGGGAAATCCATTCATTTACCGTACGCAGAGAAGCAGGAGGTGAAACAGAGTTTTATTGAATTAAGGTTCCTAGCATCAACTCTGCAGCAAAGAAGTGATGTCTGCATTAACTATGGATCCATCACTTCATCGATGAGCGAGATACCCGATACTTGATGCGAACACTGTGCTGAAAGCAAGGAGTGTTCGTTTACAATGAGTGCGGGGGATGTGCACACATAATGGCATCATGTATCTGCTATTTTGATGCAGATGTACAATACATATGTTCATGTTGAATGCGAATAGATATTCAACGGATTATCGAGATCTACTGTTTTAATGTTATTGAATGAAGTGAGGATTAATTAGTGAAACTATTCATTCCGGACCATGGCAGAGATGAGGGTACTCATGCTACGCTCCAAAGGTTTGGAGCAAGAGATTCGGAGAAGGGTCAGGCATTCCTGGTCAATTGCGAGCAATCATAATTGGTTGCGAATACTGTGTGTGCAATCAATACTTGTGAGTGTTATTGCAAATTCTATTGGATAACGTTCCCAAAGGACCGCAACCAACAATGTTTGACCCAAGGACCTTCAAATAAACTGAGGGCAAAAAACATGTATCCGGCGATTGTATACACCTCATCCACTGTGTGAACGTCTGCAGCCGGTTTGCATGCAACTCATCGGTACCAGTGGGACTGGCGATGCGGTAGACCGACTTAATATTGTTACGTTTTGCAGAAATGTGTCTACGTAATCACAATTAAATTGTCCACGCAACGAGTTCGATCACTGGATTGTGACGAAATAAAAGTCAAAAGTTCACTCATCCAATAGACGATTTTTGTTTTTTTCAATTGTGTACTCTAATTTTTTACAACACTTTTTTAATCACCACAGTTGCTTAACTCTTTGCTGCCTTTTAGGCTGAAAATGAACTGCATTGCTTCGGTCGCCGTTCTGATATTTATACCTCCCAGCATGCTTTCTAGAACACACCCTCGCCATCTGGCTGTGGAATTTTCCGCTGGCAGTTATGTACATAATTCCATGCACTTTGGTGCTAAGGTGGTGACTTTAACATTATTATCGCACCGTGTATAACAACCCCGTTTTCGGGAATAATGATCGATGCCTAAACTGAGGTGTAGATGGGGATACCAGCGCTAGGTGGACTGTGGTCGTTGATGTTCAACAATGTTATGCTATCCAATACACGTCACAACACAAAAATTGAATTAACGAGTTTCATAGATACGACAGAAAGGATATATGCGATGCGATGACCGAAGTCAGGATCCTGGGAATATATTGCGCCACGCTAAAACATAGGCGATGGACAGTGCAGTTCAGGGAACGTTGAAACATGATTCAACCGGATTTCGGCAAAGAGGTGAATTGCCGTGTACATTCCTTAGTGCGGCGGTCAACTATTCATGTTGCATGCACTATCTACTACAAATCAGTGCGACCGTTAGGTAACGTTGTGCCGTGGTGGAAGCTTTCACAGCGACGGACGAATAGGCGAAACTAGATGGTCTTCAGGTTAACCAGGAAAAGACAAAGTATGCTGTCAAGCGAAAATCTCACCGAAATCTCTCACGAAATCTCTCATATAACTTCCGATGTGGAATTGTCCTTGGCAACCAGTGCATCTTCGGGTTGTCAAAACAACCCGAGCAACCAAAGTCATGTTTTAGAAATTTCTTATTATGGCAGCACTAGCTTGGCTTGAAAGCTGGACGGAAACCAAAAAATCAGATCAGATTTTGTGTGGCCTCTTTGCGTCGAATGTGTGGTCCTCTCTGCGAAGGAAGTGAATAGAGGAGAAAACATAACCTGTAAAAACTGTACGAGCTGTACCAAGCTGTGTGTGTATGGCAAGAATCCTATTTTAGGTCATATGCACATATCGAGCACCATTGCTTCTGCTTAGAGAGTGTCTGTTATCCAAACTTCCTGGATCGAGAAAGAATACTCGTTTTCATCGCGGACCTTAGACAGCTTGGGAGATCATAATAGGACATCATAATAAAAATAATAATAATATGATTAGTGCGACCGTCTGAGGTGCACCTGGGCCTACACATAACGGCAAACTTTGAGTCACTGAGAAGTGGGAGGACATGAATTGTGAAAGTGAAGTTGGTGATTTCGGTGATGTAAAGACCACGGCTTGGGAGTTGACGCAACAACCCACTACACCACTGCTGGTGAGGATTAAGACATAGGCTACCAAAAGATGAAGTTTGACTTTAACTAATAGAAAAAATACGTCAAATAAAGCAAAAAAGATGTCACGATGTCCAGGCTGTGAGCAAATGAATTCGAACAAAGCCATGCAATCCAGCTGTCCTTGCCGATGCCACATCCAGTGGCGTAGCGAGTGGGGCACAGGCCCCGGGAGGCGCATTGCAAGGGGCGGCAATTTGAAGCGGTTAAAATTGATTGTTTTTAAAATTTACAAAACTACTTATTTTTTCAGTTCAAAGAATTTTTTTACAAAGTTTACCAGCACTACACGTCTGACGTTCCTTATGTTGCTTAACGACAACATCCAATGAACGCTGTTGACTAATATACAACTACATTCTATCAACTATTGTACATAGGTGTTTCTTCTCTAAACTGGCAGTATTTTCTTAGTAACAAAATAACTGATTTTTGCAGGTACGCTCTTTTGGGTTAGTTCGTGTTATATTTTGATTTATACTAGATATCGAATACAAAGTGTTGAGTTCAGGACAGAATATCTTTGTTGAGTTCTCGTGCTACTTAAGAATCTGATTGTCACCTGTCAAAATATATGTTGGCTAGAGTTTTAGAGATGGGAAGTTGTAGATATTTAAAGATCGACCTTTGATTTTTCTTAATACTTTCTTCGTGGGCTCGTTTTTACTTCGATATAAAGTCCCACTTTCTTTTATTCTTCTGAAATTACCTGAAGTCTTCACACTACGCAATTAGTTGCAATTTGGTTGGACAGACTTTACGTCGACATCGTGTGGACAATTTTAGCAAAAAGAAACACAATCTGTCGGAAATCTGCTAGTTAACTGGCATAATGCTAGTTTTGCTTACTATTACTGCATGGAAACTGGTATAATCTGTTATAATACACAATCATCATCATCATTATCATCTTCTGACCCGCATGCTCCACCACGCACGAGAGATCTCCGGGCAACTCTGTCCTCCGCCATCGAATCTAACTCATCAGGAGTTATGCCCAAGCGTAACCAAGCGAGGTTTTGGACTTGGTCCAATCACCTCGTCCTGTGTCTGACAAGCACTCGCCTACCTGATGGAATCGCATTCAACGCCTGCCTCGGAAGTCTTGATGATACACAATTTCGTACGCAATTTCATTGAAATTGATCTAATTGAGGCATTTCTGAAATTAGTTCGTTGCATAGGAGATTGCGCAATTTCGATCCTAATTTCGAGGGAAGTTGTCGAAAGTACTCAATTTCGTCTACTACAAATATGTCAATTTCAGCTTCACGTCCTTCTATTGGAAATACAAATGCTGCTGTACCTGAAAAGATCACCAAGTTTATTGACATGCATACACATGTGTATTGCTCAAATGAATGGTGGGTGGTCAACTGGCTTATTTCCAAACAAGTCGGGCCTACGCTCTGCCCAACGCGATGGCTTAGTCTGATTAGATTGAGCAGGCCGAATCTTATGACTCTCATTGGCGTTATAACAAGGCCAGGCGTGCCCAACAACGACTTTTGCAGAAACTGCAAACTGAGACGAGGATGAGGAAGAAACCATGGTACATTGGCTATGAAACTGCAATGCTCTGTCAGCCCGTAGATTAAGACTTCTGGGAGCTTATTATTTTGAAAGCCTGGTTGAACTAAGCAGCATTTCAGCCAGCCATCTTCTTCGCTTTATTAAAACCACTAACGGGTTTGCGGAATAGCTATTCCTAGACCGGGTGGTAGCACAATGGACCTATGGTGGCCTTCTGTCTTTCCGTACAGCAGTCAGCCACAGTACACTATATGTTGAAACCGTATACAAAGTATTTTTCGTGTGTAAACAAATTACTAGGTGTGGCATAAATTGGGTCTGCCCCGGGCGGCCCCAACCCACGCTACGCCACTGGCCACACCATGTAGGGTTTGAGTTGTTGTCCATGCACTAACGAACCGATGAAATGGGCCAGTCTTGTTTCAGTGAATCGTACGCATTTTCAATTCGATTCATTTTCTAAACCCCAACCCCACCTCTACTCAACCACATCTCATTGTAGTCAGAGCTACTCCACTCTAAGGACAACCACCGAATACGTGCATAAGGCAATTAACGGAACCGCAAATTGGTATACGAATAAAAATTCGCCCGTTCCATTACCGCCGATTAAGTCATTAATAATTCCCTCCCCTCCTTACACTTTGAATAATGGATTACCTCTCCACAGAGACAGAACAATCAGAACAATTAATTCCCAAAGAACCAGGGCTAAGTGCCAAAGCCCAAATTGCTTAATAATCTCCGAAGAGCTCCAGTCGTTGCAGGAGAAGCCGGCGACTGCCTTTACCCCGCCTCTTCATCGTCTCGAGCGTACTGATTGAGGATCGAATCCTAAGAAAAATTCCACTCCACATGTGAGCCACGAGGATGCTGTTGGAGGCGGCTTGTTCGCCGCATTACGGTACCGTGGTATTGGAAAACACAATACGTGCGGTACTCACTCACTCTCTCTGTGCAATCGTATCTTCTGGTTCGCATTAATTTAACAAATTAATTCGCCTCGCCTGCGTTGTTCTTGGCTCTCTGGGTTTCTTTGCTTGTTTTTCTTTGTTTATGTACCATTGTCAGTGGGAACACTTTGTTGGCGACTACCCATGTGTGTGTCAACTTCAGTTTCCTGTTCCATTAATCTCGGAATCTAATCCGCTGATAATAGAAACGACAATGGCAGCAATACTGTGAAGAGTCTCTGGATGTAGGTCGGCAAGTCCCATATGCAGCAATCCAATTCAACCGCCAAACATCAACAGGAATCCTTGCGGAAATGGCACCCCTCCCCGAATGGGCACTTGTGGGTGGAATAACAATGGTTGCTGGAGAGCTAGAGAGCAGCGAGTGCAATTTAATTCGAATAAATGTTTCAAGGTTTTCGACAATTGAATTTATGTATCCTAGTTGGATAACGTTCACCTGTCCGGGTGGAGGTCTCCGCCGCATGCCACACACCGCATCCACACATCATCATGTATGCGAGGCTGACGTCTGCTGTGCCAACCCCTCTGCGGTCCAGCCAAGGAGCCTTAGAAGCTTCCAAGGAGTTTCTATGAACATGAAACAAATTGCTCGCTTCCACCTGTCCATTATCAAATTAGCCCGAAATTTATTGCTCTTTTGGTTTCAATTAAGTTGAAATCAAGTTTTCCCGCTTGTTGCGCGCGCCTGTATGCCTCCATCAGTAATATCAAACACAACCACAAAAGGCTCACAGCCGAGGTGATGGATTTAGGATGTATTTATGTTGGACAGACAACCGATGGGAGACCGACGCTAGGATGGCACTTGACTCCGTGCTGCCATCTCGTTATTATTCAGCGCGGCAGATTTGACAGACATTTGCGGAATGACTTGCGATGTCTCCTGTCTGGTGTGAGTTTGCACTTTATTTAGTTGACTGTACACATGCCTGGAATGTGATGGACCCTAGATTTGGTTGACTTGCCCATCAATCAGTATTCATTTCGCTTGCGATGTTACAAGTCAGGTTTTTGCCAATTAACGTTCGTTCATAGTATAGCTGTCTGCTTGAGGTACTGGAGTTTGATGAAGTTTCTATTTCTGACTGGAATGGTCGCAAAGGCTACTCCTCCCCGTCAGGCTGGTGGTGTTTTGTAAGTAAGTAGGTCAGAAAGATGGCTTCACGTCCGCATTTGATGAAAACGAAATGGAGAACTTTGTAAACTCTACGAAAACGAAGCGCAATATTCATTTACATAAATCCTAGAAGTGGGCTTTAATGTTTCACCTTTGTTGAAGACTTTAAAAAAAAAAACTTAAGTTTGAAAAAAGAATCGCATAAAGTGAAGGATACCGATTAGAGCTCTTCATAGCCTCATACCCGGGAACCCACCTGGGTATTACTCGCAGAAATGAAGTATGATAGAGACGCCGAACTTCTGCCTATCCTGCCCCTTGACATTTTTGACAACCTTTTTTATATCGTTTTCTAAAGCCGAATTGACCAATCAGAGAACGCCATTTACGTTACTTCGTGAATTACTGTCAAAAATTCATGAATAACTGTCAAAACAACCTCTGAAATTCGTAGATGGACTAGGCGTCAATCAGCTGTGAAGTTGGGCAGCTCTATAATACACCCGTATGGGTGCGGGTTCTCGTAATATTTCGAGTACACGTACATTTATGTCCGGTGCACACATGCGGGTTTTTCTCGTTCAACTTAATCTGCAGCTCGCGTTTGGCTTGCATCAATGGACATTTATAATATAGGTCCGAGAAAATTACTCGTTTCACAAGTTTTCTGTTCTTATAAGGAAACGATGTTATTGGGTGTTGATCATGGACTAACAAAAGCAATGTTTTATCAATTACAAGTATGGATTGGTATGCCTCGGAAGTACCACTCCATATTTCTGGAAACCTTTTATTTCTCATTAATAAATAATTTTATATCAAATTCATCCGTGTTTGACGTCTTCCTTTAGAATTTCAATTATCGGCAAAATGACGCATGTGTGCACCAGGTCTTAAATTAATCTGCTACTTACAATGAATTCAACTCCATGTCCTTCTCAATGCATACTGAAAATGTAATGCCTTCAGTCGACTCCCCACACTATGAAAAACCCTATGGTTTTTGGTACGCCCGTCAATGCGGAGTAATTGCATAGCCAGCAAACAGCTGTAATTCTGTAGTTAGTTCCATTCAGTGATTCAGTAATTCATCAACTTAATTCGTGCGGTTTGATAAGAGATGACGTTACTTGTATTATTCCATTGGAACATGCGTTGGAAAGCTAAGCCTTTGTGCCGTACAGAAGGCCTGAGATGATCTATTGCCTGCATAAAGGAAGATTTCTTTCAAGGGTGGGCTCTGTTACTCAATTATCTTTAAATCCGAGAAACCACCCTTTCTACTTGGAAGCAGTTTTTGTGCCGCTCTCTTCAAGACGTCAATGTTGTGTGTCATTTCTTGAGGACTGTATAGTTGGAACATGAATATCTAGAAGAAATACAGACGGTATAGCTAAAGCACGAAAACCTGGGCTGAACCAGTACTCGCTGGCTGTCAATGGTAACTTTGACAGCTGCTAAAGCATAGCAATTGGTAGAACTATCGTCTATAGCTATCTGGTCCCTCTTTACTTCAAATCCGAATCAAATGAAGTCACAACAATCGTTTATAATTTCTTTAACCTTTTCAGGCTTTACAGACAATTCCCGCTCCTTTTCTTCAGTTAACCTGTCAAACGACAAGTACTTTGCCTTCTGTGCAGCTTTTATTTTTTCCGAGTGGCGCATTACAGCATTTATTGGTATTCGAAGCGCCTCTCCGAAGTTGGCTGAGATCCGCATCCAGTTCACTTGAGTTGTATGAGTGATTCGCGGAGGGCACAACACACAACATCCCCAAAATTAGTCCGACTGTGGGTATCCCAATGGAATGGACCAACATGGTCTAGTAAACTAGTAGACCCCCCTAGCTACCTGCTTACCATATCAGCAATAACACAGCGAATTCTAAATAGTCCAACGTTTCGTATCGGCATAGGAGCTACAAAGAAAGGCATACTCCCAAAGAAAGTAATCTCCAAGCAAATAGCCCTCAAGAAAGTAATCTAAAGGAATGAGATCACAGGATTGTGGGGGCCAGTTCACATGTCCATTAAAATAGACAGTAGCAAAGTTTGGCGAACCAAATCATAGTTTTCAAAGGAGATTGCACAATTTGCTCGCGTTATCTTGGCGTTAATTTTTTCAAATGGCATTCATTGTAAAGCTTACTCACCCCAACTCATCCATCAACTTCCAGCTGAAAAATTTGACAGCCTGAAGAAACAGTGGTGCCATTTTCAAACTAAACCTCTAAAAAAACACCCTTTATTAAATGTCATCTTATATTCTTTTGATTATCTCCTTCAAATGAACGTTGATACATGCAATCATATATGCGCGTTAAAATGGATTGACACACGCATGCAAAGTTTCTGACTTAATCATAACTTCCACTAGGTCCTTCTTGAAACTTCACTGATATACCAAAACTTTAGTTTTTACTGCATATGCTTCAGGGGATCGTCCGCTTATAAATGTAACAAAATTCGATGGTCAGATCCAAAGAAAAAATACCTAGAGACGAAGTGACATAAATCCACAATTAAGGAAAGAGTAGACAATCAAAAACTACCACCGTTTAGTTAAACCAAAAATCATTTGTCTGCATAAATCCATCCCCAAATTTATTTGAACACTTACAATTGCACATGTACATTCAATTGTCTTAGGGCTTATGTGGATGAAATCCACTTACATGCTCCAATCCATTGAATAAACACTAGCACCCTTCAAGCGTTACATTGAACTTATTCTTGTACTTGTTGCAGAATACTCCATCAAAGTTCCTGAGGATATCGTTCTGCTCGTAATAGTCGTAAACCTGAAAGCGTACAAAGCGTTACTAATTATTATTTTCATAATCCGATTTCTGGTGCACACACAGGAGCACAAATATATTAACATTCGACACAACACAGGAAATTTATACTCTGAATACAATTTAATTAAGAGTAAGCCATCAAGCCATCATTGCACGCATAGCTTGACAACGGCATTCTCCAAAGAACACAAGGATACACGGCATAGCCTAACCTGCACCCGCTACCGCACTAAGCCGGTTATACTCATGCAGGATATGTTCCACAATCGCATTGTGCTCAACAGTCTGAGTACATGTTCATGTATTCAAATCGAGGTTCGCATTAAAATATCAATGAGGTTCGCATGCCATGGGACTCACAGAACAAGGAAATTAAAAGGGCATTTGCATTAAATGAAAATCTAAAACGCAATCCATGAATATACGGAATGATAAAATGGGATTCACCAGAGAGTCTGTTTTGAAATGACGGTATTATGAGTCGGTTGGAGGGTTCTGCCGGTGAACCCCATGCCCGATGAACGGAGGGTGGATGTTGTGAATGAAGCGATGATTATGATTCGAGCACCTAATGGCGGGGATACACTGTGAAGTGGAAAGAAGTGAATCGATTTATTATGGAATTTAAAAAATGACGGATATCCTTTATACTGAACGGAGAATGAAACGATCGGGAAGATGGAATGTGATGGATGGAATGTCGCAGGCAGTACAACAAAAAGAAGCAAGAATCTTAAAGTATTTGTTTGGCCCCAGCACGTAATTTTAAACCACACCGTCAAGGATGCGGAAAAATAATACGTGCTATAAGAGGAGGCCATGTTCTCCACTCGATTCTCTGGAGTCATAAACGGCCACGAAGCATTTTAACTGGGACAAAAGAGTTAAAATAAAAAAAAAGGAGAAAGGGGAGGACAGACATAGCCAACGTTTCGCCGGAAGAGGATCTAGTAACTGGTACTGTTGGTAATTTTCATATTTCATTTCGATTGCACAGCCTGATTCAAAGTGGCCAATGTGACTTAGACTATTTGTTGTATGGCGATAGCTATTCCCTAAGTAAGCTCAATTTAAGAAAATTGCCAATCACCTTTGAAAAACCAGGACAAACTCGACAAAAATAGAGATTTGTCAAGGAAAACAAGAAAATTGTTTTTATGTATACGATTCTTATTCAATAATAATATAATATAGATGGCGCTACAGCCGGTAGAGGACCAGGGCCTAGCTTCTCAGCAACCACACGTGTTGTGCATGCTATTGTTCTCTCACGAGTGGATTAAAATTTGTATATGAGTTGATAAAGCAGTGCTTGCCATTTACTTTTATTTCATGAAACAGTTAGAGACCACTTAGGACCCCATACAGAGAGTACCATTTTGAGTCAGTTTTTCGAGCACATTGGCCATTAAAAGCGTAGTCTTTCCTTTTACGACTGCAATTGACGCTGGCCCACCGGTATAGACGAGTTAGTTGACATTAACAATTGTCTAGACTCTAGAGACGTCAAATCACACAATCTACCCAGACAATTTACCAGCCCAAAACGAGAGATAAATTGCTCACCGAACTCATTTCTCAGTTATTCATTTGTTTCTCGTGCTGTATGACATTATTTTTATTATTGACCTTGATCTTCCACCTTGCTCTTGGGAAGGCGTTTTACAAACGAAGTCTAGTTTAGCATTTCCGTTGATATACAAATTCGTTTTTGAAGTCTTATCTCTTCCCCATTCATGGGCTACTGTTGAACTCATAGTTTCCGCAGTTAACCTAAATAAAACGATTCGTTGGTTTGATGGTCAATGAAACCTCGCAAAGAATTTTTCGTACCAAAGATTTGCTAAAAATGCAAGAGGGTTCTTGCTACAATTTAAATGTACATAGCAAAATTTTGAATAAAGGACGCAGTAGACTGTACTAGACTATATTGTTAAATGAATTAAAAATGTTATGTTATCCAAAATAATTTCACACGCAATAAATTGAAGTATAACGAAGTTCTTCTGTTTTATTTTTTTGATTTCCAACCAAATCTTTTTTTAAAGAGACTTCTGCTGAGAATATCTGGCAGCACTGATTGGCATGTTACTGAGAACAGCCCAAGTGACTATGCACATTTGTAATGTTTACTATAAAATGCTACTAATGCTACTAATAAAGTCCGCATTCGCCTATTAAATTGATCCGAGCAAATATTTAGTCTGTGTGTAATTGCTTGTTAAAAAATTAAAAAGAATTTATCAAATAAATTATTATTTCAAATCAAAGGCCAGTATCATCGCTGGTTTCATGGCAATGAGTGAGACGAAAACGATAGATGACACACACAATCATCCCATCATGCATACAGACTACTTAGCCAATGGAAGAAAAGGGAGAGAGAGAGTAGAATCCCCGATTTGATCCCTTAACTTCTGCTATTTCCAGAAGTTGAAAAATGAGGAGTTGAGAAAATACACAGTTGATAAGCTCATGGGTTGTAATTTGAAAGTTGAAACCATAAAATTTGAGTGAATGAAAGCAAATCCAGAAGTTGAAGAGAAAAAGTTGTGATTAACTTTAGGTGGACAAAACGATCCTTAGTGAATCATGCGGGTCAGAATATGATGATTATGACGTTATATATGTTTCAGAGAAAGTGAGTAGTGCATTGATTTTGGAGTCACGCGATCAAGAAATGTACAGCTTGTTGAAAAATTATAGTGATTTATGTACACTGAAGTGCAAATGAATGCATTCATGCAGCTCTATAAATTTTGTACTAACCCTAAACTATCAGCTGTCAATTCTTAAGTATTACTTGATTTTGGAACACCCTTTACCAAGAAATGCTTCAGTGCAACATCAAACAGAAGCATGTACAAATTTGCATAAAGTATTTTCAATTCATCAAGTTAAAATGCAATCACTTGTGTCACACACTGTGCTCATTTAAGAAGTACTAATCATAATGTCATCATAGCGCTATTCCGCGGTAAAATCAATATTAATAGGAAACGGGTGACAGGCATACAATGTGTATTTTATGCACGAGTCTACTTATGTACCTACTCATGTATAGTCCAAGCAACTTCTTGCAACATTGAAATTTGAGGTATTCCACTGCATGCGTTGACAGCTGCAAATTGAATTAATTTCGATTCGGAATCGATCATAAGGATAGTTTTTTTTTGTACGTTTAATTCTCAAAAGTAATTCAGGAAGTTGAATGGCAGAAGTGCCAAACATTTAGAGCGCATTGAAAACGATGATGGATTTGACAACTTAATATCCTCAGTAAATGATTGGAATAAGTGTTTACGAACGTGCCACTTTTGGGAGTGAAATCATTTATCGGACGCTGTCGACAGAGCGATTTGAAAAGGAAGATTAATGCATTCATGGGTACCCTAGACGGGGGGCAAATCACAAACAAATAAGCTGCTGTGGCCACGGAAGGACTTTCGAATTTGGTTATGAATTGTGGTTTTGTAACTGATAATTAAAAGCAGGGTGTTCCCTTTGGTAACACTCATAGATCTGAATACTGGTTCGATCTCACTGAGGTATTCAATTTTATTCGAAATCACTTTGGCTCACTTTCTATTTATATTTATTTTAAATAGAAGCACATACACAAGTCTTTACAACTTCAATAAGATCCAAATACAGCATTAATTCGAAGCATCAACAAAGGAAACAGATCTAACCAACGTGTACAACTTAACAGTGATTGTAAAGCTATTGTTTATTAACAAATGAGAGGGGATTGAAGTGATGCCCGGCGCCATTGTAACACACGAAGAATGGCTCCGCCCTGCTATGCATTCTGTACAAATTGTAGAGACGATGAAGAGAGGAACAACTTCTCTGATAATTGAGCGTCCCCTTCTTCTAAAGGAAATGACACGTTGGAGCTTATAGATTGAACGACTTGGCCAAGTTAACGCAATTGGCCTAAAAACGACATTATGCATGAGCTGCATAAGTGATTCAAATTGTCAGTTAGCCATCTTAACCCAAAACTGCCCACTTGCAGTACTCTTGTGCGAACACTTTGGTGTGAATATCGATGTCTCTTTGCGCCACACACGGCACTCAAACATCGCGGAGCACCTTCCCTCAAAATTAAGACATTTTCATTTTGCTTACACAGTGTAGCACGCAAACCCCCACTTTTAAGACCCATTTTAGTCCATCGATACAAGTGCACGCACAAGTGTGCTGTGTATGGGTCCTGTAATGTGATGTCCTAGATATATTTCTTTTAGAACAACAGTTGATGCACATTGTTTGCTGGTTTGGATTTTAGTGGCCATACTTTAGCCTCAGATTCTGAGCGCGCATCTAATTACACTTGATCGTACATATGCATACATCACAAAATGTTCGTGATCGCGTGTTTGTCCCATATATACGCGCAATTAATGGCTGTCATTACATGGATGCTTTAAATGTGCGGAAAAAGATACGTAATCACTTACGTTCCCTAACATTTTATGGAATTTTTATGCGAATGAGCACATTTGATCGGCATTTGAATGAAATGTGTTTTGATTTATGGAAAGTATTGGAAGGAAATAGAAAACATTTTGAAACCTTTATGAATGTCTTATCTGTGCTACATGAGTCACGGAGTCACGGAGTCACGGAACTGATTTCGGGGGTGACTTGTCGAAATTAAAATAACCATGGAAACCCGCATGTACTAGGTTCTTTCTACGGAATATTCATCAATATTCATTAAATGCGGCCGTGACGTTGTGGGTCGCTGTCTGGATTTGATTTCCTGTACGACCAAAAATTATTTTCACGGCTCCACCTCTTTCGAGTCTCTGACAATGTTCTGCACCTACTAGATGGAATCCAAAAGCGAGCGATAAAACTTATAGGAGACAACAATACTGCAGAGTCATTAGACTCGCTCGAACATCGACGTACCGTCTCGTCTCTTTCCGTATTTTATCGCTATTTTAACAAAAGATGCTCAAGTGAGCTTGCCAGCTGCATTCCATGAATTCACCCGCAATACCCGTCTCGCCAGGAATTCACTCGTTCCTCAGCCGCACGACACGAATATGGAATGCTCAATGCTTCCCAGCCTAATATTTCCTCCAGGATATAATCCGCTGATATTTAAAATTAATGTGCACATATTTTTTCTCTCTACACCTTCGGCCCGTGCTGTGTCTTGAACACGGACACTTAAGGGTATTAAAAATAAATTGTGCGCGCGCAAAAAAAAAAAAGATGAGTAAACCCGTCTAGAAAGAGCTTCTCAAATTGGCCGTTCGGAGTCGGCATAAAACTATAGGTCCCATCCACTTGTAAGAGAACAATAGCACGCACAACACGAGTAGTTGCTGAGAAGCTATGGCCTTAGCCGTCTACAGGCAGTAGCACCATATATTATTACTATTCTTGTAATACGTCAACTTTCGTTTTCATAATTATTGTATACGGTGTTTCGAGAATAAGCAAGCTCAAGTGTTATCCAAGGCAAGGCAGAGCGGTCGTGCAATATATTCGGATGAGCCGCGTGCAGAGAGTGCAGTTTGTTTAAAATGAATGCGAAGAGTTTGGTTGTCAAGTGATGATAGAAATAATATCTTCTAGTGTCGCACTTTCACGGCTAGGGACATGATTAGATGAGAATACACATAGACAGGAAAAAGGAAATGACATCAGGCGTGTTTTATTGAGAATTTGTACTCAACAAAATAAATTACTGAGCAGAAACCACTCAGTCATATTTGACAGTCAACATCGACTATTCAGATACCACCACTGAATCACAGATGCCGGTAACAACACTTTTTGAATATACTGCAGAATTATTCGCATTGGTGTTCTGATTCTCGACACAGGATAACGTACCTAATTAGTAATTCATCCTTTATTTGATATACAAACGATTCTAGTGAACAAAACTATATTTGTACTAACATTATAAAACACAATTGACAAAAAATGAAATATAGAGGCGCTTTATTTGTATTTTGACATCAATGTCATGCACGTAGACCCACGCACCAACTTTTGACACAAAAAAGTAAAATGAGAAGAACTACGTTTTATTGAGAGAGACAAAGCTGAGCTAAGTACTGAGTTCTCAATAGAACACGCCTATCAATTTTGTACAAAGAAAGTACAAACTATTGTAAAACTGTAGAAAAAGTCGTTCGGAATACTGTCACAAAACTTAAGGCCCAAACTCATAGAATCCGTTGCGTGCATTGCTTTGATAATCCACAACTTCTAAATTTCCGGATTGCAAAGAGGTGCCCGATGTTAGAAATCCATCAGAAGAAACTGTCACTGTACCAGTCGACCAACAACACATTTGCATTATTCTAAGGAATTCGAAATGTTAAACTTCCTGAATTTTTTAGGAAATAATACATTTTTTAGGAATTATAAACCAAACACATTCATTCATTCATTGATAAAATATAGAAAAGACAAACCGGTGTCAACCGCACACTAAGCGAAAAGTTGACCAATTTCATCCGACGCGATGTATTCCACTTGTGGGCCGCATTTGTCTCTCTCATTTTGCTCCCTCTCAGTTTGGGTTTACGAGTTGTCAATTTTGTGACATTACGCAACGGATGCTATGGGCTTAGGCCAGTGTTGCCGCTGAACAATTTGAGAAGGTCGCACAAAAAAGTTTCTCGGGACAAAAAAAGTTGCGAATGTCCGAAAAGGCTAATTTTAATTTTTTTATCATCACTTTATGACGTGTTTTGTGGAAGAAATATGTTTCATGTAAACTAGTCGACAGGGTAATTTTATGGTCACTAGTCGCGTCGCGGCCTCAAAAAAGGGTCAAATTGGGACTAAAGTCGCACACCGGCAACTCTGGTTTAGGCCTTAAATTGATGCTCTATCTCTCATTTCATCAATTTCGCTGATTTCAGCGATGAGAATAACTGCGACTAGTGTATGCTCAACGTTCGAACTTTCTGTCACAAGTGGAATCTGCCAAGTAAAGTGTGAGCGGTAGTATTTGGTGTGAATGATAGTCTTTGACGATCAAGCACGTCGCAAAACAATGCATAAATGCTAGTTCATTGCTACAAATCAAAAGAAAAAATCAAAAGTCTGATTTTTTTTTCTGAAAATTGCATTTAATGATTTGGAATGTTGGCAACTCAGTATGTGTACTTCTGATACACACAACACTCCCATCTATCCTGTGCTTCACGGGATAATCCTGTTTTCTAATGACCAAGTATCAATCCTGTATTTGCCTATTAATATAATTCAATGCAGTCATCATTTCAACAAGGTTGACAGAATCAGAAAGTGTCTCCTTAACATCATCATTACACTTTAAGACTCACTGTTGAGAAAATTATGAGACATTTGAACGAACAAAGGCTCTTAAATGCGTCTCAGTTGAACAATAAATTTTGTTACATCAGAAATGATTGCTCAGCAACTCAAATTACAAAATGGAAAGAAGAAAGAAGAAGTACCAATAACAAAGCGATGGTTTGAAGTCTTCAACCATTTGGACACCGAAAAGTGTGAGAATAAAGAAAAGGCGACTATTACCGACTTTGCCTTATGACGTGCATGTTCGACTGGTCCTGTTGAAAGAGTTTTTTTTTTAGCCATGAATAAAACCTAAACGGTGGAGAAAACACGTCTAAGAATTTAAATTTTGGAAGCTAATCTTACTAGCAAAATAAATTTAAACATGAGTTGCCTGAACTATTTTTTCTGGTTAAAACCACGACCACACCAGAAGTGCTTAAAAGAGTCAAATCATGTTTAAAGTACTCGGAATAGGTTTACATAAAATGAAAAAAAAAAAATATGAGAAAATATAAAATATCCATATCCTACATTAATCCTGCTTTTTTTCTCCAATTTATCCTATTTCAGCGAAAAAATATGGGAACGTTTGGTATACAGATAAAATATTTGATAATTGAGAGTACAGTTTAACACATTTCGCCTGACGTTAGACAGATTCAACGAATCTAAATGTGTCCAACATAACCGAACCCGAAAAAAAAACCTGCGCACTCTTCTTCAGATTTGGATAATTCTTTGCTTCACCCCTTTCGAGTCACCGTCTAGAAAAATCTTAGAAAACTTCGCCATTCGTCCCACCCCAACACCAGTAGTTGTTGTAGACACAGATCCTGGCCTGTACCAGAAAGCGATTTTTGAACTCTATTCAAATACAGACAATGCTGCAGCAATTGTCAGGACAAAAAGGATTGCAAAATGTGTACAGAATTTCGGTAACATGGTTCACGATATTTTTTTTATCGTTTTCTGTTTGGCAAGAGTGAAGGCATCCTCTCGCTCGAGTTACAAATGTATGACTACAAGTTTGTTTCAAGAGTAAACACCCATTCAACAGTAAAATTAAGGGAGTTCAGACATTCACAACTGGTAAGTAGGGCAGACTGTGAATGTTTGACAGATCAAAAAAGTTTGCATCTTCATGTTGCACGCCGTATTCGTAGCAGCAGACCCGCGTTTACACCATCGGCCTCCATTTTTGGGTTTCTAATTCCAACCGACCAAGTCTGTCCGATTTTTCCAACTATGTAAACCCGCCAATGTCTAGAGTAAATCACTTGTAAAATAAAATCTCGCATGGATTTCGTGTGGAAATTATTGATCGCTCAAATACGATCCATAGCACTGGGCCAGCTCCGACAACCCGGAAATACCCACACAAATTACGAGAAATCGTATAAATCAGTGAAATCATTGGAATTCCCGAAACTAATTATTATCTGCTCCAGTGATAAGCGCCAAATAACAAAAAAAAAACTCACTAAACACACTCAACTAAACAGCATTGTTTACATACCCCATCAAATGTGATTGTCGGCACGAATGACAAGCCCACAGCGTACGTATCAGTACCGTAGTCCCTCAAGATGTCTACAACAGTTCGTGTTCGTTTGCACTGGTAAGCCGCGTCCAAGTTAATTCCATACCTCGCTGCACACTGGCCAAGACAATAGAAATTCCCATAAACTAGTCACACTTAAGCTCTCAACAATTCACACCTTAGAAGGCACATAAGTGTAGCGCGCCATTAGGCAAGTAATCATGTCATAGGATTCCTGTTCCGTGTTCTTCTCAATGATGCACGCATGCAGAGCGTTCAACTCGCACTCCCGCCTCCCATGTTGACAGTCCAGTATCGTCTGATTCGTTTTGGAATCATCGTACATCTAAGAAACAATCGATCGTACAGTGACAAGTGAAACACACAAAACCCCCGCATTGACGCACCACAACTTTGCCATAAGGCACGAACTTAAGATCAGCATAGGGCAGGCGAGCTTTCCCAGTCATCGAGCGCCGCAGTTTGTTGCTTATAAATTGGACGCTATCCCAGCAGAGAGCTTCATAATAGACCTTAACTTCAAGCTTATTGGTGACGGCTTCCTGCGGATAACCTCAATGATAACTGCTACACGTTCTAATTATACTCACTTCGCAGAAAACTTCTCGCGCGATGAATGAGAGCACAACTGATAAGCCAAGGGCGAGCGATTTAAGACCCAGCATCGTACGAGTAAGAACAAGCGGCTACAGCGGTTGAAGTGAAACTAGAAGTGAAATGCGATTGTGGCAAAGAAGAAAACTCGTCCCAGACTTCAGCTGTACACGATCGCACTGGATCTGTACTATTGATAACCGCGTCTGGATTTGTATACATAGGGGCGCATATGTTTTAAGTGACGCACGTCTTTTCGTTCTGTTAAGTGACAGGAATTCGTGAAGAGGTTAGCTTGTGGAAGTTGCTGGTGTAAATCGAACTGAATGTGACCTATGATTCACTTGTTCTTGATTTTCGGATGTATTCGGAACGTGCGAGTGTCACATCACTCGCGTTCGCTGTAGTCTCCGGCAGAGACTCTGTGAGCAGCTGGTTTTATTTGCATTATTTGACACATGCTCCGGCAATTTTTGGCGTACCACGCGAGTGATGTGTCGGAATGTCAAATCGCTAATCTACATATTTTTTGTCTTAGGTATTCGTTTAGTAAAGCACGGGCGTATCAGCCTTTTCCACTCAAAGGGCGAACTCACACAATTTATGGAGTGCAATAAAAATGTTGTCTCCGGATGGCCACTTGGTGAATCGAATTATGCAATCCGTTATCTATGGAATACAGTTATCTCGTGAAATAGCAACAAACTTCTCAAACATCCTGTAAATTATACACTTAAGTACAGGCACAGAGTTTTGCTTTTTTGGGGAGCAGACTAGCGACGTTAACTTCAAGTGAAGAGCCCTACTCATTTCGTACTCTAGCAAGTTCCGTTGGGGATAAGTAAGTGAGAGATTTTTCGATGAAATAGACTTTCCAAATTTTAGCGTTTTGGATTTTCTTTCGGAGAATCTTTGAATTTTCATACATAAAGGGTGCTTTTCTTTTTTTTTTTTTTGAGGTGGGAAACTTTAAATTGAAAAAGAACACAGGGAATGTTTTAATATCCATGAAGTTCATTAATGGCAGAAGATATGGCGTTAATACTTGATAATGATTTCGGCCAACTGACAGCAGGCTGTATTTCAGCAATCACGCCTCGAATGCTGACTTCCAGGTACTACTATTGCACAAAACGGTAATTAGTCACGTCTCTAGGGTTTTGACCATTTTCCGTTTTCGAATTTTCGAAGACGTATGAGTCAATGATAAGTGGCGGACGTGGCGTGGCACACTTTGAGCCCACGTTGTGTAGGAACGAGCAAAATAATTTTCACGGCTCCACCTCTTTTGTGTCACAGACAAACTGTCCAGAAAATGCTCATCATATTGGTTGTCGGCACAAAACTGAAGGTCCCTTTCGCTCGTGAGAGAATAATGGCACGCTCAACACTAGTTGTTGCCTAAAGGAAGACAGACTCTGACCCTCTGCGGGCTGTAGCGCCACGCATATTATTGGTATCATACTAGCCCATCACATCAAACGATAAATCTCTCGATGCTATATGGTTTCAAAACTGGTTTCAGTTTTACTCTTGAACATTTAAAAACGTTGCTCCAGGAATTGCCAAACCAAACTAACCTCAAAACAGCCGAGAACTCTCAAATCAGCCGTCACAAGAAATCCTTAAATCTCGTCATCCTTAACTCAATTAATTGTTTGATCTAATTAGGTAATGTAGACATTAGTACATATCCATTTACATATAACTGGAAGCAAAGTCAACCTAAACGCGCACAGAATTGACATCTGGGAACTCCAATACTTACCAACTGTCATTTTCTCACGTAGTAAGCGAAAATTAACGAAACAGATTACAATGAGCGAAGTATTTCATTTTTGTGCATTCACTCGATTGCGAAGTCTTCTTGAAGTCTTCTCACATTCATTATGGTTGAGTACTTATTAGCCCGTTTCTTTTAAACTGTTACGCCTGTTTGTCATCTTGCAAAGCAAATATCCGTGGAGGACATCAGGCATCCTTTTTGATACTCAACTCGTTTTACACAAATTGCTTCAAATCGTCTGGCTCAGAAATACATTAGAACGGGCATGTTAAAGATAAGGCCTGCGGACCATGACCGACAAGCGAGACAATTGATTACGGCCCTATTCTGGTTTTGAGGTGATCACAACGCACAAATGTCTGTGATGAGAAAATTGTAATGCCCCGCTTGTGAGGTTTGAGTAATTTGGTATTCTAGCAAAATGCTAACAAGAAAATACAACACACCGTGGTGTGTGGTTAATTTGTTTTCATGCCAAAAGTTAGTTACAATTTCTATGGTTTTTAATGTTTGCTACCCTGAAATTATTACATTCGTCTCTATTTTCTCCTTTTTTCCATCTTACGTGATCAATCACACATCACAACCTTGACAGATTTTGTGATGCTCACAAGTTGTGAAGTTTTTACTCAGAATACGTGACTCCCCATCCTCTTGTAAGGCTGTTGTGACTTATGACACATCACAAAGTTAATGTCAGTATAGGGCCATTTCATTTCAATACCTATGAAACAATTGCTTATAGGGAGTGGAAGAAAAGAAAGACTAACCCTGAATAAACAATTTTTTACGACTATCTGTGAATATAGACGAAAAAACGGAGCAAAGAAGAATTGACAATATATTGGGTCTATAAATTAATTCGTAAAATTTTAAAGTTTATTTAAGAAAAACATGTACAATAGTATTATTCAAAGTATTGCCCATCTGAAGCTATGACTTTTTGACTTTTGATATTTTTGATATTCTGCTCTGATGTGAACCGTATTTCAGTGAGGGCGTTCTGCATCGACCGCAACAAATGGTAGTCAGAAGGGGCAAGGTCTGGGCTATAGGCGGGTGGGGTAGAACTTCGCATCCACTCTTTTCCAAATAGTTCTTAACCGGAATAGCAACGTGTGGCCGAGCGTTGTCATGATGGAAAACTATTGCCTCGTGTCTGGTCGCATATTCCGGGCGTTTTTCGGCTACTGCTCTCTTCAAACGGATTAATTGCGTTCGGTAGCGTTGTCCATTGATGGTTTCACCCGGTTTTAGCAGCTCATAATACAGCACACCCTTCTGATCCTACCAAATACAGAGCATTACCTTCGCGGCAAGGATATTCGGCTTTGCCGTTGATTTGGCTGGTTGGCCGCGTTTCACATTTTTTGCGCTTGGGGTTTTCATCACCAGTAACAATCCGGTGCAAAAATGACTTCCTTTTGTGGCGTTCCAGCAGCATTTCGGACATGCAAAACCGCATTTCGACGTCTCTCGGCTTGAGTTCATGTGGAACCCAATTTCCTTGCTTTTGAATATATCTAGCTGCTTTTAAACTTTCTGAAATGCCTGCTTGAGTGACACGCAAGGATTTTGCGAGCTCTTCTTGTATTTGGCAACAGTCTTCATAGAGTAATTCTTCCAGTTCACCTACAGTCCACTTCCATTTTCATCGTCTTCCAAGTCAAAATCACCACATTTAAATCGTGCAAACCACTTTTGGCACGTTCGCTCAGCTGGCGCATGTTCACCATAAACTTCCACCAAAATGCGATGACTTCCGGCAGCAGTTTTCTTCATATTAAAGTAACGAAGAAGAAGAACTCCCCGCAAAAATACTTTTTCAGGCACAAAGTTCGACATATTTGAGTAAAAAAAAAATTATTGTTGTTTACGCTTCAATTGAAATGACGTACAATGACAGTAACTTTCCAACGCATGTTCCAATGGAATAATACAAGTTACGCCATCTCTTAGCAAACCACAAGAATAACGCACGATAGGTTATAGACCCAATAAAAGACAAGAAAATTGCACTTAATGAGTTTGAATTTGACATCCCTGCATTAGAACATATGACTTGTTTTCCGAAGTATTCATGGTGAACTTTACGAACGAACAACGTCCACTAAGTGACTTAAATTTGATTACCAAAATTCCAAGTTGTTGACGGTAACTTTAATCGTCAATTTCATCACAAAATAGTCTTACAATAATGAAGAGCATTTTTGGTTAAATGGTTCCGTCGACAACTGGAATAATCCTTATTGATCAAGAAACTCCACTTTATTCACAAAAATGGTGTGATTTCATGCCGGCGGTTTCATTGGAGCGTTTTACCATGTGCACACCCACATGATGCGTTACTACAGCATTTAGTGCAGTCAAATGATTCACCGATACGAATAAGTTTAGACTCCAATTCCAAAAGGAAGAATTTTACTGAATCTGACATGGTCATGAGCGGCATTCAGTAAATGTGGTGGTGCATATTTTAACTGTCCAGCCAAACTAGATCTTCATCCATGCAGTGGTTAGTTTCCATTCAACTGCCATAAGCACGCACATATCTGCACGACCCGCTGAACATCCCACAAAAGGACAACTGAATGTATCAAGTCACGGAGATACATCGCTTAATTAAGCTAATGTCACTGCCAGAAATTCAACAACAATTAACAAAGTTCTAATCGAACCACAGCAGCGTATCGACTTTCAAAAAGTTTCCCTTGTCCTACTCGATGTCATAGAAGTGTATCATGCAGTGGTGCAGTTACTGCCACTGCTACGGTCGCCTGCGTTTGTCGCACAAACACGAGTCTGAGAGCAGTGAACAAGGGATCTACCAATAAATTTTCCAGCAGCACGTCTTCGGGTGAAGTTGCAGAAGTGGGATCCAGAAAAATCGATTACCGTCGTTGCAATAAATCTTCCCACTATGACATTATCATTCTTTGAAAGTTTCGCACAGAGTAGATAAACGCAGGGTTCCCAATAAAACTATCGAACTATGTGTTTCGGCGAACAATTCATCGAAACGGAGTGAATTTAAGAGTGAATTTGGGTGCTGGATTGTTGATAATCGCTCCTGAAGGGAGTGTTTGTTCTTGAGGGCAATGATATGAGGAATCTTCGGAGCGAATAATGTACAATGGGCGGTAGCCACGCCGATTCGTAGTGTGTCTGTGGACCTACGCACTTGGACCAATGGTGTCTAGGTTCTATTCCCGGTACGACAGACAATTTCAACGGTGCCACCTCTTCCGAATCACTCACAATGCTCAAAAAGTACAACTGCCTAGAAAAAAGCTTTTCAAAACTCTGTCGTTTGGCGTCCGCATAAATCTGCAGGTAACCTCTACTCGTGAGAGAACAATAGAACGCTCAACACGAGTGATTTCTGCAGAAGTAAGGCCCTAGCCCTCTACGGGCTGGAGTGCCTCCCATTATTGTAAAAAGGGGTACTCCTTCCTGCTTCTACCTGAAAGTAATCCGATTAAAGCTGATTAATGCTACGTTTTAACCGAACGAAACTGCGAGGTTCCATCAACTTTTTTCGAATTCCCCAGGTTCTACCATACATTTTCGCGGTCTGGAAACCTCGTGGCTTCTGGTAAACCTAGTTGCAGTCCCCCCTGAGTGTGGGCAAACCATTCGGCGTTAGTGAGCACTTAAGACTTTATGTTGGTCGCGAACTGGCTCTTTAAGCATCTGATTACTAGTCCGCAATGCCCTCAGAGAAAATGAGGAATGAACTGTCTTATTCAGGAATTTTTATTCAGGAATAATGGATAAAACAACTATGCCACGACAGCACTTATTGGCTAATACGCAACCATTTTCGGAAGGTAGTAGCTTGATGTGTTCATTTTCAACAGCCCATTGAATGAGGACACCTTTCGCGGGTGAAGAACTTCGTGGTCACCAAAATGCACCTGATGGGCAATTTGTCTGGAATTCTATGACTTTTCACCCAGAAATCATATTTTGTGAGGCTATGATTGACTCCATCATCCTAACTTTACATGGATGATTTCTAGAGAATTCCTCCTTTCTTACTTGGAGCCCTTAAGAAGCTATGGCTTGAAATGTGGTATCACAGTTGATGCTTGAAAATCGTGGCTCTAATTGCTTGTCTGGCAGGGTAAAGGCCTCACAAGCGTCTGGGAAATTTCTGTTATCAGGTCGTTCTAAAGGGTGATTTTTTAGCTATTATCTTTTTGGCAACGCTGGTTTAAACAGCTGACGCACGTTTCGTGTTTTGTTTCACTGTCAAACATCTTCAGTTTGGTCTATAATTTAACCATGAATCGTCTTACAAACGAACAACGCTTGCAAATTTTTGAATTTTATTATCGAAATGCGTGCTCTGTTAAGAAAGTTTATCGCGCGCTTCTTCCATTTTATGGTCAGCTCATTTTTGGCTCAATGGGTACCTAAATAAGCAGAATTGTCGATTTTGGAGTGAATATCAGCCAGAAGCATTGCAAGAGCTACCAATGCATCCAGAAAAAGTCACAGTTTGGTGCGGCTTATGGGCTGGTGGCATCATTGGACCGTACTCCTTCAATGATGATGCGAATCGTAACGTAACTGTGAATGGTGAGCGCTACCGTGAGATAATATCCAACTTTTTTTGCCCAAAATGCAAGAGCTTGACTTGCATGACATGTGGTTTCAACATGACGGTGCCACATGCCACACAGCACGCGCAACAATGGACTTATTGAGGGGCGAGTTCGGTGAACATTTTATTTCACGTTCGGGACCTGTCAATTGGCCGCCTAGATCGTGCGATTTAACGCCTTTAGACTATTTTGTTTGGGGCTATGTTAAAGCTCATGTCTATACAGACAAGCCCGCTTCAATTGAAGCATTTATTCGTGAGATACCGGCCGAAATGTTGGAAAGAGTATGCCAAATTTGGACTAAGCGGATGGACCATTTGAGGCGCAGTCAAGGTCAACATTTGCATGAAATAATCTTCAAACATTAAATTGTATGGACCGTACTATCGATTCAAATAAAGATTTCATGCATTTTTCTGAATTTTATGTGTTTTTTTTTTTTTTTTTAAAAACTTTCCTATAGCTTTTAAAAAATCAACCTTTACAGTGAATCGGATCCTCATTCTTTTCAAAATAAATGGATTTATATATAATTTGTATCAAATCGTCGGATTTTGTTATTTGTTTAATACAATTAATTTCACATATTTACATGGATTTATTTTTCTCAAAGTATTGCATTTTAGTTTCTTAATCTCAAATATTGGAATTACATTAAATGCATTTTAACAAATCGTCAAGAAACATAGTCGCCCCTTGTCGCTGGGATCTCACTAATATTTTGTGTCAATTTCTTACAATAACGGATTTTTTCTTATTTTATCACTGGAAATAACACACATGACTTTGTATTATCCGTTATTCATTAAAAGCCGGGGAGTGATGCCGTATGGCTGTTCATTCAAAATAATGAAATATTGTGACATGAATAGTATAACGTGTATAAGATGAGATAATCAGAACACCAACCACCACAAAAACGCCATCTATTCGCAAGGAGAAGAACGATCAACTCCGAAGAGTATTCCCGAAATTGTTGTACATACTGCAAGAATGGATGTCGCCACCTATAAACGGATAGATTGCAAAGAATCTTGTATGTAAGCATCAGTGGGGAAATTCAATTGACTCGTGGACAGTAGGATCTATAACCAATACTGGGAGTATAAATATCGGCACGGTGGTCGATGCAAGTTAGTTCAGTTGGATAATTATTACAGTGCAGTTGAGTTGAAGAATTAGTAAAGTTCAGTTTGGGATTTTATGGTGTTCAAAGTGTTAATCGGTTCAGCCTGAGAGGCAGCAAGGCGTTTAGTAGTAAAGTAAAGTAAGCGCTAACTTCTCAGCAACCTCTCGTGTTGTGTGTGCTATTATTCGCTATTATATTATTGAGAAATAATGTAAACTAAACAAATAGTGTGAGATATAAAATTGATGTTAGCCATATTTTGAAGCTACTTACAGTCACGTCTGCATGGCCACCTAGGCTTCGCATAAAGTGCTTCAAAAGGTCGGTCAAATTGTTGATAACATGATTCAATATGTGCCAAAGCATATCGAATGTTGGCATTATGCTTCAAAGTGGCTCTTACCAAGGAAAGTCGGTTAACAACATGCCACCATTGACGTCTGGTTTCAATTCTTTCGTTAGCTCAATCTTATAAGGATGGAGGTCAACGTTCAACCTTAAAATAAGATTGTCTGGCTATACCCGATTCATCTAGTCGGTGTTGGGTCTTCTGCGATATCGGCCGCTACAGGGACTATGTGGTCTTCATTTTTTCATATTCCGTTGTCGTTGTTGGTTAAGGTGGTTCAAAAGAGTGCATTCATACTCAAATTTGTCCCCGGTGCGACAAATTGTCTGTACATTGACGTATTTCAGTTGTTTTTAATGATTTGCTCATATTCAGCAATCGTGAAAAGGGGGCATGATGAAATGGAAAACTTTACTGAATCTTTTGACAGCTGGATATAATTGGTAACGTTGACACCTGCTGGCGTAAGACAATTAGAAACTCTATTATTGCACTCTATAGACAATTCTTCATTATGTTCAACGAAAAAACATAAAGAACTCTTTTTGGAGAATGGAACTGAAAATGTATGAATTTTGAGAAATGACATCACATTTCTTTCAGAATGTAGAACGCCATAAGAAGCAATCAACAATAAACTCCTGAAAATATACCTTAACACACATTTTAAGATTTCTCTTACAATTCTCTTTCTTATATATTATTGCATACTCCTAGTTGCTACATTTCGATTTAAATCTTGCTTGTGGTGGAACAGGGCATCAACCAATAGCTAGCGCGATGTCTGGCTAGTTACACATGTGTCCTCCGCTCGAAATAGAAAACTTTTCAAGCAGAACTAAGTTACTTATGGGCTCTACGTGACAAATGGCCCTTAGGTGTTGGAGCCTGGCTAGGCTCATCAACGATAAGCACAATCAAAAACAGCATGCATAAGTTTTCTCACACATAAAAATGGCATCTTACTTCTGACCTTTTTGATTGATATTTTTTCAGATCAGTCATCAGAATGTGCATAAACACACGTCCGACTTGTTTTCCTCCGACCACATCTTACAACAGCTTGATTTGTCTTCAGTCTCGGTTGCTATATTGATCTAGTGTAGATTACGTAGAATGTTGCAGCTGCGTTCTTCTCATCTTTTAACACGCTGCAGATATCGATCAATAAACATTTGCGTCGAAAAGTGATTATGTTCTCATGTTTCTAAAGTCATTCTATATAAGTTGGCTTAAATTTTAATTTTGAAAAATCCAGAAATCTTTCGGAAACAGCTCAATATAAATCTACCCATATTATTACACATTTTTTTTTACACTCCACCGAATAGATAAAATAAGTGAGCAATAAAATAAATCGTGAACGTGTCATCCTGTTCGCTAGATCATACCGCCATCTATGACTCAGCATCAAATCAGCGGCAATCTGTCATCGGTAAAACATTCAATATGGCGGGTGGGTTGGCTGTCCTTTTCCCCCAAGTAATTTCTTGGTCTGTCACGTCAACTTTTTCGGGGAGCATTTAAGAAGTAAAATTCGCATAGAAATACTGAAATAATTAAAATAGTTTTATTTGAATTTGTTTATAGAAATGAGTGAACCAATTTCAACAGCGCCAACATTTCCCATTTTCGAGAAACCTGTTCTGCAGTTTAACGAAAACGGATGGGGACCATGCGAGCTGCCAGAAACATTCAAGGATATGCCCTATCAACCGTTCAGCAAGAGCGATCGTTTGGGTAAAATCTGCGATTGGACTGGCTCTTCAACAAATGACAAAAAATATCAAAGTGAGTGTGAAAATTTGAACATAATTGCAAGAATTAAGGAGTTCTCAAGTGAAACAATGAGGTTATGTTGAATTCATGTCGTGTGTTTGTGAATGTGTCTACCAAGAAGCCATTTTGGGAATTTTTACGTGAATCTCGCATACAAATTTCCTCCGCTCTATGCAAGCTGCATAGTAAACAATTGCACTGCAACTTGCCAGCATTATTTGAAACCTGGTCCTGGGGTACTGTCTAATGTTTTGATATTCTTCCAGACAAGTACCAATCGAGCTTTGGTACCGGCAGCCAATATGCCTACTTCCATGAGGAGGACGAGACGACTTTCCATCTGGTGGACACAGCACGTGTGCAAAAGCCGCCTCATCAACGTGGCCGTTTCCGCGGAAACATGAGGAATTCAAGGTATTGCTTCAGCTTTTAGCACTGTGTTGCAGTTTATTTGATTGTGTTTTTTCTTTCTTTTTTTTTCCACGACGCTGGTTTATGAACAGGGGCCGCAATACCCGCGGGGGAATGCAGTCTGGCATGACTACACTCGGCAAGAACATCAAGTCGCGCGACAATCGCCGAGGCATGGGTAAGAAGTTCGGTATGCGTGGTGCTCCACCGAAGATACGTGATGCCTCTGTGGCTGTGCGTGCCGATTGGCAAACTGTCGAGTCCATGGACTTCCCACGTTTGATTAAGCTCTCATTGCCGAACATCAAGGAGGGCGAAGACATCGTAACTTGCGGAACCCTGGAGTACTACGACAAGACTTACGATCGTGTGAACGTTAAGAATGAGAAGCCACTGCAGAAGATCGACCGCATCGTCCATACCGTCACGACCACCGATGACCCGATAATTCGTCGCCTGTCGAAGACGGTTGGTAACGTGTTTGCTACCGATGCCATCCTCGCCACCATTATGTGCTGCACCAGGTCCAACTACTCTTGGGACATAGTGATTGAGAAATTTGGCGACAAAATATTCATGGATAAACGCGACAATACCGAGTTTGATTTGTTGACTGTGAACGAGACCTCCGTGGAGCCCCCAACTGACGATGATGCTTCTCCCAACTCTCCTAGGAATTTGGCCATTGAGGCAACCTTCATTAACCACAACTTTAGCCAGCAAGTTCTGAAGACGGGCGAGAAGGAGTCTAAATTCAGGTTCCAAGAGGCGAATCCGTTCATTGGTGAGGACGAAGATGTTGAGATCGCCAGTGTGGGATACCGCTACAGGAAATGGGACCTTGGCGGTGGAGTGGTAAGTTCTCAAGTTACTCGCTTACGTACGTGAGCTAATTTAGCTTCTCTTCTAGGTACTTGTTGCTCGCTGTGAACACGATGCAGTGCTGCAGACGCCGAACAACGAAGTTCAGTTCCTCACCATCAAGGCACTGAACGAGTGGGACTCCAAATTGGCCAATGGCGTTGAGTGGCGGCAGAAACTGGACACCCAACGCGGCGCTGTGCTCGCCAATGAACTACGCAACAACGCCTGCAAATTGGCCAAGTGGACTGTCCAAGCGGTTCTCTCCGGCTCAGATCAACTGAAATTCGGTTATGTGTCGCGTGCACACATCCGAGATCCATCTCGCCATGTCATCTTGGGTACGCAGCAGTTCAAACCGCACGAGTTTGCCACCCAAATCAACCTTAGCATGGACAACGCCTGGGGCATCCTCCGTTGCATCATTGACATCGTCATGAAGCAGAAGGATGGCAAGTACTTGATCATGAAGGATCCCAACAAGCAGATGATTCGCTTGTACGACATCCCTGATAATACTTTCGAGAGCGATGGCTCAGAGGAGTGTGACGATGACAATGAAACTTTCCAACCTGTTTATTCATACGGCAGCGGCAAGAGGATTTAAGTCCAAGGTGTCCGGATACGTCGTTTTTTAGAGAACGCTTTTTTTACATACATTCATACATCAAATACGCCAACCGTGAGATAAAAGGAAAGCAGGTGATTTCCTGGAAGATTTGAATTTCTAGAGAGTCCTTAATAATTAGCCGAACAAAGTGACACACGCAGACTATGATTGTTCATTGTAAAAGTAATTATTCCATAAAGTATAAATTCTTCAATAAAAAACATCATAGAAGAAGATTTACGTTTTTTTTTGTTGGTTAAGAAGAAGACGCTCACAATCAAAAATGCGAGCGAATATCAGACGAGAAGTCGGTGTTATCTCTGTGGAAAGCGATTGTTAACTACTTGCAGATATATTGATGCAGGAGATTCGGTGTAAACATATCTGCGTTAAAGACGCAGGCGTTAGGATAGCTTCTAATCTAACAGAACAGTCACAGACCATTGGGACACCGCACGGATTTGATAATTCAAACTCTCACGGAAGTAGTGGGTGCTGGATACGAAGCGAATTAGCAATAATTCAGCTCACGGATTATTGAAGAATTTGGACCCTAAGTTTATTTTCCTACGACTAATTGAATGGCATGAGCAGAGGAAGTGATGTATGGTCTTTTAGTTCCTCCAGAATGAAGTTGAATGTTGCCCAAATAAGCTTTAAAACGGGGCAGGTTTGCGATTGGTTATTCCAATTGCATGTGATCAAAAGACGGCGTACCACTCCACCCATTGTCTTCGAAATGCCACCTCGACAGTGCGTGGAGGTTATTCGATTACATCTGTTTGCCCGGCTCAAGGGCCTTATTCTGCATCATCTGCGGATTCGGAATTGAAATTCGTATTTTGATATCCGATCGCTTTCTTGTGGTAACTTCAGAAGCTCTTGGAAATGGCCCTGTGTCTATGAATTATAAGCAAAACAGAATCATCTCACGGTGGAGAAACACGGACAAGTCTTTAGAAACCTCGAAAGAAAAGTTCTGCCTTCGATCTTTCATCCTGCTTGGGTTGACACAGCCTCTGTGCTGTACAGCGACATGAATTTAGCATCTGGGATCTTTGGGTACAACATGTAAGGTGCCTGGATAGCAGAGATGTAAATGAATTAAATCTTTTGATTTAAAAAATCAATTGACTTCATGTCTCCGATTTTCCAATTCATTATTTCGTTTTGAAATTGAAATCAGAATTCAATTCTGAAGTCTTGACTGGATAATTCCTTCCGACCAATCTTATGACTGAAATCAATTGAATGCAAGTCTTTAGAATTACCTTGCCGTCACTGCAGTCACTTTGAAGTCTTCAGCATTCACTTGAAGTAACCTGCACAAACAATTTCTGTGCATTCTTTGGGACTTCAAATATTGGTTGAAGTCTTTGGGACTTCCTTATACGATTCCATAGGAGACGTAATCAAAAATGAACTCTGCACGAGGCTAGAACTGCAGCCATTTTTCGAACCGGATTTCTTATATCTGCAGGACTTGCCGTGCACCTCCTACGGCCAATTGCAGAGGCGCTGGACTTTCTTCAGGGAGAAAAAGAAATGCTGTATGGTTACTTGCTGCCCACCTTAGCAACTATCAGAGTGGCATGTAAAAAGTTGCTTCATGAGAATCCTTTTAAAGTCTTGCCAAAAGAGATGGAAAAGAGGTTCTATTCTTATTACCACTTAACAAGCAACGTCGAAGACGCAATTGTTGCTTCGGTGCTTTGTCCAGTGGCCAAGCTTAATTGGAATCCAGCATTAAATTCAACAAATGAGCTTCTTGGTGAAACAAAAAATAAATAATATATAATAAATTGAAATCAGAATTCAATTCTGAAGTCTTGACTGGATAATTCCTTCCGACCAATCTTATGACTGAAATCAATTGAATGCAAGTCTTTAGAATTACCTTGCCGTCACTGCAGTCACTTTGAAGTCTTCAGCATTCACTTGAAGTAACCTGCACAAACAATTTCTGTGCATTCTTTGGGACTTCAAATATTGGTTGAAGTCTTTGGGACTTCCTTATACGATTCCATAGGAGACGTAATCAAAAATGAACTCTGCACGAGGCTAGAACTGCAGCCATTTTTCGAACCGGATTTCTTATATCTGCAGGACTTGCCGTGCACCTCCTACGGCCAATTGCAGAGGCGCTGGACTTTCTTCAGGGAGAAAAAGAAATGCTGTATGGTTACTTGCTGCCCACCTTAGCAACTATCAGAGTGGCATGTAAAAAGTTGCTTCATGAGAATCCTTTTAAAGTCTTGCCAAAAGAGATGGAAAAGAGGTTCTATTCTTATTACCACTTAACAAGCAACGTCGAAGACGCAATTGTTGCTTCGGTGCTTTGTCCAGTGGCCAAGCTTAATTGGAATCCAGCATTAAATTCAACAAATGAGCTTCTTGGTGAAACAAAAAATCGCTGCCTGGTTTAAGTTCAAGTGATAATACTGAAAACGCAAGACCTGAACACATGATTCCATATTTTAATTTCGGTACTGCAGGTAACCTAATGAAATCACACCACTTACATCATTTCCATTTCAGATAAGATATTAGAATCATCTAATAGCACTAGTTCCGTTGATAATGAATATTATGCCTACCTCGCCCATTCATCGACATCTATAGACCTCCTCTGTCAGTATCCAGCCCTGGAAAAAGCATTTGTAAGGCACAACACCTCGTTACCTGCTTCAGCAGCCGTGGAAAGACTGGTTTTCATTGCTGGGTTGTTAAACGCGCCTCGACGCGGTGCCCTTTCAGATTCAAATTTTGAAAAACTGTTGTTGCTGAAAGCAAATAATTTGGAAACCGCAAATATTATGTAAATATTATCTGAAATTATTTGGCCAAATGAAATGAATGAATTTTCTTTTTTGCACATACTTTAGTATTTTTATTTGAATTGTATTGGTACAACCCAATACAAAAGTGTTCCCCACTCCGTCTTCCAACATCATTACCTAAATCCTAACTTCCATCAGCCCCTCATTGAGCCTCAACCATTTCACTCGAGCACTACTCTCAGCCCACAACACTATTTGTCTATCCTGCCAGCACCCAAAAATTGCAAATCGTCAGCCTTTCAGACGTGTTCAAGCTTGAAAGACTTCAAAGAAAATGTTTGAAGTCCCAAAGAATGCACCGAAATTGTTTGAAGTCCCAAAGAATTCAATTGAATGCAGGTGACTTCAAGTGAATGCTGAAGACTTCAAAGTGACTTCAGTGACTGCAAGGTAACTCTAAAGACTTGCATTCAATTGATTTCAGTCATAAGATTGGTCGGAAGGAATTATCCAGTCAAGACTTCAGAATTGAATTCTGATTTTAATTCTGAAGTCAGGGTCATCAAGTGAAGTCAATTGATCGAATCACAAATCATGAAATTCTTTTGCATTATTCAGGGATTGCAATACAAAAGATTGCAGTCTTTTACAACTCTGCAGAGGATATCCGCGATGTGTGTGCAAAACTGAAAGCAGCTAGATAGACAAGCTTGTTCTTTTCTTTTGTGTTCCAGGTCCATCCCGAACACTGGAATAACACACATATGTAAGATCCCCACATTCAGCCACCTATCCACAGAATCCATTTGAAGCTAACGTCCGATAAAATGCTGCCACACAATCCGAACGGAATTGTAATTCCGACGTTAGGTTACTTACGTTGTTGAAAAAGGTAACAAATTTCCATTTCAAATTTTTAACGATTCCACTGCCAATGAATTCTGTTCAGCAAATTTTCGACTACGATGGACTACGATCGTCGTAAAATGCAGTCGAAATGTATGCTTCCCAGCTTCTGTTTTGGATTCACCGGGAAATGTTCTCAGAGTTCGGCGAACCCCTTCCGCCCACAGTTTGTTTTTCAGTAAGAAAATAACGCTGTCTTATATTCCGCATCTTTATTGAAACGAACAGAAAATTGAAATAAATAATTTCTCGAGTTAACGGCTTTTCGCTTAACAAAATTGCATTACTTACCTAAGCATGCATTCGTTTTAACATGTTACATTTTAAATATATATATTTTTGGTTTGCAATAACTACTTTTTTTTGTATTAATTGATTTAGCGGTACTTTTGTTTGTAATTAGCATGCATTTTTATTTAAGTAAATAATTTAATTAATGTATTCTTTGATTTGGATTTCATTACCTTAATACGTAGTGAATAATAAAGCTTTTCGTTGACTTTCTCTAAAAAAAGAAAACACGCATTTGAATTGAAAACAAAAAGTTACGAACAAATACAGTGCAACCCTCGTTATGCAATCTATTGGAGTTATGTATGTATTGCGCTAGCTTAGTATAAACGTTTATTGAGAAATAACAGAGACACCCTCCTACTGCTTTCAATTTCAAGCTGTGGGTTTAGTTTTTTTTTTTTCATTTTGAGGTTAACCTGTATCCTCTTTGCGAAAATTAGGCGTCAAAATGCTTCGTTTTTTTGCTGTTCTTGAAGAAGAAAGAAGAAAGTTCAAGAAGAAAGTCTCCCATTTGACGCTTGGCTTTCTTAGGAGTTTCTAGATGTTTTCTGTTTCAATTGTCGTCACTGTTAGCCAGAACGTTCACTGATGAAAACGCCACGATGAACAAAAATGTTGGATATGCAATTTTAATTTAAATTAAAAAAAGAGAAACAACGCGAAATGAGGTCAACAGACAATTTGCGAAGAGACTTATTCATACAACGTGTTTAAAAACAAATAAATAATGACAGTTGTATCGTTATAGTTTGACTAACATATTTAACAAAACCCTAATCGGAAAAGGAAAACAAACAAAACAAGCGCACTAATGAGAAAAGATGAAGAAAACCCCATTTTGTCAAACACGCCATTTGCATTCAACACCTCTCCGTTTCCTAGGCACAGCATTCCCGGATTTAAAGCCAGCTTTAAATGCACATACCTTGTTATGTAAACTAAAAAAAAAACTAATACTGACAAGTTATCAGAGGCATTCCGAGCTATCGGGCGATTATGAACTTCCATTAGCTTTGTTTTCATTTTCTATTTTTTATGCAGAATCGACCAGGAACGAGGAAGGTTTTTCTTCACCGCCAAGTACCCAGCGCTGGGTTGGGGTTATTCAACAGCAGCAGCTGCCGGCTGTGAGGTCGACGATTCGATGCTTTCAAATTTCTTGCGAAAGGTCTCTAGCAGACCTGCTAGGGTAAGGCAGAAGCCACGGCTTGCAGGCACAAGTGGAAACTCTGGGGGTGTGATCGAGGCGAGTAGGGGGTTAGATGGCAGACTCTCAGTATCGGGTGTCATTGCATTTTGACTGAGTGACAATTCCATCCATCCCTTTATGCGGTTGTACATTGACATGCCCTTCTGTTGGAAATGCTCTTGTATTTGCTCCCGGAATATTGCCGGTGGATTCGTGAGAAGTTTTGTCATTGCTTGAACTAGCTTTATTATTGCCATCTCGTTGTACATGCGTGAGTTCTCAATTCCTTGTTGAGTACCTGAAAAAAAAAGAACAGAAAATAGACACTTGATCATTTCCGAGGACATTCTTGTTTCCAATTTGGAGTATAAGACAAATTGGAGTTAAGACGGTATTTTTAATACCACAATCAGTAGTTTTAAGATTAGCAAATGAAACCATAATCCTTTGTCGGGCTTTTGCTTATGATCGGTGTACACGCAGCTAGAGCCTTTGAACATGACTGAATCTGAATTATGCTTCAGGACACGAGCAGTTTCCACACTTGGTATTTTCAGCGAAATTCTACGATAAGCAAGCGCGCATGTAACCGAGTGTAAGAAGCCCCGACGAGACGGATAAAGGTCTCAAAATAACTTTCAGTTCTCTATCACGCCAAATCAAAACACTTGAGTGCACCGGTTCTTATTCAAGCTTCACCAATTTCTCCACTCACCCCTTTGCTTCTCGTAGCCAGCTTCGTTGAAATAGGGTTCCGATACTAATATCAATCCCTGTATCGAAACAATCACCTGCAACAGTGTGCTGTTAGGTCCCCAAACTTCGGTGTCACGTCCCGACCAAGTGCCAAGCAAAGAGACACAAACCTTACCATCTTCGTACAAGTTCGGATTTAAACGATCCGAGCAATAACTAATGTAATGACAAGACGGTGGACTCTTCGGGTAATCTCTGCCCAGCTGAATATCGAAGAAGAACATGCCATCTTCGTATGGGGTATTGGTGGGGCCCTCAATCATCACACTCACAAGATCCATACGATCCTCGAATACTCTACGGAAATCGGCATTAATTGCATAAATCTGTGTAGAATATAGAACACGAGCACTTACCGCACCCACACGCCGGGAGGGAGTGAGGAACGCAACATTCTGTGTTCCCTCTGCACTGCCTTGTAGTACTGCTGCGAGTTGTTTGGATGCAGGATAGTAAGTTCAAACTTATGAGATTTTGGCGCCGCATCCATTATTTGGAAACAATCTGAAGGCACTGGCTGAAAAGCGGGTGCGGGAATAGCTACATCCGGTTCGTCTGGAGTCGGTGTTTCCGGTATGTTTATATGGTTCAAGATCAGAGCCTTCGCCGGAGAGGCGTGCTCTTCGCTTAAAAACAAACTCGACTCGGCGGTAATATCTGCGTCAAGGACTTCGACTTCGTGTTCAATGATTTCACTCAAATTCAAATTGTCCACGTAGTACTTTTGACGGATTTCGTTGATACATTTGACCAACTGTTCCTTCAGCAGGCAACACAACCGAATGCATACAAACTCCGGTGCGTCTTCAGTAAACTCGATACTGCTGCACGAGATTGACTTCTGATCATCGATTGCCTTCAGAAGGCTGCCGTTGTTGTCGATGTTTGTTAGATCATTCGAACTGGCGTAGCTCGTGGAGCTGCCGTCACAATTTTCGGTCCTTGTGTAGTTACCGGAATCGTCCTGCGATTTGTTGTTCGGCAGCACATTTCCAAGCTTGAGCTGTGTGGTTTTTTCCGTAGCCTTCTCGATATTTAGCATAACAGAGGTTAGAAGTTTGTTCTTTTCGTGGTTATAGGGATTCTTTGGGGTGTCCACCAGAGAGACTTTGGTATTGCTTGGGGGATTGCTCAGTTGCCGTTGTGGCGACTGCAGCTCGGTGAATTCTTGAGTGTTGTTGCTGGTGTTCGATGAGGTAATCTCCGACTTGTTCGCCTTCTTTTTTGTGCATTTGAATGGCGTCGACGAGATGTTGAATATTACCTTAGGGGCATAGTCTTTGGGCGATGCTAAATTGCTGGAATTGGACTGTGTACTGTTTACCGGAACTACTATACCTATTGCTTGTTGTGAATGCTGCGTCGATGATTCACTGAAGAGGCGATTCTTGCGATCTTGCGTGCGCGTGTCTGCGACACATTCGTTGCCCACTTTCCGGACACGCTCTAGCAGGCCCTGTAAATTTATACACTCAGGTATTACAGGCTTCCCATGGCAGTTTTGTATGCTCACCATGAAGTGATCCTCATGGAAGAAGCTCGTGTTCATCAGCCGATCCAGATACCTGCAGTTTTTGTACACTCCCAGCAGTTTCTTCATGACCTGAAAGATCACAAATTTAACCTAAAACTGTCCTCCCCGTGTCCGTGGGTAGTACTCACGTCATGGTTTTGGAGATGCGGATTTATGCTGAATATTTCTTCTAGTCTCGAAATAGCTACGCGAGCCCTTTCGAAATTCGACAAGATATGCGATTCGGAGAATTTCAGCTGTGGCGTACCACTCCCAAACTCACTTGTCTCGCTCTCGGTTTCCCAAGAATCGTCTGTGTCGTGAGCCCAATCGGCGTGGTCATACTGCCCCACCTCGAACAGGTCTTGTGGCCAGCACATGCTAATATGACCTTCAACCCACCACACTTTCACCCTTCCATCGATGTAGTTGTCAATGATCTGACCGGCCGTACACGCTGCGTCCTCGCCAACGAAATTCGCCACACGGATGACCATGGTGCCAGGACGGTATTGGAAGTCAGGATGGTCCTTCAGGTCATACACACTCACTTCGGATTGACCCTTGTACGTAGGCCTGAAAGGGCAAAATTGGAGGTTTAATTTGGAATGCAAGCACTCATTTTGCACACGTACTTCGGTTCAATTGCGGAAGTGTACGTGGTGAACCACTTTACGTGCGCAGTTCTTCCGTGATGATCGACAGTCTGAATGACCCCGTAGTCCCGGAATGACACATCAGAGTCCTCCTTGCTGGATATTACGAAATCCCCGGGAAAGAATTCCTAAATGGTGCATACGTGTGATATCTCTGGACACTTGTGAATGTTCTGAAGCTCAACTTACATGGTCATCCAAATGATGAATAGGATACAGTTGAGTGGATGAGATGCCCGATTCCAAGGTTCCATCCTGCCATACCACCGTGGCTGTACTGTAGACAAGCATCGCCTCGGTGACCAGTTCATCGCCGACGGCAGGAAGCGTCGCAGTTGCACTGCTAGTGCTGTTCTTCTTCAGCTTCTTCACTTGCTTCTTCTGCAACCTGGACGTATGTTTTGGACTACTTCGTGGCGTAGGGCTTGAACACGTCGATATAGTTGTGGCTGTACTCTCAGTCTCGTCTTCGACGTCGAGTGTTTCAACAGTAGGATCGTCATCTTCGTCCGTTTGCCAACCATCGGTTGAAGTGAAATTAGCTCCTTCTTCTGGTTTCTTCTCAGTCTCACCTCTCTCTTTTGCGCTATTGAACTTTTCCAGGTTTGTCTTACTCAATGGTTTGAGTGAGGCTTTCGTGCTCTGCTTCTCCAGGCCATTTGCCATCTCGGACACGGTGCCGGAGAGCTTAGTTTTTAGGTTTTCGTTGCGGGATGGCGTAACTTTGGTATGTTTGCTTTGGTTTCTGCTGAAGCCTTCCTCTTTCTCTTGTTGACTGAAGAGGATTTTATATTTTATTGCTATAAACAAAATAATAATTGAGATCAATCTGTGAGGATGCGATGACGTGTGAGTGGAAGGTTTACCTTGTTCTTTTTCCCATTGGGACTTTCGTACTACTACATCACAGTCGGCAAATTTTAAATAACTTTTATCGTTGATTTGGAGCATGCACGATTCGAAGAGATTCAGTCGTTTGAGTCTTTCCAAATCATCACCAGTCACACACGCGTCTGGCTGCTGGAGGAGATTCGTTTTAATGTCGCCGTCTTCGGACAGAGCCTTGCATTGCCAATGCACCCACACCGAGTCAAGTCGAACCGATTGAACGGTGAACTAAGAGAATGCAATGAAATAAATTTCTACATTAGCCTCAGGTATTGACAGCGAGCTTGCTTAAAGAAGAATTAAATTTACGAAAGCTACAAGACAAAGACAGATGAAATTAATTCACGTATTAAACCGACTTTCAACGCCACATCATGTGCGTTGAAAAGCGAAGGACACTGTCGTTCGTATGCATGCCTTCAGGATGGGCCTCCTTTACAGCAACTCCTGTTGTTGGCCGTGAAAGCCCTATCTACTCCATATCGAGATGCCTCAAGTGTAGGCTTCTCATAATGTAACCCACACCGACTTTGTAAAAGCCATTCCCACTTCAATTTGGAAGCGCAATGAAATGAACGTTAACATTCCCAAAAATTATGTCTAATCGACTGAATCCATCGTTTGCGGTTATAAAACATTAAAAAAGGGCAGGAATGTGATGCATTTCGCAAATTACTTTCGAGAACGCGAACGAAAATGAACCGGGTCTTCGTCGCAAGCAAGCAAATAAATCCCCCAAACGAAGACAGTCGATCAAAATGAAGGAGGCGTTTCCCTTTAATTTAAGGAGAACATAAATATTATGTGCATCACAACATAACCAAAAAAATAAAAAAATCCACATCACATCCACATCCAAGCACATTCCTCAGTCTTAGCTATATCGCCAAGTCAAACCATGTGCGTTAATTAAAAATTTAAGTATCAGATGAAATTAACAGATCTGACCGCTTCCGCCGAATTGCCCCTGTAATGTGAATGAATGACACAATCGCTTTCGCAGCAAAGTGAGACCATAAAACCAATTGCGCAAGCCAGTATTCCAGGGTCATAGGTGACTCCTCAAACAAAAATAACTTACTATTCTGGACAGTGCCTTCCCTTTTCTGTTGGTTTTCAAGGGACTATTCGGTGTCAGTAGTGTATAGCTATCAACTGTTTCTATTCTCCCATGAATCACTTGTCCCGGGTAGTATACCATCTCTGCGAAGTGACCATTTCGGAATTTTGTATTCGCATCCGTGAAATGCAACAAATCCAAGTCAGTCATTTCGATTAATGCACCACACGATGATCTGGAAAGCAAATTTATGAATCATTGAACGACAGCAGTTCATGGAGAGTGAACTTACTTCAAAACGATCTTCTCGTTGACACCCTTGACACTGCCAACCCAAGAATCCAGACACACAGCACTATCGCGTGGCATACGAACCATCGGCTGGAGTCTTTCGCCCATCACGTTCTTGATGATATTTTTTGTGCCTAAAATACGGACATCCGAACGCATATTGATTTCACGACAGTAGCCACGTTGGGTGTCTTTGCCCGGCACTAAACGGCGCACAACATCGCCTGGCATTAAGGTCCGATCTGCAAGGCCGACCTGAGGAGAGATTGGTCTAAATTGTATTAATGTGCTTTTGTTGGTCTTTGGTCTCTGGAATGGTATTACATCACTAATCTAAAGATCAACCGGCTGTCTGACCCGTATTATTGTCTTGCCTAAATAATGAAGTGAAATGCATTGCTTATATGTGTAGACCACGCTTTGGCTTTAAGGTCTGAGCTTTATTTGCATAAAATGGCAAATAGCTGCTATGCCTGGATAGTGAAACAAATCACTTACGTAGATGTCAATGATGCAACCGTGAATGCATGTCCTCTGGGAAATCACAATGTTATAGACGAAATTTTGTGTGGGTCGAAGGACACAGCCTTGCCCTTGATCTACAATGACTATTGTTGCCAATTTTAGGAGGCTCTAATTGCATTTGTTTCTGGATTCGATTAAACGAGTCTCAACCCCAGCGGTTGAGAAATCTGTTAACGTCCGATTCAAATGAAACTGGGCAAGACAACAAAAAGAATTGCAAGTCTCATCGAATGATTTCCGAACACACAGTCATTTTGGATTTATCATGGGATCGCAGGAGAAAAATGGCGCAAATTGTTATTGTGCTTTTGCGTATTCGAGGCAAACTGTTATTTCTTGTATGTATTTCCAGGATGCCAGTATGTTTTGCCAGGGAGTGACTCATTGGCGAGATTTTTTTCAACACGTGTTCGCCCATTGTTTTATCGGTAAACTAACATGAACGTCAATATTTGAGCTATAGCATTGATTTTGTCCAACCAAGCGACTTCCGTTCTGCTGGGATAGACAACAGACGTGAAATTAAATTAAATATGACTTCCAATTAGATTGCATCACGGGTGCGTGACTATATCATCCACTCAAGTCGTCGAATAACTTTGAAATTAGACATGTAGATTGTAAGGAAAAATCAGACACACATATGTACTCTTCTCGTTACACAATTCAAATTTATCGATAATGACCGAATAGCAATTGCATTAATTAAACAGTTCATTTTTGAATGATTCGTACGCCCCATGCACGTGCTCGAATTAAATTCACGTTTTTTTTTTTCATCTTACTTACCACCCGATCCGCTAAGACCTCCTCTTTGCCCTCAGGATGCCATATTACACGAATCTCACCCTTCGATAAAATATCCAATTCATCATCGTCATCGCCCGAGAATGCTTCAGAGTTCTCAAGTACAAGACCGAATTTTACACGACCCTTTCTGTCGATGCGAAATATTTCATCTTCATAGAAATATTGATTGTCCACAGTGGTGGATCCTGGTGCAGGATTTTCATGAATCCTAGGCGGCGGCTGCGGCGGTGGTGGTGACGGAGGTGTCGATTGTGGTGCCGTTGAAGTCACCCCAGTTGCCATAATCAATTGAGCATCTAGTTTGTGATATTAACCGGGAAGTTTTGTTCCTTTTGCTCGAATTTTGAATTTTTTACTTTTTGAAATTTTGTTGCGTTCCGTTCGGTTTTTTTTTTTTCCGTAGCCAATTTGTCTTTGCTTCCCTGGAATTAACGGCAATTGTTTTTTTCTCACAAGTACACTGCAGGGACAAGTTTTTTTGATGGGTCTTTTGACGGCTGTGCGGTGTACACTGAACTGTGGAATTGAGTGTTATTTATTAAATGATGTGAGCTACTCGGATCGGTTAACAGAGGACGCGCATTGAAACAGCTGATTCCAGTTGGGAGGGACTTTTGAATTTGAAAGATTCTTCCGAACAATACTGTGATTGCATATGCGAGGGGAGCAGGTAGATGGCCATTTGTAACTACTTGATACGTTGGACAATGCATATTAATTTATCAAGGTACGAACACTTATATATGTCGCTACAGCCCGTAGAGGGGTACGGTCTGAGATACGCTCATTTGGAAGATGTTTGTCTGTTTGTCGTGAATTGTTTACAAGTGGGTGCAGGTGCAGGCATGGATGAAAGCTGATGAGTTACATTAGCCATTCCTACGTCATTAAAGAAGGTTCTTGGAGAGAAATTGGCGTTCTTTCATGTAGAAGCCGCATGGAGGCTTTGCGCATGAGTATAACGCTCTCAACGTTGCAAAGTGTGTGAACAGCCAGACACTAGCTCAGCGTTTTACGCCGAGCATGCCAGACGCAGCAAAGAATCCGACACCACCGAAAGAGCGTCGCTGACCATCCACCGTGGGACCGAATAACATCAAGGCCATCGTTCAACGACATCGAACGAATAGAATAAGTAGAGTAAGTTTAGTTTTAAGTTGACTTCGGGCTGAGTAACGTCAGCGTCGTCCCCCTCATAGAGGCAAACGTGTTGAATTTATAGCTTCCAACCATCGTTGACAATCATGGAATGGTGCTTCCAGTCATCAGATCTGTTCCCTATGCCTAGAGTTAGGCCTCCTTCTTCTTCTCGGACCAGGGGATCGCCCTATATTCAGATTTTTCTTTCCGGACAACATCTATATCCTTATACAGTATGAAGTTGTGTTCGAAGCCGAATTTTTCTTTCGAAGGCACCAATGACCAACTCTGCTGGACAAGAACCATGTCCTGTTCATGACCATGATATGAACAAATCTAGTGGAGGCACAAAATTCCAGGCCCAAGCCTACATCGTGTCGGAGAATCTTGATTTTACGGCACGGCATGAGCTCTGTCCAAAAGTTAGACATGAGATGTTGCGTTTTCCTATGTGTGCACTATGTGGTAACATGTATAACGTTGGGCAGAAACATTTCCAGTGGAGACTGGATATTTTTGTGGAGAATGAGTTCGGTCCTTCGAGTTAGGAGTTGTTTCGGGAACTGAATGCCAAGAGGGACTCCACGTCCAGAGTTTTTCTACCCAACAGTTGACATGATATCTTCTTCAGTACAAGATTGGGTATAGGTTAGGTTAAGGAGTGGCGGCTCAGCCTCGCATAGACCTGTTGGTCCGTAGTGCTACCACTAAACAGAGGTTAACCTAGTTGTAGTCCGCTGTAGCTTTATTTGAGCAGAATGTTTCAGTGGTTTTTGCGAGAAGTATGAGATGTTGTTGTTGGCCACGTCGTTCGCTAACGCCGGGCAGAAACAAGGAAGATGCTCCAGAGTGTCGACCACCGCCGTTTCTTTACAATTCCTGCATCTATCGGTGGGCATCAGACGTTGTCTATGAGCATGGTGACCCCCCAGGATGTGGCCTGTGAAGATCTCCACGAGTATACTCCACTAACCTCTTGGTAGCGAGATTATTGGTTTTGTTTTGGAGAACGGGCCAGCAGATTCTGGTTTTGAGGCTTGAATTAGTACTACTTATCGAGTTCAATAAAACATAATTTTATCGCAATGACATTGCAACGCCACGCTTTGTTAGTGCGTCAGCTGGTTCATTTCGCTGCATTCCCATGTGTCCAGGAACCCGTTGAAGCGAGACTACGTTGTTACTACAGAGGTCCTGCAACGCATCGAAGCAGTTGAGTACCGTTTTTGAGTAAGATTGAATATATCACATGACAGCAGATATCCGGAGCAGGTTTTGAACGGTCCCTTCTTCAACCGAACTTGACAGTACACTCAGAAGTCCCTGAAAATCAGTAATTAGGTGTCAAAAATTCGCAAACGTTGATGGACAAGGGGACTGCTAGCTGTGAACTCTCTATACTCTGTTTATACTTACCTTTGTTAGGCCTTTAAGGCCAGCAATTATATTAAAAGAAAATTTGTGGAATTTCTTTGCTTACAAGGATTGTCTGCACCTTGTTCTACAGAAAAAAAAAAATCAAGCTGGCTATTCCAGGTCGTTATTTTTAAAAGGAAAAAAACAACAAAACCTTCAGAAAATTTTCAGTTTCCAACAAAACATTGAGCTTTTGGACTACACCTTCTAAATTTTGCTCACTTTCCCCTTGTGACACTCAAAATTCCAAAACTGTACATAAGCTGAATTAACGACCATGAATACCAAGTCGAGAGGTAACCCAAGCTATTTATAACAAAAAACCCTTTGAATATCACACTGTTTTCAAAGGACCCGGACCCGCAGCCTACGCTCTTCCATCGAGCGTAGGTTTCAATGAGCACAATGTAACAAAGCAACGCAAGCCGCGGTATACATTTGGAGATCATCACAAGGACTTATCGAACCGATATGGTCCAGGTGCAGCTGGGTATCGCCTGGAAAGAATCAATCGCTATGGAAACGAACCAACGCCTAAGTATACAATGCGTCCGCAAACGATTGTCAAAGGTATCACGAGCACCCTTGCTCCTTGGGGTTTCCAAGTTTCAAAATATCGCTTGGTCTCTTTTTCTTTTTTTAGAGGTCCTCAAGAGTCCGGGTCCAGCTGCACATAATGTCCGCGAAAGTCCGTTCTTCAAAGGCACACGGGCTCCAGGTTATTCCCTCCGTCCACAGACGAATGTCTTAAGTGGTCATTATGCTCCAGCGCCAAATACTTACCTCGTCGAAAGTTACAAGAACAAGCACAGAGCTCCCGCATATACCATGTAAGCGAATGTTATGGCCATGCCAAGGTAACGGGAGTAAGTGTTTCTTTCGAATTCGACTTACAGGCGACCACAAACGCCAGTTATCAGCCGCTTGTGTACCCCTGGGCCGGCTGTGTATCCACGCACTGACCAAAATGTCAAGAAAACCAAGGCACCCGAGTACTCAATGAAGGCGAGAAACATTTACTTGTTCAGGAACTGCGCCCCAGGTCCAAACACTTATAACATAGCAGATACACACCCGTTCGCCAGGGGACCAACCTACGCATTCGGGCAGAAGCACGGTCCGTATGTCAATCCGATGATTGTTGAGTGTGACAACCCGTGATCAGATCCGGGCTTTCTGGATGTCGAAACTTAGAATGTGGGGGAATAAGTGTCAGCGGTGTCGTCGGTGGGTGACTTCAGCCCAAGCCAGAAGCCACTGTAACCAAATTTTGTAACTAAGTCACGGATAGCCTTGTGCTTGCGTTAGCTTCCTGTTCCTTCTACTTTGGCATCCGAATCTGTTTGGTTGCCTTCAAAGGGGGGCAGAATCCATGCTAGAGGAATCTCAAGAAATTGATTGGCTCAGTTCGCGGGATTTTCTCAGAGCCTTGGTTGGAACCACTCAATGCTCACAATTTAATTAATTAATTCCAACTAATGCGCAGTCAAAAGTATGAAATAAAAATCGAACTGTTCACAAAGATGAATTTATTTACGCGTTATCGCAGTCCACGACCATCGGTGGCGCATAGTCAGAGTGTCTCACTCCGAATGAATATGCCGCTCCCTTCTTGCCAGGTTTGTGCCCGGCCAAGTTGTAGGCATTCGATCCCGGAGCAGCATTCTTGAGCTGAAACGTATTTCTCGGCGCCATTGTGTAGACAGGGTTCCTCCTGAGTTTCACATTTAAATCCGTGCGACCGTACGTAGCCGGGCCAGGAGACCGTGGCTTGACCGGCGAGTGTGTTATGAGACCCCTAAGTCAAAACCAGAGTGCTTGAAACCATGAAATGCAGTAACTTTGAGCATCACTTACATGCTGTAGGATGGAATACCAGGCTTAATTGGCTGGACTCCAAATGCATACACATTCGGACCGGGGCCAAATTGTTTGGGACGATATTCATTCCTGCGCGTCATCGAATAAACAGGAGCAGTGGCGCCCCTAAAGAATGGCTGTGTGTGGACGTCATGCGCACCGGGACCCGGACCTCGACTTTTCTCTAAGAGCAAACAGTTTGAACAACTTCTGCAGGCAGTATGCGACTCTCACCTGGAATCGGGGTCAGAGGTGCCATCGTGTAGTGATGGGCCTTGTTGTACCCATATCGGGTAATGCCCTCGACTTTATAAGCGCCTGGACCGGGACTGGATCTCTTATCTACCACCTTTGTCTGTGCCCCGAATGAGTACTGCGGAAGTCTGGCTTTGCTTATGTCATGTCCATTGTAACCGACTGCGGTTGGAAGACCGTAAGCTCCAGGTCCAGGTCCTAAAAATAATACCCTCTTAAGAGCAGCGAAATGACTGATGTACCAAGTTGATACTTGCCCAATGGCTTTTTACTCATCTTTTGGCAATCTTTAGTTAATTTGAACGGAAAATTTTGAATGAAATTTTGACCTGATTAACCGACAAGACCGAAAGGTTGTGAAATAAAAAAATATTCGCTTCCTAGAATTTCATTTCGCTGTGATTCGATTGGTTTCGTTTTGTGGAGTGAATTTTTTGAAAGCACGTTTTCAAGGAGTACGCGCGATTAATTGAAAAACTTCTTTTTTAATTATCAATAACGGTATTTCGATGGTCTAATGGGAGTCCTGTATAAATGTAGTCTTACAGTGCAAAGATACACAGAACGGCCACGTCAAACCCAAGTCCTATCAAGACTAACAATTTGTGTTGTCAGCAAGGAGCCATTGATCTACTTTGGGTATTGTCCATGCATTGCCTCCCATGCGAAATAACTCGCTCTTTACGTGGGTAAATGACGTTCAGAGTTGGAAATTCTGCAAGGAATCATTTAAGCTAGAAATTGCTCCTAGAAGCAATTATGGACGTATTCAATTGGTACTTTTCGTTAGGTTCTTGCATACGGTCAGATTGACTGAATCAAATATGATCAGGCCTTGAATCGCCGCTGTTGGTCGTCCTTGCTTAAGACAGCAACTGCCTAACGTGTACCTAACAGAAATCATTTTCCTGATCTGAACCAAATGAGATGTTACCAGTAACACCGAAGTTTCGAAAAGTCGATCGATATTTGAACGCAAGTCTTGTCATCCGTTGATTTTAATGATTATGTCGAACAAGTTCAACACTGCTCCAGCCCGAAGAGACTTCGACGAACTTTCAAAAGACGCCCACTAAATCAATGGCTATCACAAGTGCAGCAAGAACTCAACCAACTTGGGGTGCGAAATTGTAGGCAGCTGGCTACAGAAGAAGTTCAACGATTTCTTTGTATCCTTTGTGCCACTTGTTAATATCTGTTATAGCCTTGTAACAACTCTTTCGAAATACTAGAGTTACTTGTAGGTTGGTAGATATGGGTAGCTAGCGTGGTTTCTTTTAACCGTGCTCCTCTAAGACCTCAGAATAGGATCATCCTGCTGTCGCTTTCCAGCTTTATACTCTGGTTCCAAGGTATTTTAGAATACCCCTTATACAACATATATTTTCCCGTGCTTCCCAGGTGGAACATAGGACCTCAATGAGCAAGTTATAACTAGATTTATCTAGAGCTAGGAATTTTATCTGTGGCCATGCTTGTAGCACTTCTGCTTCAATTAGTCGATTCCACGTGTTGGATGGTCTGCCACGTCTGCGACTACCAATCCAATATAGAGCTCCTCTTGTGATTTCGTCATGGGCTTGGGGAGTGTGTGACCAATCCAGTTCCGGCGGCGGATTTCCAGGTGAATTGGTATCTGTCCCACCGACTCCCAGAGGTCGTCGTTTGCAATGGTTTAGGGCTAGAAAACGAGCAGGATCTTTGGAAGCCTACGATTGATGAATACATGTACATTGTGCATGTGTTTTTCGTCGAGTCGAGTTCCAGGTTTCGCAGACATACAGAAGAATTGATTTCACGTTCGATTTGAAAATGGGTCACTCTTATAACCCTTATGCTGACATTTGTTAAAGGCAAAGAATCCCAACCTAGCAACCTCTTTCTAGTTTCTGTAAGGACGAGGCAAGTACCGAGATATGACAACAACATCAAATTCCTAAATTCGACAGGTTGGACTTAGCTAATCCAAACAACCCAGGTCTACGAGGTGGGGTATCAAAACGGCGCCCAATGCGCTACTTGCACTCAGATTGGGCACAACCAACAGCCAACTGGGATATGAAATGTAGTCTTCCTTCTCCCCTACAGAAGTCATAATAGGGGGCGCTTAGTCTTCTGGCCAGAAATGAAGTATGATAGAGACGCCCAACTTCTATTTCTCTTGCCCCTTAAAATTTTTGACAACCATTTTTTGTATCGTTTTCTAAAGCCAAATTGACCAATCAGAGAACGGCAACTACCGTTTTACGTACCGTCAAAAATTCATGAATAACTGTCAAAATGCCCAGCAAATTTGTCGATGGACTAGGGGGCAATCAGCTGTGAAGTTGTGGATTTCTATAGTACTTCATTTTTGCTTCTGGCTTGATTGCCTGTGAAGTAGTGTTCAGGGATTACACTTTCCAGTTTGCTAATCTGCTTCCTGTCTAACTCTAGAGCAGCCTTACTTCTGCTTTGATTAAGTACAGATCACATCTGCAGGCACCTATTTTTAAGATGTGGGTCTTATAGTACGTTTACACCGCACCTAAATCCAATTTTCCAATTTTACGTTCCTGACTATGGCCAGAAATGAAGTACTGATGAGATATGCAACTTTCCAGTGGAAAACCCCTAGTCCATCGCAGTTCACCTCCGATTTTGACGTTTGTGCTCTCAAGACACGCATTCTACTTTATTTTGAAGCAATATTTCACGCATACTTTCACAAGTGGTGTCTTTTCAGCTGTTTACAACGCCAAAGCAATTTAGGCCCTAATAGTGTCAAATAAACCTCCAAAAATTTTGCCCACGATCTGGAAACATTCCATGAGTTATGTTCGTCAAGTGTATCATTTCGTTATTTGCAGTGTAAATGGAAATTATAACTGGGAAGATGAAGTTCCCTTTTAAAACAAATGGAAGTAAATAACAAATATTAATAACAAATGTGAGAAGCTGACATATGTTTTTGACATATGTTGTGACACCATTATTTCAAAGGCAGTAGCAAAATCCGAGTATTTGACTAATTGGTAAACACGCAATGTTTAAACGACAATACGAAAAATCAAGAGAATTGTGGTGTTTTCTACACAATGAGATTCTACTTTTATAAGAAAAAGGGAACCGTACATAGGCGTATTTTCAGAATTTATATTCCACCGTCAGTACATTATTATGAATTGTGACTTATAAACTGAATTTTGACAACAAAATCATATCAAATCCCTTTTGCTTCAACTATTGTCTAATATTTCAACGGCAAAATATTTAGATTCGAGTGTAACGTGTCAGTGCTCAATGCATTCCAATATAGGCCGAGTTCATAATTGCCCCTGCACTGCACAAAATATTCTCTGAATACATTTATGAACAAGAATACTGCCGCAAGTTTGCAGCAGGTAAGCATTGTCAAAGAAGTATTCATAAATGCAACACATGAAGGCGACACAAAAGTGCATCAGAAATGAAGTATTGTAGAGATAACCAACTTCACAGCTGATTGACCCCTAGTCCATCGATGAATTTGAGAGGCTTTTTGACAATTATTCATTAATTTTTGACGGTTGTTGATGCCCAACTTCTACCTCTCATGCTCCTCAAGATTTTTGACAACCATTTTTTATATTGTTTTCTGATGCCAAATTGACCAATTAGAAAACGGCATAACTGTCATGAATAACTGTCAAGAACCCTCTGAAATTCGTCGACAGACTAGGGGTCAATCAGCTGTGAAGTTGGGCGTCCCTACCATACTTCATTTCTGATCTACATCATGTCTAAGAAGAGTATAAAACTTGGTTTAATGCTAGACACAAATAGTAAACAGACCAACTTTAAAAAATATTAAAGAAAGAAACAGTAGCAAAATACGCTGCAGAAGGGCCATGCTTTTAAATAAAAAGAATTGTCAAAACATATTCCAAATAACAGAAATTTCTTTGAAATAATAAGAGCATTTCCGCATGATGTTCTTAGGAACGATTTTGGCGTGAAAAAGCCCACTTTTCGGTTTCCCTGCATTCCTACAACAAAACAAATATCACTGCCAATTAGATAGCAGTTTGACTGTCACATAGCTTTTATGAACGCAGTTCCCGACTGCTCTCATGCATAGTCACTGCAGTTAATTTACATTTATGAACGCAAATCTTGCAGAGCTGCCGCAGTGTGACGTTTATGAACTCGGCCATACTTCCAGTTAAATGAACGTACCTTCTGAACACGAACTGCTTAGTTAAGCTCCACCTCCTTTTTGTGATGAAACATAAAGCTTTGTAATAACGCTCAAATAACGACCACCTTTTTTTTAAAATAAAGGCTCTAGTTCACTTCATTATGTCTCTGAACACTTTCAGCCGTGCGAAACTGCTGTCATGCTGTCATTGTCAGGAGCCAGAGACGAGGAGGATGTACATCTCTATTAGATTACCTGTGCTGCAAAGTCATTAAATGAAAGCTGAATTTGTTACGAGGATTGTTCGATTTGGCAAACTTACAAATGCAGCGACGAAATTCAACATTTCGCTGAAATGCAACTGAAATGTTGAAACTAGGCGAAATGTTGAATTAAGGTGCGGTGCAAATTTAAGTGACCCAATACTGTTAGTGTCTTCAGTGCCCAATACAGCCAGAATACCACATTTAGTCGTAGCCGTTTGAAACCTTCACCGGATTTCGTCTGTCGGAGATGGGCTGCCTTGTGTGTTCTTCAGTCTTGAACTGGAGCACAGCTGTCAGTCTCACAGTAAGCTTTCCCAAATGACGTGTGTCACGTGTTCTGACATGTCATGCTGACAAAACTAAATCGCTGCGTCAAACACCATCTGGGATAAAGTATGACGACCCAGGGCTACAATTATCAAATAAGATGGTCTTCGAATTCGAACCTCGTGGTCAGAGAAGGACCGATATAAATACCAGTGATCGTGAACGCAAGCGATCTTACTGACTGTAAGCACCCTACCCAGGACCGTGAAGGATGGAATTCAGCTACCGCTTCAGACCGTCCATGTGAGACAGGCCATTCAGAAGAGATGCATGGAGGTAATCATTTAAGAAGAAGAGTCAGTTAAGATAGCTCGTCTAAAACTGAAAGAATGAGAGCAAACAAGGTTCATTCCGAATGATGTTATCCCGGTACCATTTCCTGGTTCGTGATGACACGTCTATTTGCCTTTCTTAGGTCTCTAGAATAACTCCTTGGCATTTACAATCCGATTATTGTCCAGAGACACAGACAGGCCCTTAGTTAAATAAATGTTTTATTAGGCATTTATATTTACATAATTTCCAAGTCACGTCAGCACTCAGTCAGAATAGGTTACAAGTGGATTTACATAAGTCTCAAGCCTTGCCCATAAATTTACTTTATTTTAGTAACATTTAAAAAATCTATATTGCGTTAGAGAGTAACTGAGAAACAACCAAAGGATTGTTGTCTATTCAACGGCATTGTAGAGCTTCTTGTAGTGTGAGCCAGGACCAGTGCCGGATGAGGCCAGAAGCATCTGATTTCGTTTCTCGGCCACAAACTGAAAGGAAGCAACGCTGTAGGGCTCTGTCTGACGAAGAGGCTTGTAGAAACTCACCTTTGGGTTGTATTTTTGATACAGCAGCACTAGGATCGGGCCATAGACAATGTTGAAGAAGCCAACCAAGCGCATCAACCAAGCGAATCCCAAAGCCTGTGCTAGTTCACCTCCAGCCAATGGAGCTGAAAGGAATACTTGTCACTACCACCAGCACTCGGCAGGCCAATGCGTTGTGGATACTTACCCAGACAATAGGCCAGACTGACGGAGGTCTGTTGAATTGCATAGACTGTGCCATAGCTTGACATCGAGTCACTGGAAACCGTCGGATCGTCACTCAGGCTCGCATCTACAAACGTGGCCAAAAGTGGCACTAAGGCTGCGTCGATGATACCTATTCCGAGACCCAGACCAAAGTGTGGCAGAAGCAACTGGGGAACTGTGGTAGCACTGGGTATCTAAACAAAATAAACAAACACACAATAACTGACGACTAGCAAGCCGTGTTATAAGAACTCACCAAGACCGATGATACGCCAACCAGCAGCAACGAAATGCATGATACCCTGACCTGCCCGAAGTTATAGGCAATGGTTCCGAAGAAATTCGTTCCAATGAAGTAGCCAACTGAATCCGGAATGAAAACAGTTCCAAGCTGCCATTTGTACGGCTTCAGGTGTTCCATCAGCCAAATGGGCAGGCACGGTTCGAGGATAGCCATGGCCGATGTAGAGATCAAAATGGCCAAGACGATGGCCAGTATCATCTTGTTTTGGAAAATGGGCCTCCACTTCGGTCGGTCAGTCAGCTGATTTACCTAGAAAAACGAATGTGTCCTAAAATTTTGCGTGAAAGTGAAGAGCATTACCTCCGGCTGCACAGAAAGGTCCATCGTGAGCAACTGCATTCCTAAGGAGGGATGACATTTGATTGATGATGTTGTGTGTCTGTCTGAACGTGATTCTTACCCAAGCTGAGGAAGATGAGTGTGGACAGAATGATAAAAGGCGACGATTTGCCCACCAGGTCGTAGAGAATCCCTCCAAACGGATAGCCCAAGAGGACTCCAAGGGCAATGCTACCCAGGATGATTCCCATCACTTTTGAACGCTTGTCTTCCTCCGGGTAGAGCTGAGGGAGGAATCAAACGGACACTTATGAGGCACAGAGTGGAGAAAGGTGCGCTCACAGCCTTGAGTATCAACATAAACATAACACCTTTTAAAGTAAATATTTGTAGATTTACGATAAATTGTTTGGATACCAGGGTGGCCATAGAACAAAGGGAAAAATGTAAATAGTATAACAACGGCGTAAGATAGTAAGATCGCACATTATTCAAATGGCCGCCTCGGCTTTGCTGGGAGTGCTTCAGGCGGCTTGTCAAATTGTTGATGATGTGATGATGGAGTCACGAATATGTTGAGCCCTTCCGAAATGGTTGGTTTGTTAGTTGTTCTATGTGTGTGACCATGGAAGACAACGGTGTCCCATTGCTCGATCATTTCTAAACATTTCTGGTTGGTGCCTTAAGGTCCAGAAGGCTGTACTCAGACTCGAACTTTTCCACGGCGTGAGGAAGTGCCTGTACACTGAAGCCATGATGAAGACCGAACTCACGCCGAAATTTATGTTTAGCAAACGTTAAAGGATGCATGATGATGATGACAGCTCGATATCATTGGTAACTTTGACAGCTGTCAAAGCTCATGAATTGTAAAAACTGTCACCGCTATCTGAACGCCCCTTTCTAAAGGGCATATGGCAATGAGGTGAATTGTCAATGCAGCAACAACAACAACAGCAACTCGCTTGGGAGGGAGATAAATTGAGAGAGAGAGAGAGAGAAAGAGATAGAGAGATAGATAGATAGATAGAGAGAGAGAGGAAGTGTTGGTGGGGAAAACTTAATGGTGTCACGGTGGAAATCAAAAGAGTGGAGGATAATTGTGACTAGGTGTTAAAAATGGACGACTGTATACGTGTACTTAAACCAGAAACAACGTCAGCGCGTCTATGACATGAATTGAAGGACAAACTGAATACTCTAGGCTCAGTGATGCCAATGCTTACTGATGCCTTAAGTGGTAGGGTTGGACTAATATTTTTTCACACGTGCCACAAGTTCACAACTCTAAGTATAAAGTACATGATAGAAGCCCAAACATTCTAGATCCAGTTGTACATTAAATGCAGTCGAGGATTAAATGCTTGAACTTGTGAAGGCGATTATTGCAGCCAATAAGCACTTATGGGTGTTCTTTCATCGACTTCTTCTTCAGACCGGAATTTGGAGTCGCACTCGAAGTTCCTTTTAAGGCATCTGCGCGTTTATATGGAAGGACAGGATATGTGGCTTCTACCATGAAAGCCTTATGAAATAGGTGATCAAACTGTCAACATCACATACTCCCCCACAAAGGGTTGTAATAAGGAGTATTAATAGAAGAGTCGCCTCCAATAAAAACTCCAAACTATAAGCATATATTAAGGCTAAGGAAAATTGATAGCCCATTTGTGTACTAGTGAAAAAACCCATAGAATGCGTTGCGTTTTATTTCGGATTGTGTTCTATTGGCTGGAGAGAGACTGCGAATACGGTCCACAAGTAGTATAAATCGCGCCGGATAAAATTGGTCATCTTTGAACTCTTTGTATGGTTGAAAGATGTTATGGTAGGGTAGGGTAGGGTAAGGAAGGCACACTTAGACCATGTTGGCCCATTATGATATCCACAGTCAGACTACTATCACGGATCGACTAATCGAATGGCACTGACAGGTTGAAAACCAGCTTCCACTGGGTTTCGAACCGGGGACCCCACTTCCGCACTTAACCAACTGCGCCGTCCAGTCGTTGCGGTTGACAGATGTTTTCCATGGCAATTAATGCGAGTGCTCTTTATTTGTTTGTCTTTTCGATATTTTATGAATGAATGAATAGGTTTTCTTTGGTTTTTGAATAATTCATAATAATGCTGAAAATTTAAAAATTTCAATTGCTTAGATTTGTTCGGAAGTGGTGTTGATCAACTGGTACAGGGACAGTTCCTTCTGATGGATTTCGGAGCAACGAACGTATTTCATTGGGCACCTGCTTGCCATCCGGAAATTACGATTTTTTTGGATTACAAACCCAACGCACGCAACTGGTTCTATGGGTTTGAGCCTCTATTTGGTTTCACGGTTTCGTTTCAACCTTGAGCAGAATTCAATTTGGAGTTTAATTGCACCTCTGCGCACGAGTGTGTACCCACGTTTAAACCCCATTTCAACACAGAACACATTTCGTTTCGCTCTTTTGACAGCGAGAGCATTGTGTTCTCAATACAACTGATGTTCTATAATGGAATTCATCAACGCCTAATTTGTTTTTATTTTCGACAGTTGGTGAAACATTTCCCCCCTTTTTTCATTGCTTGCCTTTCACTGGTCAGTCCCAGTGATGGATTGTCTGAAGTGATGTTGCATATTTGTTTTCTATATTTGTTGCCAATCTCTTTTTACCGACAACAGTACGAGAGCGCTACAATGGTTCGAAAGGAAAGAACTAATAGCATTGTAAAAATGCAAAGTATTGCAAATACATCACCAATCCAAGAGAAATTGCAGCAAGTACACGCATCAAAGGGTTGGCATTTGTCTTTCGATCGCATTGCACAAACGTAGTTCAACTAAACGGAAGTTCAGATTTCATTGTGAAACCGTTGTAAAGCCAAGTTAAATTTCAACTCGATTTGAGCTTCAGCAGAACTTTAGTTTGAACCTTCACTTTGGAAATGGCCATAATTCATTTTAAGCCGAAAGTACATTACTAAATAGATTGAGAATTTAGTTGATTACGTCCTCTTATTATACGAGTTCATTAGTCTTTACACACAGTTTTTACTGGACATGAACCATGAGACTTCACTTCATGAACATGTGGACAAGATCCAGTGGAGGCAGAAAAGTCCATGTCCATACAAACTTTGAGCAAAAACTGTGACTTTTCGACATGGCCTAGGCTCTGTTCAAATGGTGTACATGAATATGTCTGTTTTACTATTTATAAGTGCACATTTTTTTCTTCGACGGTAGTGGTAGATGTTGGCAATAAAAGTGATTATTTTTTCGGCACGATAAAATAAAAGTTAACAAATCACGAACACTTTTATTCCCAGTTTCACAGTTAAGGCTTAACTTAATTCCAGCTGAACCTTAAACGGAGTTAAATTTGTTGGTTTCACAGTTTTCACAGTAACCTGTGAGCTTCTGTTCAGTTGAACGTCGTTTGTGTAATGCGATCGATAAAGGATGTCGAATAAAGGATTGTTGATGTATTTGCTATACTCTGTAGTTTCTAAATGCCTATCCAGTCCTTTGGATTGGAGATAATAAACAAATAAAACAAACATACAAAGTCACTTCAAATAAGCCATCCCTGAGTCTGACCAGTGAACAGGGCTGTTGACGTGTAATATTCCACGTATTATACACACTTTTTTACGTGTTTAAAGTGTGTATTATACATCTGAAAAATATTGCTGGTGTATAAAAGTGTAGAAAAGTGAAAAAATATATGTACACTTTTGTAAACTTTTATGCACGTTTATACACTTTTACTTTTTTACACTTTTTTCACACTTTTCACGGTAAATGTGTAAAAGTCCAAAAACGTGACATTTACGCAACTCTGGCAGTGAAAGCAAATAATAAGAAAATGGAACAAAGTGCAGTCGAACCCGGGTAATAGCACATCAACCGTGCAATGAACTATTTTGACAGCAAGCGGGTCGTGCTTTTATCCGATCTTTCTTACAAACTGGTTTAAAAATGCGAAAATGCAAAAAAAAGTATTGACTTCCCAAATTCTAGCTATAGTGGGAAACTTCCAGGATAGGTAGGAGGTCCAATGCAGTCAACTTCAAAACAAAAATCTTCTCTTGGAAGTCAAGCGAATTATGGGTCCGTGTAGGATGGGCTAATAATTGGGCCAGATTGCATGTGGACTGTGTGCTATTGAAGGGGTTTGCGTCAGCACAACATGCACAAAAAGACAAATGCCTTCGCGATAGTGTGCTATTAAGCGAATCCGGGTTCGACTTTACCTAGTCGCTGTGCATAAAAAGGGACAAAATATCAGCAAATGTCGAAACTAACAAAGAGTAGAATGGAAAGCAAATGAAGGAAGGGGTGGACTCCTTTATCGAGCATCAGTTTTATTGAGCTCTCGCTCTCAAAAGAGCGAAACAAAATGCGGCTGTGTTTCTGAACTGGTGTTTAAACGGGAGTACACACTCGTTTAACTTCAACTGCAAATTGGACTCAATTCAAGGTCTGAACGAAACTGTGAAGCCGAACAAATTGTTGAACTGTATTTTAAACAACATGCAGTTTAAACTTCCAGTGTGAAACTGAGCATAGGACGTGAACAACAATAAAATTCCAACGAGCTGCATTTTAATTGTCAATTTGTTGGTGATGATCCAGATTATGTGCCGGATAATGATGCTGCTGATGCGTCTGATATTGAGGTCGAGTGGGAAGGCGAAGAGTCGGAATCTGATTACGATGATGACAATGTCGGTGATGATGAGATGAATGTCCAAGAAGAACTTGCTGCTGGTTTTGTGCCCGAACAATTGTCTGATAAATTTAATTCATGCAAAGATGGAATTATGTGGAGGAAAGCTCAACCACGAACTGCCAGTTGCTGCAAGAGCTGGGCCAAGTGTAATTTCGTACAAAATCCCCTTTCCATTTGCAAACACTTCGTGACGCCAGAGATGGTTGATATCATTTGCCGTGAAACTAATCGTAAAGCAAACTATATAGTGCTCGCTTGGAATGAAGCACATCCAACAGAAAATCCAAAGGTTTGGCAGCCAACGAATGAAAATGAGTTGTATGCGTTCATAGGTTCCTCATTGTTTTCTGACCTCTTCAAATCCAACACACAGCCGACCAAGGAATTGTGGGCGCCTTATCATCGCGACATTTACACAGCAACAATGTCTCTAAGGCGTTTTAATATTTTGCTACGTAACATTTGATTTGATAATGGCAGTACACGTGAACAGCGCTTACTAACCAGTAAATCTGCGGCTAGAGAGAGCTCAGAGGGCTACGCCAAGTGCCAAAATAACCATGAATTTATGTGCCTCACACACGGAAAAGTAGAAACAACGGCATGCAATTCCTGTCTTCCCAATGATTGAATTTTGTACGAGGGGCATTCAATATATTCTCGGTATCGGGGAGAATATATTGAACGCCCCTCGTATACTTTAAACACATATGTGGGGTTGAGCCATGAGTCAACGACAGCGATCATCAGACACGGAGAACGAGCTGACATTGACACCAGAGTGGGTCAGCTCGCATTGCATTGACGTAGGTCGTGCGCTGCTACTGGGAGAAATACATCGTCACTGGTCGATCGGATTTGTTTACTGGTGATTAATTGATGCGATCGCCACGACGCTATGAAATGAATGGAATTCAAGCAGTAAGCAAACAATGTTGGGGACGATCATCATAGCAGCCGGTCTCCTAGTCGCAGGGTCGGTGGCTGCCTTCGCTTGGAAGTTATGTGGGTTGTATCGACCAGAGATGAAGTATGATAGAGATGCCCAACTTCTACCTCTCTTGCCCCTTAAAATTTTTGACAACCATTTTTTATATCGTCTTCTAAAGCAAAATTGACCAATCACAGGGCGGCATTTACGTTAACCGTCAATAATGCATGAATAACTGTCAAAAAGTCTATGAAATTCGAGGATAGACTAGGGGTCTGAATATGCTGTGAAGTTGGGTATCTCTATCATACTCCATTTCTGGCATCGACTACTATATATGCTGCGGATATAGGACCTAATATAAAAGGCGTTGCTAAGACTAGATTTAGCAAAACAGTGGCTCAATTCAGAAGGAACTCCCGGCGCATACTTTTATCATTTATTATTGCAAATTTGTATTAAAGTTCATAAATGAAATATTACAGTTCCTACGTATACACATAGGTACAGCATTTGTTTATATTTAACTTGGCACTGCATAAAATCTATGACAAAGTCCGGTTTTTTTTTTTCATTTATTCTCATGCATTTTCTAAACAATATTCATATGGGACCAATGAGGCCTAGTTGGCTATGTTACCGCCTCACAAACAGCTGCACATCCTAGGGTTAATATGAAGAATAGCTTGTTAGACAAACTGACAGAAGAATCTCAAGACTCCTTAGGGAAAAGTCTTAAAACAGACTGCGTAAAAACGTTCATACAAAAATATCTACCTTGAGCGACGTGCAACCCATTGTCTTGCACTCACATCACCGCACCCGTTTCCTCCTCAGAGGCGTAATACCATTCCTAGCAAAATAGAAAAACAAACACGTGATGCTTACTATAGGTACAGTCTCCATCGTACACTGATCATTTTGTGTCAAGCTGTATTTCTTCGGCATGCATGCGCTTGGCTAACTCCTTCTCATTCTTTGGCTTTACATGGATTCGCGAAGTTAACAAAATCTCGTTCATATTAATGAGAACACTAAGAGGAACAAAGAACATTTTTTCGGTAGCAGCGTTACCAGATGTAGCCGTTTCTTGCAATTTCAGCAGGATCGGTACTTGGATCTATAACTTCGTGCGGTTTGCTAAGAGATGGCGTAACTTGTATTATTCCATTGAAACATGCATTGGAAAGCTACTGTCATTGTACGTCATTTCAGTATATGTCATTCATTTGAAGGGTAAACATATGTCGAACTTTGTGCCTGAAAAGAGTGTTTTTGCGGGGACACGACACACGACGCCACAAAAAGAAGTCATTTTTGCATCGGATTGTTACTGGTGATGAAAAATAGATCCATTACGACAACTCATATGTGAAGCCCGGCCAACCAGCCAAATCAACGGCAAAGCCGAATATCTATGGCCCGAAGGTTATGCTCTAGCTCCAGTTAAGCTCCAGCTCTATCATGAATAGTGGATATGTTTGCGATCTAGTACGTTTATTACAATTAAACACACTAATAATAAATCAGCTGAACTGATTCTTGGTGCATTCAAAGAATAAATAGCAACGCAAGAAGAGCGAATCCTTGACGGAATATTTATAAATATAAGAGGTAGTCTGGATTATGTTTCCATAAACTCTTATATTAGCTACTCGCTAGCAACGAACTTTTAAACTCACTAGGAAATGTGTCCTCCCACAATTAACCCGTGCCACAACGACGCTACCGTCAAAAATAAACGAACAAAACGCAGACTCAGATCGCACGAGCAACGTCCGAAGAAATTTGGAGTGTTTTAATTGCAACGACGGGAGTCACGTCGCTGCAAAGTGTCCCCAACCACAAACAAGAAACACGACGTATGTACTATTTGCATTTAATTAGGCCACGAGGCAAGGGATTGCCGATCCAAGAGGTCGACCGTCATGAAAGAAGTCACACTGCGATAGTCACACGTCGTCGTCGACTCGCGGCGACTCCTTAATCAGGGAATCTTCAGTTCCAAGAGACACGACCAGAATTGAGGGTATAGAGGATGTCATGACCATAGAAGGGACGCAGACGAATTTTGACTACATGCCTGAAGGAAGAATCAACGCCGCGTTTTCAAATCAGTTCATCACATAAGTTCAACATAGCTGATCAATTTGAAGAAACCCAGCAACAAACAGTATTAGTCGTTCTCATCAGCTATGACGACAGCTTTGCCGAATCCAGTCACTGGTAAGTGCTTTCATGTCCCATTCGCTCAAAGGGATAATTTATCGCAGACCGTGGAAAATTTACTCCAACAAGGTGTAATCCGCCCGAGCGTGTGGCCACTATATGGGGAATTGCGGATGTGCATCGACTACTGCGCTTTGAATTCGGTCACAATCAAAAAGCAGTTTCCAATGCCTAACGCAGCGGAGCAAGTTTCACTATTGGCGGGATATAAAGTGATCACGACCCTCGGTATAACCGCCGGTTACTACTCTCTCGAGGGGGAATGCAAGCAACTCACCGCTTTTTTCACGCCAGACGATACGAGCATAATGTTATGCCCTTCGGTTTACTTATGCGTCAATATATTCAAGAAACTATGGCCGAAGTCATATGACCTTCAACAAATGGGAATTATGTTGAGAGCTACGTAGACGAGGTCACAATCTCGGTTGCCACGATCGAAGAAGGCATCTTTGCACTCAGAGAATTCCTGGAACTCGGTCACGTCTTTTGTGACGAAGGCTTACGGCCGGGAGAAAACAAGACAAAATGCATTGAAGAGTTGCTAACACCAGCCACATAGCTAAGACTAGGTATCACAGGTTTCGTCGAGAACTACAGCCGAATGGCCCAGCCACTTTTAAAGCTGTTTAAAGGGTGTTGAATTCCATTGGCAGGACGAACACGAAGAGGCTTTTAAAAGGTTGAAGCCTGCTATCACGATTCAATCTGTCTTCAATTTTTTCGATTCGACTAAGGATCATGAGGTATACACAGATGACAGTTCTGTAGGCTTGCAGAGGGTCTCTATCTCGACTATGAAGTCTTGAAACGGGCATCTTACTACAGCAGGCGATGAAGCAACTATGAAAGTCATGAACTCGAAGTGGACGCGATAGTGGACACGATGGAAAGATTTCCTTGTAGTTGCAATGGCCTTGGCAGTCAAGGCCATTGCAACTTGCTTTCAGAGAGTCTCCAACTCGACATGTTGGAAAGATTTCTTTGACTGCAAGGCCATTGCAACTACAAACGCAACAATTCCGCTACCGTCCCGAATCGCAAGATGGTGGTGACATCTTCGAGAATTCGACTTCGAATGCATACACCAGCCTGGAGAGAGGATGTTATCATAGACGGAGTGAGCAGAGTACTTGCCTTACCTCCGAAAGAAGTCGCATCGGTAGCAGAGGATGTCTCAAGGATGTCCGAGAAAGACGAGGACTCCATTTTCGATCTCAAAAACATCGTACAAATCCTCAGTGTAAGGGCCCTACGAATTCGGCGGAGAAGAAACAAGACGGAGCACATTCTCGACGGTGCGCGATTGTTCAGACATGTGGACGGCCAGAGGAAGCTCGTCAAATCTCTGCTCGTAAGATGTCTCTTCGCGCAAGTACGCCATGATGATGTCGGTCAAAGCGATAGACAGATTTTAAAGGGACTACTGGTTTCCACTAATGAGACATTATATCTTGCCGAGAATGTTGACCCAAGAAAGTTTATGGCTGTAAGTCTGAAAGACAACTACACGCGAAGGAGGTTTCACCGGTTCCTTTTCGATGTTTAAACATTGACCTTGGGCCATTCGCCGGAAGTGAGAAAGGTAATATTCATATTATAGCCCTAGTCTGTGCTTTCAGAAAGTACGCCCTTCTGAGAGCTGTGAGAAGTACAGTGAGAAGTATAGTGGGAGGGGTATTTGCATATTTCGGTCACAATTGCGAATAACCTCCGACAGAGGCAAAGCCTATTCCTATAAAGCAATTCGAAGACGAAGTAACAACATACGGCATACAGCACGTTAAGGCTGCCGACTGCCGTCTGCCGTTGAAGCCGAGTGGACGAATAAAACTCTCCTAAGAATGCTTAAATGTTCAGTCGTAAACAACAGGTATTGGGATTCGATTAAGCCAAGTCTTCAATGGAGTCTCAATTGTCAACGGAAAGGAACAGACAAAAAAGATTTTAAATATATCCCTAGCTCTGTTCGTTTAGTACAAGCGATGGGCAGAACGGAATGGAGGATGTCGGCCTGAGGAGACAACAAGCTTTAGACAACGTTATGAAAAAGCGAACCAAATGGAAGGGTCTGTAAGACAAGAAGCATTGAAGACGGTCTCGTTGAGATCGACCTTCAGCCTCTCAAGCGACTGGGGAGTCGCACAAGCTGCATCCAGAGAATAAAGGGCCCTATGTCGTCACGAAGGTTCTGGAACTCCACCAGCATATTGTGGACGAGCCTCTCACGGGAAGACGGTACAGCCACGCCATGTCAAGCGACACCATGAAACCTTGGTGCAGCCTCAGTCCAGTCATTGACTTCAACAGGGATACAGAATATTCAGCTCACGAGGACGAAGGCCATCTCATCGAAGAGAGAGGCCTAGCTGTCAACGGCGACGCTGACAATGCTCTTGCACCAATGCAACGAACGTGTCGTTCGTCAATGGATATGTTTTGCTAATTTCAAATCAGGAATGAAGTATCATAGAGCTAACCAACTTCTACCTCTTAAAATGTTTGACAACCATTTTTTAAACCAAATTGACCAATCAGAGAACGGCATTCACAATATTTCGTGAATAACAGTCAAAAATTCATGAACAACTGTCAGAAATCCTCTCAAATTTGTCGATGGGATAGGGGCAAGTGCTGTGAAGTTGGCCATCTCGATAGTACTTCATTCTTCTTTCTTGTCGTAATCGGTTAAGTAAAGTTTCGGCCATTTACTTCTAACCTGACAAACCAGACCTACGTTTAAAACTAGCCGATGAACCTGAGAACCCTGATACGCAGAACAAAGAACTACATTAACATAAGTACGACAGCCTGATGTATGTACTCTTCCCTGAGAGACTTTGTGTATTCCACGGGGGTGTGGAAAAGTCAGCTCTTGCCTAGCAGGTCGAGTTATAAATGGAATTATACATATTCTTTGTGTCACTCCTCATCGCTCGAGCTTTCAAGACGGAAGATGGAAAGCTGTAAAAAACACGTCCTAAATTGAAGTTATTTCCGATAATTCCCCATCCTCGGGGTGTTCTGTTTTCCGGACCCCGACCACTGGCACTAGTGCAATCGCCACTTTGTTTGTCCCGCCAGTCTCTGGTGAAATTACGAAAATTGATTACAGGTGAAGTCTCTCTTCCTGCCTTTCCCAGCCAACTGGGAGCACACAAAGGGTCGTCGTTTTGTATTCGAGCAAACGCCCTCACCAGAGAAATTGAGTTTGCCTCACGACACTCAGACTTCAATGGAACACGAACACGAACACACTCCGCACAGAAGAAGCAAACTCCCAAAGCAATCATGAATTCATTAAGGAATTCCCTCAGAGTCCTTTCAATCAATTACAAACTTTCACACCTCTCTCCGACACACCACAAGGCTGAAGTTTATTTTTAGAGGAAATCTTCTTCGACTTACTTGTGCAACCAGACTCATACCGCAGACTCCGATGCAGGCTGATCCGACACCTTGCACCGAGCGCGCAATCAATAACGTAACATATGTTTCCCCGATTGCGAAGACTTTATTCGTTTTCCACGACGGAGCAGGGGCGGCGCACATGAAAGGATAAAACAGAATTAGTTCCTTTGATCGAATTCAGTGACCCGTGCAGTCAATGACAGTACCCAGGGCCGATATCAGCAGGCAGAACGTTCCGAAGACAATCGGCAATCGATAACCAAATTTGCTGGACATCCCACCGACGATGGGATTGAAAATGAGTTGGACCAGCGCCTTCATGGCCAGGAGGACACCGATTGAGCCGTTCTCGCTCGCCAGGGTGTCGTTGCTGTTGGTGTTATCCCCAATCGGTGGTGGTGGTTCGTCGCCATCTGGCGTGGCTACCGGGGCTATGATTACCTTGTCCTCGACCATTTGCATTACGGTGAAGTTGACTAGCGACTTTCCAGGTATCGGATGCTTGGTCATAATGGCTGACGGGGCATGATGCGCGTCGAAGTTGCGATAGGCGAGGTTCTGAGCCTGCACTTGTTGACTCCCAATGCCCAGAGATCGATTGTTAATCGTGGCCAAATAGTCCGGCAGTATCGGCACTGAATAAGAAATTCGAATTAAAGCATGGATGCATAGCTGCGGGCCAACACCTAGGGGACACGTTACCTATAACCGTAAGCAGTATGTTGTCGACTAGGAGGGCGAGGTAAACGATTGTCGCGATAACCGTCCGATGCTGACCGATGGGTGGTGGTTGGTCTTCCGGTTTCGTTTCCGAATCAGATTCCATATTTATTTATTTTTTTTTTTCGGTTTTTCACTAAAATTCACAAAATCTAGGTTAGCATATGTACACGCTTCACTGAAACAACACAGTTGAATGGGGATACACTCGCGCTCGCTCAACAGGTGTTGACTCGACAATGGGAAGAACACAATTGAAAGGCTCCCGATACCTAGGACGCTGTTATATAGAGTGATTCAGTGATTTTGGGGCGGAGGTGGGGGTGGCGCTTTTGGAATCCCCCCTTTTTTCGGGGGATGATTTTATAATCCTCGTCGGGCTTGTCGTGCTCACATGTATGCGGGACGAGAACGAGAGAGCTAACGAATAGTTATTTAGCGGCGTGTGGCCGGGCTTTTTATTTAACAGAAATGTATCCTTTGTGTGTGGCACTTCGGCGTCATGGGGTTCATTTCATTTTCATTCGCAGCACATTCCAGAGATGAGTGAAATTGATTTGGTTTCCACGATATAATGGAATGTGTCGATTTTTCTTCAAACACTTTTGCGGTATATGGTTAAACTCCGCTACAAATTGATATTGTTGATGTAGAGCTAAGCTGTTGAGGCCCACCCGGGACGGTGGTGTCACTCGAAGAAGGAATGAAGAACTCAGTAGCAACTTCATTTCGAGCGCATACGAGGGGCGTTCAATATATTCTCGGTATCGGGGTGAAGCATTCATGTAAAATTTCATATGAATGTGATTTTTAATTCGCGTTTTATCTCTAGTTAAACAGAATCATAATGGCAACTGAGACGATGATAAATTTCTCACTAAGCAAGGAAAAAGTCAAAAAACTATTCATGAAGAGATGGTGGCTGTTTACCAGCGTTCCGCACCCACATTATCAACTGTGCAAAAGTGGTCAAGTGAGTTCAAGACAGGCAGAGAGAGCATTGAAGACGACCCCCGCTCCGGCGCCCCGGCTACTGCTTGTACGGGAGAAAGCATCAAAGAAGTCGAAAGACTTGTTCTTGAGGATGCCCGAATAAAGGTGAAAATTATGGCAGAGATCACCAAGCTTTCAATTGGTACCATTCACACCATTCTTCATGACCATCTTAACATTTTAATCACACTCATGGCTTCAACCACAGCGGCTCTCCAGGTGGCACGATGTTTAGCCAGCTGCATCCAACTTCGATGTCCTCCTGCTGTAGAGTCGAGGGCTCTTCGGTCTGGATTAGTGCGGTCCATGCGTTCGTCATTGTCTAGCTCCGTAGAGGCCTGGCTGGACTCACGTCTCTGTACAGATCGTGGCTCTCAACGCAAACATAAACAAAGATCGCTAGCAGTTCTTTTATCTCGAAGACTTTCCTTTAAGGACCTTGATGTAGCAGAGAAACTTATCCATCGCCATTCTGCATGATCTGACGAGTTTATTAGGAAAGTCAGACCTATGCATGGCGATGTGTACCTCCTCTATTCACGCTGTCATACGCGGTCTTGAAAGCGACGAATAGTTGTTGAGTGTCGATAGCCATGTCTAAGGTTTGCCGCAGTGCGAAGGCTTGGCCTGTATAAAATACCCCTCGATTCCTCGATAATTGGAGCAGTTAAAGGAGTCTTCTTCCGTGAGGATCTTTGTGCTTCCGGTGCCATTAAATGGTTTCCTATTTTCCTATAAATGAATGAATAGCATCATTCCCAATGAATAACCAACATTTTTCTTTTCTTGCGGTCCGATTATTAACTAATAACCTCTACATAGACTTGATGGATGGCTCAGTTGGTTAGGTGCCTGTCCTGGATTAGTGGGGTCCCGGTTCGAGTTCCAGAGAAAGCAAAGTTAAAAAAATGCATCAAATCAATCAAACTTATCAAGAAATATTCTGCGAATTCCCTTGCGTTGGTATTCACAATAATTGCTGGTATCCCAGAGAAAGCAAAGTTAATACGCTTTTATTTGGTTTTCAAACCTATTCCAGTCACCATTTTCCAATTAACGTCAGTGCCCCTGGAGTGGTCGATCAATGGTAGTAGTATGACTGTGGATCACAATGGACCAACATGGTCTAAGTGCGCTGCTGAAATCACTAGCAGCCACGTCCCACAGTGTGTGGAACTTAATTCAAAAATCAAAGTCGTCCGAATGACAGAAGCTTGGTATCAAACGACAAATATGTATTACTCCAGGCATTAACGTTCTGCAAACAAAATCTGAAACGGTATTTACCGTTGTATGACATCGCAAACAGCAAACATTTTTGAGCAAGGGAAATGTTAGTTGACTCATATTCATCGTGTTCGTGTGAAGTAAGTAGCAAGACTATCCTAAGTAGCAACACAAGAATATTTGAGGTAAGTGTGAATCTTGTATGACCTCAGTAAGTGGTAGTAATTATAGCTTAGCTTGAAGGTCTTAAAATCTGTGTTGTTCCGTGTTGTGTATAAAGGGTGATTTTTTAGCTATTATCTTTTTGGCAACACTGGCTTAAACAGCTGAAGCACGTTTCGTGTTTTGTTTCAATGTCAAACGTCTTCAGTTTGGTCTATAATTTAACCATGAATCGCCTTACAAACGAACAACGCTTGTAAGTTATTGAATTTTATCAAAATGCGTGCTCTGTTAAGAAAGTTCATCGCGCGCTTCTTCCTTTTTATGGTATATGGTTTTTGTGTTCAGCGACGAAGCTCATTTTTGGCTCAATGGGCACCTAAATAAGCAGAATTGTCGATTTTGGAGTGAATATCAGCCAGAGGCATTGCAAGAGCTACCAATGCATCCAGAAAAAGTCACAGTTTGGTGCGGTTTATGGGCTGGTGGCATCATTGGACCGTACTTCTTCAAAAATGATGCGAATCGTAACGTAACTGTGAATGGTGAGCGCTACCGTGAGATGATATCCAACTTTTTTTTGTCCAAAATGCAAGAGCTTGACTTGCATGACATGTGGTTTCAACAAGACGGTGCCACATGCCACACAGCACGCGCAACAATGGACTTATTGAGAGGCGAGTTCGGTGAACATTTTATTTCACATTCGGGACCGGTCAATTGGCCGCCTAGGTCGTGCGATTTAACGCCTTTAGACTATTTTTTGTGGGGCTATGTTAAAGCCCATGTCTATATAGACAAGCCCGCTTCAATTGACGCGTTGGAAGACAACATTGAAACATTTATTCGTGAGATACCGGCCGAAATGTTGGAAAGAGTATGCCAAAATTGGACTAAGCGGATGGACCATTTGAGGCGCAGTTAAGGTCAACATTTGCATGAAATAATCTTCAAACATTAAATATGGACCGTACTATCGATTCAAATAAAGATTTCATGCATTTTTCTGAATTTTATGTGGTTTTGTTTTTTTTTTTGAAAAACTTTCCTATAGCTTTCAAGAAATCAACCTTTATTACAACTTTGTGCAGAGTTTTCAAAATGAATCCATCTCGAGTTGTTATTTATTATCTCCTTTCCTCTTTTTGTTTAATTAAGAAAATTTTTTTCCTGAGGTTAAACCTCTTTATTTGTTCGAAATCTTAAACAGCTAACTACAAAATGTTCTTAATGCTAACATAACACCTATGCGGCGAATATATGGGAATAATGGGATGTGGTCAGATGTTCGAAATTGAAGTATTTTGTTTGTTCGCTGTATAACATGCACCCGGAGCATGTTATACAAATGGCTAGTTCTTCTATGTTTTCCGAACACATTGGTGAAGATTTGACCAAAATCAGTCCAGTGGTCTTTTATTTAGAGACGTTAATATGCGTGGGCTGTACGGCTTTAAGGCGTGGGCTATACGCCCCCTATCGGCGACCATATATAGATAGGTTTTAAAAACGCGGTAGAAATACTTTTTTTCTGTCACCGAATAGGAAAATCGTTAAGTTTAGCACTTGGAATAAAGTTCCGCAAGATGTGCAAGATACCACACACTCTGCGTCCTCATTAATGTTGTCATACAGGACTCATACAGGATGTCCTACAAATCTCCCATACATTACAACAGAAATGTTCCAACGTCTCAGAATAAAATATTTGTCACACCTCCATTTTGTCATACTCAGAGATAATTTCTCCCTCTAGGTAGACGAAGTATTAGCAAAAATCAAAGTGTGCACTGATTCATTGACAACAACTGAACCTGTCCTACTCAACACTCGTCCCCATCCTACCTTTGCATAGATTTGTCGACAAATGAACCTCCCTCTGAGTGTGTTATTTCGTTATCCACTTGACCTGCTTTGGACACATTTTTTACTTGTACATCTACTTCCTGCAAGTTGGCAGTGTCCTCAGTAAAGGAGTCATCAAGTTATGAACAAAAGTTTAGAGGCTGTATTAATTATTGTGTCCTACACTGTCTGCATTGTAAACTGAATACGACTTGGCCGTGTTGTGCAGCATTTCCTTCCTTTTCGCTTACATTACAAAGAATAACCTAATGTCACCATCTCGTCTTCAAATGTGCTTCCCTTGGTCTGTGCGCGATATTATCACTTCGAAAATACCACCCATTGTGGGAGGTCATGCTTAGCAGTTGCCTGTTCAACTGGTGTGAAACGATACGGAGGCCAAAAGCACCACGGACGGAACAGCCATCCATGTGCTAGAGGTATACTCGGGGTATCCTTTAGACACACCCCCACTCCCCGATCCACTGAACTTTGGATGAGTCTGAGGCGTAAAAATAAACAAAGGGGCATGCGAAATTTTAAACTACGAATATCCATTACTCCCGTGTGTAATTGTTTTATTCCAGTCGATGGCTTTCAATGGAAATCAATCAAACGATGTGCCTGATGCAGGAGTGTTGTGTTGTTGCTGCTGGAGGTAGCGCTGGAGCGACTCTGGTCGGGGCGCTCTTCACGCACAGTGGTCGCGCTCGAAATCTCTCTTAGCACTAAACAGGATACAGATACATATTTTTTTTGTTGCTTTTTTGATTTGAAATCAATGGCGTGGTACTGCTTTTGGTTTTCCCATTTTCTTCTTTATCCTTTGCCCCAAAGTCAGCGAGGGAGGTTTTCTATGTGACAGATTGTGTGCATCAGTGTGTTTGAACGGGTAACTGGAGCATTGTATGGCAGAGGCGAGAAGCTTTTACAGAACTCAGTTTCAAGCGTTGTGTGGGTTAAGTGTTAACCAACAATCGGCGAGACCAAATGCAAGTGCAAGCTCTGTATTAGATGTCACGGGCGTTGTTTATAGTGGCTTGTGGCTTGTTTTTCACTCTCACAAGGGAAGTAGTAAGACTGGGGATGGCAAGGAAGAGATGGCCGCAACATTTAGCCTCATTTATTGCAGACGTACACGAGTGGGTCAGAAAATTACCGTATTTGAAAGCATGTGACGTTTCTGTGGTTCCGACACCTGTTAAACTGCACCGTACAAATTTAGACTGGTTACTTTCTATTTGGCAGCCAGTTGTCTTAGCCGCACAATCTCAAATGTTTTGTGTAAAACCCGGCCACTTCGTTGCTGTGATTTACTTGGAAATGCCTTAACTGCGGGAATTCGAGGCGTACAATAATAGAAAGGGACATGAAGACCTCGACAAGGATTCTAAATGTCTGAAGTTAACAGGGAATAAAAATCTCGACAACGATGCCTCAAGTTAACAGAGTGTGCATGTGAGGAGCTCCATCAATCTGCCTAGGCGTCGTTTATCGATTGTACGCGTGTTTTTTTCTAATTTTTCAGCTTAGCTAAAATTGAATGATTAATTTAATTACTCGTATATAAAAACAATTTTATGACTTCACGCTTTCCAAAAGTGTGGACTGTATTTTTATTATTTTTCGCCACAACTGTGACTGTGGATAGTGCCGTGAGGCTATTTTCAGTGTTAAAATGAATAAAGACGAATTTAAACATTGGTTGCCAAGGGGTTTTAGCGATTTACGTCCCAGGAGACCAAGGCATTCTTGTTTTTCTTTCATTTTCGTGTCTCTCAGTGCCCATGACTCCCAAGCTTTTATTTGATCTAACTGCGTTGTAATCAGAAATGAAGTACGATAGAGATGCGCAACTTCCTCTCTTGCCCCTTAAAATTTTGGACAACCACGATATAAAATATCGCTTTCTAAAGCCAAATTGACCAATCAAAGAACGGCTTTTACGTTAATTCGTGGAGAGCTGTCAAAAATTCTTTTCGTGAAGAACTGTCAAAGAGCCTCTGAAATTCGTCGATGGACTAGGGGTCAATCAGCTGTGAAGTTGGGCATCTCTATCATACTTCATTTCTGGTTATAATATAACGGTTTTTATGTAATAACGGCTTACAAGCGTTTTGCTTATTTTCACCTGCAAAGCAAGATAGACACAGAAACTGCAACGGCTATAAAATCTTGCATATTTTCCCAAAAAATGTAAGACATGGGCACAGGATATTATTATTATTATTTTTGTTGAGGGTACATTGCACCGTGACCTTTTGATCTACTCCCCTCACATGCAGTTCTCTTGAGAGTTGTATTGAGGGCTATACGCTCCTGTTGCGAGAAGGTGGAAGAAATATACACAAGAGTATTCTCTTTGAGCCAATTTCCTTTAGGAATCTGAGAATGAGAACTGGTTCTAGTGACTTCACTTATTCCTCTGATATTTGGTCCTTGGCTAGTTATCTTTGCCTTTTGTGCAAGTGCGTCACAAGATCCCAGTACATGTTCTGAAATTTCGCGTAGTTATCTTTGCCTTTTGTGGACAAGTGGAATTTCATTAGATTCTCCGCAGAATCTGCAGAGACCTTCTTCTGACACTCCTGACACCCTTAGGTATTCTCTTAGTCTACAGTGCCCTGTTAGGAAGCCTGTTAGGATACGGAAGTTGTTCTTGCACATGGCGTGAACCTCTTCCGTTTGTATTGACGCAAGAGTTTATTGGACTGCTTCATACCATGAAGGTATCTGCCCAGTTCCGTCTTTGTATTTCCCTGAGATCATGGTCTCCTACCATTCGATTGCCTTCCATCTCTGTATGGCTAGGTATCCAGCAGAGTTTTACTCTGTTCCCCCTGCTTAGCTTCTGCAGACATTCCAACACAAGCTTGGTTTCGATGATATAGGAGTCAAGTGCAAGGATAGTGGCACGACTATCCGACATAATTGATATGTCGCAGTTGGTATAGTTCCTGTCAAGATTGACTTGAGCGCATCTGTCTATGGCATGGACTTCTGCTTGGAAGACACTGGTGCGTTTGCCCATTTGCTCGTAGTACTTTGTCCAGAATCCAAATACTCCCGAGCCTGTTCCTTCATCAGTTCTTGATCCATCTGTATACCATTTCACCGTGTTGCTGCTCAGTCTGTGGACTATAGATTCATTGCTTCAGTCCTTTTGGCGCTGAGCTTAATGGTAAACTCCTTTGGAAATTGAATTTGCCGTCATCTTTCGGAATAGCCAAGAGTGGTTGCTTTTTGAATTGTCTCGATGTAATGCACCAGTCATTTCTTATTCCTTCTTTTGCCATTCTCATGATTGTTTTATTTGCACATGTGTAACCACCAGACGCAATGGAGTCAGCTCCAATAGCACCCCCATGGCGGCAGTTGGGCAAGTTCTCATGGCCCCTCTAATACAGAGGCATGCTCACCTTGGTTGAGTGTCTCTCTTTCGCTGATCAGGTTGGTTCTTTTGGACGATGCTATTGGCCACAGGATTAGTATCAGATGTCGTGCGATAATGATGTCCACTGATACCTGCCAGTCAATGCGTCACCAAAATGTATGGGATCAGAATTTGTACGCAACTTGTCTGAACATTTCGCGACCTTTGATCATGTCACTAACACGTTAGCTGAGCAGGAAACTTGAAAAACAAACTGTTAATGCGTGCTGTAGTGCGGGATGGCGTAGCGGGTCTCCTAGTCCTATCGGGTCTAGGTTCCATTCCCAGTATAACAAAACAAATTTCACGGCGTTACCTCTTCCTAGTCACTGTCAATGCTTAAAGGGTATATCTGTTTAGAAAAAGCTTCTCAAACTTGGCACAATGACCTCTCGTGAGAGAACAATAGCAAGACGTCTTTCTGAGGGCTATAGCGCAAGCATATTAATTATTATTAAATATAGAAAGCTTAGTTTTACTTCAAACGTAGTTTCTAATTAAACCTTGGTTGTGCCAATATGACATTAATCGATGCCCACTCCACTATATTTGCCCCTGGAGGTAGGTAGCGGTTACGTCACAGTGTCCACTCAGACATTCTGGTAATCTTCTGGGCTCGGTAACTGGATTGCAAAATTTGCAATCAAAATGTACAGAAAACAATGCTCTTTGTCATGTTTCCACTATGTAAACCAAACTAGCTTTCCTTTTTCCCCATCAAGGCTCCGACACATCAAATACTTTACGTACGTAATGTCATAGCATCCCTTGACGGCGAAGTACCTGACGCAAGGGAGGACACCATGAATAGAAGCTGAGTTCATTTGCCTTACTTATTCACTCACCAGGCCGTCGGCGACCCATGGAGGGTCCGAGCCTGAGCAACGCTGCCTACAGTCATCAAAAACAGGCTGTCTTGATCTTCATACCGGGGATTCGGTTTCTCGAATCAGGAGGCTCGAATCGAAAACCCTCTTAGCTGGAGAGCTTGTGTCAATTCGCTCGATGTGGCCGGGCCAGTGCAGTCGACGGATTTCTGCCTTCCTGACTACATCCACATTCTGTTACAGCTCGTAGAGTTCTCCTCCATTCGCCTTCCTGGCAGACGGGACCATACATCGAAGGCACCAAGAATCAGCTGTCCAGTTTTGCTTAGCGTCCTTCTTTCGGCTCCTCATATCAGGACTGACAAAATAAGAGTTTTGTAGAGCATGATCTTGGTCCTTCGAGTCAGTTGGGAAGGAAACACATTAAGGGCAAGCGTCTGATCCCCACTAAGACGTCATTCGTGGAGTTCACATTCTCCCCGAGGTAGACAAGCTCCTTCAGCACCTCAATTTTCTACCTGTCGATTGTGATGTTTTGCCTTAGCTTGTGAACGGCGGATCGTTTTTTGCTCAACAGCATATATTTTGAATTATCCTCATTGAACTCAATCGCCGTGAAAGCTTCCAATAAGGCACATTAGGAACGCGCGCCAATGTCGATGTCATCTGCGTAACCCAACAGTTGGACTGACTTGTAGGAGATAGTGCCTTCCGTAATTACAGCTGACCGCCGCGCCGCACTATGCATCTTCTCGAGTAACAGATTGAAAAAATCACACGACGGCGTATCTCCTTGCCGACATCCGGTGCAGGTTTTAAACTTCCCGGAAGGCCTTGAGCCGAACTGCATAGTGCATCGCGGATGTGTTAGAGCGGTTCGACACAACCGGATCAATTTTCCCGGGATCCCGAATTAGGTCATCGCACCGAATAGCTCCATGCAATTAATGCTGGCGTATGCGTCTTTAAAATCGATTAAACGGGTGGAGCGTATCGATTTATAAGTCGCTGGTCTTCTAGAGGATTTGCCCTAGATTGAAGATTTGGTCTGTAGTTGATTTGCCGGGTCGGAAGTCGCATTGGTACGTGTCGACTAGTGCAGTGCAAAACGGCTTGAGACGTGCACACGGTCACAGTACGCTGAGGAGGATCTTCTAGGCGAAATTTAGCAGGTAGCACCTGTACAGTTGGTGCAAGAGGTCGACAGATGATCTGTCGATGGGGCATGTGCAGCTGATATTCCAGTCGTCTCCGCAAATTCTACTGATGATCAGGTGCATGCTCCCTACCAGACCATCGTCACCGGCCTTGAAGAGCTCTGATGGTAAGCCACCTGAGGCAGCTGTTGGAAGTGCTGCTTAAATACATCCACTATTCCCTCACAACTTCGAAAAGCATGGGTGCCTTTCCTAAAGCCTGAGGCCAGGCTTTCGGCTTCTTTATAAAAGGCCATTTCCTTGCCCACGACTCTTCGATATCCTTGAGCTGGGTTGTGAGGTTGTGAGTTTCTTCACCTTTCGTTGCCTAGACCCGTACTCCTCATGCGCTGCTCTTGTTTTCCGTTGCGGCGCCTTTGCGTATGCCTCGTCAGTTGAAGTAGCTATCTCTAGCTACCTCGTTAATGGTCGAGTGGCAATGCAACCACATCATGTTGGCGTGTGTGTTTACCGTGGGCATACTGAGCAGCCTGTCATTTAGTTGCTCTTCGTAGGCGCTTGCAATCTCTGGTGTGCTTAGGCGTCCAATGTTAAAACTCTTTGTTGTTGACCGGTGCAGCTTTCTGACATTGAATAGACGAGCTCTGAACCGTGTTGCTACGAGGAAACGATCAGGGTCGACGGTTGACCCCCTGAATGTTCGCCTATTCAGGATATTTGACGAATGTCTTGCGTCAGTAAGCACACGGTCGACTTTATTTGCGGGTCGACCGTCTGTCGGTTGCCAGGTTGCTGGGGCGCCAGGGCGCTCATTTGGCTCTCGTCGGCCCTCTCCATGGCGCAGTATAAGATTAACACGAAGATTAGGTATGCACTGGAAGATTTAAAATGCACACTTGGTGCAATTAAATTATTCCAATCAAATCTGAGCAGCACCTGGTGTCTTCGTCAATATTTGACAAACCAGGACCGTGCGGTCCACTTTCGGTGGACGCGAGTCTGATTGGCAAATCGCTTTTCAATCCACAAGCCATTTGCTGTGTGGTGACGCAATCCAGTCCTTAATGTGTTTCCTTGTCATGTGAGAATGCACTGCGTTCTATTGAATGTGCTAAATGAAATGTAACGCTATTGTGGTTAGTCGGAGTGATAACTTATCGCAAGTTTCCGCCGAATTAATTCAACCGAATAATGGTCGAAAAAAATGGCGGATATGTTCTGAAAAATAAGCAGCTTGAATAAATTTCATTGATTTGATAGAAAAAAAAGCTTTCACGCGACTGTCCGCCCTTCATTGCGGTTGTTGGGTTACAGTACCTTTACCAAAGTGTGAATAAAAAATCACAAATTACATAGGAAGTCGACAGAGAAAGTTCTCACTTGAGAGGGGATTTCATTTAACGACGTAAAGTGCATTTCGGTGTAAAAGATGTGACAAAAAGCCGACGTACACAAATGGGAATACATTCATCCCATGGAACGCATGTCACATATCATTAAATGTCAGACCGACAGATATAACTCAATCTACATTTATTACCACACAAGCATGCGATGTGAGCGAGCAATGCCACCAACAAAGGCCACCAACACCGTCGCCGCCGACGTACCACATCGGATGCAACTAGTGCAACAATTTATGCTTACTCACGTCAAACACCACTAAACCACTCTCTATGCAGTCGTAAGCATTCCAAAAATTTGTTTAAATGCCAGGAGATGATAGCAAATCACATTTTAATTGAATATCTGAATATCGCACACAGCGGATTGCGCATACCCCTGTCTAGGCCAATCAAACTAAATTTAGCCCACTTCGCCTCTCAAGGAAGACGCTTCTTCGTTTTATTTAGAACCACATCATACGCTAGATTGTTGCAGTCGTAAAAACAAATTTCAATTACTATCCTCTTCTCTCTCTCTCTCTCGCCATTGCCGTAGTCCTGCACCTACACACTCCTTGGCGTAGCTCACTTGTAGACAACTGTGTGAAGCGATCGCTGCGGAATACTGATTACAATGTTGCCCCGGACACTATCCACCAGAGTGACGTCCACCGCCGCCCTTCCACTGAAACGATACAAGAGAGATCAAAACCGAATTTTGATGCACCTCTCCCCCCCTGCAATTGCCCTGCTCCACTAGTGGCTTTATGCAATTTTACGAGTGCTACTTATCCCGCGTGTAGATAAACTCTCCCGCTAGTTAAGACGCTGTTGGTACAACGTGTCGCGCTCGTAAATCACCACCCCGGCGCGGCGTCCCGATCGCTTCCAGCGGTTCGGTAGTGTGGCGAGGCGGGCAGAGGGAAGGAATTCGAATTTACGGCTCACCTATTGAATAGTACGACGCTAATGCTTCCGTCGGGACGCTCAAATGCAGCCGTTACAATGTTGATGTTGGAGCGTTCTGCTTGTATCCTTACTGATCCTTCGGGAATAAATTTTGAGAAATGCCCGATTGCGTAGAAGATGGGCTGTTTGTAGAACTCCTCGGCACCTGGGAATACTCTGATTAGTTCGTGCTCCTCCAGAGCGATGGGAGTGAGGAAACTTACTCGTGAGGTTGACCACTGCGGGAGCGTCCACAAAGTTGTTCACGTAGTTGGGCCCGCCTTGTTCGTCGAGCACGATATTCCAGTCGATGTAGCCATTGAACGAATGCTGCAGGTCCTGCAGGTACGAGTGAGCATACTTCTCTCCTCGCGACCAAGACCCCAACTCTGGGCCGTGAGTCGTGAAGGGTTTGTCACCCACGCACGACTCGGTGTTGAGGAGCAACTTGCCGGGAAGCATTTGGACGGTGGCATCGATCCCGCCCGGGCCGATGAAATCATCCCAATACCAGTGAACTGCCAGTCCGTCAATGTACCCGAGGGAGTCTTTTCTGGTCGCATTCATCTGGAAAGGCATCGCCGTGTCACGAATGACCGTCTCAAGTGCGGTCGCAATTCTACTCACCACTTTGAACCACGTCGGGAAGGTGTACCGCTGGTCGTCGTTGCTGAAGATCATCACGTCGCTGAACTCCGAGTTCCTGATAGTCGGCCCGAGGTTCTCTGCCAGCCAAATGGCCTGCAAAGAGTCACAACAGAACTTGAGTATCTGCCCACAAACAGAGACAGCGCTGGGTCGGACTAACTTGATTTTGAGGTGTCCACCCAAGGCTCATAAAGCGCACGAAATACAGCCAGAGCACTCCATTCAACGGCTCATTGCCAGTGCTGATGGCCCATACGGGCATGCTCTTCGACTTCATAAGTTTGAGGAACCTTCACGAGCATGGGCGAATATGACGAATTCATGGAAAAGAGGAGAAGATTTAATTAAGCTCACGGATGGTCGACGATTTATGGTGCGTGTCGCGCACACTCACTGCAGATGGTAGTCGGCCCATGTCTGGTAGTACTCCTTCTTCAGCGAACTGAACCCGGTCCACGCGTTGTTTGTCTTCATCCACCTGGGCGGACTCCAGGCTGCTGCCATGATCTTTATCTCATCAATGCCGGCAACCAGTTTCAGTCGCTCGAGTTGCTCGATCTGGTAGAGTGTACTATTTATTTATTTGCAGATCTTTCGAGGAAGGCCTACCTTTTGTTGATCACGAGGGTCTAGTTGTGTGAAGTTTGTCAGTGTGCCGTCATTCTCCGGGACTTCATTGTAAGCCCACGGTTCAACGTCAAAATCGCAGCCGCCGATGGACATGCGCATCATGTTCAAGCCGATTCCCTCCTTGGAATAGAATGATCTGCAAAACGAAAAAAATGTTCATCAAATTATGTGTCAACTGTGAAGAGACGTGCCAAGAACTTACTTATAAACGGCATCCTGCAGCTCCTGAGGCAACTTCTCTAGGAGGTATGACACTGCGCCAGTGAAAGAACCGCCGAACCCCGTAATCGTCTGAAACTTCTTACTCCGGTCCACCTGGACGGATACTGTTCTCTTGGGAAGTTTCACTCCTGTTGAAATCCACCAACAAATCAACACAATCAATTAATCTCATGTGTCCACTTACGTTTGGAGCGGAATTCCGCTAAAGTTCTGTCGCCAGCGACCAGCACGACCTCCGGTCCATCCATAACGTCCTCGCTCAATGGATCATGCACCACCACCTTCCCATTGGACCACTGACCAATTTGCGTAGCAAACCGCAGGCCACTCTAAAAGCAGGGAGCGAACTTAAATTGACAACCAGAAAATATACACAGCCCCCACATTACAGACTTAATTACGCTAATCCCCAGCGCATGGATTAATTTCGAAAATTATTGAACGCGTTTGCAGCACTTCCGGCGGCCGGACCCGCCCGTTGCACATTTCGGTACTCACTTTGCTCGACGAGGTAAGGACAATCTCATCATCGCCCGTGGGATTAATCGGATCCAGATAGTCGCAATAGGTTGAGTTGCAGACGCATACCGACCCATAAGCGGTTTCCCGCAGGGCGCACGGCACGGTGGCAGCAGCTGAAATGAGAAACGGGGCGTGTTCACATGGTGGAGACTGGACTAATGGATTGTGTAGTCAATTTTCACTCTCTTATTGGAATATTCATTTTCGCGATAATTGATTGCTATTCCGCTAGCCTGCCTAATCAGGTTGCAGGTCATGGTGGGCAATTTGGGTGGCGTTTCGAAAACCGTTTCATGACATCGAATTTCATTTTCTACTCAGTTGTCCGTCGTGGTGGTTGTCATGTCATTATTCAAATTTTCGGCTCGTTTAAAAGGCTTTTTTGACTTTTGGAGTTTCTCTTCAAGCTCCAGTGGTGGGCAGAGAATCAGCACACTACCGTGCATTGAATTTTAGAAGCAAATCGAATGGAAAGGCTCACTGATGCTGAAATCATCAGATGAACTAATATACGACGAACGAAAAATAGCATGCATCTGTATAATAGGGACACTAAGAGCCACAACCACAGCCGCCCTGGAAATGACACTACATATCCCTCCCATGGACATATTTGGCAAAATTGTGGCCACATATTCAGCAGTAAGACTGAGGGTGGGTAACCTATGGGATACGACCCACGGAAAATGGCTCATGGTAATACTACAAGGCTCGAATGTCCCTAAGGAGACAGATTATATGACGCCCTTCACGGACTTCGAAATAATGCACAAGACTTTAATCCCCACGAGAGAAGAATGGGACGAAGACAAAGTCTGTTGCCCAACTGCATGGGAAGTCTACATTGACGGGTCCAAATCGGAAGAAGGCACGGGATTAGGCATTTATGCCAATCCGCCAGAGATCTCTGGGACAATCCGGCTACCGGACCACTGCTTTGTATTCCAAGCGGAAGCTGTTCAAAAGGCAGCCATCCGACTATCAATGAGCCCAACAGACGGCGGATCTATTTTCTATACATATACAGTCAGGCGGCCATAAAAGCTCTGGACACACCATCAATAAGCTCCAAGATGGTAAAAATCTGCCATCTACATCTAAGGGAGATAGCGGGCAGATAGGGTAAGATTGCACCCTATGCTGGGTCCCCGGGCACAAGGGTATTCCGCGCAGTGAAAGTGCTGATGAACTAGGGGCGTTTAAGCCAGTGGCACCAGATCAGGAGACACCCCATCAGGAGACACCCCAATCGCGATTGATGACGATTGCGAAAATGGTCGGAGCTTGATACTTGCAGATTATCGAAAGCGATCTAGCGTAGGCTAAATCAAGGAAGGACCGATAACCTCCTAAAATTAGCCAGGAAGGGTATTAGTAGGTGCTAACTGACCACTGCCTCATAGGCAACCATACCAGAAGACTTGGTGCACCTTACAATGACTTCTGCAGAAACTGCATGGATGAAGAAGAAGAGGAAACTGTACTCATCGATGGGACAAGACCCACGGAAAAGGGCACAAAGTAATACTACCAAACTCAAATGTTCTTTCTAGTCTTCTACTTCTTCGATAAAAATTACTGACACATCTGGCCGGCTGGCGTAAAAATCACACAGGCCTCACCCCGTCTTTTGTGTAAACTGGCCTACTTTGGCTTTGTGCATCTAGGTCACTCACTACCTACCTACCTAAGTCCCTTAAAAAGACAATTGTGTTCATAAGGTATTACTCAGAACAATTGAGTTATGAAACATCAAAATTGACAGAAAACAGCTGATCACAGAAAGTGTCGATAAGGAGGTTTTGCGGACCGCTAATGTGGTTCATCCGAAGGATTACATAATAGTCATGTCCATTATCTCTGACATACTGAACTGCTGATGCGGATCGGATGAAGACCCATCAATCCGGCGTTTTCCATAATCGGCACGAATGTCTTTCTGGCAACCAAGTGGGTAACCATTGCTAAGGCCGTCTATTCACACACGTCTGTCGCGAAAACATTATTTTATTCATTCTTGTTCCATCCAAGCACAGATTCGTTAAAAGGTGAACTTTATAGTGAGAAAAAGTGATCCTTCCATAGCCTTCTTCAAGTTTATTGCGAAACTTGATCACCTAAGAGTGTTATAAACAAAAAAAAGCATTTTCCGGGCGCTTTTTGGCTACTGCTCTCTTCAAACGGATTAATTGTGTTCCGTAGCGTTGTCCATTGATGGTTTCACCCGGTTCTATAAGCTCAAAATACAGCACACCCTTCTGATCCCACCAAATACAGAGCATTACCTTCGCGCCAAGGATATTCGGCTTTGCCGTTGATTAGGCTGGCTTAACAAGCCAAGATCACCACTTTTAAAGCGTGCATACCACTTTTGGCACGTTCGCCCAGCTAGCGCATGTTCACCATAAACTTCCACCAAAATACCATGTCTTACGGCAGCAGTTTTCTTCATATTAAAGTAATGAAGAAGAACTCCACGCAAAAACACTTTTTCAGGCACGAAGTTCGACATATTTGAGTGAAAAAAAATTATTGTTGTTTACACTTCAAATGAATGACATATACCGAAATCACGTACAGTGACAGTAGCTTTCCAACGCATGTTCCAATGGAGTAATACAAGTTACGACATCTCTTCGCAAAGTTATAGATATATAATTCTATAAATCTAACTACTATCGAAAGAAGTTTAGTGAGGTCCAAGGTAACTCAAAAAAAGACTGGAAACTTGTGATAAATCAACTCAGAAAGCCCAAATTAATGGTTCAAAAGAAGATAATGCTCGAATATCAGAAACCAAGGAGTTAGTAAATATATTTGATAATTTCTTTTCCTCTATAGGTACTAAGGTAGTTTCCGATTGTTCTGCTTCGTTCTCTAGTTGTAATTGTTTAGCCGATGAACTGTCTTGTCTCCAGAGTTCCTTCTTTCAACCTATTTTATTATGAATTATATAAAATTATTTGGTCTCTAAAAAAGTCAGAATCACAAACATCTGAGAGTTTTCAAATAATTTCGTAAAAAAATTACTTTTAACGTCTGTGATATTCTGTGTTTTATTTATAACAAATGTATTTTATGCGGAGGTGATACCCTTGTAAGAGAAAGGAGAAGAAACCTCAAAAAAATGCAACTACAGGCCTATTTCATTACTGTCGGTTTTCTCGAAAACCTTTGAAACAGTTGTTAAAATAAAAATGGTTACATTTTTTACGTTAGGGGAGGCTCGATCGAAAAATGCCTTGGTCTGTAACAGATCCGCACCACCGATCAAAGCATTGTGGGTACTAAGTCCATTGCGCGAGTTATGTGCGGCAACACTTCCCACACTTCTGACACACCTAGTACTGAGAATACCCTCCTAAAATTTTGCCCAGATATTTATCACGGTTTCAATAATAGGCATCTAACCGCTGCACTCTTCGTTGACATACCCAAAGCCTTCGATACTGTCGACCACAATATTCTTTTCAACAAACTCTACAAATGTGGCTTTCGAGGTACAGTGTGTAGTAGTATTGCAACAGCAATTTTTGGAGCTTTTAACGCATTGCCCCATGCATCATACCATCATACACTAATGACATAAGTGTCAAAATAAAACTTATCATTCGCGTCTGGACTTTCGTAGCGGCAAACAACATTTTCAACATTAAGTTTGGTAACTCGTATTTTTATTAAGTGCAATTCACAACTGGTTTCAGTCCCCGTTCTTATCTAATAGAGTCCAAGGAGTGTGTTGTAGAGTAATGTTGTGTTAAGTTCAATGTGTTCCGTCTCTGTAGGTGTTCCTCAAGGTTCTGTTCTTGGTCCTACACTTTTCCTGATTTTCATAAGTTCACTGAAATGATGATTTTCAATCTCATTGGCAATGGAGGAGTATATGGTCCTTTCATTTTTTATTGCGTTAACTGTCATAGACTAAAGCATAGTGCGACCATCTGTAAGTCACAACATAATTCTCAGACACATTTTGGGGAAATTTCCTGCTCTGACTAATGTTTCTGTCAATTCAATTGTTAATCAATTCAAATATCTTGGACTACTGCTTGACTGGAAGGTGAATTAAGTGGATTTATTATGGCTTACTGCATTCCAAGCTGGAATATGGCATAACCGTGGCACCCACTATAATAGAATACGTCCTCTTCTTATAAAGGGTGATTTTTTAGGTATTATCTTTTTGGCAACACTGGTTTAAACAGCTGACGCACGTTTCGTGTTTTGTTTCACTGTCAAACATCTTCAGTTTGGTCTATAATTTAACCATGAATCGTCTTACAAACGAACAACGCTTGTAAGTTATTGAATTGTTTCAAAATGCGTGCTCTGTTAAGGAATTTCATCGCGCGCTTCTTCCATTTTATGGTCAGCTCATTTTTGGCTCAATGGGTACGTAAATAAGCAGAATTGTCGATTTTGGAGTGAATATCAGCCAGAGGCATTGCAAGAGCTACCAATGCATCCAGAAAAAGTCACAGTTTGGTGCGGCTTATGGGCTGGTGGCATCATTGGACCGTACTTCTTCAATGATGATGCGAATCGTAACGTAACTGTGAATGGTGAGCGCTACCGTGAGATGATATCCAACTTTTTTTTGTCCAAAATGCAAGAGCTTGACTTGCATGACATGTGGTTTCAACAAGACGATGCCACATGCCACACAGCACGAGCAACAATGGACTTATTGAGGGCGAGTTCGGTGAACATTTTATTTCACGTTCGGGACCGGTCAATTGGCCGCCTAGATCGTGCGATTTACCGCCTTTAGACTATTTTTTGTGGGGCTATGTTAAAGCTCATGTCTATATCTCTATGACCCGCTTCAAATGACACATTGGAAGACAACATTGAAGCATCTATTCGTGAGATACTGGCCGAAATGTTGGAAAGACTATGCCAAAATTGGACTTAGCGGATGGACCATTTGAGGCGCAGTCAAGGTCAACATTCGCATGGAATAATCTTCAAACATTAAATTATATGGACCGTACTATCGATTCAAATAAACATTTCATGCATTTTTCTGAATTTTATGTGTTTTTTTTTTTTTGAAAAACTTTCGTATAGCTTTTAAAAAATCACCCTTTATCTCAAAAACATGTTATTCGTCTTGTTGGTAATGAAAATCTTCGGTCTGATGGCTTAGTACTTTTTAAAACCTTAATATCTTACCTTTGAAACATTTATTTCTTTATAACAGATATTTCTTTTTTAAATCTGGCTATTTTTTAAATAGAGTTTATAGACCTAGAATAAATGATCAACATCAATCCCAATCTAGCTTTTTTTCGGCAATTGTTCCTAGACTGTTCAATAAACTGTATTGTGACAATATGTATACGGAATGAAACCATTCAAAAACTGTGAAATCATGGCTTTTAGAATTAGATTGCAAAGATGTTTCGGATCTGCTTCGTGTAATAATTTAACTATTTCGTTTCCATTGTCTATTCTTAATTTATTTATTCTATTCTCTGTTATTGAACATTTTTGTAACGGCCCCACTCATTCAATTTGTATTAAATTTGTTAATTTATCATTGCTTGCTAGTCTGCTTTCGCTTCCAGTTCCTTATGAACTACAGATAGCGGATTATATAGCAAAATTATGTAAATTCTTTATGGTGTATACTTGAACTATAATGCATTAAAAAACAGAAATACAATAAACTCTAACAATAAATGGAATAAATATGTAACTCCAGTTGTCTTGTTTCTGCCTAACGCTGTGCATGTCAGCCACCTGTTGGTAGGCACACCACTTCAGGCCTATCGCTTTTATTAGTAGCTACCGAGTCGTTAATAGATGACAAGATGATTAGCTCGTTAAAAGCAATCTAATCCCCGATTGATTATCTTCGAACGAACGTTTTGGGCTGTAGATAAAGACAACTTAAGATTTCCTTTTTTAGCGATACCGAAAAGTGGAAGACGTGCTGAGTAAACTACTCCACACATATCTGATTCGTGGATGACTAACGAGTAACGATGTTTCCTGCCAACTGCCAATGTATCAACAAAATCACTTGTATAACCCGACGTGCCAACAGAACAGGCGCCCAGAGATACAACAAGAGAACTCGAGAGAAAACGAATCTACTTACCGCTCAGTTCAAGTCCGATGCAGAGAGAAACGAGAAATGCCCCCGCAAGACCGGAAACTTTCATTTTAACAAAAAAAAAAGCTACACAACAAGAGCAATACAAATCAACAACAACTAAAAAATCACAAGAAAACAAAAAACAACCGCAGTCAGTGAATCTACCGAGCGCGCTTCACGTTCGACTCTGACTGAGAGTGACAGTCAAGCAAATTCGAATTCGCCGGCTACAGCCGTAAGCGGAGTATCTTTTCACACAGCCTGCTGTCTGTGCGGACGGTCTCTTTCACGCTGGCGGACGATTAAGCTTGCACTATCGCCAAACGCGATATCGTTCGAATTGGTGTTCTGTAGGTACGTAGGTCTTATCGGTAGAACAGCCATTGCAAGGGTTAAGATAGCGATTGGACACGACGTGAGTTCCCGATATATTGATACTGTGTTATCACTTTCAATCTCGAACTCACCAGCGTGCGATTAGCGATATGAATTCAATGAGTTGTTGTTCCCCTTGAGTACATCTGCGTTGTGCTTATCAATTCTGAATTGTTTCTCGTCTCAAATGCGCTAATCGCTTGTTTCTTCGATGGGATTCGAACAAAGTCTGGAGAAGGAGAGAGACATTCGTGATTTTCGTTGGCTTGACTGTGATGACTGATGGAAGAGGTCGGACGTTGGAAAATCTTTACTTCACTGCAGATCGGTGCTTGTTCGTGATCAGATGATGCTCAGCGCTGGAGAAAAAATATTTTCTTCACACCACAGCACAAATTCAAAGATCTAAGGACAACACCGACGGAAGCACTGGGGCCTCCAGATACCGTTCCCCTTTCTCCTTGACCAACCAAGCTCTGACATCGGAGTCGTAGCATCTTACATTCTAGACCTTTCTTAAACCTTGGCAAATAATGTTGCCCTATACTGGGTACCGGAGGCAACTTTACCTTAGTAGACCTTCCTCGAAAGAATAAATAGCCTGACCACCCCATGCACTCTACCAGATCGAGAAACTCGCGAGTGACTGAAACTGGTTGCCGGCATTGATGAGATAAAGATCATGGCAGCTGCCTGGAGTCCGCCCAGGTGGATGAAGACAAACAACGCGTGGACCGGGTTCAGTTCGCTGAAGAAGGAGTACTACCAGACATGGGCCGACTACCATCTGCAGTGAGTGTGCGCGGCTCGACACGCACCATAAATCGTCGACCATCCGTGAGCTTAATTAAATCATCTCCTCTTTTCCATGAATTCGTCATATTCGCCCATGCTCGTGAAGGTTCCTCAAACTTATGAAGTCGAAGAGCATGCCCGTATGGGCCATCAGCACTGGCAATGAGCCGTTGAATGGAGTGCTCTGGCTGTATTTCGTGCGCTTTATGAGCCTTGGGTGGACACCTCAAAATCAAGTTAGTCCGACCCAGCGCTGTCTCTGTTTGTGGGCAGATACTCAAGTTCTGTTGTGACTCTTTGCAGGCCATTTGGCTGGCAGAGAACCTCGGGCCGACTATCAGGAACTCGGAGTTCAGCGACGTGATGATCTTCAGCAACGACGACCAGCGGTACACCTTCCCGACGTGGTTCAAAGTGGTGAGTAGAATTGCGACCGCACTTGAGACGCTCATTCGTGACACGGCGATGCCTTTCCAGATGAATGCGACCAGAAAAGACTCCCTCGGGTACATTGACGGACTGGCAGTTCACTGGTATTGGGATGATTTCATCGGGCCGGGCGGGATCGATGCCACCGTCCAAATGCTTCCCGGCAAGTTGCTCCTCAACACCGAGTCGTGCGTGGGTGACAAACCCTTCACGACTCACGGCCCAGAGTTGGGGTCTTGGTCGCGAGGAGAGAAGTATGCTCACTCGTACCTGCAGGACCTGCAGCATTCGTTCAATGGCTACATCGACTGGAATATCGTGCTCGACGAACAAGGCGGGCCCAACTACGTGAACAACTTTGTGGACGCTCCCGCAGTGGTCAACCTCACGAGTAAGTTTCCTCACTCCCATCGCTCTGGAGGAGCACGAACTAATCAGAGTATTCCCAGGTGCCGAGGAGTTCTACAAACAGCCCATCTTCTACGCAATCGGGCATTTCTCAAAATTTATTCCCGAAGGATCAGTAAGGATACAAGCAGAACGCTCCAACATCAACATTGTAACGGCTGCATTTGAGCGTCCCGACGGAAGCATTAGCGTCGTACTATTCAATAGGTGAGCCGTAAATTCGAATTCCTTCCCCCTGCCCGCCACGCCACACTACTGAACCGCTGGAAGCGATCGGGACGCCGCGCCGGGGTGGTGATTTACGAGCGCGACACGTTGTAGCAACAGCGTCTTAACTAGCGGGAGAATTTATCTACACGCGGGATAAGTAGCACTCGTAAAAATTGCATAAAGCCACTAGTGGAGCAGGGCAATTGCAGAGGGGGGGGGGGGGGAAGAGGTGCATCAAAATTCGGTTTTGATCTCTCTTGTATCGTTTCAGTGGAAGGGCGGCGGTGGACGTCACTCTGGTGGATAGTGTCCGGGGCAACATTGTAATCAGTATTCCGCAGCGATCGCTTCACACAGTTGTCTACAAGTGAGCTGCGCCAAGGAGTGTTTAGGTGCAGGACTACGGCAATGGCGAGAGAGAGAGAGAGAGAAGAGGATAGTAATTGAAATTTGTTTTTACGACTGCAACAATCTAGCGTATGATGTGGTTCTAAATAAAACGAAGAAGCGTCTTCCTTGAGAGGCGAAGTGGGCTAAATTTAGTTTGATTGGCCTAGACAGGGGTATGCGCAATCCGCTGTGTGCGATATTCAGATATTCAATTAAAATGTGATTTGCTATCATCTCCTGGCATTTAAACAAATTTTTGGAATGCTTACGACTGCATAGAGAGTGGTTTAGTGGTGTTTGACGTGAGTAAGCATAAATTGTTGCACTAGTTGCATCCGATGTGGTACGGCGGCGGCGACGGTGTTGGTGGCCTTTGGTGGTGGCATTGCCGACAGTGGGTCATTTCAATTAATCTTTTCTTTCTGGTAGAGACATATAAACATTTGAGTTGTGAATAGTTGGTATACAGAAATATAATTACATAGAAAAGTCATGACTTCCTTAATTGTTGTTTGGGATTGAATTTGATAAATCGAGGTGACAAGGTAGGGCGCATGGAGTACCTTGTTCAGCTTGTTCATGGTGCCACCAGTTAACAAGTCGTTGAATTTGTTACCACAAAATATAGGTTATGTTTAATTTCATTATTTGTTTGTTATTGGCTTGAAAAACAAACATTTTCAATGACGCGCCACACATTTGAACAGAAACGGCAGCTATCTCTCCTGCTATATTGGAGCTCATCTAACGCCGCCAACTCGTTGACTAGTGATAAGAAGCCCCATAAAAATGTCTAGATCTTGACAGGACACTTTCTCAATGTAAACGTTCATCGAATTGAGTTCTCAATAAGTCGCCTGAAACCCCCGCTGTGTGGTGAACTTTTACAAAAACCACGTGTCATTAATGACCCATTGACACCACAGTTATTTTTTGTGGATAACGTGGTTTTTCGGATGGATGAAGAGCGTTTTCACCCAACCAATAACGCTCATTCAGGCCGAAGATGATTTTGCTATGATCTTCTTCCAGCATTTCTTGTGACCAATCCGCGTCGCCTTATATGATCGAGTAGCTTTAGTTCTTGAGTTAACTTCATCTTTTAAGAGTGCAGAACAAAATCCTTTCGCAAAATTCGCTCTAGTGTGGTCTACTATGTTCCCCGCCGAACCGAAATCGCGAGGTTTGAATGAACCTTTACTGAAACCTCAATAGGCCACTCCCACCCAATTAGAGCGCTTTCAAATGTCATTAGCTGTCAATTCTTAAATGGCATTTGTTCACTCTACTGGGACAATAATGACCATAAAAACTGGTGTTAACGTTGGGTGCTGTAACCGTCTCGGAATTTTGGTACACAGTTTAATTATTCAGTTTTTTGAGACATGATGCAATGAATTCAATAAAAACTCAATGTTTTGACATGGGTTTAAGGGTACGATCACAGTTTAAGTTCGATGTCGTCAAGCTCCTATTGGAAAGCCGGAATAAAGGTACATTTATAGTTCTGGAAATGGTACATCAGGAAATGGTACATCAGAAACAGCGACCTGCATCGGGTACCTACTGTTCTTGAAGAGATCAACTCTAGCGCCAAAGCACACAAAGAAATACTCATCAGGAGTATGTTCGATAACGAAAACCAACGAAAAATCTTGATATACTTAAATACTAGACAAAAATGCTTAAAACTAGATAAACGAACAATGCTAGATGTATCTTACTGGCCCTTGGCGGGCGCTCTAAGCTAAACTTAAACTTATTCTATGTCTTTCGACCTAAACTAACAACGCATGTATTTAAACAATACATGGGTACTAAATGAAAAATATTAAATTAAGAAAATTAGACAAAAAACTTAATAACCGAACTGTTTTCTTAAAACTTATATACTAACTTACATACTAACTTAAAATAACTTAGACTACCTGAAGCTAAACTAACATACATGTATATATTTATGTATGATTATATACATACCATATATGTATCTGCCCCGGGTCTAAAGGGTTCGACGAGGGAGTTTCCTCTCTCCCCAGCCACCAGAACTTTCGATGTTGTAAAGCAACATCCCGAACATCCCGTCTCGAAACCGACGCGCTGAACCGTAGGAGACCTTCCTCAGCTCGTTGTGCGACGTAACGGTCGTGGTTGAGTCGCCCATCCACAGTTGATCTGGCGATGTGGTAGATGAGTGGCACCGCCTATACGTCTTATATCAGACTGTGCTAGCCTAGATGGAGAAATGCTTCTGCCGTTGTGACGCACCCTTTCGTGGCATAATGAATTGGGGTAGTAAGCCCCCGAGATCAAGTTATTGACCGAGTTCATCACTCTGGCGGTATGCCCTCGAATCAACTTCACTAGGAAATTGTCCCCTCGTATCAGGTTCGCCCTGTTGTCTAAGATCTCATTGGAATAGAATTTTCTGTACTGGGCCTCTGGAGTTCGATAAAGGCAAAGGGAAGCCCTAAGACGAGCCCTCTCGAACAACCGAATCTTTTCCATCAAGCTTGCACTCACGTGAACCACACGGGATAGCCATAGGTGAGCATTGGCCGGATGAGGGCCATGTAGCAGATAACCTTCACCCTCGCATCGAGTTGGCTGTTGTAAAACAGTCTCTTTGTAAGGGCGAAAGCGCTTCGGGCCCTGGCCAGAGCAGCATCTACATGTTTGTTAAAATATAGATACTGGTCTAGCCAGATCCCCAGGTATCTGCCTATAGTCCTTTGCGACACTGGTTGCCCGTGTCGTCCAACAATTGAGAACTTTCGCCAATTCTTTTTCGTATCCGCCGAGGCCCTATACAACGGCGTCCTGAACAGTATGGTTTCCGACTTCTGAAAGTTGATTTTCAAATTCCAATCGTCGCAATCTCTCATGAACGAATCGAAGTCACCCTGCACGAGAGTAGTGATGCCCTCGATCTTTTTGCCTGGTTTGTACACGATCAAGTCGTCGGCGTACGCAATTACGTGAGGAAGAGAACTTATCAGATCGCTCAAGTAAATGTTGAACAGGATCGGCGAATTAACGGCACCCTGTTGGATACCATTTTTGACATCAAAAATACCTGCGGAGGTCACGTTGCCATTCTTGACTAGGAACGTCTACCGGTGAGCATGTTACACAGTAGGTATAGCAGTGGTTTGCTAATGCCCAGCCGATTGAGCTTGTAAAAAAGACCTTATAGCCATACGGTAAAGACAAATAGGTTCATCAGGGTCTATTAGGCATATGCATAAACACACACCCTGAAGTACTCGTCCGTAGGTTGCGGACATAGTTAAGGTAGTGTAAGTTTTATAAGGATTTAGAAAGGCTTAAGGTGGGTTAGGTAATTTAAGATTATAAATAGTCCTTGAAGAGCCAAGTTTTCAAGTTTTCTTGACGAAATGAAATAAACAATAAATACGTCTTCGGACAGAACAAAAAAAAACGATGGTACAGGCCGAAAGGCAATTAGAGTAGACGAGGTTAACTTAGAGCACACGCATAGGGTCAGTAAGTTAGTTCTAAGTTCAAATGTATTGTTAGAGTTAAGCTAGAATTTAACATTTTGTCTAGGATTACAGTCGGACATAGATTAAACAAAATAAAAATGAATTAAATAAAGGAGTATGTTTGCGAGGAAGTAACAAGACTTATTAACTTATAGCTTGAGACGACTGCAACGTAAAATACCCTCAGACTTTTCTAGTCAATCGGTTCAGGGATCAACGAAGTAATCAACGAGATAGTAACAGAGCGACAACAACGAGCGGGAAGAGGCTCGGATATATTTATCGGACATCCAACGATTTGACTGGATTATATCCTATCTCTTTCAGTTTTAAAGAGGTTCGTTATTCCGAACAACCGCAACGACTATACATAATTTGTTTACCTTTTTTTTAAATTCTGAGACAACAGCTAATATTTTCATTTCAGATCTGTTCGTTTTATGTTTCCATTAAAAACGAAAAGACAACCATCAACGATTTCATATTGCTAATTAAATTAAACCCGCAAAGAGTTGTATATTGCATGTCCATAAAATGATGTGACTGATTGGTGCTCAGACGGAAAGTGGCTATAAACTGACAATTTCCACAACAAAAGGCAGTTCAATGAGTGGATGGTACGTTCGCAGTGAAACTGCCTCAGAGCAGTGAAATACTGTTGCAGAGAAATACTTTACAATCCACAAATGCTAGAAAATACGTTCGTAAATACTTTTCAATCAGGAGAGCCATAAATACCTAACTGGTCTGAAATTGTAATTAAGCATTTAGCATTATTTATATTCTTTCTTAAATTCCTCTGCAAATTACGTCTTTATTATGGCAGAAAAGGCGCCCGACATCCAAGTGCGTTGGGTCCCCAAGGTTATCAAACGAAATGACACCCAAGTGAATTTTTCATTTGGAAAATAGGGCGGCGTGAGTGAGCTGAGAGTTATCTAGAGACGGTGTCTAGTCCATGTCATGTTGCCAGAGGGGTCCACATTTCATATAATTCTGTTTTGTGTTTTTAAATTTGCCGTCAACGTATGTGCTTAACGTGCATGTGAGTGAGTGAGTGAGTGAGTGAGTGAATTTATTGTCTCAATAAGTTTACAAAATTCAAGAATGCCTTCCAACGACAACAGGCAGTTATCTCTCCAATACTGGATAAAACCTTGAAGCTGTAGAAGAGAGTCCATGTGAGACGTCGGTTCGCCTTATTTATAACAATTGATTCTGGATTACATGAAAGACAATAGCGACTCTGCGAAGCCTAGAGGCTTTTCTGCAGAAGATTATTCAGAAAAATATTGTTTACACACAAAAGGGAGTAACTCTCGTTATTATGGGAACGGAAATAGGTGAATTCTTGTATACTTTAATAAGTTTAGGTTGTTCAATAGTAAATATTTCTTTGCTTCTTTTTCCCTAGTGTGCACCGGCTGTATATTCAATAGGGAAGTTGGTTGAATATTCTTGGCAAAGGAAAGATGCTTTCTTCCATACGAGTTGTGTATCCTTTCCATTTTCAGAGCCCCATTTGCTCTTTGCCTTGTGTTGACGCCTTGATCAATCGGTTGTTTAAATCGTTGAGCGTTGTACATCTCATTAATTATGTTGTACGGTTAGTACATTCATTAGGACTTAGTTCTGAAGAAAATCTTGAAAATTCTGTTTTGAACCCTTTGGAGCTCCATAATTTTGCTTCAGTACTTCCAACGACGTGTGGTTGCTCAGGTGGTTAAGGGCATATGTCAACTGCCTAAGTCGCATGCATAGGTACTTTATGTGGCAGTCCCATTTAAAGTTGCAGTTAAGATATTGAAACATACTTTGATAAATGGAAAATCAAAATAAATGCTTCAAAGACTCAGACTATCTTTTTTATCAGAAAAAGAAAAGCCTAAGAAACAGGCAAGCAACAGAATAACATTAAATAACATTGAAGTTGATTGGAAGGCAAGTACTAAGTACCTTGGGGTATATCTTGACAAGACACTGACATTCAATCTACATATTCAGAACATAATTAAAAAAGTTAACCTAACTGTAAAAACTCTGTATCCCCTTATAAATCGAAAATCTAAATTAAGCAATTCAAATAAACTAACAATTTTCAAAACGATATTTCAACCAATAATGTTTTATGGTTCACCAGTATGGGGTAAATGTGCTAAAACCCACCTACAAAAACTACAAATTGCACAAAATAAACTGTTAAAAATGATGCTTAACTTGCCATTTTTAAACCAACGAATTACATGAAGTAGTAATATTGAAATAGTTTCAACAAGACTAAATAAATTATTTGACCGGTATTACGCGTCTTGCATTCAGTCTGACAATCCTTTGATTTCGAGTTTGATTAACGAAAGCTGATGTAAATTGCAATTTAAATAACCAGAATTATTCATCTGTGATATCCTTTTCCTGATTATTTATTTATTTACTTATTTATTGAATCATTTATTTATTTATTTATCTATTTATATATTTATCTACCTTCATTTATTTATATCTGTATTATATCTGTATATATTCCCATCTGATTTCAGTATTTTCCCAAGTATTTACCTGTTTATTTATTTATTTTAATTTATTTCGAGTTATGTATCTATATCTATATCGTGTCCCTATATACACTTTATTTAATATATTTTACTATGATTGTTTCAAAATTGAAATCAAGGCAAAACGCCACCTACCCCCTTCTTTCATTTTATCTTAATTTTTTTGTTTTTTTTTTCAGTAGAGGTTTTCATAAACAGCTTTTCCTCTTCAATAATTGATGACATGAACATATTAAGTTTGCAAATAAATATATAGATTGTCAGTAGTAAGGTATTTGAACCAAATCTCTGTAAATTGTGCAATAGTAACTTGATGACAAAACAAAATTTTTGGGCTGAATAAATAAATCTAAATCTAAGTTGCAGTCTACTTCCACTGTATCAATTTATTCTGCGCAGCTATTTGTCTCAGGTGTTTGATGGGACTTGTGCAGTTACTCAAGACTATGGAACTCTATTTTTAATCGACTGTTTACACGTTGATTCTGTGATGGGAGCACATAGTGAATACTTTAAACGGCTAAAAGGGACGATTTTTAAGCTATTATCTTTTTGGCAACACTGGTTTAAACAGCTGACGCACGTTTCGTGTTTTGTTTCACTGTCAATCATCTTCAGTTTGGTCTGTAATTTAACCATGAATCGTCTTACAAACGAACAGCGCTTGCAAGTTATTGAATTTTATCAAAATGCGTGCTCTGTTAAGAAAGTTCATCGCGCGCTTCTTCCATTTTATTGTCAGAAGCTCATTTTTGGCTCAATGGGTACGTAAATAAGCAGAATTGTCGATTTTGGAGTGAATATCAGCCAGAAGCATTGCAAGAGCTACCAATGCATCCAGAAAAAGTCGCAGTTTGGTGCGGTTTATGGGCTGGTGGCATCATTGGACCGTACTTCTTCAAAGACTCTTCAACTCTTCAACTTTTTTTTGCCCAAAATGCAAGAGCTTAACTTGCATGACATGTGCTTTCAACAAGACGGTGCCACATGCCACACAGCACGCGCAACAATGGACTTATTGAGAGGCGAGTTCGGTGAACATTTTATTTCACGTTCGGGACCGGTCAATTGGCCGCCTAGATCGTGCGATTTAACGCCTTTAGACTATTTTTTGTGGGGCTATGTTAGAGCTCAAATCCATACAAACAAGCCCGCTTCAATTGACGCATTGGAAGACAACATTGAAGCATTTATTCGTGAGATACCGGCCGAAATGTTGGAAAGAGTATGCCAAAATTGGACTAAGCGGATGGACCATTTGAGGCGCAGTCAAGGTCAACATTTGCATGAAATAATCTTCAAAAATTAAATTATATGGACCGTACTATCGATTCAAATAAAGATTTCATGCATTTTTCTGAATTTTATGTGTTTTTTTTTTTTTTTTTTCAAAAACTTCCCTATAGCTTTTAAAAAATCGCCCTTTATGTTCATTAATTATAAATTCTTATTATTTCACCACTATCTCCGAGTATGAACTTGATCTCACACCCTGCGACTCCGGCAATTTAAAGATGCATATTTTATCATTTAGTACCCTCCGGGGATCGGTTCCGTCAAAAACAAATCGCTTACAAACATCCTCCGAGTCAGTTGCGCAGACGGCAGTTGTCCCCCGTCGCATCCTCCAGTCGGCTAATGCGATGTAACATAACACACTTAAGTGGTCATATCCGGATGAGTACCCAAACAAGACATCATCCAACCAATCGCTCCTCGCCCACGAAATCCGATCGCAATTTTATGCCTGAAGTACATGGATCCGCTCTTGCGCCGACACCGACACCGACAGCAACCCCGACGACATGGCTGATGTTTCGTTCTCGGGTGTCGGGCCGAATTACCTTCTTCAGTTGCATGGCATGTGTGCCGGTCCCGCTGACGACGGCGCGGCGGTGGCGGGTGTGTAAATCACGATCGTTTAAGATTCAAATTAGGGTGCTGCCGTCGGTAATTGACTTCAAGAAGCCCAAACAGCAGCCGTAGTGCTGTTGATGTCGCTGACAGGATTGAGTCATTCTGGAGTGCGCTTCGAGAGCTCATTAAAGGATGAGAACGGATCTCACAGCCGCCACCGACAGAGGCGGGATGATAGCGCTAAGTGCGAACACGCTTTCATCTCAATGACAGCGGATACATAGGCGGATGGAAATCCGTGGAAAGGAATACTTTCTTTTCAGCATGGGAATGGGGAAAGGGTGATAAGTGGATTTTTATGTATCGCCCAAAGGGGAATGGATTGGAGTGTCACACACATGGACGGCCAATGATGGGGTTAATGCTGTCACATGCTGACGATATTATATGAGAATGCTCGTATGATTGCGTTTAATCGGTCTTTAATAAGCGAACGCCTAATGAAATCGTAAATTAAAAATGATTTGATGGGCAGTAACAACACATCGAAGCACCATATCGTTGCGCTACTTAATGGATTCAACGTCTGCTCTGAGTGGGTTTGGGTTACGGCTTGGTTCGGTTTTTTTTTTTACTGAAATCCGTTGTGAGCGCATTACTCGGCCTGCTGGACAATTGTTAATGATTTCATGTCAGTGCTTACTGGCAGCGATAATAAGTTAATCGTCCGTATTTATTGAATGAGTTGCCTCAAAAGGAAGGCTGCACTCGGTTCCATAAATTTTAGCGGCTTGGCTATTCAAATTGACTGCAATAGAGTCTGACTTCGTGCGATAGCTAGGACTGTGGTAATTTCATATGATACCGAATTAACTACTGGACGGCATGAACTAATTGTTGGCAAGATGGGTCCCGCCTCAGAACAGAATTTAGATTAGTTTGAGCGCAATTCAAATGAATTTGTGAGGTATTTTCGAAAAATTGTTGAAAATGAAGTGGTTTCTGTGGATTTTTGCAGGCCATCATGCTCAAAAAAAAAAAACTCTATCTCGTCTCTTATGACGAAAAACTGGGAGAGTCTTGTTTTACAAACATCTCTTGATCACCAGCAAAATCGTTAACCATGGACAGTACGAACAGGTGCTGGGTCCAGACTATAAGGTGGATGCATGGGGACCTTCCAACCCAGCTGCCGGAGCTTCTGGCGAGTCGCTATCGATCTGTGCAACCTGGCATTGTCCCGATGCAACACAATTCCTCTCCTATGAACCAAAGCTGGCCTCTTCTGAGCGATTGCCTCCTTCAGGCAGCCCAATTGTTGACAATCCGAATTAAGAGTTGTGCCGTAAAATATTAGCTCTTGGCAGAGGATTTCCTGCCAACCCCACCAACGACACAGGAAGGCCTTCCTGGTTTGGCCACCGTTTGCGCCGACTCACTGCTATTCGACCACGATCATTTTTGCTTGAAGTTGTCGTACTAATTCACTTTTCGTCACTGGTCAGCATTAGCTTCAAAAATTGGTCGTTATTGTTGCAGTGATTCGCCGATGGAAACTTTGTCCGTCAGGTTTTTTGGCACTCGGTTGTGACCAATGAACAAAATGGATCCAAACGGTTGTTTTGCAATCTTTAGCTTCTGCGCAATCGAAACAGTTTATCGACATTTTCGACAAACGGCCTCCCAAAACGTGAAGTGGTTTCTTTGATATCGAAATTACCGGAACGGAATCGTTGGAACGAAAACTGCGTATGATTTAAACATGTAGACGCTGCTCTGGCCAGGGCCCGAAGCGCTTTCGCCCTTACAAAGAGACTGTTTTACAACAGCCAACTCGATGCGAGGGTGAAGGTTATCTGCTACATGGCCCTCATCCGGCCAATGCTCACCTATGACTGTCCCGTGTGGTTCAATGTGAGTGCAAGCTTGATGGAAAAGATTCGCTTGTTCGAGAGGGCTCGTCTTAGGGCTTGCCTTTGCCTTTATCGAACTCCAGAGGCCCAGTACAGAAAATTCTATTCCAATGGGATCTTATGCAACAGGGCGAACCTGATACGAGTGGACAATTTCCTAGTGAAGTTGATTCGAGGTCATACTGCCAGAGCGATGTCGGTCAATAAATTGATCTCGGGGGCTTGCTACCCCAATTTATTATGCCACGAAAGGGTGCGTCACAACGGCAGAAGCATTTCTCCATCTAGACAAGCACAGTCTGATACAAGACTTAAATGCGGTGCCGCTCTTCTACCACATCGCCAGATCAACGGAGGATGGGCGACTCAACCACGACCGTTTCCTCGCACAACGAGCTGAGGAGGGCCTCCTCCGGTTTAGTACGGCGGTATCCAGGCGGGACATTCGGGATGTTGCTATGCAGCACCGCAAATTTTGGTGGCTGGGAAGAGAGGACACTCCGTCTTCGAATCCTTTCAACCCCGGTTATAAAGGGTAGTTCAGACTCCCGTATTGGGAGTTCAACTAGTTTTAAGCTTTTTTGTCTAGTATGTAAGCTGTTAGGAATTAAACAATGAAAATGGATTAAAAAAAAACGAAGACTGCGTATGGTTTACTGTTTCAGTATCAGCGTCATAAATGTCTGTCGAAGAAAAGCTGTAAAATATGACGTCTTTCCAATTTGCTAGTGTCCATCTTTGACGTGCGCTAGGTTAGGTTAGGTTGAAGTGGCTGACTGCAGCGCAAAGGACAACAGACACACTTAGGCCAAGTATAGGCCTATTGTGTTACCACGCGGATCTTGGGATACGTGTTCCGCAAACCAATTAGCGCTTTTAATAATTCTAATCCTGCTCAGTTCAGCCAGTTTATCGAAAAAGTGGGCCCCCAGAAGTCTGAAGACGAGAGAGCACTCCAGATGCATAGCAAGTGTTCAAGGGTTTCTTCTTCGTCCTCGTTCCTGCAGCTTCTACAAAAATCATTGTAAGAAAGGCCTTGTCTAGGGGCATGAGTTGCAATGGCGCAATGGCCTGTTAGAACGCCAAAAAGAGATCTCAGATTCGACGTGCGCTCACACAAAACAGTTTTTTATCTCTCTAAGGGCATTTGGTGTGGTCCTATCGAGAGATATCTGTTTTGGCGGAAAATTGATTGAACGTCATTTCAAATCACTTCAACTCGTTGGAAACGGCCTGTTGAGACTTCAGGAAGAAGTCATCCAATTTACTCGATTTCGGTGGAAACGTGATTTTGGCTCTTACAACAAACACTGTGTCAGTCGAGTCAGTCGGCATCAACTGACTGGTTGGGCGGAGCACTGTGGGGTATTTTACCTCAAAACATGGCATAAGCCGATTTTTTTCAGAAAAAAAAGATTCAGATAGGATATCGGAAAAAATACGAAGTCAATCTGTCAAACAAATTGGCCACAGTGACAAGTTGTGTGTTTTTCGTAGATCACGTGAGCTATGTATTTTCGGAATAATAAAAAAATGTTGAATGTGAACCACACCTAAACGTCAAGTTTTTTCTGCATTTCATTTGACATTTCTCAATTTGTACCATGGAAAGATACACAATCCAGCAACGCGTTAAAGTTATTCAGGCTTATTATGAAAATGGGCGTTCAAATCGAAATGCATATCGTGCACTTCGTGATTTTTTCGGTCAATTTAATCGTCCAAATGTGCGTACAATCGGAAAAATCTTGCAAAAATTTTAGCAAACCGGGTCTGTAGGAGATGTGAAAACAAGAGTACATGCTCGTACAGCTCGTACTGCAGAAAATATTGCTGCAGTTCCCGTTCTGAAGAACCGTCCACCTTAACCCGTCGTCGTGCCTAACAATTGCACCTCTCACGCTCGTCGTTGATGAACATTATGCGCAAAGACTTGCATTTAAACGCTTAGAAGGTGCAATTGACTCAAGAACTAAAGCCTCTTGACCATTTCAAGCGTCGTCAGAATGGTGGCAAGAAATGGCAACAGTGGATGATCAATTTTCGAAGAAAATCATCTTCAGTGATGAGGCACATTTTCACCTCATTTGCACCTACCGCATTTGGGCGAATGATAATCCAAGAGTGATTGTCGAAAAACCAATGCACCCACAAAGAGTGACTGTTTGGTGCGGTTTATGGGCTGGCGGCATCATCGGGCCGCATTTTTTCCAAAATGGACCGGCCAGGCAATTACTGTGAATGGTGTTCGCTATCGTGAAATGATCACGAACTTTTTATTGCCCGAATTGGAAGATATGAATGTGGGCGATGTGTGGTTTCAACAGGACGGTGGCACTTGCCACACTGCTAACGAAACAATCACTTTTTTGCGCGACAAATTCAATGGCCGTGTTATCTCACGTGGTGGCGATGTCAATTGGCCGCAAAGATCATGTGATTTGACACCGTTGGATTCTTTTCTTCGGGGTTATTTGAATGAAAAGGTGTACGTCGATAAGCCGGCAACAATTCAAGAGCTAAAGGATGGGATAATTCGGCACATTAACTGCATAGAACCTCAATTATGCTCCAGCGTCATCGAACATTTGGACCATCGGATGGAGGTGTGCCGCCGAGGTCGCGGCGGCCATTTGGCCGATATTTTGTTCAATACCAATATTATCATAATAAAAAGAAATGACAGTAATTTCCTAAATAATTTGTGTTTTATTCAAAATCAACATCGGCCCTTAAAATTTAACCACCCTTTACAAGTATATACTTTTAAAAAAACTCTTAATTAATTTCTCTTAGGAGAAGTCGACCGGGACGGGACCGAAGTTTGTCTGATTTCTCATTCAGACAAGCTGCAGTTGGCGGAAATTGCTTACTCAGGTGTATCCCACGCCTAGTTCATTTTCGCGACCAGGCTGAGTCGAGAACGGTGTAGGTTTTCAACAAAATGTTGACAGTTTGTCTGAAGTGTCGAATGAACACGGTTTCCTTCAAACTTCAGATTTTCACATTTTTGCATGGTTTTCCGCCTTCAGGGAAGGGAGATTAAGAGCATTTTTTCAAGGCGCAATCTTTATGGACACCCTTTCTTCATTCATCTCGGAATTTTAGGGTAACTGGCAAAAAAAAAAAATCGTTGGCTTTTGTAAAAAACAATTTAAAGACTTTATTGTTGAAATTAACACTGTTTGTCTGGTTTCGACTTCGTTTAAAATTTGTTTCTGGCGACCCGTTTCATTTGCTGGCTGACAATAGAGTGAGTTACGATTAGAGGTTTTTTTTTTGATGAAAGGATAGGCCACCTCTCATTTGTCGATCAACCAGAGGCGGGCTTCTATATTCGCATATCTTCCTCTATCCGCGAAAATGATCTCTACGACATATAGTATGCATTCCAAGTCCTGAGACAAAAACATGTCTTTGCACATGTTGGTCGTGGGTGAAAATATACATCAAGTCAATTGCATTACTTAAGACAGCAAGGACTAGACAGTTAGTGGCCGCCGTGGAGTAGTCCTAGGTTGGCCGTCTAGGTTCAACTTTCGACAAGAGCAACCATCATAATTCATGTTTCCACCTCTACCAAGTCACTGAGAATGCTTAGAGTGTATCAACTGTCTGGAGACCCCTTCACAGACATCGCTCGAATTCGAATTCGGCTTAAAATCAGGTCCCTACCACCCGTGGAGTAGCATCACAGACACTACGAGTGGTTGCTGTCCACTGGCTGTAGAGCCCGGAAGAAAAAAACAACTTCGCAACACGTACAAATGATGAAACTTTATGGGTCTTCTCATGTAGTAACTAACGTTTCATCTATTTTGCGGCATACCCCGTCATCTTTCGACTATTCACCGTTTGGTGCCTACATTCGTTCAATGAACAATAAGCCAACAACTCGTACGTTAACGAAACGACAGATCGTCGCTGTTCATGGAACTGCGGCAATCAATTCGGACGTTCTGCCTTTCACTGACTTGGGACTAGATGCGAAAAAATCCAACTGGTGGCGAAGAAAATGTGCAAACGACTACAGGCAGAGCAGTGAGATCGCCGACTGGCTTTTTAAGCGGACCCTGTTCTCTCCGACAGGACTCATTTCCGAAATATTCGAGTACGTACACAAGCCAAACTGAGATGATAAAGTAATCCGCTCGAGGTCAACCCCGTGACTATGCATTCGCAGAAGCCACTGTAAGGACGTGTAGGCTAGCGACCTCATCGGTCAACGCTTCTTCAAAAACGACGATAGTATTGGCATCAACAGCGACATAGCTCAATGAGAACTTAAATTCGTTGGCCAACTGCATAAATTGGGAGTGAACGTGTGGGGTCCATCAAGTCCCGGAGCGATGCCACAATCCAAATTTGCTTTGAGAGCAGGGTTACCGTGATTGTGCGTTAGTCTATTTCTAGTCGGGTTTCCATCGTAGGCTTATACCACAAGCGACCAGTAACCGCCTGGGCTAAGCGCACACACCAACTTAGCAATGCCAACATATTTCCTTGCGTAAAATATCTCCAATTCTCGATCGACCTTACCGAACCTAGGATGTTTGGCACGCTTCATGACTCTGTTAAAACCACATACCGCCGGTATTCACATCATTGAGTTTTGAAGAGGGACGATGTGGAAGGCTCAGAAAACTACAACAGTAATACCGTACAAGGCCTCGTTGCCTACGACTTTCCATCTAAACAAAGAGGTATAAATCCTCGCATAGGCTGACGGTCCAAGTTCCACCCACGAACACAGTGTCTTCAGATTTCCAGACCAGATGTGCTCGATCAGCATGTGCGCGGAGCAATTGATGCAAATCCTCAAGAAAGACGAACAAGAATTCGGTGCTTCCCCAGTAAGCATCGCCCAAATTGAACGACTTAATCCTTGAAATATTATCAAGAATTCAGAATTCTGTTCCCTCGGGCCAGCGCACCAAGAACAACATGTCACGCCCAATTAAGTTCGCCGAACAAATTACACCGAAAGACAAAATGAATGATCACTTCATTTTCTCACTCGCGCTACGTCGTTGCCATGAATGACTGGCCTGACCACGGTTGGGTGCAAAATGCGTACAAGATTTCCGGGTGCGCTGCCTAAAAATAGCGACAACAGGATTTCTGACTAGCGAGGGAGTTGTAGGGAGCCTCTTGAGCGTGCGGCGCGCAGGATCGATGGAAATGATTTATGCGCTTCCGTTTCGTTTTGGGTAGTTTTGCTCTGGTTATCGGACCGAAGGCATTTGTCTCAATTATATCTGTGAACTGGGATGGTTCTTTTTCTTCTTGTTGTTATTTTGCTCTCCAATTCTCGTGTTAGACAATTTGTAGGAATTTGAGAAGGCAAGTCACGGTTGTATGGTGTTTTGACATTTCCTAATGAAGCGACATGCCGGATGACAAATTGAGAATGGGAAAACTGGGCCGGCAGGAACAAGCATTCCGTGGAGGTAACTAAATGCTGCATGTCTGAAGTTTCGTCGTTTTGTCAAGACATTTCCCTCGGGAGACAGTCTGAAGGTTGAGGATGATTTATCAATATGTTGTCTAGTCAGGGTCAGGGCAGAGACTTCTGTGGAACGAAGAACACTGAGCAGTTCCTTAGGGATCGTGTCAGCTCAGCAACACACATCCACCCACTCGTATCGAACTGGCATCGAAAAGGCGAACCGTAATTGACTCAAGTAAACTTAAACTGCTGTCAGAACTAAGCGATAAAAAGCCAGAATTATCGTCAACATTTTAAAGTTGCTTACTCAAAATTCCAACACCAAATACCATTTACGCACGTAATGAGTGCTTGGTTTCATACCCCCCTGAGTAAGCAAGAATGAACGAAACTTAACGAAACTGCGCGAAGTGGTTTTCAGATGATACCATAGATTGCTTGGGTTGACTTGAGTCTGTCTACGTTCATTGTGGTTGGGCCTTAATACTTTTGTCAACGGTATAGCCAATTGTACACGTAGAAGAGCCCTTACAGAGCACGGCTGTACGTGTGTATTGCCATTAGATTAGTCCCTGTGACATTCCATCAAGCAGAAAATTAAAATGAAAAACTGATTTCGAATAAACACCACCCTCTTTATTTCGCCTTCCAAAAATGTTCACCCTGTCATGTGTGGAGAGGGCTTATCTCCACACTCAGTGCACGCTGACAGTCAGCGGCTAACAGTAAAACCCCGACAACAGAGGCAGAAAAACTGACACTTTGACAGATGCTTCTCTGCTACCAAATACTGTCTGAACCTTCAAATCCAGTCATTTGCAAAACACAAAAGTAAGTGAAAAGAAAAATGAACAATCTGAGAAAACTTCGACCGGATCTTGCAAAGAAGTCAGAAGAGCGGAACGGCGAAGTGCCCAGCCGCGTGATGGACGACATCGAAGTGTTCAGAAAGTGGGTGAAGGAACAAAATCACTTGATGGCCCGCATCGACGATCAGTACCTGGTGTGTTTCCTGCGTTGCTGCAAATTCGATCTAGAAGCCGCCAAGAACAGACTCGATGCCTTGCTCACATGCAGGACTGTCTATTTCGATCTGTTCTTCAACTGGCGCGTAGACAAGCGAACTTTGGAGATCGTACAGACTGGGTAAGGTTGAGGCATAGGCACGCCATCTGTTGATACACGCTCTTCGGTTCTTCCTGGTTTCAGGATTAATCTGGTCCTGGAGGACCCATTGCCATACAGTGGCCACCGGCTCTTCATCACTCAGCTGGAGCACTTCGATCCGAAAAAATATGGTTACCTCGAGGTTTTCAAGGTGCTGTTCATGTTGTTTGAGTTGATGGCGTTCGAGGACGACTACACGTCCATCAATGGCGTCGAGTACATCCTCGACCTCGCGGAATGCAACGTGCAATGTGTAGGTCGGCTGGACGCGGTCTATGTGAAGAAAATCTACAACTACATGGCCGTGTGTGTTCCCTTTCGGCTGGTGCGCGTGCACGTAATCAACATGAAGAAAGAGTTGGAAGTTTATCACAATTTTGGCAGGAACATACTGCCGGCACAGTTGCCCTTCGAACTGATGGTCCATGAGGACATGAACAGCCTCTACGCGCAGATTCCCCAGTTCGCCCTCACCGTCGAGTACGGCGGCCAGAACGGAACCATTCACGAAATCATAATGGAGATAACTCTGAAGATGGAGGAGCACGTGGCCTACTTCGAGCGCGATGTCTACTACAAGAGCGTCGAGAAGAACCGCCCGGGACCAATCACAACCCTGCAGGTGGACTTCTCTGCCGAACGGAGGCGCAAGAAACACGAAGTCTTCTAAAATGTTAAATATCTTTTATTCAATCATTTGCTTACATGTATGTATCTAAATATATAGTTCACAAAGTAAATAACTAGCTCTACATGTTTACACATAAATTAAAAGTATCTATGTACGTCTTTAGTTCTATGGAAATTTTATTGCTAAATCGTAAAGTAAAGTAGTCCCTAAATGTCTAGCCTGGCACATGAGATTGACTGCATGACTTAAGCCTAAATTGTGTCTAGATAAGAAGAAATAAAGTGTGAATGTGGTATTCTTGTGCTTTATTTTGTATAACGCGTATCCTGCTAGGGGCTAAGTGAAATGAAATTAATTCCTTTGCGTGCGCATTCTCATTCATGGATCCCTGGACATCTATACTTGAGTTGTACACTTCTGTGCGAACGATTGATTGAGCGAGGACGACGACGATGATGCACTGCTGGTGGACGACGGCGCTTTGTTTATACTTTGCACTATCAGATTGAGGCATTCTAAGCTGGAGCCGTTCACTGAAGACGTTGAATCGAATTCTGAAAAGACAAAAGCAGACGGGGGTTAACGCATGGGTAAAAGAAAAAAAAAAGAATAATTATAATATGAGGGGTTCTACGGCCTAAAGTGAACCTGACGTAGCTTCTACAACAACTACTCGTGTTGTTTGGGGGAACTACCCAGACTCTAAGAAGCTTGTGAAGATTTTGATTCTCAGTTGTGGTCTCAGGAGTTCTACAATGAGCCAGGAATTCAGAAAGTTATTTGTCCTGCCGAGAATTGAGCCTAGATACCGTAGGTTCAAGGGTGCAGGAGTGTACGCAAACATAAACCAACAGGCCAACAAAAAAAAAAACAAAATTAGAGAAATAATATTCAATTTGAGATATTCTTCGCAAAAATTTGAATGGCTATGAATACAATGCGTTTCCTCGTTCAGTCACATGGAATATGTACGCCCCCTGATGGGTCAACCTACAAATCCCATATTTAGGTTGAAACTATACATTCGAGTTGAAGAACCAAAAATCTGTACTAAAACGTTCGTTAAAACTAGACAGAGTATAGACAAAACTACAATTGACTTACGTAAACTAAAACGTGCGTCAGAATCGCGCGAAAAGAGGCCAGAAACGTGGAATTTCGTCACGAACCTACTTGATTCTGGAAATTTACGCAAAATTCCAACACTATCTGGCATTTAGGTACGTAGAGAGCAATTGACTTCGCTCCGACTTGACTATAATTTTTTCCTATCGACTATAATAGGCATGAGGCAGCATGAGCTAGTGTCAAACGCGCATCTCGAGTGAGCGAATATACCTACACGTATGAGGCAAACTATTTTGTCGCTTATGAAATATTTCGAAAACTTCGTTAAGCATATGTGAAGCTGATAGCTAGCATATTCTGTGCACAAACCACACAAATGTGGCCAGATCAACTGTGGATGGGCGACTCAACCACGACCGTTCCGTCGCACAACGACCTGAGGAGTGTCTCCTCCGGTTCAGCAAGTCGGTTGCGAGGCGGGATGATCGGGATGTTGCTTTGCAACATCGAAAGTTCTGGTGGCTGGGGAGAGAGGGAACTACCTCGTCCCGTACCGGCACCCGGGGTAGAAAGGGTAGTGCATATCCCCGAATGGGGGAGTAGTCGGTCTCTGCCTTGCAGTGGATTAGGTGTATGTTGTCTGTATGTATGTCTATCCGCAGCATCCTATGGCCGACTTACGCACATTAGGGTAGTTTTAGTGTTAAGGTAGCTGTAAGAAAAAGAAAGGCTCTCCAACTCAAGGCTCTCCTGGCAAACAAAGACACTCCTCTCAAAACAATTGAAGGGCTTATTGCATTAACATGATAGTCCACAAAAGAAAAATACTGAGAAAAGAATTTTTCTATGCATCCATCTCGCCCCGTTTAGGACGTAGGGGCAATTTTAGAAAAAAATTACTTAAAATGGAAAATTCATCTCGCCCCGTCTAGAACTTAGGGGCAGTTTTATAAAATACTTAAAATGCAAAAAAGTTATTAAACAGTAACGAACAACAATATGCAATTCGAAAGCTAGAAATTTGTTCTTTAATATAAAATGTACACCCAATTATTCATTTGAATAGTTTTTGAATACGTCGCATTCAAACTCAAATTGTTGATAAAATGTTAAAATCAATATATTTTCAAAATTGTGCAATGATGTTCTACATTGGCTTTGGGCGACCAATGCTTATATCAATTCTGTATCGGACACGAAAAGCCGAATGGTTTTATGTCTTCTAGTTTTTGAGAAATTACTACTTTTGCTTTGTTTACGTACCTCTTCCTGAAGTAAGTGAATTAGTAATAGGTTAAGTGCTGGCAGACGTCCGTATCAAAAATGTTCTTAAGTAACAGTACCTACATCAATACTTTTCGTAAATAACAGTACCCGGGTGTAACGCTTAGCGGTGTTAAATGATTTAAACTAACTTTCCCCAGGCGGCACACACAACTTCGTTGCTCCGCTCTGGGTGCTTTTCGCCTGGCAGGAGTCTATATCAACAGTATAGTATAGTACTTCTTTGTAAGTGTTGCCGTTGTTTTTTAATATATTTGTTTCATTTTTTTTTTTCTAAAATTACCAATAACTCCTAAACGGGGTCCATATCATTTCGTCCATCCATTGTCAAAAAATTGCTACTTTTTATTCCCTCTACAAAATACGGTTGACATATCTGGGCGCCAAAGTTAGTGTACTCGTGCCGAAATATATAAAATATGCTAAAATAGGGTAATAATCAGTTGAACTTCTAGCTATTTTTATTACAAAAAAATAACTTGTTTGTAACTAAAATTTCTTCAATGGAGAAAAAAATAAGGAAATTCATTTAAAAAAAAAATTTGTAATCCCTATCCTGTTCTTCCATATTTGTTTATGTAAAAAAGAAACAACTTCAATGTTACAAAAGTAAATTCTGTAAATTCCGTGTATCCAAAAAGAGAATTGTTAGCTGGGGTGTTCCTGAGTGCAATGCAAATCAATTTTTGAAAATCATTTTCAATATATGTCGTGACCGCAGTCAATTTTTGAAACAAAACGTGGCACATCATGTTGTTGCAATGACCCCTTCAATTAATGCCAGCCGCTCCATAAATCCCTCCCGAGAATGCAACAAATTCCCTCGAGTTCATTCGCGTTTCTAAAAGGGTCCACAATTTATCTATGCACTGACTCACCTGATATTGGAGTGTATCTGTCCGATTCCTTGTTGAAATGGTGTAGCTTCTCACGAAAATATGAATCTGTGTATGCGTGCTGAAAATAGAAAAAAAAATATGTCTTTTAATACAGTTCACCAAGATGCCGCTAATTACAAAGTCCCTTTCAAGCCCCATGCACAGCGCCCTCTTGACAATTTGCCAGCGCTTGTCACTCAGATGAGAAAGAACAAGGGTTTTGTCATTGTCTCTCAGGACAATGTGTTTCCTAGTTGAAGTCCAAGGCACCAAGAATTCCCAGTCCCCGATCAGCGCGCACTGAGACCAATTAAATCTTACTGAACCGCACTAGCACCAGCCAGGAATGATCTATACACTCTTATTAGTAATTAAATTAATTTGCAGAAATTACTGAAATTCACGGCAGACATTCCCAGACGACGCAATCACTCGAAAGTGACCAGGGACGGGAGGCGGAATCGCATTCACTGGTCCGTGTGTACGTGCGTACGTGTCGGAGGGAACGCAGTGTCGTAGCGCTTTCCCAGGATCCATTTGTCATGCGGCACGACACTTAATCATTTCTGCTCCGCGGAACGTTTTGTCTTCTTACATGGGGTGAGGCACTCAACAGCTTCGGCAGTGATTCTGGGAGGTTTGCGATCATTACGGAGTGCAGTGAGCACTTAGCACTTTGTAATGATCATGCGGAACATGCTGCTGCCATTACTGGAGCTACTGCGAGGAGCACGAAAGGATGCACGAGTCTTAAAGTATTACCTACTCGGGACGGGAGATGTGTACATGTGGTACTGCAACGAGAAGTGGAATTCACTTCAGAGAATAGCGATCTGTGCTTGAAGTCATAAATCTTACGCTTGGCCGGAGCGGCACATATGGAGGATTTAGAATGTGTGTACAACGTCGTGGTGATGTCTTAATTCCTCCGCAAGGAGCATTAACACGCTCTTGGAGCATTTCTTATTTTTTGCTTTATAATTTGTGTGTTTTATTGAAGCTCTTATTGGGAAGTCGGCGAGGTTTGTATTCGATTGCGCAATTGGTCCTGACTTCGAGTTCGGTTGGCACACGGTGCTCCTGGAAAATGCTGAAGAACTAGAGATCGACTCTAACCATTCGTCGATTTCAAGGCCGCATTTGACTGCGTGAATAGAGACTAGAAGCTACACTCTGCGAACTCTACTTTTGTGATCTCAGCCAAACTCATCAGTTCATGCGGGTCGACGATGGAAAATTCCTATCACTCCAACAAGGAGGGTAACTAACTCACTGCGACGGTCGATGTCAAAAAAGATTTCAGACAAGTCGACGCGCTGCCATGTGACTTCTTCGACATAGTTCTTGAGAAGATCATGGCAACAGCCCAACACTGGAAGCACGATCCTACAGAAGTCATATGCGGATGACAACGACATGATAGGCCCGTCACTGAGACATTGGCTAGAATTCAGACTTGGCAGTGATCGCAGGGAAAACGATGTATGTACATGCTGTTCTCAAGATAGGTAAGACATCATCACAATGGACAGCCATAACTTCGAGGTATGCAAGGGCTAGCAACATCAGTACTGAGATCAAACGTCCAACAACTCTTGTCAACCGCTGTTTCTCTGGGCGCAAGAGGCAATTCAGGGCCCTCGCTGGAAGGACCACCATCCCCGGGCTGCTCGACGGTGCAGATGAAGAAGTCATTGTTCTTCGAGAGAAAAGACGAGGAAAAAGTTCAGCGTGCGATCTTTGATCACGTTTGCGTTGAGGCCATCTGGAGGAGAAGGGTCAATAATGAATTGTACAGTGACAGACGAGCGTCTACGGATCCAACTCCTGAGGTGGCTGGGCTGAGGGCGCATGACCAAAGTGTCGTAGCCTGTGGAACAACCCAGCGTCTAAGGTGACACAAGTGAAGAATGACCTCAATCATCCCCACAAAACTCGTTGTTTGATGCACAGGTGCACCCGGACGGTGGCGCCGCTCAAAGAAGAAGAGGATCTGACATAATTTAGAGGATCTTAACATAAATTTAGACTCGAACCCCACAAAGTAGAATTTTTCCATGTCGTTGTCGTTTGTAAATACCCTCGAGGGCTCATTAGATACGCGACTTCATTGGCTCTAGTCACAGCTAGCTAAGAACATTCCGAGCAAAGGCAGACGTGCGTCCCAAATTTGTGGTTTGTCTAACGTCGTCTAATCTCCCGAATGTTATATATAGATCACTGCGGTCATAACATATGCATTTAGTGGGACGGATCAATGGATTATCGAACTCTCAAAAACTTGGCCAACATCGTGGCATTTCAGGTGTTCGCTGTGCCGTGTGCACGTTCGCCAGGTTCACTGGAAACCGAATGGGGGACACGTCTCGAATACTTTACGCGATTCACTTAACAAGTTGCTTCCCCTCAAAAATTGGTAGAATTAGTTTAACGCCCACTCCACCGTCACAATCCGACGTGTCTCCAAAATCATTGATTTCCAAGCAACATCGGACAAATGAGACGTATTACATCATTTCGCCGCGATCGCTGCATTCCAAACGTTGGATTTCCGCAATTTGTATTAATAGTGCGACACGCACAACTTACGCCTCCGGCCAATTAATCAAATGCATATCTGGAAAAAGAATCCCACTCCGTCCAGAGAGCGAGGAGTGCAAGCGCACGCACATACAGCACCATTCATTATGTGCAACGAACAAATTTGCTAATTTACCATAAACACTTGTGGGGTTGGTGGTTGTGGTGTGGTTTTGATTGGATTCTGGCCAAATGCCACAGAATCAAAAACCCCTGAATCCACAACATTAAAACCTTGTGCAGGCTGCTGCTGCGAATGCATGTGTGCCTTGTGCAGCGCGTCGCCAGCTCCACCGCCGCCGCTGGCGGGTTCCCCAAAACACATCAGATGTCATGCGTTCCTATGATTCGTGAGGGATTCGAAGGCAATCGAGATGACGGTGGCTATTAATAGGCTCAAGTCACAGGGCGAGTCATTAAAATTGAATTCCAAACGAAAAGACATAAAATCAAGCATCCGAGCATCGCAGCATCCGAGTATCCGAGCATCATCTCAGCCAACAAGAAGCGATTTAAATTTAATTATAAAATATTCACTGCCACATTGTTTCGAGTTTGCGCGACAACCCTAGCCGTAGCTGTCACTTTGATCTGCATATGTCACCCTGTCTGGCACTTCTGGGATTACACCTCTCTCTCTCTCACTCTGTGTGTGTGTGTCTTTCCTTCCACTGTGCCGTCGAGTGTTAATTGCATTCATTGAGAGACTTAGGCGACTTTAGTTGACGCGGTTGTTTCGAGGAGAAAAATTATTAATTTCACTTTTCGGATCAATTAATCGAGGCTGTTGGTCTGTGCCACGCATTCGCGCTAATGGAAGGGATTTTCAATTCGTTTGATGTTCATGATAAGACGGATGGCAGCGCTGGAATGACTGAACACCACTAACGAAGAGTCTCCGAAAAAATATGAATTTTCGAGTTTTTTGTTGGCGAAGATGATGAAAACAGCGACCGGTGTAGCCACGAGTTGACAGTCACCCGACCAGCGGCTACATGGAGGTCTTTTATTTATCATTTATTTTATAACGTTTTTAATTGATCGCGACACAAATGATCCCAGAAGATTTATGACACGCACCGCGACGAGACACATGCTAGTTAATATCGTGAATTTATTTGATCGGTTTCTCTTTGGATCACTTAACGTCAAGAACATTCTAAGCAGTGCTTTTTGTTCGTCCTCAAAATTGAAATGGCAGACATAGACTACTTGTCATTGGAAGTGAGGCTGAACGCGAATTCCTTTGGCAGCCATTTTCTAGATGGGCCTACTTGTACTCTGGTCAGCTTACTCAAGTGGAGGTAAACTGGCTGATAAACTGCGATGGAAGCTGGCAAATGTTTCATGGCTCATACAGGATGCGTGGAGTTACTTTCAACATCCATGTCTGTCATATTTGACATTTGTAGACTCTTTAATAAATCACTATGAATATGATCAGTTGCAGTAGCTGCGAACTTGTCCGAGAGGAATTTTATTTTTGTGGTAGCTTTCAAGGAACCACTTTGATTAAGTTTGAGGTTGAATGAGGTTGAGTCAGACAGGTACCTGTTAAGCATGAGCACGATTCAGAAGTTCTCAATCCTGAGACTCTCTCATCTTGCTGTATCAGTGACATGCCGCAATACAGTACGTTCAGCGTAGTAATCAGACCGTAAATACTTGCGACTGATTACTGATTACTACGCTGAAACTCAGAGCTCTGATTTGCAGACAGAAATTAAGTATTATAGAGATGTCCAAATTCACAGCAGATTGAACCCTAGTCCATGGACGAATTTCCGAGGCTTTTAGACAGTTATTCATGAATTTTTGACAGTTATTCACGAAATAACGTAAATGCCGTTCTGTGATTAGTCAATTTGCTTTAGAAACGATATAAAAAAGGGCTTTCAAAAATGTTAAGAGGCAAGACAGGTAGAAGTTGGGCATCTCTATCATAATTCATTTTTGGTTGCAGATCTGGAAATGTCAGCTAAAATTATTTCATCGATTGCGTAGAAGTTGAACCAGAAGTGTCCAGTAGATCCCTTCGATTTAGTTGCAAAACAAATATTTATGGGCAAACCCATCTCACACAGTGCAGTATTTGGAATTGTCGGGAGTGGTATTTGAGGTGTGTGGTTTGTGTGCTTTCAGTACAACAATTTATATTCAGCACGAACGGTAGAGATGATTTCGATCCATCGGGGTCTAACTATTCGTGCGGTTTGAGAGGAGAGATGGCGTAACTTGTATTATTCCATTGGAACATGCGTTGGAAAGCTACTGCCGTTGTACGTCATTTCAGTATATGTCATTCATTTGAAGCGTAAACAACAATCTTTTCTTTCACTCAAATATGTCGAACCTTGTGCCTGAAAAAGTGTTCTTGCGGGGAGTTCTTCTCATTGCTTTAATATGAAGAAAACTGCTGCCGAAAGTCATCGTATTATGCTGGAATTTTATGGTAAGCATGCACTAGCTGAGCGAACGTCCCAAAAGTGGTTTGCACGATTTAACAGGTGATTTTGGCTTGGTAGACGATGAACGTCCTGGGCAGCCAAAAAAGTTTGAAGACGAAGAACTGGAAGCATTACTCTATGAAGACTGTTGCCAAACACAAGAAGAGCTCGCAGAATCTTTGCGTGTCACTCAAGCAGCCTTATCAGAACGTTTAAAACCAGCTAGATATATTCAAAAGCAAGGAAGTGGGGTTCCACATGAACTCAAGCCGAGAGACGTCGAAAGGCGGTTTGGAACGCCACAAAAGGAAGTAATTTTTGCATCGGATTGTTACTGGTGATGAAAAATGGATCCATTACGACAACCCCAAGCGCAAAAAATCATATGTGAAACCCGACCAGCCGGCCAAATCAACGGCAAACCCGAATATCCATGGCACGAAGGTAATGCTCTGTATTTAGTGGGATCAGAAGGGTGTGCTGTATTATGAGCTGCTAAAACCGGGTGAAACTATCAATGGACAACGCTACCGAACACAATTAATCCGTTTGAAGAGAGCAGTAGCCGAAAAACACCCGGAATATGCGATTAGACACGAGGCAATAATTGCCCATCCTGACAACGCTCGGCCCCACGTTGCTATTCTGGTTAAGAACTATTTGGAAAAGAGAGGATGGGAAGTCTTACCCCACCCGCCTTATAGCCCAGACCTTCCCCTTCCGACTACCATTTGTTCCAGTCGATGGAGAACGCCCTCAATGAAATACGGTTCATATCAGAGCAGAATGTCAAAAATTGGCTTGATTATTCTTTGCTGCCAAGCCGGCAGGATGTGGGATGGGATCCACAAATTGCCAGAAAGATCGGAAAATGTCATAGTTTCAGATGGGCAATACTTTGAACAATACTATTGTACATGTTTGTCTTAAATAAACGATCAAATTTTGAAAAAGTTCATATTCCTCCAGAACTGTAAGCAATCTGTCCAACCATATCCAAAAAGCCATTCTCGCTCCACAAATATTCAATCAATCAGACTGTCTAGTAGTAATCTGTTAAACTTCTCATAGATCCTTGAAAATTCAAAAATTCTAATCAATGGCTTCCAAACGTTGCTAGGCTTCGCTTTCTGAGGGAGCCATTGAATGGCTACTGGACTACTGCATTTATCAGTTCCAGTATGTATCTAGAAAAAGTTCTTAAGGAGCAAACAAATTGACTTAAGCAAACTTAAGCTTGAGCTGTGGCCGTGTTGTTGTGGGTTGGTGTGTCGACCTGTACCCACTCAAGTATACGGTGCCTAGGTTCGAAATCTCAAAGAGCAAGCCTCAAAGTGTATAACTGTCCAGAAAAAGCTTCTCAAATTCGCCGTTCGGAGTCGGCATTGAACTGTAGGTCCTTTCCACAATGGCACACATAAGACAAGTGGTTGCTGAGAAGCAGGCCCTAGCCATCTACGGGCTATAGGCCCGTATAACATGAGTGGTTGCTGAGAAACAGGCTCTGGCCCTTTACGAGCTGTAGTTTCACCCATATTATATTGTTAAAGTAGGTACCTGGGGCTCTATGTCTAAGGGCCGTCAGATCCGGAGAGAAGCTCTGACGTACTCCCAAATTCTTCTTCATCAAGGCAAAAGGTAAATAGCTCAAGGTAAAGCTGTATTGATGTCTTCTTCAGTAAGAGGTACAGATTTCTATCTCGACTACTGTAGTAGAGTCGAGCAGTGTGTGTTACTGGCCTTATGACCTCGTCCCCTACTTATCGATATAGGCATATTTTAAACTTATTAAGAGATGAGTGACAGTTAATAACAAGTTTAGATTTTAGAGACATCATCTCCAGACTCTCGATGGCGGCATATATTGCCGATATCACGTGTTGATCTTGCAATGAATTCTATTTTAGCTATCTTTGAGCCTGGCCATGGATACTACAGGCAGTAAGTATCAGTAAGTATCTACAATCAATCCATAATTGTTTCTCGAAATTTGTGTGAACAGTGAATACTAATTATCACGCACGCTAATTGTAATTAATTTCGTTTCCACTGAAGCAAGCAACAGTTAACGAAACATAACGAAACTGTGTATCCACGTGATTGCTTCGATTAAACTTGGGCATTTAGAGCAGTGATGGTTTTCCATTTAAGAAAATAACATTTCATACCTACGGTAGCTTGCAACCACATAACAATTGTCTAAGAAACAAGCAGAAGTTTCGAATGTTAACAACTCATCCTCTCTCACACTCAGGTCGGATATCTGATAACCAGACGCTGGCTGATGCCCAACGCATCTTCACAGACGAATCGACAACGAACGAGGGAGTAGGAGCAGGTGTCTATTCTAAAGAGCTTATTCCTGAAGCTCCCTGATCACTGTAGCGTCCTCCAGGTAGGAACCATTACGATAAAAGAACAATGTTATATCCAAATGGGTGTCACCATCTGTTCGGACAGTCAGGCGGCAATTCAGTCTCTAGACAATGTCATCTTTAAATCAAAAACATCCCTTAAAAGTAGGTTGTCTCTTAACGAGATAGCTGAAACTTTTAAACCTCATGTGGGTGGCGGGACATTGATGCATACCGGGTAATTGCCACCTTGCATGCCAATCGCTACAGCCTACCACCTCCTTAAGATACACACAATCAACGCTCTCAATCGAATGTGGCTAGAAGGCATCACATGCCTTACATCAAAGAAAATATGGCCATCACTTAATCCGAAACGATCGCTCAATCTGCTTAGACTAAGCAGATTTTCACGCACACCGGCGTCACAACCGGACACTGCACAATTGGCACTCATGCCCCTAGGATGAATGTCCTTCATAATGACTGAATGGATGAAGAGGAGATGGACCCCACATGAAACTCCTCTATAGCGGACAGCAGCGGGGCGATCATGATTGTCCGGAATAAAGGGGTGTCCGTTTTATTTGAAATACACGAAAACCTTCATGCGGGGACCATGACGAATTGTCCGCAAAGTGAAGTGTCCCTTATAGAGGGGTGTCCGTTTCACTACATCACCTACTCTGCTGGTAAGTTATAGGTACTAACACCCAGGGTCCTACTACTTCAATAACCTTAATTAGAAATAAAAATGTTGCCTTAAAATTGCCTTAAATTAAACAGCGCCAGCAATAGCCAGCTAAACCGCTTCGTCAGAAGCACCAACTGGTTCTAAATTTTAGGGGAAATCAATCCGCATGGTGTCACAACGGGCCTACTTTGGCCTAAGTGTGACTGCCTTCTGCAGTCAGCCACCACAACGTAACCTAACCTGACATAACTCAACCCTGTTAGCGCACACACTTGCTTCCTCCAATCCAACGTAAAATGGTCACCAAACTCTGACAACATGCTTCCACGTGCTTCCCAGAACTATTTTCAATTCTTGAAACACATATTCATCAAATGACATCAACATTCGGCGCACCAACGTAAGGCTAAGCATTTTTTCATGCGAGAAGCGCACAATCTCGCTGTATTCGAGTGGACAACTAAAACAGTAGCATGCTAGGTGTTAATCCCAAAACCGTCTCCCAACAAGCAATGCATGCAATTGAAAGTTCGTTGCCCAATGTGATATTGACACAAAATGTCCACTCAAACTTTGGACCTCCATGCTTTCATCGGCAATCTTAATGTCTGCCAATACGTTGAGTGTCACAAAGTGCTTATGTTCCGACATTCCACTGAAATATTATTAACAAACAAAATCGCTTACCGTTAAGTGCGGCCAATTTATTAAAACAAACAAAGTGAATTTACCTCTAGACAGTTCATAATCTAAAGCCAATAATATATGAACGCTTTAAGCCTGTGGCATCTCCCACTGCATCAGCTCGCTGCCAAGTGTTGTCCAAGCGTTTTGTAATCTATTTAAAATACATTTAGAAAAGCGACACGCTCGATGACGAATTCCCTACGCGACATTAATCAAACCAAGCAGACAGCTCTCAGCCGGTGATTGTCAGGCTAGCGGCACTCGGATGTGCGAGGAGAAAATGGATGTTCCTTGTTTCTTATTGTCAACATCAATTAGCATCAAAAATAAGACACACGAGTCTGGGAACTCCTTTCAATCAGTAACTATAAAAATTCCTTTTGTCAACGATTGCATCGAAGGGCACTCACCCACACGCAGCCCACGGGAACATTATACAGTTTTCGAAATGTCATCACATTTCGGATCGAATTCGGCGAAACGACCAGAAATTTACTGTCACGTTGACGTTTCGGTCATAGCCAGATGAATAAAATTCACCCGAAATACGTGAATTAATGAAAAATTATGTAAATGGAATAATTTATAACGTCAATTCTGTGTGATGTGTTCGCGGGTATTTTTAGACGCCTCTGCCGAGCAGAGGACGCATTTTTAGGGCGCGTGCATCCCGTGTGTGGCCCGCGGCGATTAAGATGCAGGAGCTGACTACTTGCTATGTATGTCTTCATCGCTGATACCGGGGCGCACGAAACGAAAAGAAAAGATTTGAAAATATTGTATCCCGAGATTTTTCCTAGGTCGAGCGCCTGTATCGCCTTTAGCGGATCGCTTCGTTGGCTGCTCACGCTAAATGCGCGTATATCCCATCAAAGGAACACGAAGACAAATTGCCGCGAAGAACATGACACCAAAAATGGATTACAAGTCCGTGTCTAGATGAAATGTGTTGCTGTGGGATTCGTTGGCCACATGCGGTACGAGGTGGTCTTTTTCTTTTGTTGTGTCTGAAAGAGGGCAAGTAGCAATGAAGGTGTCTGCTGAGACCTCGCTTGGACGACATTGGGTGACAGGCGAACACATTGTCGCACGGTAATTATTAATGTCTAAATGGGAGGCTGGCACAGTGAAAGGCAACCGGTTGAGTGGACATTGGCTGTACGATCAATGGGAGAGAGTTCCTCAGTCAGGCCTCACATTTGGATGAATAAATAAAGTTTCAAGTTCTCCCATCATAGCCGCACAGGTACAAATTTAATTCCATACTTTCCAAGTTGGGCACAATTCAAAAAATGCTTTACATTCCAGGTTGGGCGCAATTCAAAACCGCATTCATTTCTATAAGCGACCACAAATTTATTGCATGTCAACGAGAAGAATTTGAAGTTCGAATCGAGGAGAGAACCACGCAATGCGTCTCCGTCACCCGATTGTGAGCAGCTTCCGAAGAACATCCCTGTTTCCACATCAGCCGAGAGTGTGTGTGTGTGAGAGAGAGAGAGAATTGAGTATTACAGGAACGCTTTTCCATAACAGGGAATGAAAAATGTTTTCACTTCTTGTGTCAGTCGAATGGATCGACGAGATAAATCAATGAAACTGCTCTGACTTCTTTCCATAAAGGGAATGCAGGCTGCACTCGCATGCGATACACATTTGTTTATGATATACCTTCGAAAGCATTCAACTCGATGAGATGATCATTTATGTCTTCAAAGTGGAATTACTCAAATTGTCGCTGAAGGTCAAAGTCTTCTTTCAACTCAAATTCCTCATAAATTGCTCCTGTTTAAATGTAAACAAGGACTCCATGTGGTTGAGGGAAATTTTTCAGCAAGGAAAGAGAGTCACACATTCTTGTTCTTGTTTGCGTCATCAAACAAAAACCTTCTCCAAGAAATGCAGTCTTTGGCTAGCTGCCTCTAATTTCGAACGCCAAGTTGGTTGAGGTCCTTCTCCACTTGGGAGCGCCAACTTAGATGCGGGCGTCTACTTATGCATTACCTCGCATGATCGGAATCGAACGTCTTCCGGACGGAGCTAGTTATCCATGCGATCTACATGGCCCAGCCATCTCAAGCGTTGGTTCCGTTGACGCCTGACTAGACTTATGTCGCTATACAGACCGTATGGCTTCTGACTGTATTTCCTGCTCCAGATGACATCTCAACGCAAACCGTGTCAAAGATCGTACACAGACCCTTTCCCTCGGAGGGGTCTCCCGCTAGAGCGTATAGTTGGACGGGGATGCTCATTGCCTTCCATAAAGTCAGCTTGGTTCTGCAAACGAGGGTTCTACTACTTAGCTGCTTGTTGAGTCCAAAGAAGCAGAGCGGTTGGACAACGGAATTCCGTGGTTGATCGATTCTGATGATTTGATGTGTTAGAGGCCATGCATCGCTCTTTGTACTTTAATTGGTTTGCTGCAGTTTCTTGAAAAATTATCAAAAAGTCCGTGTTCATGCCTGAAACACAATGCTGCGTGGCTACTACTGCATGAGACAAATGAGGGAATCTTGATAAACAGCATTTTTTTGAAAAATTTGCGAGAATTGCTTTGAGTTGACAAGTCTCTTGCAAATTGATAGTTTTTCTTCCAAACCGGGAGTTTTTGTGTTAACTGACATTTGGAAATAAAAACAGCTGATAAATAGAGTTATCATTTCCACGCGGCGTTAGCGCATGCCAAGTCGGCAGTAAAGTGCCATTCATACCAGAAGCGAACGCGAACTTTTAGAAACCAGAATTGAAAGGAAAAAGTTATCCTTCTCGGTACATAAAAATCTCGCAAGCAATTAATTTAAGTAACGATTGTACATTTCTTCTCCTCGAATCAATCATTCTATTTGTGCACTGTCAACCTGAGTTCGCAATACACACGAGAGGCAAACGCGATCCACAAATTAACGACCTAAAAATTCGCGATGAAGTGTCTGTTTGCTCAAAGTCCACGCGTTGCTCTCTGCGAATGAGAAGTTTCCATATGAATGAAGTGTCAGAGAGTATGAGCTATGACCCTTAAATGCCCAAACCCATAGAATCCGTTGAGTGGCTTGGGTTTATGAACCAAAAAAGGGTAATTAACGGACTGCAAAGAGCTGCCCAATGAACTTACGTTGCGTTCAAGAATGATGTATACAAGATTACGCCTTACGAAAATCCGCCATGTTTGCCACCTATCTGTCAATTTTTTGATGACGTAGGCCGAGACGAGCGTATACTCCCTTCTACACATACGAATGTGAAAATTGGCTGTGATTTCGGAGCGCAAAATTTAAAATTTTTAATTTATTATATAGAAATTCGTGAAGAGCTAAATGAAAGGACTATTTTTCCGAAATGAGGTGTGCAGTATTTAATTGCAATGCAAACCAAAGCAAAGGAAGTCTTTCCAAAAGACAACATCTTGTGCAAGCAATGGATTCACTTTTGCAGAAGGAAGGACGATTTAAATCCAAATGCATTTTGCTCCAGATGACTCCGAAAGGAACTTCCAGTTTGAAATGGGTAAATTAATATATTCGTTGTTCCATTTACACATATTAGTTAATCGACTTTGCAAAAGTAATGGATTCAAGTTGAAGATAGGAACGGTTCCAACGATACAACCTCAGTCAACTTTATTTTTTTACTAAATCTCGTAGGATTTATTGCCAAATGGAAGCAGCCTATTTTCTATGACTTTGATTGTCAAATGACAGCGACTGATACACCATATTCTTGACAAAGTCAACGAATCTGGGTAAAATGTTGTTGACATTGTCAGTGATCTGGGAGGAGGAAGCAGGGGACTATACAAGAATCTAGGAGTAACCATGGAGAAACCTTGGTAAGCACTACACTCTGAATTACAAATCATTTAACAATTGCTGTACATTCTAGGTTCATTCACCACGAAACAATAGTGTTTCTGAAGTCCCCCCATCATCATTGATTTGCTATAAATGGCAAAGAAGTAAGGAAGAAAATAATGCTATCAATCCTTTCCTAAACTTCGGGAGAACTCTAAATAACACATAAAATTAATCCAGGCTATCGTAATGTTGTTGAAGCCGAAAGGCAAAAGGTTCAGATGGCAACAAAATTGTTCTCCCACACTATTGCACAGGCTCTAACAAGGGCTGCAACTTTAGGCCACCTATGTGATCACAATTGGGAAGAATGCTCCAAATTATTTAAAACTGTAATATTTATTAAGAATATTTGCTGAAGACGAAACACTAAACTTTTTACTACTTTTCAGACCAATGACTGGTTTGTGATGAACATCAGAGCACCACATCCAGATTCCAGAAAGGGAACTCATGGATACGGTTTAGCTTTAGATGTCCAAGAGCTCATGCTGAAAATGAGGGTCATAGAAAAGAAGAACACGTTTTTTAGAGCACGTATCGTATGTATTTCAGAATAAGAAAATAGTTGAGCATCAACAGAAAGGAAAAGGGTAATTGAATAAAACAATTCACTAAAAGCAAAGACATATCTTTCATTCGATATTTTTGTATTCACTTCAATAGGTGCAGACAACTGGTAAAATTAATAATAAGTGCGATGTTATGGGTTATAGACATTGTCAAGACATAAATAGTAATATTTTTAGATAAAAGACGAGTCTCACATTACACTCCACTTGAAGTTCTATAAAAACACATTTTTCTTGTCGCTACCCTGTATCGGTCTACTTGTTTGGATTAGTTTGTCAATCTAAACTATTATTATACTGAATAATAGAAATATCATTTCAAAAACTTAATTTACTTAACAAAAAACTGGAAACTTTAATCTTTCTTCCCGCAAATTGTTTTGTTAAGAGTTTGCTAAGAGATGGCGTAACTTGTATTATTCCATTGGAACATGCGTTGGAATGCTACTGTCATTGTACGTCATTTCAGTATATGTCATTCAATTGAAGAGTAAATATATCGAACTTTGTGCCTGAAAAAGTGTTTTTGTGGGGAGTTCTTCCTCATTACTTTAATATGAAGAAAACAGCTGCCGAAAGTCATCGTTTGGAAGTTTATGGTGAACATGCGCTAGCTGAGCGAAAGTGCCACAAGTGGCCTTAAAAATGGTGATCTTGGCTTGGTCAGCCAGTCAAATCAACGGCAAAGCCGAATATCCTTGGCGCGAAGGTAATGCTCTGTATTTGATGGGATCAGAAGGGTGTGCTGTGTGCTGAGGTGCTAAAACTGGGTGAAACCATCAATGGACAACGCTACCGAACACAATTAATCCGTTTGAAGAGAGCAGTAGCCGAAAAATTCCCGGAATATGCGACCAGGCACGAGGCAATAATTTTCCATGACAACGCTCGGCCCCACGTTGCTATTCCGGTTAAGAACTATTTCGAATACAGTGGATGGGAAGTTTTACCCCACCCGCCTTATAGCCCAGACCTTGCCCCTTCTGACTACCATTTGTTGCGGTCGATGCAGAACGCCCTCACTGAAATACGATTCACATCAGAGCAGAATATCAAGAATTGGCTTGATTCATTCTTGGCTGCCACGCCGGCGCAGTTCTTTTGTGATGGGATCTACAAATTGCCAGAAAGATGGGAAAAAGTTATAGCTTCAGATGGGAGATACTTTGAATGATACTACTGTACATGCGTTTCTTGAATAAATGTTGAAATTTTGAAAAAAAAAAAAAAAAAGAAAGAGAACCGAGAATAAATAAATATCAAATCCAGCCAGCTGTCAAATTACGCAGTCCCAGCCTACGTCACATAAAAAAAATGGAAAAATAAAGCCGCAATCTTGTTGCCTGTCATTACAACTTCACGATAAAATGATTTAGGTGGGAGAGGAACTGTCAGGGTACCAGTCGACCGACTTCATTTTTGCATGCAATTTAAGGAATTCAAAATTTTGAAAAACCAAACAATCAAAACAAAACTTATTTGTATTAATTCATTCGTAAAATATCGTAAAGACAAACAATGAGTATCCGAATGAATTTCCATGGATACATCTTTCGCACAATAGGTTACAAGTTGACCAAGTACATAAGGCGCGATATATTTCAATTGTGGGCCTCATTTGATGCTTCTCTCCTGATATTGGAAGTCATTTGTTGTCACTTTTATGACATTATGCAATGCTAGCAACGGATTCTATGGATTTGGGCCCTAATAGCACAGTATTGCGATTTAGCCACACAACAAGCGTGTAAAGGGCGTTTTTTAGAGGCGGATCATTTTAAATTGTTCTGGACTGTTGTTTTGAACCACATCAAATCAAATAAAAAGTTACAGTCGAACTTTTGTTATTCGCACTTTTCTCTAACTCCAACTTTTATGGCGAACACTGAGTTTTAGTTTTTCATATACTCTTTGCTCCTTAACTCACATTAGCGAGTTTATAAATTCGAATATGTGAATAATTAAGCAATAACCCGAATTGTTCAAGGAATTTACTCCCTAAAGTACTTACAGAAGGACCATCATTTGGCCATATGTCTTAAAATAATGGAAAAAAGGCTGCAGTCATGAGCGGTACTCACAAATGATTACTGGCTCTTTTTTTTGCAACACTTGGAAAAATACGGCCTGGTGTATGGGGAAAAGTATATAAAACTGGACCCACCGATTACGCAGTGTAAGCACCATTTAATTTTTTTTCATTAAAATTACTTTTCTGAGTTCCATTTCAATGTGAACTTTTCCGCTTCTAAAATAAAGAAAACCCTGTATACGATATTTTGAGAATATTTAAATCTTCACACAAAATAGAATCCCTCCCAGCATCCTTAACGACGCCATTATTTCTAGGACTATTCATAGTTATCGAATGATAGCGCGCCACAACTGATATCGATCAACATTCTGACACACCTCAGCAACGACTCACAAGTCAACAAGAACATCTCTAGGCCGCTAAAATTATGACGTTTTCGTATTGTGTTCAAAACCTCTCGAAAATGTGAGCATGACAGGAACTGTCAAAAATGAGACGCTCGATTGAACATGTCACAGAGGAAAAAATGCAGTTGCTGCATGTTTGATTAGAATTGTTTGTAATTAAGAAAGGGGTTTTTTGTTGAATAAAATGCTAGCAATGCTTTGCTTGTTCCTACGATGTTCATTGGAATGCGTTTATAAACACGTGAAATTATATTTCTCCCTGAATAAAGTGTTCGAATTGCCAAAGATGTTTACATTGCATGCACAAGCAATCAATATGGACTTGTGCCAATTGCGTTAATATTTTAACCAGAGGTTGCACAACGAATTAACCACACACTGGTCACTTTTATTGGTTTTGTTACAAATTATCGAACAGATGATCGGTGGCAGATGAGTTGGGAGCACTTTATGAGAATCGTATCGTATATCCCTTTGATAATGGAAATAATAGTACTTACCAAGTAGTCCTGTTGACACGTCTTGCCGCTTAAATTCTCGGATAAACTGTCTATCGTCCTGGAAGGTGTTGACTCCTGTTGAAGAGTTCAATTAGGTCTCGCTTTTGATATAAATGAAAACAATCAGATGCATTACCTGTAGCAAATCTTCAAGACTTTCAATGTACTCGATGGCGTTTCTTAGGATTTCAACTTTTGGTAGTCTTTGATTTGGATTTGATGTCGTGCGGCGCTTTAGTACTTCGAATGCCTCGTTAACCTACCGAGACCATGAGAATGGAAAGAAATTTAGTAAAGTAAAGTTAACCTTGTAAGCAAGGTGATATAAATAGACATTAACTCACTGATGAATAGAATTGAGTTTAATTTAATTAAAATTCCTTCAATTGATAATGAAGTCAAAAGGAACAGGCAAGCAAAACAAAGAAAAAACACTGGAACCTTGTGTTTATGACTAAGTAGATTCCTTCTACGGTTGGAAGTAACTAGAAATATTTCCAAGTAACTAAGAATGCTGGAATCTAGGCCTATGAGCTATGAAACATATAGAGATGGCCAACTTTACAGCTGATTGACCTCTAGCCCATCGACGAATTTGAAAAGGCCTCTCGACGGTTATTCACGTGAACGCTGTTCTCTGACTGATAAATTTGGTTTGAGAAAACGATATAAAAACGGTTGTCCAAAAAGGTTAAGAGGAAAGAGAGGTAGGAGTTGGATGTCTCTATAAAACTTCATTTCTGCTATGAAGCATAAGGGTCGTCGTTGAGTTGTTTAATGCTATTATTGAGACTTTGAAGATTAGTGGCTTGATTTCTGATAACAAGAAACACGTTCACGACAACACCACGCTTGGGCACAAATAAGGGAGCAGGTACATACAGTCAACTCTCGATAATTCGAACTCACTGTTATAGTACGTTTACACCGCACCTACACACAACATTCCAACGGAATGCTGGAAAATTGATGACGAAATGCTGAACATTCGGTCTGAAATTTCAACATTTCAGCCGAAATGTTGCCTTTAAGTGCGCTGAAAAAGTAATATTATGTCCCTTGAAAAAAAAAACCTTGATTGCAGTCGAACTGTCACTGCAGTATTATATTTTATTTATTACGTGGCACTTAAGTGCTTATTAAGACCAGTAATTGTCTGTCAACTGGCAAATGATCCACCATACATCATTCACATTTCTTATCAGTAAGTTAAATTTGTATATTTCTGATATTCGCATTTATCTACCAAAGTACTTGGCATCACTTTTGTTTTGAACCGCTTCTTACTTCACGTTGATGTATACGAATTTACACTTCTTACTCACGTAGACGCTCTTATTGGCAGCCTTAGTCAGATTGACCAAGAAAATGTGCCGAATTGGGGTTCAATGAAAAGATGAGTCTCTTCAGTCAAACAATTTTGTGCAATTAACAATTTGTTTAGCCCTTGAGTGGCTTGCAAATGCATTGAATAGGGCTCGAACTCAGGATGGTTGGTTTCATTATGGTTGTCTTAACAAAAACGCGATTTGTCTTGATGGCATCTGGAGTAGCTGTACGTATTGTGCAGTTACATGCACCTAGCCAGGCATCTACGGATCTAAAGCCTATAATGGCATGGCCCGCACTGACTCAAGTCCGAATAGTCTTCAATTCTGAGACTGTCGGACAACATCCACGCCTAAGTTGGCGCACGTAAATCGAGACACCAACTTGGCGTGCGTAACTGGAGGCATAAATCTGTCTGGAGACTGGAGAAGCTCTTGGCCTGGCTGTAGTGCCACACAAAGAAAAAGAAGAACAATCACTTAAGAATGTAATAAGCTTTTAAAATTTCGTAAGAGATGTTTACTGTCAATTAATCGTTCAAATAATTTCCACCCTCAGACGGCTACTAAATTGCGCAGTGGATGGTTACGACTTGCCTGAGATCATAATAGCCAATTGAAGAAGGATGAATTAAGAAATTTCAGTAGGTGCTTCGCACAAGTGCCGACTGCCTCCGTAAGTCTTTCGTTAGCATTTCCCTTTGCCCCAGCATGTGCACCAGCTGAATGATGATTGAAAAACTCCATCGGAAACGAAAAACTTTCTCCAATACCTCGAAGCATCCTCCTTCAATCACCATGCAGGCAATAAAACGTTTCTATTTTTACAATTTACGACCATTTAAGTTGATGATGATGTTGATGTGAAAATGTCATTAAAGCCTAGGCCCAGCCATGTACTAACCAGGAGAATTATTGAGATCCTAAATCATTCTTTTAGCGGTTCAAATTAAGCTCGGTAAAGATACATTTTACTGCGCACACTTGCAAGTTATTCCTAATTTTTATCCCCTTGTAAACCGATCACCCTGCAACAGTGCGTCTCTGCGTGGCTCCTCTCACTTGGACACCATTAAAAATGTATAAAAATTAAGTTGTGCTTTTTGTTATCGGCAACAAAAAGAAAACATGTTCGAAGAGTTTAGAGCGCGCAGCTGAAAACGGTAATTTTCTCACGTTTCCCTCTGCCGACAATGCAACACGCGACGCACCGCAGTGCGTAAAGATCGTGTTGGGTCGTAAATCTTAAGCCAAACGAGATCTGAGGCTGACTGGTGTAAGAGTGCAAAGGATCAAAGGAGGGAGCTAGGGCCACAGATACATTTTCTGCTTCCAGAAATTCTTTGTGCCTTCAAGAATACTCGTAAAAACGGGTATGCCCTGGCATAAAAAAATAGTTTTCACTTTTATGGACATGCCACCATTTTAATTTTTTGGATTAAGGTGAAAACACATACTTAAAAATGCTAAAGTTCTTTTCTCAAAAAAAATGAAAAGAAAATGGTTGACTTTTATTGACTGACACTGACAGTTCAGTTGGGAAATGTGTTTGTACATTCGTAAAAATTTAATGCATCCCGAAGGCAGTTAATGGATAATGGCCAATAATCGAATGTCAAATAAGCGTTCAGTTGGTGTCGATGTTTTACTTTTTTATGTTCAACATGACGGTGAACAAATTGAAGAAACAATAAAATCGGAGCAAAACAAATTAAGCTTTTGATTAGGTTTATTTTTAAAGGATTTCAGGTTGGACGAATGAGATTTCCGGTCATTTCGATTTTTGATATCTCGCAGCAGTTGGCTGCCAGAGGTTTTTCAAGTGAATTTGGTTCAAGCGGAAGTGTGATGCACGACATGAAAGGACTAAAATTACGCGTTGCTCATTGTTTTGCGACACAAGTTGTTTACACTCTGAGAATACTCTCGTAGTCATTTGTATTTTTGACTTTAGCCTTGACCAGCAGATGTTCCTGGAAGACAGCTAACGTAGATCTATAGGCCACAATGAGAAATAAGTCGATGGAGGTCTTAGCAGGTACATGAAGTGCCTTAGCGTGACTTATGACGTGACAAAAATGCCACTTCAGTTTTAGTGAATTCTCTAGTCACCCGAAAAGGATTTTAGAAATCATTAAGAAGTGAATTTTTGTGCTCTAGAATTATTAGACAAAAGTCTTCAATCCTTCCTGTTTTTCTCAAGCCTTTTTTTATTTGAGGAATGTGGGCTTTGTTAATCCCATGCCATTGACGCCTTTTGTAAGCGATATAAGTTAACGAACATTTGACGAAAGCAAACATAATACCATTTGCATTTAATGGAGCAATTGATTGTGTGTTTATAAATAATGAGTGTCATGAGATCGTCAGTTTTATTTGGAGGTGACATTCAGCCTTATTACGAATCTCGCCCGAATTATTTCTGTTTCTGCCGGAAATACTTGTTTTTCACCCGGTCTACGAAAAGGTTATCATGAAATTCGCCCAAACAAAATTCCACTTGGAATCAGCTGTGGCATTTCGAAGAAGTGTCATTTTGACAAGTAGTGGGAAATAAATGAAGTGGATTTAAAAATAATTGAATAAGGTTTGTGTCTTTACTGAGTTTGGAAAAGAAGTTTTTATAAATTGAATTTATGTTAAAATGCACAGCAAATCCATGAGGATTATGTCTGAGGAAGAAGAAACCAACGAAGTGAAGACATTTAAGAGACTATACTAATCTTTTGGAGGTGCATGAACCCTTGTATGTAAACAAAAATGCTTAGCGGTTGTTAAAATAAATGAATAGGTTAAATAAATCAGCTTTTAAGTATTTTCTGGATACACTTGTGAAATGTTCGGTCCCAGCAAAAAAATGCGGTTCCAACAATAGGGAAGAGTGTGTGTTTATTATTATTTTTGAAGAATGTGGATACCAGAAAGGAGTAGGAAAGGATCACGACGTCTGTCTGGCATAATCCTCTTTCAGTGCAATACTTTGGTAATCAGAAGTATTGGACATTTTGGAAGGAACACTTGTTCACAATGGAATTCTTGGCCAACGCCAGACAAACAACGGAAAATTGCTCAAGACTTTTATGGCAGATATAAGATATCCTGTGTTATAAGGCTGTACTGATGGCACGCAATGCAACATCATATCGCCATCTTCAAATAAACACCCTTTCTATTACAGAAAAGTATGAATGGTTTACTTGTAAGCGAAGTGTGTTAATGACATTGAAATAGTTATATGTAACCTCATTCTCTCAGATTTGTGACAATCAGCTAAGAGTTCGTTTCATAGATGCTACGCATCCCGCTCTGCCTGATCGTCCTTAAAAGGGGTGATTTTTTAGCTATTATCTTTTTGGCAACACTGGTTTAAACAGCTGACGCACGTTTCGTGTTTTGCTTCACTGTCAAACATCTTCAGTTTGGTCTGTAATTTAACCATGAATCGTCTTACAAACGAACAACGCTTGCAAATTATTGAATTTTATTATCAAAATGCGTGCTCTGTTAAGAAAGTTCATCGCGCGCTTCTTCCATTTTATGGTCAGTTTAGACGAAGCTTATTTTTGGCTCAATGGGTACGTAAATAAGCAGAACTGTCGTTTGGAGTGAATATCAGCCAGAAGCATTGCAAGAGCTATCAATGCATCCAGAAAAAGCCACAGTTTGGTGCGGTTTATGTGGCATCATTGGACCGTACTTCTTCAAAGATGATGCGAATCTTAACGTAACTGTGAATGGTGAGCGCTACCGTGAGATGATATCCAGCTTTTTTTTGCCCAAAATGCAAGAGCTTGACTTGCATGACATGTGGTTGCACGTGCCACACAGCACGCGTAACAATGGACTTATTGAGAGTTCGGTGAACATTTGATTTCACGTTTGGGACCGGTCAATTGGCCGCATAGATCGTGCGATTTAACGCCTTTAGACTATTTTTTGTAGGGCTATGTTAAAGCTCATGTCTATACAGATAAGCCCGCTTCAATTGATGCATTGGAAGACAACATTGAAGCATTTATTCGTCAGATACCGGCCGAAATGTTGGAAAGAGTATGCCAAAATTGGACTAAGCGGATGGACCATTTGAGGCGCAGTCAAGGTCAACATTTGCATGAAATAATCTTCAAACATTAAATTATATGGACCGTACTATCGATTCAAATAAAGATTTCATGCATTTTTCTGAATTTTATGTGTTATTTTTTTTTGAAAAACTTTTCTATAGCTTTTGAGAAAATCACCCTTTTATGATAAGCGCTTCCTGTTGGTAGTGGAACTGGTTTTTTTCAGCGGCACTGTTAATGAGATGGGTGCAAGTCCTTCACTTATAGCCGTCTGATATGTTCATTTTATGCTTTTTGGGTGCAATTAGATCATTCATTCGCCACATATTCGCCTGCAAAAACCTACATTTTACCTTGGCTTCACAATCGTTTCTCCCGAATTGCTGTTCGCGATAATATTTTCGAGCATGGCACTTTTTTCACGCGAAATTCATCGTGGACAGACAAAATGGAGATATTTCGAGGGAAATGCAGTTCGGGCGAGATTCATGATAAGGCTGATTAAGTTACTAAACCATACTGATCCTTCCCTTCGAAGCATTTCCGACTTTGATATCAAAATTTTGATTCACAATTTCAGTTCAAAAACACAATCTTGGCCAGAAGTGAATGACTATATAGAGTAGGCACACTTAAGCGGTTATGATGCATGACGCTAAAACACATATCCTTCTGAGAACAAGTGTACGTTAAAAACATCAGCAACTGTCAGTTACGTGCGTACAGTACGAGTACGATGGATTCCGCCCCCAATTTTTGTAATCAAAATTCAACGAATCTGGGCGAAGTGGTAATTATGGTCACAAGGCATAATTTTCGATATTTACTCCTTTATTGGCATTTTCTTCTAGGGGAGAGTTTACTACAAGAGGTGGGTGTATTCCATCTCCTAATCTATTCAAAGGCTACAATAGTCACTGCAAGAAAGTCCCTTCCTGAAAGCTCTTGTACCAATTTGATGGTGTTCTATTGTAACACTCATGATGTGGACTCATGACAGTTCTTGTCAGGCCTATTCTGACATACGGCAGAGTAGTATGGTGGTAGACTAGCCTCAAAGCCACCAACTTGAAGCTGTCAACTAGTATACAAAGACGTTCTTGCCTTGGTGTGACAGGAGCAATCTCCACCACCCCAACGGCGGTCTTAGAAGTTTTACTGGATCTTCTTCCACTCGACCTCAATATGCAGAAGACTGCTGCAAAGAGTGCAAGGACTACCCAATCCCAATGCTGGCGCTGGTTCATGCATGTGTACTCGACAGCCTACAAATTGGACAAATCGAGAGTGACTACTCCCTCCAATCTCTCGACTTTCTAAAGATCGTTCAATGGAACTCTAGAGAACCCATCCACAACCATCCAAGTCAACAGCGATGGATCGAAGATGGAAAAAGGCACCGGCGTGGGCATTTTCTCGGAAGTGTTAAGCATACACTGCTCTATTAGATTACTTGACTATGGCAATGTTTTCCAAACAGAGGTCCTGGTGGTCAAGGAAGCGGCCAAAATGATATCATTGCTGGACATACCACCGGCTGATAGTGCCATCTTAATTGACAGCAATTTCGGCTGTCGAAATCGAGTCCAAGATGGATGCTGCCGGGAAGATCTGAAGGTTCTAGGTATGCAGCACTCGATAACTCTATGCTGGGTAATGATGTAGCAGATTAACTTGACAGGATAGGGGCTGAAATAAAAGTCCAAAAGTTCTGTCGTCCAAACTCTCTAACCACTTGTGAGAAATCTCGAAAGCTAACGCAAACTCCTCCAAAACATTAAAGATGCGAATAGTAGTCGGAGCGCTAACCGGTTATAATCATTTGGGACTTACTCAGGATACAGGGACTGTGGGGACGCAGAGGAAATAGATACTCATCACTGCCATTGTCAATGCCCCAGTCTCCGCCTGCTGAGGCATAGAACAAGGAGACAGTTCTTCTTCCAAAAACTCCAGGAAATGGCAGAAATTCCACTAACGTCTATTTACAGGTTTGTCAGGATTTCCGGATGGTTGGACGAAATCAACGCATCAACAACCTGAAGACACCAGGGAATAGGAGGTTACATTTCCCCCGGCTGCCATCACAATGGGTCCAACCGGACCTAAGTGAGGCAGTTGGTAAAGTGCCTACCCTTGGTTAGTGGGGCTCCCAGTTCGAATCCCAGTAAAAGCAAAGTTAATACGCTTTTGTCTAGTTTTCAAATTTGGTCCAGTCACCATTTGTCGTTGGGATCAAATTAGCACTATCACTGCAGTGGTCGATCGGTGGTAGTAGTCTGACTGTGGGCATCACAATGGTGCTGGTGAATTCACTACCATCCCCCTTCCCTACCCTATCCTGATGTGTAGTGGCAATCACCTAACCTAACCTCACACTCATGATGCTGTCGTTTAGATTCCAGACTAGGTTTGTAATGAGACGTGTTGTGCCTTCGGGTCATCATTGGGCATACGATTAGTATCATTAACATATCAAACATTTAAACTGTAGTTAAACAGGCGTACAATGACTCGAAAAAGGTAGAGCCGTGTATTCCTTTAGAAGTGCATAGCCCTAACTGTTTCAAGTGAATGCGACATTCTTTTCCATGCTACAACCAAATTAAATACTAAATTTAGGAATTATTTTGTATTGGTTTTAGAGAGGTAATGTAAATCGTTGGAACAAAATTGTCTGTACTCGGTATTGGATCACACATGTGGTGGTAGATGACGGCGGAGATGTACAACATGAATGAAGAGATGCCTATGCGATGGTAAACTTGTAAGATTATAAGGTTATAATAATGTAGCCCTGCAGGCTGTGTCTTGCTTATACACCACCCAGTCATGTGTGCGAGTAATTACTCTATAGCCTATACCTCTAAATTGTTACAGGGAGACATAATCACAATCAGTAAGCAACTCACAGCTCTAGGCTAATTGAGGCACTCCAAGTGCTTGGACAAGTTTTAATCTGACTTTGAAGGATGGTATACATTTGCTCATTCACAAACCTCTAAGAGACTGGATATCTTCAAATCAAAGATCCTCCAATCCAAAATAGCCAACCACGAAATTTCCAGTGCAGGGGCACAAGTACACAATGACACACTTGGATGGGTTATAAGTCCATAATACCCCAGAGTAAACTTTAGTTCCAGGTGCCTACCTGACAGCTGTTGAAACACCCTTAGCGGGGCAACGAGGTCGCGAGAGCGATTAAACCCTGCGGAAATTGAAAATCCTGTTCGCCAGCGAAGTAATCCACCACCCCATTCTTTAAATACACCCGACTTTCTTTTTTCGACTTGAAAATGAAAATAAAACCAACGCCAAAATGATTTTTTTTGATAAGCTCGAACTATAGAGACCGTTGTGTTTAGGGATTTCGGTTTGAGAGCTTAAATACTGGGAATTTCGTAGCCAACCCTTAAGAGATCTTATCAGTAGTACACATTTATCCAACATTTTTTACAGAGGTTATCATTGGAAACGCAGTGAAGTACTCAAGCACTTAAGTTAGCATTAAATTTGGCAACTTCCACAACCACAAGACCTTGGTTTCACGTTCACTCACCAGTTTAGAATTTGCATATTTTGGTATATCATAGGAGACTTTACAGAATGTACAGGCTACCAAATAAGGCAAGTAATCCTCTTGCCAATTTTCATCAATTTAGCGTTCATTCGTACTATCCGCTGGTTCTTACAAGTGAAACATGTATATGTTCGTATACTGGTATTAAATTGTTACAATTGCATTGAGAAACAGATGAGTCTGTTCAAAATTGGAACAACTTCATCTTATAAACAGGCTTATCCGAGACGATACCACTTTTCCTTCCATCGTTGCTCTGTTTTACTTTACACTTGACAGACATTCTCCCCTACAAATACTGATACGAACATTAAAGAAAAAAGTAGAATTTAATAATAAGCAAACTTTTTGTTTAAGAGAATGTAATTATGTCATGTTGTGGCGTAGCGGCCGGGGGTGTGCGTCGACTTATACGCAATTCAAACCAGTTGCGTGCAGCGCGTAGCGGGTAAGGGACTAGATTCTCTGTAACTACATTGGAAGGGACCTACAAATTGTATGCCGACTCTGAACGCCCAATTTAAGAAGCTTTTTCTGGACGGTTATACTCTTTGAGAATTGCCAGTGACAAGAAAGATAATCTGGATAAAGGCTGCTCAAGTGCGTGGGGGTCGACTCACCAACCCACCAATTATTAATGATGTCATCACTACACAATTCATATCCAAACAAATCAATCGGAATAAATCGAATGGAATCCTTACTGCACTTAAATATAACTAGGCCTGTCATATGCCATGTGTATAATTTGTTTCTACGACAAATTCAATTATATATACATATATATAAATTCAATACTTCGGCAAACAGGATATGATTTTTTTTTTCATACAAACCAAAAACACTTAAAAAGTTTCATTGCCTAGAAAAAATAAAGAATAAAAGCTCCAGCCAGACTTGTACACAGAAATCGTGAGCAAAGCACCAACCCATTCCGTCAACGAAGCGGATAACTTCCAAGGATTTCTTTCGGCACATTCGGTAAATTTGTGACATAGTACTTTATGTAAGGAAATAATTCAATATTTGAAGCAAGCTGAACCTTGTGCCAAAGTTTTGGGAGCAAAAGTAATAAATATGCAAATAATATGGACATGGGGTCTACAATGAATGTCTTGAAATCTTTACTGTCTTGTACTCACAATTTGAAAACCAAAACTAATGAAACAGATAATATTTGTTTCCCGACAACAACACACCTGAACAGAGTACACATACAAAATGGGTTTGTATTCGCAAGCGAGTATTCACAAAAACCGAGTACACTTCGCGAGCATTTTTATCAGAAATGAAGTACTACAGAGATGGCAAACTTTACAGCTTATTGGTCCCTATCCCATCGACGAAATTGAGACGCTTTTGACAGTTATTCATTAATTTCTGACGGTTATTCACGATGTAATGTGAATGCTGTTGTCTGATCGGTCAATTTGGTTGAGACAACATTTTAAGGGGCAAGAGAGGTAGAAGTTGGCCATTTCTACAAGACTTAATTTCTGACTGAGACTATATGAATGTATTCTACACAAGTGGGTTGCTGTAGCAGCTAGGCGTAGGTTCGTCGCGAACTTTAGCTGTTGATAAAAATATCAAAAATGAGGCATTGTTTCGCTTTAAAAAGATGTCGAGTAAACACGTTTTGGAGCCCTAAGAAAATCGGTGAAAAGAATTCGGTCGCGGTGGGTGCTACGTCTGTTCGCGGTGAAGAATGAACCGAGACGTATTGATTAATTTTTTTTTTTTTTTTTTTCATTTAGTTGAAGCTATTTCTTCAGATACACCATGATCTTGAGGCAAAGTGATGGATACGTGGTTTTCGACATGCCCCTAGAAACTCCTAATTTTGTCACTCTAAACGAACAAGGATATTTGTGCCACCAACTGAAATCGAATGTGACCACTAGTTCTTTCCTTGAGATTGGATTACAATTCTTCAGTTTGCCCACTGGCGAGTTTTAAGTTCTTTGGACTTGAAGACGCCTTATATCCCAAAATAGGCACGTTTCGGCTGATGTAACACAACATCAGATTCTCATCACATCTTGACTCGCTTGTATCAATATTTTTTCTTTACTAATTATGTCTGCAATGAGATTTATTATCGGCAACCTCTCGGGATCCTGAGGATCGAAAACCATATCTCTATGTTTTGCAAAATAGACACCGGATTTCCAATAGAAAATATTGTAACGTTGACTTGCTGTGTTAAGTGAAATCTGATGCGTCTAGCGGTGTTGACTATGATTCTTGAAACATTTTAATAAAAATTTAACCCATTACGTTACAAATGGTTGACGGAACTCCCATCACTTGTTCATTTGTGCCGTCGGTTTTTGTACCTCTTCTGAGGAATAAAACAACCGACCCTGTTCACCCGAAATAATTTCAAATAACCATTACCTTTCGCAATCTTCTACGCTCCCGCATTGTGGCTGCTTTTCGTCTATCCACTGCGACGCTTTTCTTCTTGCAAGCCTTACACGCCCACGTTAGGCACGGTCGGGACTGGCCCGATGAGCATACCAGCGGCGCCAGGACATGCTCCTCAGAGCTGAGACTATTATCGTCGTAATCCGTGAAAATCGGCGACGGTGTCAAATTGGACTGTTTGTCCTCCCTGCGATTATGCACAAAAACACTACTGTGGTCGTATCTCGAGTAGAAATTCTGATACGGTCGGTGTTGAAAATCACAGTCACTCTTCATATTCTGTTCACTTTGATGCATCTTGTTATTTGTATATTTTGTCATATTTTCCACAAATTAACACAAACAACTAAAGTATCGGACAACCACTTGGCAGAAGCACTTGAAATTTTCGAAAATCCCGTCAGCGGTGTTGTAGCACTCTTCACCAAACATACGACCGACCCGTGAACCAACTCAAGACTGAGTTGCAGAGACTCTTGTGACACATGTGTTTCTGGTGACAAAAACAAATCGAATTCAAGTCGAAAACGGAAAAAATAACAACATCAATCGTTCGTCTTCCTCGCGTCTTGAGTGGATTTCTATTTTTAAGACACAACACCGTTTTCGACATATCAATAGTCGCGATGGGATGGTTCTTAATATGGTCACGCCCACTTAGTGTAAAATTTAGTGAGTTAAAATGTCGTGCATGATTGTTGGTCGATTGAGTTGGCGTCACAGGCATACACTGGTGCTGAAGCTTCGTAGATGTCGCTAGTTTATATTTAGTGATCGATTGTCTTACACAGTATCACAAATCACAAATAGAAGCGAAGAGGGCTATAATTCTACTCCTGGATAAATGAAAATAATAAAATTTGGTGATGTGACGGTTATAATGTGATCGGGGTGGGGACGATCGTGAGGATGGGTGGGGGTGCCAGTGTTGTGATATTCGTTGTTTTCATTTTTGTCGTCACTGTGTGAATTTATATCTTGAAATTCGCCTCTGCATCTTTCGAATTTCCATCGGATGCGTGCTGAGGATCGGCCCCGTTTTCGTTGGGGAAAAAATCTTTTCGGATATATGGTTCTTATTTATTGAGCATAGAAATAAAACCAATCCGTGGTAGCGGCAATCATTCGTATCGCTGTGATTTATGGCTGGCTAGTGAAACTCGAACAGGCAATAAAACAATTAAGTATGAAAGCTTGGTTTGGGGGTTGCCGCTACGACACTGGGGTTATGGGGGCTTTCATGATCGTAGGTTGACTGGTGGTGGTGCTGATTTTAAGGAGTTTTTAATTGGTTAACTCGTCGTCTAGCACAGTGATTGATGAGATTTTTGTACAAGCAACTCTTGAAAAATTTGAATGGAAAAATGATCTATATTCAAATTACGCATCTAAAAAAAACATCTCGATCTCCGCAACACCTAAACTGAATTTTTCATCACTATTGACGCAGTAATGGCTGAATCGCAACGGGGCACTCGCGGTCTTCTTTGATAGGTGTTACTACGCGTTTTATCGAGCTTACGATAATATTGTGTCAAAGAGCAGCGGGCTCAAAATCTCAAATGGTCTGAAAGACAATTTCCAAGAAAAAATATGAACTGCAAATAAAATCCCTAGAAATAATTAATTACTTACTCATATAATCGTCTCGGTTTGCCACAGATTCAAACTGAGAAATAAATTCAAAAAGATTGTGTCCCGATTGTCAAAAAGCCTGTGACTGGGTAGTAGCTCTTCCTAGAAATTTGTGCTCGCGCTTACGATATTACGGTTTGTGAAATTTTACCGTGCGACCGCCCCATTCCGACTGGCACAAATTATTTACGTGGATCCTACTAAAAATGTCAAAGTCCGAACCGCGTGAACGCTTATTTTTCGTGGGTTTTTTGTTATTATTTTAAACAAATTAAAAAATAATGTTTAGTATTGAGGCTATACCGATAGGTACGGAGATGAGGAAAGGCAAAATAGTGAAGTACGGGCAATACGAAGAGAATTAAGGAACAAATCGAATCCTTTAGAAATGCCAAATACTTTGTAAATGTAACGAATTACTATTTTGAATATTATATTTATTTATCCGGTTCCGCCAGAGAAGAATTATACCCGTATCAAATTGTCGCCTTCGCAAGGCCCTGGCATTTTAAGTAGGATATACGTAGATCCATTGAACAAGTCTCAAAGCAACGGTAGCGCTTTGATAGTTCACAGACCGTAATATCGTACGAGCGAGCATAAATTTCTAGGTAGAACGACTGCTACAAACTCGGGCTTTTGACAGTTGTGAGATTTTCTTCTCATGATTTGTTTAAGTAATTAATTTTTGGAAGGGTTTTTATATGCAGTAATTGCATTTTTTTTACTTGTGGAACGCGCGCCTTTCATTTGATTTGGAAAAGTTAGGGAGCCGCTCTTTGACATTACATTCTCGTAAACTCAATAAAACGCGACGCATATCAACGCCCGGCCCCGAGAACGGGACATTGTGATTTGGCCTTTAAATTTTATACCTAAACTTAAAAATATTAAATCCCTAAAACTATCGCAGGAGTTGAAATTGCTGAGGTGTCGTTCGTCGATTCTTCTATCGCGCAAGTAACTAATGCAATACTAACAACTCTGTTCATTCCTTCAAAACCTCAACGATCAGCAGTCACCCCAATTACACCACCAACACCCCAAGCACAACCATTAATGCTCCACTTACGACGCCTCAACTAACTGACCTCGATTCAACCGGCAACAAATCAAATATGGGCCAACGCAGTAAGAATGCAACATCATCAATTAGTAAACATAAATACTCTGGAAGAATGAATTTCAGTCGTCCAGTATTCCGCATATAGTTTGTTAAGTGGTCGCAGCGACGCTGAAGACGACGGGTCTCTCGGGAATCAATGAAATCGGACCCTAGAATTAGGGGGAAGAATTAAATGTAAATAAATATTGTACTAAGTTGTGGTCCAAATCTTCCTTTTTTCATAACAACTTCGGAGTTACACGTAGTTAGCGTGAATGGTAAACTACAGCGTCGACGAAACTGCTGTTGCCCGTTTATGGTGATGGTGAGTGCCACTGCGAGGGGATGGTGAATTGACGTATGGTGGGTTACAATAACTTGTATTAATAAATGTAAAAAATTTTTTTAAAATCAAAAAAACTTTTTCGCATAGATTCCAGCAGTACTTCAGAGTTAATAAACCTGCCTTCAAGTAGAGTAAGTTAGGGTAATATGGAATATGTGGATAATATGGAATAAGTACCCCTGTTCCTCCGTAAATTCTTCAGCGACACCTCACATCTCAGGTTACTGAAATTGTTTAACAAATGTAGTAGTCAATGTCAAATGGCAACAAGGCAAGACTGGAATATAGGGGTACATTGCATATATAGGTTAAATGGAAGAGGTGTTGGCGGCACAGCCATACACATTGCAGGAGGCGTCAATTTGGAGCGGTTAAAATTGCTACATTTTCAAAACGAATTATTTTGTCTGTCCAACAAATTTATTTACACACAAAACTTACCCGCATTAACACTGCTTCACAGCAAGTAATCAGACATTGAATTTCTGACGTTCCTTGTGTTGCTTAACAACAACATCCAATGAACGCAGCCCACTAATATGCAACTACATCTTATCAGAAATGATAATCAACAACCATTATACATATTATATTTCTTCTCAAAACTGGCAGTCTTTTCTTAGTAACAAACTAATTGCTTTTTTGCAGGTACGCTCATTTGTATTAGTTCGTGTTATTTTTTGATTTGTACTAGGCATCGAACACAAAGTATTAAGGACAGAATATCTTCGTTGAGTTCTCGTACTGATTAAGAATCTGAATTGTCCACAGTCAAAGTATATGTTGGAGATTTTACATTTTTTGACGAGGTTGTAGTTTCAGAAATAGGAAGTTGCAGATATTTATAAGATCGACCCTTGACCTTTCTAAATACGTTCCTCCTTTTTACTTCCATACAAAGTCCCACTATCTTTTACTCTTTGAAATTGCCCGGAGTGTTCACACTTCGATTGAAGCAGTTTGGTCTGACATCGAAATGTGTTTACGTCGACATTGCATGGACAATTTTAGAAAAAACAAACACAATCTTTCAGAAATCTGCAGTTAACTGGAATAATGGTGAAAATGTGCTAGTTTTGTTTGTTATTACTGTACGAAAACGGGGATAACACAATAATCACCATCACCATCACCTTCTATAATACCATAATTATGTCACCTTCGGGTTCACATCCTTCTATTGGAAATAGAAATGCTGCTGTACCTGAACAGACCACTTAGTTTATTGACATACACACACATGTGTACACCTACGATTCTGGCACAGGATGCCTTATTACTAAACATCTCTGGCCTACGCTCTGTCCTAAGAGATCGCTTAGTCTGATTAGATTGATCAGGCCGAATTTCAGAACTCTCACAGTGCGCCATAGGAACTAACGCCTCTAGACCAGGCATCTCCTGCAACGACTTCTGCAGGAGCTGCAGAGACGAGTATGAGGAAGACTCCATGCAACTGCATTCTCTTTCATCCCGTAGATTTAGACTTCTGGGAGCTTATTACTTTGATAACCTGGCTGAACTAATCAGCATAAGAGTGAGTCTTTTTCGCTTTATGAAAACCACAAACGGGTTCTCCAATCTTCTTGGATTGTTTGCACGGCGCGGCGGCGTCGAACTTAGAGAAAGATTTTGGGAAACTCGGTCTAAGATCAGTCCGTTGCGATTGTAGCTTTCCGACATCAAACCTTGGTGTCCTTTCTCGATTCCGCTGTTGTATTGAGATCAGAGTTTTACCTGGGCTACAACTTGAATATGGTCAGAGTCGATGTTTACACCTCGAAAAGTTCGGCCATCAAGTGCCTGACGTCGATCGCAACGTAATCAATCTAGTTGACGGTTGATTGTTCAGGCGACCGCCAAGTTCCTTTATGTTGGGTGTGGGAACCGTGACCGAGTGCCACAGAGAGATTGAGTTCCATTACAAGGTTCACCAGACAGAGTACGTTATCGGATCTGGTGTCCTGCAGGCTATGTTTCCCGATGACTCTAGCCAAGATGTCTTCTTTCGGTCCGCCCGTCGGTATCCGAGGCATGTGGTAAACTCTGAACCGATAGTTTTTACATGCTGATGGAGTAATCTCACGCACAACCGCTAACTGGGAGGGCAGGCACTATTCTTTCACTCCGGTCGAAGGGTACGGGTGCATCCGCTGTCGGTAACTTTGCTGAGGCTGTGAGCGCCACCGTTGCCCCAAGGCTATAGGGCTCTTCCGCCGGCACCTCTATCCCATGGCCATGACCTGGCCTTGGAAGAACCTTCTACACCTGAGCTCCGAATATTTCCTCCTGCTGACTGGAGTTTTGGATGTCGAGGTGGCCAGACAGGTTCCTAGCTCCCACGCCACCATCCATAAAGAGAGATGAGCCCTGGGCCAAACTGTCTCCCCCCCATCTCTCGTATGCAGCCGCCAAAGACGTGCGATCGCTCCCAGATTTCACCACGTGGAGGTGAGAGTTTGAGTTCATTGATAGAGGCTAGGCACAGGCGCCTGCATGAGACGCCTTATATAAACTACACAGTCTATTAAACAACTGTACCAGGGATGTTATGTCCCTTGGCTTGCTAATGGAAAATGAAATGGACATTGCGTAGGTTAGAGTTCTGGTGAGTCTATTCACTGATAGGTCAAGATCGATGGTGTTCTCATTTGCAAGCAACATCACCGTCAGGCATGTACAACTCTTTTTAAAATTACTGTTGCATAGTTTGAGGCACAATTTAGCCTACGAATATACAAGAGTTGATGTTATTTCATGTCGGCGTCCAAAAATAGAAAGTCCAAAGGAAATCCACATATAACGGGTCTACGGAAAAGTGTTGGAATTTGATAAATCTTCATGAGGTTTTCATTCACTCCTTCGTTGTGCATGCTCCAGTTTGTTACTTGGTTTCACTAATGTAATTGATATACATGCCGATGTGCATCGAGTGATTGAAGGCAGTTGAGGGATGTTTATTTGTAGGTTTGCCGCAACTCACTAAACAATATTAGCGCCTCGTCGTGTGAAATTTTCCGCAGCGATTACATCAGGCAATTGTGCCAACAACGACCAGATGAAGTTGCTCTTCATCTTGAGAGACAGTGACAGTGATAGCAATTCAAGAGTGTGTACTGCGTGAGGCGTTTGCGAAAGAAAACATTTGAAGAGAGAATTGAAAGTTCTCTTAAGGGTGATTGGAACGTGATTGAGTGTCATTTCTGGTGAGTAATACAGAATACAGATGCGGCGATAGATAGTGTACCTAAACGATTTAATTATTATTTCTTTTGTGTTTTTAGAGGAAGAACAAGTTTTGTTTGTTTAAAGAGTTTCTCCAATCTTCGAAATCTTATAATGTTTCTTTATATTTTTCATCTCTCTCTCTCTTTCGTTGAAAGAGCTCAGCAGCTGAAACTTGCTTTTAAGAATTTCAGATTTGTTCAAACAGCGTTTGAGGTTTTGGTCATTACATTTAACGAGTTACGATTTTCTTGACAACAGTATAATGCCTAGCGGGTTAAAACTAAACAATGCCGTGCTTGGTTTGTTGTGCTTCTTGTCATCATTTGAGATCGACAGGAATGAGCCGCGCTACGGTATCTGTTTTTTATATTCAAACACTAATCTGACTAGTCACATCTAAATATTTGAACAGAAATATACGTAACGCCTGAAGAGCCCGAGCAGTCGATTGAATTCTTAAAATCTCCCAATGTATACGTACACCTGCTACGATTCTACAATGAATGTTATCACTTTTCTAGCGGCTACTGTTTCTCGCTCTTGCTCTTGCCATCGACTCTCTTCATGAAAATCGTCTTATGCTTCTCAAAATTGTCACCCGCTTACCAACTGTCTCCAACCCCTTTCCTATCGTTCGTAAACAAAGTGGAAGTGCGCTGACAGAAAAACCTGAAAATTCGTAAATCGTACATTCACGTACTCTTCGCCACAGGCCCACAGGGCACAGTTTGTCTTTTACTTCGTTGCCCGTGAGTTCGTGTGTTGTTCAATTCGGTCCTTCCGCTAAACCTTGTTGTAAATAAATAAAAAAAAAGTATCCATCCACAATATACAGTGACACTAACATCAAAGCGGAATCATTCAATTAAGAGACGTCCACTGTAACCAGGTGAGTGTCTATTTCTGCGGTGAACGAATGGAGTCAAATAACAGGGATTACAAGCGTGGTGGTGACAAATTTTTGATATGTAAAATAACAGCAGTAACTAGGCTACGAATAAAGCACGCGGTGTGTAGCAAATCGTACAACTGCATTGAGAGTCAGCAGTCAGTCAGTGCCTAACACTCTTTGCCAAGGTCAGTGCGATTGTGCCCATCGACATAAATGTATAAGCAAAACAGTGAGAGTGACAGATACATCCGACAGGTAGCGCAGACAAAAAAATCACTTAAGAGATTATTTTTACCTGACACCATCTGTGTGGTACTCAACTCTGAAAACTTCTCATACGCCGAAGACCTAATGTTTGTTGTTTGTCGTGAGTACAGTCGATTTCAATTTTGCAATCAACAGCTTTATGCTGACATCGAGTTAATGAAGAGGTTATCAGTGAAATCGTGCATTGATTTGTCCGATCTCCTTTACTGACAAGAGGCGCTTTTATAATTTGTGACATGGCACGAGCAAGTGATGTGATGCATGCACTAGACTGTTCTCTAATGTCATTTGTACTGCCTTGCATTTAGATGAAAGCTGGGAAAATAAATAGTCTGTCGTAAGGCGCTGCAGTCATAAATGCTATCAAATGCATGACTCTTCACGAGTTGTTCTTATTTCGTTCTTCGATCATTTTTCAATAAAAAATGGCTATCAAAAATGAAGTACTATAAAGATGCCCAACTTCACAGCTGATTGACCCCTAGTCCATCGACGAATTTTAGAGGCTTTTTGACAGTTGGCAAATGGTTGTCAAACATTTTTAGGGGCAAGAGAGGAAGAAGTGGGGCATCTTCTATCATACTTAATTTCTGATTTACATTTTTTGTTTCCACCTCCTGTTTTATATTCTTTGTGTGTTTTTCAATATTTCTATGCAATGTGACAGTTACCACATGGACATAGTGTAAGGAAAACATGGTGTGCTTGACAGCTCGTCAAGACAATCATCTTTGTGTGTTTAGACCTAACTTGGGGCCAATCTTTGACACTGGATTGATGTGTTTCTTGGGTAAACTATAATAAGCATGAGCGAACACACGCTAGTGTCAAATAATACTAAGTGGTCACAGAGACGAAATTGCGAGTTTTGGATGAACTTTTTCAGAAACCTCAACAGGCCTCAATTAGCTGTCAATTTTGAAGTGGCCGGCAACAGAGTGCAGAGAAAATTAGTATTTACCAATTACCAAAATAAACTGATACATGTTGTAGCCTTATTCGCCCTGACAAACTCCCACGGTCGGATGTACTCAAGGGGTTTCAACTAGCTTTCGTTTCAACTAGCCCGAGGTTTCGAAATCCCGAAATGTATGATGAAACCTCGAGACAATAACACATTTCCACCGAACCGAAATTGAGTAAATTCGATGAAGTCTTACTGAAATCTCAAATTTCCATTTGCAGTGATGTTCGCTCTCAATTTTTAAAACAAATGTCTCTCGCTCTCAATTATTAAATGGACACCAAAGCAAGTATCTGCTGACAGGAAAAATAGTGCGAGAACACCAGAAAATAGAAATTGAAACAAACAGAGGAAAATACACCAAAACTATCGAACTAAACTGAAGTTCACGCTGTCAACTGGTTCGTTAAACTAGATTTCTTTGGAATCAATTGATTTCAAAACACCGATAATATACCGAGGAATTTTATTGATTTGGAGAAATTTGATGAAATCTTCTGATTTCGTTCGGTGGAAACGTGGTATAAGAGCTAAGGTCTTAAGGTATATCTACATAGGCGCGATTGACCGGTCGGGCTTCAGTAGGCAGGCGTGCGGTTTTGCCCGTCTGAAGCTATGACTTTTTCCCATCTTTTTGGCAATTTATGGATTCCATCCCAAAAAAACTGAATGAATCAAGCCAATTTTTGATATTCTGCTCTGATGTGAATCGTATTTCAGTGAGGGCGTTCTGCATCGACCGCAACAAATGGTAGTCAGAAGGGGCAAGGCCTGGGCTATAAGGCGGGTGGGGTAAAACTTCCCATCCAAATAGTTCTCAGCCGGTTTTAGCAGCACATAATACAGCACACCCTTCTGATCCCACCAAATGCAGAGCATTACCTTCGCGCCAAGGATATTCGGCTTTGCCGGTGATTTTGACACGTTCGCTCAGCTAGCGCATGTTCACCATAAACTTCCACCAAAATACGATGACTTTCGGCAGCAGTTTTCTTCATATTAAAGTAATGAAGAAGAACTCCTCGCAAAAACACATTTTCAGGCATAAAGTTCGACATTTTTGAGTGAAAAAAATGTATTGTTGTTTACGCTTCAAATGAATGACATGCTGAAATGACGTACAATGACAGTAGCTTTCCAACGCATGTTCCAATGGAATAATACAAGTTACGCCATCTCTTAGCAAACCGAAAGTTATATACCTAATAAAAAAAAAACAAAAAGAATCAAATCAGTTGCCACAAAAAACAAGGTTAACAATTTCAAATTCTCCGCCTCTAAAAAAACACCTTTTACTTTTCGGATAGGACATAATAGGTTTATTAGCAATTGCCCGAAAACCTACAACACATTTAAAACTGAAACTTTGTATATTTTAACAGTTTCGAATTCTTGGCAATGTTTTTAGTTTTTTTTTTTTTGCAAACCACACTGTATTTGCGCTTGTCCTCAAGAATTAGGTAACATTGCCAAAAAGTAGCTCGTTTGGTTCTAAATCTATTTCAGAGTCAAAACAAAGCAAAGAAGAAACGAAACAGAAGAAATAAATTACGTATACATGTATCTAGACAGACCACTTGACGATGTTTGTTTGGGTCTAGCCTAGTAGGATTCGTAACACGTTGTTGTGCTTCCGATCGCGTCTCTGTTTTGTTCTTTCTCTTTCTCGAGTATTTTAATTTCGTTCTGGATTTGCGCGTTTCTTTTCTGATAAATCGCAGTACAAAGCTCACATTTCCACTTGCTGTTTCATTCTCTGAAGCGTTGGAAGCAGAACAGCACAGACAAATCTGAAATTTGAGATCAATCGAAAACCGCATTAGATCACGTTTAAGAATTTGCATGTTAATTTGGCGACACAGTGATTTGCGTCACATTTCTCACTTAGCTTCCCGCGACGCACGGTCGAAAGGTGGAAAATGTTGTTGTTGTTATAGTCGTGAACTGATTTAATTCGCGAAATTATGAATTCAAACACAAAGTGGTTGCAAATGAGGTAGTAATAACGTGGGCCACATAGAACTGATTATGATTTGTTGATCTAATGAAGCGAGTTTTTTTTTTAGCAGAGGGTGGAAAAGTACTGGGAAAACAAAGGAAATATTGCCAGCACTCAATTCCATCACTTTGTTATGCACTGCAATTGGCCCAAAAGCCTTCAGGATGGGTGCTCCGTATAATGGTGTCTATAGAAGCTGCATGGATGAAGAGGAGCAGGCAACACATTATATGTACCACTAACTGTAGGAACTTACATCAAGATGCCTATTTTTGCCGACATTAGCACTAGCCAGTTGATTTGGTTTTTCAAAATTCAGAAAGTCGAATTTGAACTCCCTTGCAAATTTGACAAAATCAAGGTTGTAACGTTATTTCTTTTTTTATTATTACAAGGACATTTGGTCATATCCAAGTTTACCTTTCTCGTATTTTTTTGTACCAAAGCTATAAAGTGGGTGTTAAAATTTACCGCGAAAAGGAAAATTTAGTACGCACAGGCAGCACCAGCTCGAAATGTCACCACATTTCTGGTTTTTTGTTGTACTCCAGAACGTCTTGGCCGATTTTGACCTCGGCATCATGGTGATTATTTCCAAGTTACCAAGCCTTTTTGTGCATACAATACAAACAACAAGTCCAGAATATGGTACATTGCCATACCCTTCTAAAGCAAATATTACTCGTATATGATAAATCCTTTCAGCGTACTGCGATATCTTATCAGTTCACCAGGCGTTAATTCGTTAGTTGAACGAAGGCGTGATTAGTTCAACTTAATCATTTAATCATGGAGTAATTAAATATTCATAATTGGATGTCGAGTGAAAAATATATAGGCACTAGAAAGGGGACCTGGAACGCGCCACAGTGGGTTGGTTTGCATGGGAGAGCGAAAAAAAGTCGGTCAAATCTGAACCAGAAATGAAGTATTATAGAGATACCCAACTTCACAGCTGATTGGCCCCTAGCCCGTCGACGAATTTGAGCGGCTTTTTCACAGATATTCATGAATTTTTGACGGTTATTCAGGAAATAACTAAATGCCGTTCTCTGATTGGTCAATTCGGATTTAGAAAATGATATAAAAACATGGTTGTCAACAATTTTAAGAGGCAAGGCATGTAGATTTTTGGCATCTCTACCATACTTCATTTCAGATCTGATCTATTTAACGGTCAGAAAAAAAGTTATTGACATGTTTCTAAATTTTGAGGGTTTTGATGTTGTGCTGAAATAAAAATGCTTTTCTTCAAGCTCGATCACAGCATTCTTCAAAACTCTTTCGCGATCTTCTAGTATTAGTTGACGTTCAGGGCAGAACATTGTGGGTGAATTCTACTTCGAAAACTCCTTTGAACCAATCCTTGTATTCATTTTCCAAAATACTTTTGATCCTTAGAACTGAGGTTCAACGGTATGACAAGGTAGCCATGTGCGGCCATTACTCTTTCTTTTGTTCGTAAACGATGCAAATATTGTAAAATGTTATCATTCACAGATTTTAAATTATATTTATTTATAAATAGTTTAACACATTGCATTAATTTCCAATTGGATGTGGAATGTACTAGTGGAATGGTGCAAGCAGCAATGGACTTGAGCTGAATATTCAAAAAATGTAATATTTTTACTGCATATCGAATTACATCCCCGATTGTCTTTGATTATTTCATAAATGATCATAGACTTAATCGCCTAGAAGAAATTACGGATCTTGGTGTAATTTTTACTAAATTGAATTTTTCATTACATTATGATTATACAATTGCGAAGTCTAACGCTTTATTAGGTTTTCTGTAAGGAAATAGTGAAGATTTTCGGGATATAACTAGTCTTAAGTCCAACTATTGTTCGTTAGTCAGACCATATTTACAAGACTCTTCCATCATTTGGGATTCCCCATATGACACATAAGAACTCAGATTCGGAAGAGTACACAAAATTTCACGAGATATGCTGTCCGTAAATTATATTCCTTCAAGAACTCCCTAAATACGACATGTATATAAAATAATAGGCTTGCAAACCTTAAGTTTTAGCCGTGTTGTCGTGTAAATTCACCAGCTTTATTTTTTCTCATGAATATATGTGCTCTCCAAAGATTCCTTCGTGTGAGATATTTACTATACGGTAGAAGGCATAGAACCAACCATGGTCGTAACGAACCTATTACAAGGTGTATAAACACTTTTAATGAACTTTGAATTGACTTAAGCTTGTCTCGATTGCAGTTTAAAAAATGTATCCATACGCAATTCTTTAATTAATATTGTCTATTTAATGTAATGTATGAGATACAAAATCGGAAGATGAACCTTATCAAAAATCTGCTGTGTAAAGCGATAACTCTTAGAGAACGTAGTGTTTTGTGAGCTCTGTGATCGAAAACTGAGATATAAAATGTTTATGCACTTCTGATCGGGTTTTATTGGCTGAGATGTTAAATTGGAGTATTGCCTTTCAGAATATGGTTGTACGGTTTGCACATTAAGATTGCCACACAACACTGAATAAGGAATCGCATTTGAATCCGTTGAACTCACTATCTGCTTATAAATTCATATTCATTCAAAGGAGTGCCTGTAGAGGGTGATATCATGGTTAAGTGAAAAAATATGTATGAATACACCACGCTGATAGGTAACAACAATTTCAATATTCTTAGTTTGTAGAAAAGCAATTAGAAATAAACATCCGATCCCGGAAGTCATAAATCGACGAAAACAACAAACAATAGATAAAAACATCCCCACTCTGCACTCACTCAAGTTGTGCGCGCTATTGTTCTCTCACGAGTGGGACGGCCACTTTGCGAAGCTTTTTCTAGGCAGTTAGACTCAATTAAATTTCAGTGACTCCAAAGAGATAGTATTTTGCTCGTCCTGGGAATCGAACCCGGGTGAAATAGGCTCAAGTGCGTAGGTGTCGACGCCCCAACCCTCAACGCCACTGCCGCCACATCCCTGTTTATAATCATTAAAATATTAAATCGGATTCCATTTTATTTGGCATTAATTCAATATTCCCCCCGGATACAAAATTTGCACAATATCGGATTTGCAGCTTAGGTCAACATATGGCGACACTTAAACTGTTGCTACGGCCAATGTAGTCTGTGGGTGGAAATAATTTTTTTCATCATGAAACGCTCCCAGCTGTCAGATAAACTAGGTCTCCCGTTACAGCCTCGAGAAGCTCTTTGCCTACAGTCCAACAAACTTGAAAACACACCCCCTGCAAAGGTGTGTAAATTAAGGAATTGAATATCTCAGAGATCGGTCCATGGATTCACAGATTTATATTCCTTCTAAAAACGAGGTCAAATCAGCATTCATTCCATTCATTATTACCCAAGAAAATATAACTTTTGTAACATGACCAAAGCCAAAACCGTGTTTATTCTTAAATCCGAGACAGCGAAACCAATTTGAACATACACTCCGAAATATGCAAGAATATGTAGCTGATTTTGTCTGTCCTGTAACTCGACACCACGTACTTGAGCCTACTTCACACAGGTTCGATTCCCGGTACGAGCAAAACAATTTTCGCGTGCCCACCTCTTTTGAGTCACTGACATTGCTCAAAGAGTATAACTGTTTAAAAAAAACAGCTTCTCAAAGTAGGTATTTGGCAAAGTAGGTTCCTTTCACTCGTGACTGAACAATAGCACGCGCAACACGAATGGTTGCTGAGAAGCTAACTCCTGGTAGCGCCACCAATAATAAATACAAAAATAACTTCAATTATGAAGCACACGTTGACATAAGTCATAACATCTAGCTCGCAGTAGATTTTTTTAAAACTCAACAAGTATTCATTTAGCCTCTATTTAGTACACATGCTTCCTCAAACATTTTTGTTTCTATTGGTTTATTTTATATATTCGAGAATAGACAAAAAAAATGCCCGACTTGTCGGTATATGAAGATACAGAACTTATTTGATCAAGCTTGCTCAAAAGGCATTTAAGCTTTTATTGAAAATATGGTACCTAAATGAAGACATTTAAAACACACGTAAAAATAAATACTTTAAAGTGGTAAGCCCTGGTTATCTAAGAGTACTTAGACAATGACTAAAATTAAAAATGTTATGACTTTCTCCAAAGACCTTTTTTCCGCACTCGGCCGACTTCGTGGCGTAGACAAATACGCCGGGAGTACCAGGATTAATCCCCGAAATGTACCAACTTTCATAATTCACGCACAACACGCATGCAGGTTGGAGAAGCCAGGACCAGGTCCGCCTCGGACTGTTGCGCCACACATATTATTACTATTAGTAAACGTCGTCAGTTCTTGCTTCAGAGTTGACATCCAATGTTGTCACTGTCGAAAACATCCCCGCTGAGTGGCATGCGCATTTCAGTGAATATGACTATCTTCTAGATTTGATTAAATTACGACACTGACCCATAAACACTGAATAAGAATCTCTACGAACAAAAGCTTTAACCCATACATCGCTTCCTAGTGTCATCAGCCTACAGCGATTCCCATGGCCGGTCTAATCAGCACTGTTTGTATACAACACATTTTTCGCCAAAAATTCGATTGAGAACACAAGTGTGTTTGTTTCTTTCGACTCTTCGACAAACACGCTCTTTGAGGGGAGCATACACACAAATCTGCTCGCTAGATAACAAACTCGCGCAAACTTTGCTAAAAATATTCAAAACTATTTTTTACGGCGTGGGCTCATATCTCTTGAAGAAAACAAGTTCACACGTGGCAGACAAAGAGATAAACAAAATCGTTTAAAGTCCCTCTGACGAAAGCTTTCCTCTTCTGTTTGTCGCTAAACCACCGTCTGATGCAAATGACACAAGTCTTATCGCCGGAAGCGATAATTAACCGAATACAAGTGACGTGAGGCGGCTTATCAACAGGGCTTTTGAAGTCAGTAGACAAGTTGTAGACGGCTGCAGTCATAGGCGCGAAGATCCAGCTAGGTAAGACGCAAAAAATGTTACGTAAGCCCTACATTGTACCCATCAATCGCTTGTACCATATCGTCACACTGTTCTACAATCAGGAGATACTCGGAAATTCACTGCAATGTAAACAAGAAAATAAATGTGTTTTCATCAATGACGTCTCCGCGTGGCACCGATGGGGGCGAATCATTCATTATTCGCAAATTGACACGGGTGCTGATTGTTGCAGATTGGATGATTGATATCATTAGTTTGTGAGTCTCAGCACGCCTGAAGCACTATTCATATATGTAGGCTGACAGCTTCTTAATCCTAACTGAGTGGTCTTACCATGTGATGTGAATCTATGCGCAGAACCGGTCGCCGGCTTAAGGCGTTGTTATGAATTTTTGAATCGCTTAAGTAATAAACGCGAGACGCCACCATTGAGCTTTTATCTCATTTTGTATTTGGAGATAGTTCTTTTGATTTTTTGCACGCAAGCGATAGATTATATTGGGCGTAAGCTTTGACAGTGACTGATAAATGTTTTCGTGCGGGTTTGTTTTTTAGTACTTGGAATATAATATAATGTGGGTGGCGCGATATTCCGACGTTTACCTGTGCCTTGGCTACAGCAACCACTCGTGGTTTGAGTGCTGTTGTTCTAACATGAGTGGATAGGACATAGGGTAATGCCGTCTTCGAAAGGCAAAGATAGGCAAGCCTTTTCTAAACAGGAATACACTTTACACGTTGTCAATGACTCGAAAAAGATGGGGCCGTGAATTATGGAAATTGGTAAATTCGGGGATTTAACCTGCCACTCAAGGCGTTGGAGTCGACGCACCAACCTATTACAGCACGGAGACACATATTCAGAATGCTTTCATTTAGATTTGGATTCTTTTTCTAACTTACACAATTGAGCAAATAAATAGAGATGATATAGGAACGATTTCCCTCTGTTTCGTTAAGTTTCGTTAAATTGTAATGGAACCAAAATCAATTACAAAACCGAAATTACCGTTGGTATTGGCATTTTGTGGGGGTAATTCAAGGCATTTTGACAACGCTTTTGGCTACTTTTCAGCCATTTGTGTAATACGTTTAAGTCGACGTAAGTCAGCCATTGTTTGGTCCTTTACTCTCTCTTTACTTGGACTCTTGTGATCATTTCCATTTTGAATTCACGTCTTTGCGAAAATATACGTAAACAACGATGACTGGACGCCTTTGTTTCTGGTCTGTAATAAGATTTCCCATTAATCCCACAACGGCGAGTCAGATGCTTATTTCCCTATAAGAATTATGACAGATTAATGCTGATCATTTTTCAATGAGTAATAATATAAAAAATTAATCACATTACAGAAAACTTACACCGATCACTTTACGACACTTTGGTCAGCATAAATCTCAGAATGATTCAGAGGATTGCCCTGGAAATCCAGGAAATCAGATTGCAGTCCTATAAATTTGTTTTGAAGAAGATGTTTCATGTTCAGTCAAAATTTCTGCAACAGGTTGATTTCTGGCCAACCTCTGGTCATCGATTAACACCCAAAAGTATGTGGCTTTAAAGGACTTCACAGATTCGTTAAAAGCAAAATATTTATTGCTTTCAAATTAAATTGCACTTAAACTGGGTTGAAGGGGTCGCAGGGGTAAAGCGGCACGAGGGATCTCCAGGTTGACACTGCCCCGACTCTTCAGGAGTTATGCCCAAGTGTATCCAGGCGATTTCTTGGACTTGGTCCAACCACCTCGTCCTGGGTCTGCCAATCGGTAGCCTACCTGATGGAATCGCATTCAAGGGCAGCATCGGAAGTCGCGATGATGGGGAAATGCATGCCACGTGACCAAACCATCGCCCGTTAGAAGAAGCCACTGCTCACTATTGAGGTTCTTGCGCACTGCCATGTATCTCAAGCTGTCCCGGCGAGTATTTCACACAGCAGCACGAAGAAATCTCCTCTCAGCAGCATGTATTCGCGATCTTATTCCTTCGGCATTACCCAAATTTCATGAGTATAAGTGAGAGTTGGAATAAATACTGACGCGAAGAAGTACAGTTGAGTTTGATACAATGCAATTGGAATTCACACAAATGCGCAGACTCTGACTATTCAAATATTCAGACTCCAGGACTGCTGCGTGCAGACTTGCATTCAGACAGATAAATTATCTGTCCGCTTTTTAACGTTTGACTAATCCTAGGCAAAGGCCAATAATCTGCTGCTTGAAATCTGTGAAGACACTGTGTAACATAAAGGCAACCCAATGAAGTTACAGTAGCTGTTGAATGACATTAGTTTGGGTTTTTTCAGCATTACCTTGCATGAGTAAACTTATATTGCATTAATTTCGTTACTCATATCGTTGATGTCACCTGCTTCTTCGCGTCTGTCGTGTCGGTTGAGACTCACTCTTTTGTTACAAGTGTAAGAAAACTTTTTGCACTCAGAACGCTCAAGTTCTAGACCCAATGCACTCGCCACTAAAGCTTTTATTCAACTTAAATCCAAACAAATAAAAAGCAATTTCCTTTGCAACACACAACGAGACAATCTGGCAGTTTGTGTTAGACTGTTCGTCACATCGAACAGTAGTCACTTCACTGTGCGCGCTGTGATTTAAAAAAATATTGTTTTCTTTGTTTACACGTGATTTCAAATTCAAAAAACACAAACAAACTTTTTTCTATTGCAGCCATCAAAGCTAAACCAAATCGCGCGTGGACAGTGATCAAATTCGAAAGCATGGACAGAAAGAAAAAACTGTTGACATGATCTAACACATTTCGTGCGAGAAGACAGTGTCTCAAAACCCTTAAATAAACATCAAAAAAAAAAAAAAAAACATAGAGAACGACGACAATAATGATTTCTTCGTAGTTCAGCGATTGATCGAATTAAAAACATCGATGTCTTGCGGCAGCAACAGCAGATCAAATGACACATTAAAACAAGGACGATCTCAACAGAGGCAAATTAATCATAAGGAAATCTTTAGCTAACATTATATGTTCTTCGCTTGGCTGAAACATCCAACTACAAGACAACTAAATCAAATCAAAACCTTAAGACTAAACGTGAATCCATAAATACAGAAGAGATACAAAAGTGATAACAAGAAAACAAAGTGAAAATGGATCGTCCAAGGTTCAATTTTGAGGATCTCTTCGCCAATGGAAATTTTATATATGACGACGATGATCTCGTAAGTGAGGACGTGAATGAATCGCCCTCTGTGTGGGTATTCGGGTACGGTTCGTTGTGCTGGTATCCAGGATTTGAGTATTCAAAGTGCATCACCGGTTACATTCGCGGCTATGTGCGAAGATTCTGGCAAGGAAACACAACGCATCGTGGCACATCAAATAAGGTTTGTTAATTTGATTACTAAACATTTAAGCTGTAGTTGATAAGACCGATAGCAAAACAACGATTTCATAGATTTCTTGTACATCACAAATAAATAACAAGCTATTGTACTGTCTGTTAACTGATGAAGTACTTCCCCCTTTGGTGTGCTATTATGTGCAATTAAATGTGAAGACATTGCCTCATTTGTTTGAACAACAAATTGAAGAATGACAAGACTTTCTACACTAACTTGTTATAATTTCGGCACTTCAAAGCAAAGTGTTTTACAACCAACGGCTCATATTCTGAGCTGTGAATGCTTTTATATTTGCAGTAGCACTTCAGGTAGACTGTCCTTCGAAAAGGCATAAATCAACTACATTAATTTCTTTCAGTTATTAATGTTTCGTCTCTCAAACAGAACCATTGCGGTCTGTCAAGATAGTCACACTTGTCACTGCTTCTACATTTACGAGGCATTTATATGAAATATGGAATACCTAATTAGGGGTTTCACTTAAGCAGGCTTCACTGTATGACAGTAAAACCCGCTTAAATGGAACTTCAAAAAATCAAATATAAACATATTTTCACTTAAGTGGGGGTTTTACTGTATGACATTTTGAATAGTATTATTGTTTGAAATGTGGGATACTGTAAAGAGGTTTTGCAAAACTTCATTGATAGATCTTTTCAAAACAACGTAAATCTTCCATTTCAAACGTTTTGATCTAAATATCCTTTTGGAGGCATTAAGCTCTAGAATGGGTAAAAGTGTGTTTCCTCTGATATTTCTAAATGAGAGTGGCATGCAATCTGAAAAAAGGGCAAGAAAAACAGTTCGAAAAGTACTGTAAAAGACAGAAAAAATGTCTATGAGAGTTGGTGAATAATCTGTTTATAATACAAATTAAACTAAATTAGCAAGCATTAAATAACGATTAACAAGTGATTGATCTCAAATACGTAGAAGTCGAATAAAATCATCAAAATTGCTATTGGGGCAGTCCCGACCAGAAATGAAGTATGATAGAGATACCCAACTTCACAACTGATTGACCCCTAGTCCATCGACGAATTTGACGGATAATCATGAACATTTTGACGGTTATTCATGAATTTTTGACAGTTATTCACGAAATAACGTAAATGTCGTTCTCTGATTGGCCAATTTGGCTTAAGAAAACAATATAAAGAATGGTTGTCAAAAATGTTAAGGGGCAAGAGAGGTAGAAGTTGCGCATCTCTATCATACTTCATTTCTGGTCCCGGCAAAGCACATTTAGAAGCCAGGAAAACCATAAAAAAAACCTGTATTAAATCACGGCAAACCACATTTTGAAATCTTTTGTGTCAATAAAACAATATTCCGTTTTAAGTTCTTGCACATTCAATGCATTTTTGTGCATAAACCATCTCTTGACCATCTCCCCAACCATTCCGAAAAAAAAAACATCGACTTGTGAATTTAGAAAACCTAAAAACGCAGTTTTGAATATCTGGATGAAAACGAAAGCTCATTAAAAGTCCTTCTTTAATTTATCCTTAAAGGAAAAAATGATTTTTGAGTGAAAAACCTAAAAAACGGATGAGGTTATGTTTTTGGTACCGTTAAAGTAAACAGAAAGAGTGAAAGTCAAATGTGCATCTGTAGAAGTTGCAAAAATGTAGAAATAATTTTGGGAACCAAATTCGCCTTCAATTCAAATTGTCTCCTTTTGGCTTTGAACCGACGATATGCTCTCGCACTTAATTACTACAATTAATTTTTAATTGTTTCTTTACACTTTCTTTATCAAGAATTGCATTGTTTGAGTTAAGAGTGGAGCAATTGTAATGGTTCAGAGAAACCATAAACATGTTCCGGTTTTCTTCATGACTTCCACCAACGTAATGTATTTTTTGAAATGGGTCATTCAAACGTCATCTCTTTGAAGATCGCCCGAAAAGTGTAAAGACAATGCAGAGATGAACATTTTGTGAATCTTTATATTTTCGTAACACATAAAACGTTTCCCTTGTGATCACTCACATCAATCATAAAACGCGACCGTGTTGAATTGAAACATAAAAATATACAGTGACCGCCATTTATATTCGGTTTTTCCTCGAATATGTTTAAAGTTGCAGCTACATGTTAAAACCAAATGGTTTTACGGTAAGTTCCTTTATTTTCCTCGAGGTTAGCAAGATTTTTTAACAAAAATCAATTACCTTTACCACAAGATTTACACGAAAAACTATGAAAAAAGTTTAAAGCGTAATGCTCCGGGACGATCACAAATAAAACAAATTAAAACTTTTCGACGGAAACTATATTTATTAAGTAAATAAAAAAACTAAATAGTTCCGACATAGTTGGAGGTCTTTCGTAGACGGCCTCCCTTACACGAAAAAAAACATGAGGAGACAAAATATAAAAAGGACGCTACTGATCTTAACACGTAAACAAATGGAAGGATAAAGGAATAGGAAAAAGACGTAAATAAAGGGAACGTGTAACAAATTGACAAAGATTGTGCATATATACATTGTTGTCGATGGAAGTTGCCACAAATATGTCGCGGCACGTAACTAGCCGTATGCACCATAACATGACCTCTCCAAGCTTCTCCGTTGCCTTCAAATGATTACTTGTCAGCTCACCATTCTTCTTGCGCCACACCATAACCCTTTTTCATTGTTTTTTCGTGCTAATCTCGAAGTGAATAAAGGAACCTACCGAGCAGAAAAAGATTGGCCTAAAAAACCATTTGGTTTTAATCAGTAACTGCAATTTTTCACACATTCGAGTAAAGACCCGAGTATTAATGAGACCCACTGTAAATAAAGTTCTTCTCTTTTTGTTTCAAAATTCGTTGGCCCACAGAAGAGGATCTTCAATCCCATACTCCTGTAGAACACTCCAGAGTTTACCTCGAGGAACTCGGTCGTATGCCTTTTATAAATCCACAAAACAACTGTAGATGGGCTTGGCATACTCCCAAGCCTTCTCAGGTACCATTCATAGAGTGAAAAGCTGGTCGGTTGTACTTCCAACTGTTCATCCCCCATCCTGGGCTCGACCATAGCTCTAGAACGCGCTTCCAACACCTTAGCGTAGCCTTTCCTGGGGAGACTTAAAAGAGATATGGCCCTTTAATTGGAGCAATCTCTTTTGTCTCCCTTCTTGAAAAGTGGGACAATCATACCAGTTTGCCAATCGCCAAGTGTCTCACCACGTTCCCAGGACACTTTAACGACACGAGAATGCCATAAAACTCCCTCTTTACCCATTGCCTTAAGCATTTCTGGTCGGATTTCATCCACACCCGCGGATTTGCCAACTTTTAGCGATTCAATTGCCAAAATGACTTCCTTCTACCGTTGGACTATTCTCCGCCCCACTCAAGACTACCAGTCTGCCATCCTCAGTGCCCTGTTCGGGTTTGAGCAGCTCCGGAAAGCGCTCGCTCCATCTGCGTAAGGTGTCCACCTCATTGGAAAGCAACACGCCATCTTTGGATTTGACTCCTTCGATGATGTTGAATTTCTTTCCTGTGAGTCGGCGAATGGTTTGCCAGAACACCTTTTTCGCATATCTATGGTCGCTTTCCAACTTCTCGCCGAACTCCTGTCAAGACTGCTCTTTTGCTGCTCGCATAGCCAATTTGCAAGTTCTTCACGCCTCAGTGTACAGGTCACGAGGAGCAGAGTCCCCCAAGAGAATCCAGTCTGTAGGATTCTCTGTAGGTCTTCTTCTTCTCAACATCCCGTGCAGAGGCAATGACAGCTGCTGAAAACTGTCGCCATTCTTCCTCTACACGCGATGGAACAGTTGGTTATTTTATACTACAAAGTTCAAATATATGAACTTTTTGGTATGAACTGGCCCAACAATCATTAGACATATATAAGTGAACTCACTGTATTTGGAAAACGTCGCTCGTTTACCCGATTTTTCAAGTCTACTACTAGAAAATGTACGAAGACAAGTACATCTTATAGGAGACATAGGCAAATTCCAGAAACAGAGCTTACGGGCACTTTACCAAAATGTCTATTTAAATTTCTAAAATAGAACATTCAGTTATGTTCAAAGCATCAATAAAAATCAGAAAAGTGGCACCCGGTTGGCACCCACAATTCCTTGAATTAATTGTTCAAAACAATGTTCTTCCGATTTATTAACCAAAGTACTATGTGATTGACTGATTACATTTTCCACTTAACAACTTACTTCACTTTTTTTTTGGAAAATTACAACCGGTCTAGGACGCCTTCTGATAATCTAGTTGTCATATCCGATAGATTAAAATGTGGAATTATTTCAACAACCACTTGGAGGAAAATTCTCAAGTGACTCTTCAAATCAAGGGATTAGACGTGCATCCAATAAATCTACTCAATTCAATTTAATTGGTAGCAACTTGAAATCTTTATTGCCGACTACACTTGATCTTGAGCAGCTCACACTTTTAACTGCATGAGTTATTTATCACAGTGAATATCTGAATATCTGTGTAATTACACACACGTACTGCACTCTATTTCATTTTATTCTCGAAGTTTGTCGCCAGGACAAATTTTATTTGTCGGCTTGATTATGTTTGTCCCAGAATTTAATTCTTCCCCTAACGATATTCCAATAATTCATATATGTTCAGTACGCCTTCTGTGTACATTAGTCTTGAGTGCTGTGCTGCAATCTAAGACAACTTCAACGGCTTTAGTCACATCTTCACAAATGTCCTTTATTTGAGAATTGCCATGCCACTGTGTTATTTCCCATTCAAATTCTTAGAAACAGATAGTGACTTAGTGCATTATTAAGACGAATGGAGCCCGTAGAGTCTCATGAAGGCTCCCTGCGTTCGGCCGTCAATGTCTCCAACTGTTGATAGCCCAGATTTTGCATGAATATGTCGTTTGAATTAATTAAAGTAAATACAACCTTCAGTATGGTGGAACCATAATTAATTTTTTTTTAAAAGAAGACAGTTTCCCAGTTGTAGCAGCTTTATGCCAATTGGTTTTGTAAATAATGTCAAAGCTGGGAATCTATTACTTTATACAGTCTTTGTTCTATTACTAAAATATTGTAAGGATATCCTAAGGGAAGCCGTTGCATTGAAGTGATCTTCTTAGATATAACGGTAATTTTGACAACGTCAAATAAGTGTACATTACCCAGCCACGTGATAAAGTAAAGTATCCTATTTAAAGCATCCGCATTTTTCTTGATTTGAAAGAGGAGGCTTATTCTCTCCGTGAATAATGACGTATAACTCTTGAATCGTATTTTTACCCATTCACGTGAAACGTTTTCTCGGCCAAAAATCAGAAATTTTATTCTCAAATACAGTTATCTATTTTTAAGCTTTCTGTTAGTATGAAAATTTTCCGTTCTTGTTTTGATATTTTTTTTTTATTCCATTCTTTTAGCCGGGACGAGTGGCGACTTTGGTGGAAGACAAAGAGGTGAGTTCTTAAAAATTTCCTTGTGATGATAGCCATTAAAACAGAATTTATCACTTAAATGAAACGCGAAATGTGTGTTTGGTGTTTGTTTACTCATCCCACTCAGTGTCTTTGCTTATTATTGTTTTCATGTTATGTATTGTGGTCTAATTTAAATTGTTTCTACATTGATTGCGGAATATTGGATTTAATCCTCATCGACAGTGGGGGCAGTTCAGACAGATACAGACAATTTAGCACTTCTGCAACTTGTTCCTTGCGCATATCTTAGCACTTGCGTAGTCTGCCCCATTTCCGATAAGAGGGGCTCAACTTAAATTCCAACGGCATATCTGATTCTGAGACAGAAGGACCTTAACCAACTCGTTTGAATTGAAAGGATGCGGACCAGATGCAGAAACTTGTTGGATAAGGACCAGGTCCAGCCCCACACTGTGGCTCTACTCTTCGACTACCGGCAAAATGGACCACCTTTCCGCCACTGCTCTCGATAAAATGAACTCATCTTCAACTTGAAATAGTTTACCCTGAAGGAGGCTCTATTTTCCTGACAAGGCTCTATTTCCCCCCCTCTGTCGAAAAAATAAAACAGAAGTTAAAAATTTCAACAAAAAGTTGTGTGATAGGTGCCGTGTCTTCTGAAGTAAGCCCCATTCTGTTTCGGAGGCGGTCCGAAGATCCACCCCCAACACATTTTGTCGATATCTAAAATCTCTGGCACATTTCCAAGAACACCAAACGCATTGGATCGGAACGAGTTCCTCTTGTCTGCGAATGGAGGATTTCCCTGGAATATAGGCGAGACTACACCTTGATACTTTCTATCCTAGACCCGGGGACTTTCCCCAGGGATGTTGAGGGAATTTTCGCCGAAACTACTGATTCCCGGAGTTACTAGGAACTCGTTAGTGACCCCGAGAGACAAGCCCAGAAGACACGAACTTCACCCACATACGTACTGGTTTAACTGTGTACTGATTCGGCAACTCTTGAAAAAATATCTGTGAACTATAATGGAATTGAAAAATCTAGTTTTCATTGCATAGTCTTAGGCAGCTCTATCTGAATTTCAACTCAGGAACCGACATCGCATTGCATTTTGCTCAGGCAATTTGTTTGACTATGTTTAGGAAAACGATTTATTGGAAGAAATACAATATATGTACGTCGGCGGTTTCAAAGACACATTAATGTTATCCTTTTTTGAAACTTAGCTGGACTAGTGAGTGCATAAAATCGTTTGGCTCTGCTCACTTTTTCAACGACTTGGTTGTGTAATGACGAGTTAAGAACAAAACGCATAGTAATCATTCTCCATTAGTAAATGGATTATTCCCAATTAATCTGAGTCAAGTCCGAGCAGCGACATAGAACTATACATCCGTGCTTGATTTTATGTATGTTTAGCAGTTGTTTCTGAGAAATTGCTATCCGCGGCACTTATCCCTCAAGTAGGAACGAATTTTCCTTGCCTACCTCATTGCACTTAATTAAATTCAACTATAACGAGCTAAGTACGAAGCGTATACTAATTTGTTTACTTTTTTTTCTGTATTTCCAGGGTATAACATGGGGCTGTGCATACAAAATTTCTGGAGATACCGCTCTTGATTATCTCAAACAACGAGAATGTACTTTAGGTAAGTTCGTCGCAATGTCTCATGATCACATTTTCAACATTGTTTCCCATTGCAGGAGGCTACATAACTGTCGATACTAAATTTTATCCTCGCATCGCATCATACGATACAGAATTCAGTGGAGAAGCAGTCGAAGTACTCGTTTACATTGCCACTGAACAGAACCCACATTGGTTGGGGGAAACATGCCAGCACGAAATTGCCCGCCAAATCGTCGATTCGGAAGGACCAAGTGGACACAATGTGGAATATCTCCTGCGGCTAGCCTCATTTATGCACGACGAGATTCCGGATGCATACGATGAACACTTGTTCACACTGGAGAGTCTAGTTAAAGATTTAATTGATAAAAAACAAATTGTCTTGGACTCAGTCATGGGTGCAAATCCCGCAAAAATACGAAGGGACTCGCACGAAGATATTAAACGGCAGCCAACGTTCGAGTTCACATCAAGAATACCCGAGAGAAAGCTGCGCTGCTTAAACATTTAATACACAGCCAACGCACACGCATACATCCATGTATACATACAACTTACATTATAGGGCAATAATTGTTATTTTTTGTATTGTAATTAGCTTTCATTAATTTATTCTCTGCCGAGATCGCATGTCTGCAAACTAGAAGGGATTTAAAACAAATCAATTTTGTACAACTCTAACATATAAGAATGAAATCAAAAAAGAATTGGAAACATAAAGGATTGATAGACTAACATTGTGCGTGTGTTTCTTTGTGCTCAAGGGTTGCGTTGCTTTGCTTTCGGTTGGGTGGTTGAAATAGCAACTTCTTCACAAACGATTTATTTAAATATTAATTGGGTATAGCAGAAACGTAATGAAAACATCGGATTGTGTTAAATTTATACATTGTACATATATTTGATTTAATTTGTTAGAATATCCGCTGCACGAAGTTCCATGAGTTTCTCCATTGAAGTAATGGACTGCATCCAAGAATCCAATGTTGCAGCCATATTCGCAATTTGTGAACGATCCAGCACTCTGGGTTGTACCTAAATGGGATGAGAAACAAATAACGATGTGAAATATTAGAATCTTAAGGATTTCAGAGTTAAATTTATCGGTTAACTCTTTAGCAACACGTGGCGAAATTTTAGCAGTCTCTTACTACTAAGAACTCTGGCAGAAGTTGAGCTGGATCACGCTTGAGTCACGCTACAACTTCGAATTCTCGCTCTTTTTGATTTCAACGACTTTCTCGAAAGAGAGAGACTCACACGAAAGAGTGATTGGCAGAGAAGGCTTTTTGAATTTTGATTCATTTGTGGAAGAGTTTAAAAATAATGCTTCAGTTTACTGAGCATATTTTGGACCACTGTAAAGTCGATCAAAATGAAACACTCGATGCAGATGTATTCAACAAAACTTAAGTAGATTAATGCAAACTAAAGGCTGTCCATTGTATCCAGTGAAATAATATGGAAATGCTCTTATTTTTGCATTGCACTGTGTGACAGCTCAGTGTCTGTCAGAAAACGACACTTCGTGAGCCTCATTTCTGTTCTATTGCCTTACTGTCATATTTTTCCAATAAGGGTTACACTTTACTTAACCACTGTAGGATGGTCACATAACAATGCATTAATTTGAGAAAAACTATGCCAAATATCAAAACCTTACCCATGACATGTTAACTACTCCAGCTACTTCGTCGATTTCACCACGCACCAAATCCTGTGCTAGAGCCTTCATCACTAGGAGTTCAACTTCTTTGACAGGAAGCTGGGTTTCCTTGGCGATATCCTTAAATGGAATCGATCTCTGTATAGCTGACCTTTTGAATGTCATTTCCATCAAGCAGAGCAGAGATATCTTTTGGCGCAACTTGATTTCCTGCGCTGCCAAATCTGGAATTTTGCTCCAAATTGGTTTCATCGAATTGAACCTGCAACCATAGTTGATTGGTCAGAAAACGACACGAAAAAAAACTGAAGTAACTTACTTTTCAATGTCACCAAAGTTGAAAGCCTTCAACAACTCTACCACCCACTCGTTTTCAGTTCCCTTTAGAGACTCCAAAATAGGATGTGCTAACTGTGAATTTGAAGAATGTTTAGAAACGCAAAGGGAATACCCTCTAGAGACTTACGAGTTCGCCGATATTGTAGATCCCATCGCCTAGCAAAGCAGCCAAACCCAAGAAGAATGCTTGTTGCGGCCACTGGTCCTTGGGATAGTCGTCTAAAGAGCATCCCAAGAACTGCAGGCCACAGCGATAGTAATCACTATGTTGACCAACACGTCGGTAATACTGAGACGCTAGCATGTAGTACTTTCCGTGCACGGGGGTCACATTGCCAGCTTCTTCCAGAACCTCCCTGAGTTCTTCAATGATTTTCTTCGTGGCTTCTAGGTTGTTCAAGTTTGTTAGATATATATTACCTTGCAGAACCTGAAAGCATAAGGTGAGTCATTCAAGTGTATTCAAATGCAGTGCAAGTGTACGCTATACCTGGATGTACCAAACAGCTTCATCGCAAATTTTAACTTTGTCCTTCAGTTTCTCCAGAAATGTGACTGCTTCATTCTTATCTGCAATGTGCTCAACAACAACCTCCAACATTTCGACTAATCCGTATGGATTGATTCTGGAACCAAAAAAGTGTCATGACATCCAAGAATTTCTCTTTGTTCTACTTACTTCATTTCGAAGGTTGAGATGAAGTTCTGATACAATTCCAGAAGGGTACTTTCATCCTGAAGCGACTCATGGCGAACAAATTTTGTTAATTTTATCGTTAGTTCGTTCCAAAGCCTAAAATAATGAAACATTTATGAGAATTATCAGAGGTTAGTGACCGGCTATTAGGCAGGTGGTGTCAAAACGTAGATTTTTAACAAATCAGCACAGATTAGGGTTTTGGTAAATAACTTACTTTTCATTGTATAAATCTTCAATTGTAGTCCATTCGGAGGCCAATTCTTTGTTTGAAGTTTTCTTTTGCGTTGATAAATATGTAGAAACATTTGCTGTAGCCGCCATCGCGATGACTTTACTAAACCGATTTTTGCTTTTTCAGCGAAATTGTATTTGACAGTTGAAGATGTCAGATATGTGCTCAGTTTTCGAGTTGTGCAAAACGCTAAGGTTTCCTTCTTTGTAAGCATTGCGAGTTGTTAGATAATGAAATTATGTCTTTATTGGGGAATTTAAGTCCATATATCCGTTTAATAAGACCCACTCACCAATAAGGAAGCAAACCGAGATGGTTGAGACATGCTGATTTCGTTTTCATACAATCTGTAATTTTCTACGTCGGGAGTCGAACATCTTGTATTTTGTTTGTCAGATTAATGAATGAAATACGCGTTAAAGTTCCAATTTAAGTCAAGTCTCCTGAACTGAAACACATGGAGGATACTCCACCTTATGTGTCAGAAACTATATCAAAATCATAAAGCAGAAGTCCCCTGTGAAATGTGTGTTCTGGCGGCCTTGGTGATTTTGGTTTTTCCCTAATTGCTGTTTCTTAATTTACGTGGTTATGGTTGTCCAATTCAATTTGTTTCTATTTCTATCTGAAATCCAGCAAGGTTGGCATTACTTTGTTTTTTTCTACCCTCAATTTTCTCTTCGCCAAAAATACGACAGAGTCGCCAAGCATCCTCAAATAATCTTGTATATTTACTAAAAAGTTTATAAATAAAGAAAAGTTTTCAACTGATAACATGGGTAATTCCAATGACGCCTGTTTCTCGATCATTAGCAAGACTTTCTTCTACACCCTGAGTCTTTGTAGCGTTATTAAGTTTTGAACTTTGAGTCTACTAATTTTAAAATAATCTACATACATATACAATATGTAAATCGGCTTGTTCGGCATTGCCTTGATAAACTTGTTATGAACTCATGAAAACTTTTTATGAACCAACTCACGAAACTTCTCTTAACATGCACAGCTGTATCGTAAAATTATCTCTCGGACTTTTGGCCTGCATGCCACATTCAGACGCTTCATAAACATGCGCGTGAATCATTCTACATGTAAACACAATTGCACTGCATGATTGCTCTTCATTCTTCCGAATTTCGTGGAATTAACTTGAGCCCTTAAAGTCATTACAACTCACGAAAGACGAACATGGTGACAGTCACAAGAATCAACTGGAAAAATACGATTTATAATTCACTTCAAAGAGATTGCATTGAAATTATGTGTGTCACATCGATGCGATTCAATTCCTTGTCGCGAACTTCCTGAAAATATCAATGGTCACAACTTTTTGACACAAAATGGTATGCACTGCGGTCACTGCTGCGGCTTCATATTCCATACGCGATGCGACTTGAATAGACATCAACATCACACTTGGGAATTTCCGTGTTTTAAATGACAGTTTGGACCTCTAATTTGACATTTACTTAATATCTCTTTCTAAAGGCAACTTCTCTCAATGAAGCACATTTCACGCATGATTGGGGATCTGTAAAAATTAAGAAAAAACACCATCTTATAAAGAATAAATATACAATCTCTCTCTTATTAGAAAACATTTATTTCAATCTAAATGTCGGTTTATATTCTGTCGACGCCATATACGTGTCTTTTATTTAATTTTTTGTGTGTAGAACTATTTGTTTCTACGGGGTCATATTCTCCGTGATCCAACTCAAGTATTCACTAACTCTTGTATACACTCCCGGCCAACCTTCTAGTCCGCATGGATTTGGTCCAAATGAAACTACACCTGCAATGTAGTAGTACGCAATATGATCTGCCTTATCCAATCCAATTAGTGGTCCACCGGAGTCACCACGGCACGAGTCGTATCCCTGTTTCCCGCCAGCACACAATTGTGATTGAGGGTTGAGCTGCACATTTTGTTGGCTATACACATTTTGGCAAGTATTACTGTCTACTACACCCACGCCGGTTTTCAATTTCTTGTCGCTCTTTGTGCCGTTTTCAGTTCGTCCCCAACCGGCCACATCCATGACGATGCCCACGAAGTTGGCTTTCTTAAGATCGTCTCTGATCGGCAGACAGATGGGCTTGATGAAATTCGTGAAGGGTACATTGCGGCTCAACCGTATCAGAGCGATGTCTGCGTACTGATTTTTCGATTGCGGCATATAGTTGGGATGAACAGTTACTTTTTCGATATCAACATCAATATGAGGATCGGAACAGTCCTTGTTGCCACGGAAATCCACTTCACAGTCGACGTTGGTTGAGGTATCCCATTCACCCAAGCGAACACGGTAGGGTGCCCAGGTTGCAGGTATGGCGTTGATGCAATGTGCTGCTGTTAAGACATAGCGTTCAGTGATAAGACTGCCACCGCATTGATGACCTCTTAGATTATCGCCTGAAACAAATAAATTCATTTAGTTGAATGAATGCTTGTTTGAGGTTAAGCCAGGTCTACATACCTTCTCTGTATTCGATCAGAGCCATCCATGGGTATTCGTCAATTTTCGCAACGGTACCACCAATGATACGATCCTGGAACACTGTGCCACACCGACCGGGAGCGGGCAAAGGCACATTCACTCTGGTTGAAGTTCCAACTGGAACTACGTTTCCTCTAATCTGCCGGGTATCGCAACACACCTTGGAAAAAAATTGAGCAAAATGAAAAGAGTTCCTTATGTTCAAGAAAGAGTGAGTCATACCAAAACTGTTTTCTGTGCTGAACCGCACTGACTGAGCTTCAGGAATTGTCTGTCCGTATCAGACAGGGGCTTTTTTATTATCAGATTGTAAAGATTCGGGCATTTAAGCAGGTCGATACAAAGTCCTCGTTCGTTCCTGGGCGTGTTGCATTGGCCATAACTTTGGATTTCTTCTAATGGCTCATCGGGGGGGAAATAAATTTCTTTACATTTTTAAGATGAGATGGGGTGTATAAAATTAAGGACAACACATTATTTTAAAGTTTTACAGCTTTCTAACCCTATCACCATAAGTGCATTCAATTACTCTGTGCATCCTTTCGAATTGGGACAAGTGCGGTTGTCGGACTGGCTTTTGGAAAAGCCCCTGGAATGGGGAAAGGAAAGGGGTGCGAGATATAGGGACTAAGGGCAAGGACAATGGAAGTGCAATACTTGCGAGTTATCGTTAGTGTGGTTATATCTATTCATGTACGTAGATGGGGGAATGAAGCAACGACTATTTCCGCTTCGTAATAACTGATGCCACTGACATCCCTCAATCGCGAATTTAACTAATTAACTGAACATGTAGGTACAAACCATCATTTATGTGAAACCTTTGAATCCATCCTAGAGCGATGCTGCAGTGGACGAGGGAGAATATCACTAGTAAAACTATGCAAACTGCTGCGAATTTCCGGCGATGTGTCGATATATACATTTTTATTGCTCCGCTCTGTAATAACTGAAACAAAATCATCTACAATTTGCCAGCTCTTCGCACCGAACTCTCTCAAAAGACCCATTTTCTCAGAAATATTGTTTGACGCTCCATCTGTGGGTTTCCACATTGCAAGTTATCGAATAAACTAATTTTAAGAATGCGCTACAGAGTCAGTACGATGTGGGAAAACCAAGCGGAGCTGTGCTATCACAGCAATGACTTAAGATTACATGTCGCTAAAAAGAAGTCACTCTTGAACACGCTAAAAAGCAATCAGTGACGCCATGGCGTTATTCCGAACAATGCCTTGCTTGTGAGTATATTCAGATTCATGCTGATGCTAATAAAAAGAAAACTTAGACACACGTTGTCACACTAAGGTTTGCTCTATACTTGAACTAATATTTTGAAAGATGCTTGTAACATTATATTGAACACCAAGTGCTCATAGATGGTTGGTGAACAGGGCCGGAACCCAACATATATGCATGATGCATAAATGCCCAGGGAGCCTAGAGCATAAGGGTGCGCTGTAGAGTCCAAGAAAGAAATACGTTGTTTTACACCTAACTCTGTTTTACCCGGTAGATATGTATGAATATGAATTTGTCTCCCATTTTTCGTAAACTCAAGATAATGAAAAACGTAGAAAACGAATCAAGGAATCTGTAGGTTTATAAATAAAATCAATACAAAGAGAGTTATTAAGGGCGTAGAGTAATGTGCTAAAAGTAAGGCCAGGCAAATAAGTTTCCTAAATTGGACTGTGATGTCTGTCATCCCTGCTGTAGTAGCGATGAGACCCGAATAATTTTATTTCAATAGCAGAAATGAAGTATGATAGATAAGCCCAACTTCTACCTCGCCTTTTCCCCTTAAAATGTTAGACAACCATTTTTTATATTGTTTTTTAAAGACAAATTGACCAATAAGAGAACGGCATTTATGTTAATTCGTGAATAACTGTCAAAAATTCATGAATAACTGTCAAAATTTTCATGATTATCCGTCAAATTCGTCGATGGACTAGGGGTCAATCGGCTGTGAAGTTGGGTATCTCTATCATACTTCATTTCTGTTCAGTAGTTAGCTGTGTCATTTTGACAAAATGACACGAGTTACTCGATTAAAATAAAATCACTCGAGTCCCATGACTACTGCCAACACAAGCTTCCACACGTCCGCACAAAACTATTTGCTTGCTTGGTAGGCATTTAGAGACACCAAGACGGGGACGGCATTTAGACGCCCGCAAGTTTTGGCCAGGGTTTTGCTTCAATTTCATATGAATACAATAACAAAATAAAGAAAGGGCAGAGGCAGAGAGGACTTCCACATAATTTTAACTCGAGTGTGTACACAGAGCACCAGGTCTGTGGTTTCAGTGGATCGCAGAAAGTATATTTGGTTTTTTTTTGTACCAATTGTTTAACGTGTGCACTTGCTGTGCTTTCCGAACTGAAGTCAAACTCAATATTTCTAGCTTAGGTCTTAATCTAGACCATAAGTAATCTGTAGAGGTACCAAGCCTTCATCAATGTATTCATTTTATTTTCATCAATTTGTTTCCATGTGAATGGAAACATGAATCCTTGAAATTGAACAGGAATATGTTCAAATTCCTCTTTCTATTGTGTGTAAGAATGCGGAAGGTACGGCCTTTTTTGAGACAATTCCTACGCACATCGTTTGCTTCAAAATGGGCTGAACAATCGTAGGATCTCTTACATCTAGGAGATTCCTGCTGTGAACAAGTATCCTTCCATTAGCATTCTGTTCAGTGTCTCTATCAGGAAAAATGTTTGGATTCGCAATTTCGCGTTGCGATCTTCTTTTTGCCATGTATTTATACTTGTTTGAATTCAGAAAACCAAACAATGCTATACAAAAACGATACAAAAACACAAATGGATGTGGACGAATATGTGCATTGTGCCATCGCGCCTTTGAGCAACAACCAGTGCATCGCATGAAAAATCCATCGAGTCACTCAAGTAATACCTAACTCGAGTCCCATCAATAGGCTCTAGACCAGAGATAATGGAGGATAGAGATATCCAACTTCTACCTCCCTTTCCCCTTGATTTCATTTGAGAGCATTTTTTTTAAACGGTGTAGCGATGCGTAGTGGAGCCGGGAACTTTGTGAGAGGATTTGTGAAATGCATTGGGAATTCCACGACACTCTGATTCTTTACGGCTCAATGCTGACATGGATAAAGGGTACAAATGGCCGAAGTTGGATAGCTCTATCCTCCATTATCTCTGTTCTGGACGTAGGGCCTGCATGGGCACCCATTTGACTCGGGCCGTCCCTGTCGATGAGTCAGAGAAGAAAGTGAACATCTATCACTGACGCAAGTTATTAAAATCAGACGCCTGGCCATTATTAGATGATGTAAAACAACTGCAAAGAATTTCCCAGCTGGCTGTTAATAACTGCTTGTACAAGAACATATGTTTTGGGAGTCTTTGAGTCTTCAACTTTTCAGAACGCCACACCCTTGCGCAACAAATTGCCATAATGTTGTAATATGAAAAGGAGCGAACTTGATAATAGTGGACAATATCCTAATGATTGTGATTCATAGAAAACAGAGATCACGCCGCGAGAACAAAGACCACGTCGAATGATAGTATTTCTGATTGCTTACAACCCCAACTATCGGTGGTGCGCCCTGACTACTTCGACCAAACAGAAGCGTTTCTCCATGTCGACTAGGCAGGCGTGAACGATGACAATTTGATGTTGCCGCTAATATTCCTTCGATATCAGTGAATGGGCGACCCAACTACAGCCGAAATGTCGCGCAAATACATTCTCCACTTTAGTAGAAGCTTTAGGAACTAGAATGAGATTTCCCTTATCAACCGTTGAACACTTGCTGTGCAGCTGCAAAATAATCAGCCACCTTCTTCGATTTATTATAAGCACTGGTTTGCAGAATAGGATCCGCGTGGTAGCGCAATGTGCCTACGCGCACCTAATTGAAGCTGATTTGGTTTGCGAGCAGCAGACAGCCACTTGACCGGCATGTAGTCTGATAGTAGAACGTTTTCTTGTTGATTACAATTTAATCACCTTTTGATAACAGATAGTTTCACATTAATTATATTTTAATTCGCAATAAATTATCTAGAATTGAAGAAAATCCTAGCCAGGAGTACATAGGTAAGCCGTTGGAAATCGAAATTAATTAAATGTTGACAAGAACCCATCATCAACGTAGAAAATGATATGAGATCGAGGTGTCCTTCGAAGTTCAATGACCTAGTAAGCTGGCTTGTTGTGAAGCAGAATTCTAAAATTAGTCCTAAAAAAACGAAGAAACTGACGAAACCGATAAGACTTGTAGTTTGTCACAAGCTTTCTCAAGTCGGGTTCCATTGTTGAAATATTCCACAAGTATGTACCAGTGTGGGATGTAATCCAATAATAAATCAAAATGAATGCGAGTGAAGTCAACCTTCAACACTAATACTACTATATGCTTGCAAATTGTTCCATCATCCACTCGTGACTGAGGGGGCCTATAGTTTTATCCTGAACGAACTTTTCCTGGTGTTTAAGCACTGCCTGTCACTCGAAAGAGGTGGAACCGTGAATAATGGCATGGCATCCCCAGAGTGGGAGTCGACGCACCAACCCACTACTCACGGCGGCCACAAATATTTGTGTCCGAAGCATCTTGCTGAAATTTCGCAGACAGATTCATTGCGTCCTCGAGTAGGACAGAGACTGCCGCTACACCTTTCCAAACAAAAATGCAAAAATAAAATTAGCTGCTGCAAAAATCGAGGCATTGCGTCAATCGAGAACTCACTGTAACTTAAAAAATCAACCACAACAGGCAGTTGCTGGATAAAGACGAAACGTTTAGCAGTTACCAAATTCTGAGTACCATTGCATTACAGGTAACGTATAAAGAAGATTCTGACGAATGATACAGCCATTTTTTATGCTTTAGTTAAGGTCAATAAAGAATGCATTTGATCAAGTTATTCAAGTTAGCGTAAGACTGCCATAAACACAGTCCCAAACGGACGATGTCGCGGCCACTGCCAGCCATTAATTACGTATTTTAGCCGCGAATATATGCAAAAATCAGTCTCATTTAATCACTTATTGTGAAACGTAATTATATTGATTTCTCGTATGCTGTCGCCGCATATTGGGTGGGTGGGTCGGCTGTGGACTCGTTTCAACTCCCGACACGAACATCTTTCATAAATTGACTCGACTGAGAAGAGAGCTGCTAAAAAAATGCTGTTCAAACACCGCCTTTCGGAGTCGTGTGTCAAGTTACAAGGGAAAAGTATTCAATAATTCGACATGATGTTTTGTAACAGCTAGAGCAGTGGCTAAATGAAAACTCAATTGAACAGTCAAAAAAATTAACGTTTTTCACAATCCCCCTTATGGCGGAAGTCGTGACACATGTCACTGTGACAAATTTGTATTAAATTAGTCACTTAAATGTGACATAAAGTGAAATTTGTCACAGTGACACGTGACACGACTAAGAGATCAAGGGGGAATATTTCTTATCGAGTGACTAAAACGGTTTGCTCTCACATGCGGTGGCAACTGCAGCTCATAAAGACAACTACTGCTTCGGTCCACAGTTTGTGCGAAGAAAGAAAACAATCGCACCGCGGAAACAGTAAATCCAAGTGTACACATCCGTCATGTCAAACAATGAAATGCGTACCGTTCAAAACTCCAAATAGACAAAGCATCCTGAGTAGTTGAGGGCATTTTACAAAATGCGTCTTTATCAAGTTCCGTCTGTCATGCAAATAATGCCAGATAAAAAGGTCATTTGAACACGAACAATAAAAACGATTTTATCAATTCTATTCTTGAAGTGCTAATTTTTGGTATTATCAAACAATTTGTTTTTGCAACACAGATTGCAGAGGTGAGAGGTGCAGGAAATTTCGAAGAAATACGAAGCATCCAGCACAATTAAGAGTGCATTTGTTTATTTCCAATCAAACAATTTTCAGAGCGTCAACTGTGTCTTGTTGTCTACACGAGTATCAGTAATTGTGTACATAATTAAGCAAGTAACAAAGACACTTTGATATAAGGTGATTATCGTCAGACTGCAGAGATCACTCTCGTCTACGTACGTCTATACGACGTCATAGTGTGAATGAATCGAATACGTGCTAGAGTACGCATTAAGGAAACAAATAAACGATAGAATAACGTGTGAATTAGGCAAAGTCAGTTAACAAATAAAACTTCCAAATTGCAAGTAAAAACGTTGGCACATTGGTCAAGGCAAAGCGGGACAATTACATATTCCTGGCATGGCTACCAGCGTCAATAATAAAACGTCCAAAGCACTCCCGATTCACCCGAAAGTATAAACAATTGCACACAAACCGCAACGCTCGACATAACATATACTTAACAAAGATACGCAGTACATCACACCGCAGCACGAACGATCTTTAAGTCGAAACCTCCAGCTTGACTTGAACTATTCCAAGGAACCCGTTTAATTTATTTTATTCGAATACTTACGAACATCTACTACACATCTGTGCAGGTGATCATGTTTATTTTGTCGTTTATTTATCCATCGATAACCGGCTTCACTATTTTTCGGTTGTTTTGCCGTCCAATCAACAGACTGCTGCTTCTTATGACCAACACACAAACCACTGTTTAACGTCGCACCGTCAACGACCAGTTCGGAATAAACGATGTGATTGTTAAAAGAGAATGAACTTGAAAGCCTGTCTACCTGTTCCGTAGGGGGTTCCCTCAGAGTTATTCTCATAAGTCAGCATGCTTTCAATTATCATCGCTGTTTGGATACACAATTAGGTACTTGTCGTGCACTTAAGTCTCGTCTTAAACACCGGCGGCGGATATCCCACGCAAAGGGAAAAAAATGAGCGAAATTGAGCAAAAAAGCCAACAAGTTTTCAAACATTCCCATGACAAATGAACCCCACCCGGTAATCACAATCCAGTTGATGAGTTCGATCAGAGGGAAGGTCAATCGCGATTTAGAGGTTAAAAAAAGTAAAAGCTTTCGTAACGTATCTTATCCAAACTTATCACAGAGCGTACAAATTAAATAGAAGGAAAACTAATCTCGGGTCATTGCGGCAAAGAAGATAGTGTGCTAAGCTAACTCTACTAGAATGTACTCGTACATAAACAAAGATTTCATCGATGAGGTAATGCAGATGTTAAATAAACACCAAGAAAGCGGTTAATCTTTAAAGAAAATATACCTAACACACAAACGTGTAATCATTAAAACTTACGTCCAGTGGTGGCTGATAGGAAGATGACCATCAACAGAGCAGCAGCGTAGGCAGCCATCCCGCTTATCATCCTTTAGGTCAAGCTTTCGAAACTGAAAATAAGATTCGAATTATATAAGTTTTCTTTCTTAAATTTCTTGTCTGCTAAATATTGATAGTGTGAGCTTGTACGTACGTACGATTAGTTTATATTTAGCGTTTGTCTCTTCTTGTCTAAGTTAATGTGTGTCTAGCTTGTCTGATGCAGAGATACTGTCAGGCAACTGAGCTGAGTGTGTATTCCCTTCGCGAGCGACGGCGTATCGAACAAGACTGACCGCAGTGTGATTCTCGCTAAGGCTAAATAACTGACAAATCAGATGGACCATCGGAAGAACGTTATTTAATTATTTTCTTTTTGTTTCTTGCTTTTTCGTTGCTGTTTTTTCTTTTTTTTTTTTTTTCTTGTGTTCGTTTGTTTAATTTTGTTTTAACTTATTTGTGCTGTTTTCTGACGGAGCAGAGAGAAATTCAGACTTCTGATGTGCAGCGTATTCAAAGTACTATGGGAGTGTTTTGGTACTCTCGATAGTACTGTGCTAAGGCTAGTCCAGTGTGTGATAGAGCGTGAGGTGTGTGCGTAGTCTTGTCCGTGACGTGGTGGATGACTTACAGGCCTCTACAAAGTTGTGATTCTAATACATTTCTCGTTAGTTTATGCTTGCGGTGACTGTGATTTTAATTTAAAGAAAATGCCAGCAAGATGGCCGTCGAAAAGACTTCCATTGTACACGTTTATGTTGACCGCAATAATTATGCTTTGTGGTGGTTTCTATTCAATATTGATTTACAAAAAAAGAGGTGTGTGGCAACATGCGTCATAAATTCCTTGTACTGTAGGGGCATGCGTCATTTGGGGTATTCAAATTTAAAAGTGATTCGTCGTTGCGATAGTGAAGACAAAAAGCAAGGTTTTTTTTTTATTTTATTATTTTGATACACTTATGCAGCCCGTCTAATGGCATAGGTCAACTATTTATGGGAAATCAATGAAAGGATTTTATTGTTTTGATATAATTTCATGATAAGTTGTTTTTCTTGTAGTACCATTCCAAGATTTCATGATCCAGTTAGTAATATATTTTTATTGATGGTATACATTGTAATATTTCAAAGATTTTTCGTTGATCATAGTTCGCTAGCGACCGAAAAAGTAAAGCTCCTGTTTATTTAGGTACAAAACGAATTGTATTTAGACAACAACAAACATCATACATCAAGGTCGTTTTCAAATAAGGTTCCCGTTATACCCACTGACACTTTAAGTATGAATGTCGTAAATCCATTAAGCATTAAACTAATCATAATGCGCGCTGCACGCTTCACAGATCGTAATAGCGTAAGCGCCAGAAATGAAGTATTATAGAGATACACAACTTCTACCTCTCTTGACCCTTAACATTTTTGACAACCATTTTTTATATTGTTTTCTAAAGTCAAATAACGTGAATAACTGTCAAAAATGCTTGAATAACTGTATATATACTCGTAAACTCGATTAAAGGCGTAAGCCAAGGTCCATTAGCGCCTTGGTACGGTAAAGCTCGACGAGCTTTTGTAATTTTCCCTCAAATCATTTAATTAGCGTTGAAATTTCACAGACCGTAATATCGTATGCCCGAGCACAATGTTCTATGTAGACCTGCTAGCTACGCGACCTGCTAGCTACTTGTTGACGCCGCGTTATGGGTATAATTTCTCAGTTTTGAAGTTCTGGCAATCTGAGGCGACTTTTTGTACAATTTATTTATTTTTTTTTTATTAAAGATGAGATTTTACTCAAAGCTAATTATTTGGAAATTATTTTCATCCCAAACGCGCGAGTTCTATTTCCACATGGAAAACTGAGAGTGGCTCCTTGTGGCACAATGGATAAAACACGTACCAACGCTTGTCGAAGAACGACCGTGCAAGCGAGCTGTTGCACTTTGCTGTTGCCCACAGAAACTAGCTAACTATCAAACTTAGAACGTACTACACAAAGGTATAGACGCGTTCCACAAATTAAACAACTAAACAAATAACGAAAACAACACTAATATTTCCTGTTAAATTGCCACTGCGAAAATTTGTTCATCCTATAATACAAATTAAAATTATGATCATGACATCCATACATACATACGCACATAATAAAACAATATTTTTCAATCAATCGCATTTTGAGTGGTTTTCCGGTTTTTGTCACGAAAATCGCACTACGGTACGGGCACTTTACAGTTATATGAACCAGAAATGAAGTATGATAGAGATACCCAACTTCACAGCCGATTGACCCCTAGTCCATCGACGAATTTGACGGATAATCATGAAAATTTTGACGGTTATTCATGAATTTTTGACCTTGATTTTCATGATTTTTGACATACGACAGAAATAACGTAAATGCCGTTCTCTAATTGGTCAATTTGGCTTTAGAAAATGATATAAAAAATGGTTGTCAAATGTTAAGGGACAAGAGAGGTAGAAGGGGATCTCTGTCATACTTCATTTCTGATATGAACCATGAACTGCTAACGCGAACTTTCAGAAACAACCAATTTCCAGCAAATATAAACAAGCGTTATACTTCTTAGTATAAAAAAAGATGCGGATTGAATTATCGAGTTTTTATCCACAAACATTTCAACAATAATTAGTTAAACTATTCTGATTAATGATCCTCATTTGTTTCTCCACCAATCAATCGTTCTATTTGCGAACTGTCAAGCTGAGTTCGCAATCTACAAGTGAGGCAAACGCGATCCACAAATTCACGTTGTTTCAAATATATTTCCTAGCTTTTAAATAAATGTTCAGTAAGATAACGCTGATTTTATTTGTATGCTATGATTTGAATTGGGGGAGGAGGTGGTACCGGCCCAATCTGATCCTAATTCGAGCCCTTAGCGTTAGTGGGTTCGTATTGGGATCAGATTCGAGCCCCTAGCGTTACCTTAGTGGGCTCGAATTAGGATCAGAGGGGTCCTTTCATTTCAATAATTTCCCACTTTGTTTAAATCCATTAAATCCGAGCCATGTACTTACAAAAATTTTTAATTTACATAAAACAGTAATACACCAAGCTTTCTTTAAATGCTTTATGTTTTCATGAATCAGTGTAATTTTTTTTAGAGCAACGAACTCTTTATTTCCTTAAGTGGACTCGCTACTAGGGTTTTAAAGTCGATAATCTGAAAAAGCTTTGGAGCTTGGTCTGAAAGTGTCTAAAATAATTTGTGATGGTTGATAATCACAATATTCCTTTTCCGATATTGTAGTGCAATTATGAATTACGAAAAACTAAACAAGAAAATTATAGCAAAGACGTGTTTCAATAGCCCCGAGTTCTGCAACAAAGGCATTCTGAAATTACAGAAATTCCCCCATTTTCTCTTAGTCGTGTCACTAAAAAATATGTCTCACTTTGACAAATTTGTAGTCTCTTAGTCGCTTTATGTAACATCTGTCACTCGCACGACGATCGTGTGGGTTCCCTTAGTCACATTTCGTGGGAAAATGAGGTAGAATGGGAGATATTTTGTCACTTGCATTTCTGTGGGTGACGCCACACGATGGATAAACAAGTAAGCTTTAATCGACTTTTTGTATTAATCCACATTGATTAACAGCTGTTTAATATGTTCACGTTAACAATAAATCAACAATTTGAGTGCCTTTAATGCCGATTGGAAATCACTCCCAGAAATCAATTTTTACACATACGCGCACCAACATATCTGTGTTCTGAACGAAAGGCATTCACGAATTATACAAATTATAAAATGCAACCAACGAATTGTAATTGATCCCATTTGAAGACACAAATCTGCAGCATATGTTGCGAAATAGTCGAAGTTTTTTGTGTTGAGAATTTGATTGGTTTGTCGTCACCTCACTTGAATTCAAGAACACAGATTTTGATGTGAGGTGAGAGAAAACGAGAATTTGTCACCTCGTCTAAGAGTATAAAGGGGACTAATGTGCGGCGACGATTTCTCCTTCGTTTGAGAGAATAAGGGGGATTTTGGCTATTGAATGACTATTGAATCATCTATTGGAAGAAGTGCCTTGTCTCCCCAACTGTCTTTAAATTGCTGTTTGATTGCATTGCCAGCGCCGTCAGTGAGGTTATCTTACTATAGCTGGAATTTTATTCTTGTTCTGTTCGATTCTAAAATGCTATGGCCGTTGAATGGAAACACGGCCTGCTTTATCTATTTACATCCTCCGATTTTTAAATGTAGATATCTATTTACCCTTATTACTTAGACGAAGAGACAGATTATCTAAGTTCTTTTAGATTTCACCAAAATGGGCTAAAGGAACATGAGTTACGTCATCACCCTTCGGTATTTTATGTGATAATTCTATATCAACTCTTTAATATTCTGTTATATTAGCAATTGAACACTTTACTTACTTATCTAGATCCTGTATCCTCTTTTGGATCCCAGGGCCTCTACTACGCCTACGTACCATTGTGTGCGGTTTCTCTTAATGAGTTTCTGCTCTCTCCAGCTCTTTCCTCAACTGTTCTGCGACATGTACTTTTAGGACGACCCGCTATTCTACCGTCTTGGGTTCCACTGCACCGCATGTTGTTTGCTTTGGAACTGTAGCCTTTTCAAAGGGTATGACCAATCCATTGTCACTTGCGTCGTTAAATAGTGGTGCCTGTAGATTCCTGGCCCGTTATCAAATGGAGTTGTTAGTTTGAGATACAGTTCGGCCAGAAAATCCTTAGTATATTTCACAGGCCCTGGTTCACAAACGTCTATAGCCTTCTTGTGATAATGGCGGTCACTTTCCAAGTGCTGCACCTGTATAACAGCACGGACTCAACATCGGAGCGGAACAGCCTTAGCTTGGTGTTCAAGCTAATAGCACTGCTCCTCCATATTGTGGACAACATGCTGAATGCTGGCATAGCTCTAGATATTCGGTTAGCGGCATCTGCTTCGGTTCCTCCATTGGCTGACACAATACTTCCAAGATATTTGAAACTCTAGACTCCATCAACCGGTTGTCCTATGAAAGAGTAGACACACGTCGTGTACGTTGTCAACATAGTTTAAGTTCGATGAAAGTGTCCATAGAATTCCTTGTGTTCTCGATGACACAGTAGAGTTAAGTTATTACTGTCATCTTGCCTGACTCCACTTTGGATTTCAAATTCTTCTGACAACTTTCCTCTGTGCAGTACGTGACATTTATACCCATCGTAAGTCGCTTTGATGCTTCACCTGCGCAAGGCAAGCCAAAAAAACTCTCTGTTGACACTGTCGATAGCCTTCTTGGAATCGATGAATAACAGGTGAAGTGGCGACCAATATGAACACTTTAATTCTCTCAAAATATGTAAGGAACGCCTGGTGTAATGAAAGCTGAATATTGGTCGCATTGTCTATCATTAAAACATCAGTCAAATTTCAAAATATTGAATTTTATTTTGTTTAATAATTTATATTGTTTCTAAAACGCCGAGCAAAATCAGATCTTGCCCGGATGTAAAAAATATGTACTACTACAGAATTGATTGAAATTATTTGTTTAAAAATTAGCAGCTTCACGTCGACGTTTCAAGGGACTATCACCAGTATAGCACCGGTCGAGCATCTCAAGAAGCGTTGTCTGTTTCATTTTTTTCTCGGCAGTCTTTGGTGAGGCGGCAGGCGATATGTTTTTTGTTACCGCCTCACCTTTCTCTATCTGATCACATTTGTTTGCTTCTGCTTCCATTTCAGATTGCATTGCAATACACGCCAATATACTATCATCGTCCGAACATCCAAATGGATCTAAAGCATCAAATGTTTTAGATTTTTGCTCGTTAGCGTGCGCGTGATGGTTTTGACTGGGTGCTGTGCTTGTTGATGAGCCCGAGTGCTCTTTCGTGTTTTTATTCGTTGTATTTGCGATGGGTCCATCCGCTTTGCAGAACATTTGACCGTAACAGGTGCATATGAAGTCATATAATGCTTTGGGGCCCAGTTTCTGTTCTTGGAACTTCTTTAGGCACCTCCACAGCTCGCTCACTTTCACATTGTTTTCAATAAAAAATGTGTGCATTCTGTGCACCGCATCACGCAACTGTTCGTCACCAAATGTGAAGTATACTAATGGCCGTTTGGTGACTGTGCAGACCATAAGCTGGATAAGAGCTTTTAGGGTTGCCTCGCCTCCGAATGCTCCACAACCCCAATTTCCGGAAGCAACACCAGGAGCTGGGGTATCAAGCGGATGGAAAAACCCAACGTAAGCTTTGTTTAGCTCCCTCAGCATCAAATCTTCACGGTACTGATGAGACGGCTTGACAAATGGTAATGCGTCGATGGCGACTATGTGTGTTTGCCTACGACGGCTGCTATCGATTGGAGTTTCGTCCTTATAATCACCATCCCACACGAAGCTACCCGCGTAGCCCTTGTATTGGCTATATCGCTCACAACCAACCATTATCAGAGATTCTGTGGGACGTAGGCACTCAGTAAACAGTTTACTTATCAGCAACTCGGGGCATATACTAAATCGAATTTCTTCTTGAACACATCCAGATCCTAGGACACCGCCTCCAAGGTATTTGTTAGCAAAATCAACTTGCAACAAGCCAAGTCCCTGGTCTTCGATTGTCCCGCACGATGTTATGTGAAGGGGTGTTACTGCAAGTGGTGCTTCAATCTGCGACCAATTTGGTAGATCGGCCAATGGTATGCTTCGCCTGATAAAGGTTACGATGCCTGTGGGGGTTTTGTTACAAATTCTCTTGAAGTAGTGGCAAATGCACTTGATTTTCTCTACAACTGACTGGCCCGTAGACTGGAACAATCTGTTGAAATTGATGTCCGGAAATGTACTGTACTCCGATTTTCGTTTTGTTGTGTTCCTCCTTGGAAATGTACAAAGGAAGCCGTTTGCAAGCAAGCAGGCCACCTGCAACTGTGTTATCGAAATGGAACGATTTTGTCCCTGTTTTAGCAGTGGAATACCTGATTGCACTATAGTCGGAAGGCGCAGAGCAAGACGTATAATTTTCGGAAGCAAATCTTCGAAGAACGCCTCAGCTTCAGATTCATCTAAATCGTCTTCAAAGAGTTTATGCAGTGCATGGAAATTCCATATTTCCTGATACTTGGAGTTGTACGAGAGAATCGCGCCTTCGAGCTCTCGACTGTTTTTTATTGGACGTAGAAGCGCTTGTTCAACCATTTTCCAACGTCGCTCAATAACAACATTACCATGTTTTCCATTGACTGGGTATTGACTTTTTGCAGAGCAAGGCAGACGAACATGATGAGCATCCCAACGGTCCTGGCCCTTTAATGGTCTTGGAGCCTCACTTTCTTCACACCTAATGGGATAATGATACAGTACAATATCGTTTTCTGATGGCCTGACTGGGGGTACGTGATCCAATTCAAATTCATTGAGATATCGATGGATTTCATCCATTGAACAGCCGCGCCAGAAGACATGGTCATCCATTGACGTTTCCATTAAATGGAGGGTAAATATTCACTATACACCTGTCAAATTAGACTGTTATTATTATATGTATATTATATAAAAACGCTAATAATAAAAGAAACTATCCGAAATACTACACTTTTTCTTTTCTAATTTTCATACGAAATCGGCTTTTAACTATGTACTGTCAAAAAATTAGAGCTCAACTTCAGTGAGTTTATGTCGAATGAGTTTCCTTTATAGTGAGCTTGATGTGACGTTAGGTAAAATAGATTATAGGAAAAGTAATAGCGCGTTAAGATTTGAAATTCGAATGAATTTATATAAGTTGAATTTAAATAAGTTGTTTGAAGATAATTATACCAAGAGAGGACTGGTTTGGTACCATAAGTTTTATATGTGTGAGTGGTAAATCGTGATTTAATTTGATAATGCTCATTCCACGACTTTCGGAAAAAGCAAAACAGCGGGTGCTCTCGACGAAAAAGTCCTTAAATCAATATTAAATTAGCATACCTCGCATGGAACTACTGATGCGGGACTTGGCATCCCGGGAAGATTGATATGATTGTGTCGCACCACGCTATAACATACGCGATTCACAGTATAGTTCGGTTCAAGATCTTCCGAGGCATTTGCAACCTGCGCCGGCAAAGAGATGCGCCGTCGAGTAAATTCTTCTTCTTTCTTGTATGAATCACTGCCTCCCTTCTCATTGTGTATCTATAGAAGCTCTTGCCACGATTGAAAAACAAGCGAAGCGAGCTTGTCGTAAGGTTAATGAAGACACACTGGGTATGTCCGTATATCCTGTCGAGCAAAAATCGATCTGTCGCTTGGCACCTTGCCTAAAACCTAACAATTTTTCTGGTAGTTTAGGAGTTTAGGTAGATACCTCGTTGCAAACGTGAACTCCACAAATGGAATTCTATAGGAGGTCCGACGTAGAATCTTCCTTGACAAACGGTGTGTCTTACTCGAAGGACTAACACAGGACGCACATCCACCTTTTGCTAGTCTTGCTATACGGAGACGCATAGAAGGAAGATTTTACCGCTAACCGAGCTGCACAAAGAAGTGGCTGTAGTACTGAAGGATAAAACCCGTCAATGCTCCAGCTAAGAGGGTCTTCCAATTCGAACCTCCTGGTTCGAGAAGGGCACGGGAGAAAGAGCTCGCTTCTGTTATAAAGGACAAGTCTGGGCTTAGAAACCGGAAGTAGCGAGGGACTGTTAGAAATAGAAGGCGGCATTAGATTGGGTTCCCACCCTCCCTCTGTAGCCGGCTTATAAAGTGGGTCTAGGTCTGTCTGAAGTAGGAATATCCTTCTCTTTGTCCATACCAGGTGCATCGAAAATATCAACACTTTATTAAAATGGATTACAATGTAAGCTCTCTCTTTTGAGGCACAATTTTTTCATCACCATCCAGCATAACATTAAATTATCTCATTAGCTTGAAAAAAAGAACACCGTTGTCTTATAAATATGAAATGCAAATGTATTTTACGATACTTTTAAAAATTTGTACTTATAGTCAATATGATCTAAGTCTTAAGGTCAATCTTAAGTATAAATATGAAAATAACACTGAATTCAATAAACAGAATTTTAAGGTTGAACATTGGCCACGATCCAGTCCAGAAACGATGCGACTCGTGTGTAGACACCGGGGAAGTTTGAGACTCCACATGTTCTCGGTCCAAACGACACCAGACCCAGAATGGTGTACCGATAGGTCTTGTCAATCGATCCATCGTCCATCAGAGGGCCTCCACTATCACCTAACGAATGAGTTCTGTTAATAAAGTTATACGAAGATCAGTCAGAAGACAAGTATCTTTACCTTGGCACGCGTCCATGTTTTCTTGGCCTTGGGCACAGACCTGTGATGATTGTATGAAAATTGGAGTCCATGAGTTTGCACTGAACCGCGCATATGTAATTGCGCATTCAGTCCGGTTAACTATTGGCAACCGGACAAATTGCAGCGTTGGTTTCCTAGTCGTGACATCTTGTGTTGGTTCATTGATACCTGTTTTGTGATAATTTTTTAATTTCATTTTCGTCTCTAAGCATTTCGATTTAATGTGTCAAACAAAGTTTATTTTGGAGAATTTTGGCACGTCGAAGAAGATATTGTAACACTTTCTCTTACCTCCGACATTTGAACTCCAGCCAGCAATAATTGCTTGACGTCCCGTCAGCTCGTCATCACGCAACGTATTATTGAAGGGTAAGCAGATTGGTGTAAGGGGGACTAGAAATAAGGTATAGAGTCATTTTGTGGACCGTTGGCTGTGTGAAGGTTGCTGGGAACTCACCTGAAGCGTCCGGTTTGAAGATACGAATCAAAGCAATGTCATTTGCGTACTTTGGTGTGTCGTACAAAGGATGCGCGGTTATCTTTTCGATATTGTAATCTTGTGGTACTCGGCACAAGACAGGATCGGATAAGCAGTCACGTTTCCTTTTACCTTGCACTTCCCCGATTCGGACATGAGAGCTGAAAATAGAAAGAAATTAAAATCAGTTTCGCTGGATTGTTTGACGTGGAGAGGCACTTACATTTGGAGCTCGTCAATCAGATTTGTCACACAATGAGCAGCTGTTATAATATATCGTTCATTGATTATCGAACCAGCACATCTGTAGCTCAGCTTTTTAGAGGCTACGAACGAAAGAAAATATTTATGACTGTGAAATTTGAGGAGGATTGAGGTGAATCTGCGCCATCAGCACTTTCGGTGGAAGACAATTTGAAAGAGTTGCGTTAAGAAAGAAAGACGAAAATTCAAAGGAATGATGTGTGCTGTAACCGACTAGCAAATCATTGTCTTAAGCCTACGTCGCCTGGGTTCGATTGGAACTAGTTCGCGCCACCACCAAATTTTGCCCCACACAAGGTGCAAGGTGCGTCGACGCACTTGAGCGTACGTTGTGTAGGTTCAATTTCCGGTACGATCAAATCAATTTTCACGGCCCCACCTCTTTCGAGTCACTGACAGTGCGTCGACCTCTATACACTTGAGCCTACGTTGCCGAGGTGGCAATGCTCGAGTACAACTGTCTAGAAAAAAGCATCTTAAATTGACCGTTCGGAGTCGGCCTAAAACTGTAGGTCCCTTCCACTCGTGAAAGAACAATAGCACGAACAACGCGAGTGGGTGCTGAGAAGCTACACCTTGGGGGCTGTATATCTCTATTGTGTTGTTCAATTTACTAAATTCCACATACTGTGTATGATTAGTGTACTTGATTTGTAATTTGTCGGTTTATAAGGAATTCTATTTCAAAAATGTATAATTACAGGGGGCTGAGGCAGTATTCCAAATTTCGATAAATTCTATAAGCCGACACCGACTTGCAAAACGTTTGCCGGATTACCGTCGGACCACTGTAAAGTGTTGCGAATATTCGAATTGTAATTGCTATCAACGCAAACATGGCCAACGAAAACACGCAGAACTTTTCTCTCAAAAAATCGTAGGACCTCTTCACTCCACTGTTGACATCGTTACAACAGGACTAGGAGGATAAAAAGACTAGGATTTAAAGTCAGTTGTATCCTTCGCCAAAGAGCTTAATTTTTCACTTATGAGCTCGAAGAAACAGCAGTCGGCTGGAGTTATTTTGTGTTCGATCTCGGTTAAAATCTCGATAGAGCAGAGCAGTGAGCAGTTCTCGAAGTTACAGCAAATGATTGCTACGCTATGCCTGTTATTTGATTTTGTAGCTGTCCTTCCTTGAGGACAGCATATGGTTCGGAGTCCCCTGAGGATGCGCTATTAGTAACGATAGTCCTAACATAACATCAATTCTTCCAGATTTTCCGTTTCCATTTTTCATATAAAGCATTGGTTGTTTATACAAAATGTCCAAATCGTCCACTCATGGCAGCAATTTGGAGCTGTCTGGTAAGCCTTCATAAAGCGAAACCTCCAAATGGGATCCGAAATGAATGTGATCATGGGGCAACGATTTCGTTAGAAAAAGCTCTTCGTTTTCTGTAAAACAACCTCTAAATTGGGACAATGAGGGGTAGAAATCACAAGTGTCAGAGCTGATTGTGTGGATGTGTATGATACCAAAAATAGGCGATTTCCCCGGAATGCCGGAAAAGCGTTTGTAGAAAAATCCTTGCCCTAGTTCAGTTGTTGCCACAAAAAAAATTATTTTAATTTAATGTTAAATCGTTTTGCATAAGTCACCGAGTGAAACAAGACTGAAGAATGCAAACGTCTTTCTTCAATATATTTTATCCAAATGAAGAATGTGTAAATGGCTGATAGTTGAAACCTGTCTATATAGTCTACCTGTCTGTGCACCTACTCCACCTCGATGACTTTACAACGACCCAGATGATAAAGAGCCAACGAGTAAATTAATTCCATAATGGACGTAAGTAAATTTTGTGAGGCCAACATAACTACTTAGCTCAGTTTCGTTAAGTTTCGTTCACTTTTGTATGATGACCTTTGTCTTCTGAGTTTTGAATAATTTCCCTAAACCTGTTATCAATCTAGGTGGTTTCATGATGGCCGTAAGAAAATTTTGTGAGGCCAACATAACTACTTACCTCAGTTTCGTTAAGTTTCGTTCACTTTTGTATGATGACCTTTGCCTCTAGAGTTTTGAATGAGTTCCCTGAACCTGTTATCTATCTAGGTGATGCTTCCGGTTATTTGTCATTCTGTTCTGTTGAAACGATGTAAGTTGCCAAAATCGAACGAAAAGTAGCTAGAAGCACCGTCAATGTCAGAAGCCTAGCCAGAAGCATTGTCAACGTGCCCTACATTTGGCTTAGGGAAACTTCAGCCAAATTCCACCAGCAACTCACATTTACGTACGTACAGAGCGGTACAAATCGCTCGAACTTAAATAAGAAAAACTTAACGAACCTCACGAAAGTATGCGAAGCTGCGATTAGTACAGTATTTCATTTGAGTGTATTCGCTGAGTTTGATAATTTGACATAAGGCAAGCATTACGGCCGGGCCTTAGCGCATTATGGCTTGAATCAATTGTGGTTGGACTTGATGACACTTTCTCATTTGATTCTTTCAAAGTAATTCATAGTGCCATCACAATTTTTATAATCGTCGAATGACAAACCCGCAGATGGTTGATGGCTCAAAGGGCGTCTTATGATTGAAAGCATTTCGAAATCATCGCGATCATGGGTGTAATTTGCAATGAAGACAAATTCAGAAAAATTCTCAACAACAATTTCTAAGACCAGTTGAACAAGGAAAACCATATATTTATCGAAGGGTGGGCAGAGGCGTCTGTGTTGCAAGAAATGTAGTTAATGTTGAAAGAAAGAAATTGGATAGCGACAGGTCTCCGTGAAAGACAAGCCAAGACATATTTATCCGCCACCAGTGACAAGCAGTACTCAACTGAGAGTTCAAGATTAGAGTCCAAAACAAGTAGTACTTTCCATTTTCCCGCTACACTTGAGTGATGCCAGTTGTGGAGTCGGATAAACATCTGCCAATGATCCACAAATGTGTCACATGTCATTGCTTCGTCGATGTTGAAATATTAATTAGCAATTAGTTGTCCGCCTCAAACATTTGCCTTTTTTATCTTGAAATACGAGTTCGTCTAGCTACGTGACTTTTTCCACAGCCTCTCATGAAATCCAAGCAATGACTGCAATAGCCACAGACTATTTCAATCATTGCTTGGAGAGAACGTACACGTACTCGTATTTCAACGTAACGATGCCTGCAGACATTTTAATCTGACACGTAACATTTGCTATCCGTTACAGAGCATCAGCATCAGGATAGTGACCAGCAACAGCCTTGATCAGTCTTCAAGATGTGTGCAATGAGGATTCCCCTGGACTGCCCGCCATGCAACAACCCATGTGCTCAGCCAGGAGAGATCACGTCTCCACGCGAAAGAGAGACAGGCCCGTTTGATTTCTTGAATTGTTTCTATAAAATTGACGAGGACACTAAATCTCTCATCAAAGCCTCGCTTCTCTTCATCTCCGGCGTTCTGCTGAGCCGAAAAATGAAGTACATCCTGTTTAGACTGAATGTGATATAATAAATACAAAAACTACAAAACTTACTTTTATTTCGGTAGCCAATGCGAGCGATCCAAGGGAACTGACCCGGACCGCTCTCACGCCCGCCCACAATCCGAGTGTTCACCGAAATTCCACAGTAGTCATTGTTGAGCAGTGCGGGATTCTTCGAGCCGCTTATGGGGCGATGATTCGGTGGTATCTCCGTGGTTGGTTCCAGTTTGGAGAACTTGTAACCTCTTGGAGGTGGATACGTATAAATGCCATGATATCCGTGGTAATCGCGGTTATAGAAGGGCTTGAAAGAGGGCTTGAAGGGTTTCCTCTTGGCATTGATGTCAACGTCATCATCGAAGCCATCGTAGAAGAGTGGCGGACAGTTCTTTCTTGTGTGTGGATCCTCAAAGTCTACTAGATTCTGCTCGTAGTTCTCGTACTCCTGAAAATGGTAGTTGAACTTCCGAGCGGCTTTCTTTTTGTTCTTCTTTTCGGAGTTGTTCTCATATGCGCTAATGCTATCCCACACCCAAGGCGGTTCGTCTTCAATCTCAATGGAATACGACTCGTCGGGATCATTCGTAATAGATGGACAGCAAACTAGTGCCTGATCGTCGATGTATCCGCAAGAGGCTTGGCGTATGCTCTCAAAGAGGTAGTTTCTATCAGAAGCTAGGAACTTAGTGGCCAGTGTGATCATGCTTTTGCAGTCCCTTAGTTTAATGCACTGGCAGGGCTGCTTGAAGTAGTAGTTTACGTCAAGGTTCGATTTATCCAAAGTGGAGTAACTCAAATCCGGGTAGCTCGAGGTCACTGAAAAATATGAAAAGGAATACTGTTACCGTTAGCATGAGTTAAAAAAGTTCATCTCAACGTTCAGGAAGACTTAGTGACTGTGACAGACAAGATTATTGAAGATGTTCTTTTATTCATAATGGCTTCATCCATCAACATATTTGCTGCCAAATAAATCTGCATGCACAAAATCGAACGGTGCCTCGTTCGGGAAATAAAAATTAAAAAGGTTGCCGTCTCGTTGAGACCGCATGTCATGTAAAAATCTTAGATTTGAGCCCTAAAAATAATCGGATACGATTTGCTTATAGCCCTGAGAATTGACGGTGGCAGTTAAGACTTCCGCATTTTCGAAGACACCACCGGACAAAACTGCACACTATACAGTGCCTTTCCATGGTTGCAAGGTCAGAGAATTTATACAGATTTGCAAATGAGTCACAACGTTCGGTCTTTAGAGCGGATTATAATAATCTGAATCATCATCTGAACATTAGAGCATACTTCCTGTCGCCGAACTCCACGGAGATTGGAAGAACAATGGCCCCGATTGCGAGTGTCGCTTGTCGATTGAATGGATGGTCGACAAATCTATCGATTGAAATCTATTTTGGTATTGCATACTCAATCGACTGAGAATTGTTTCATTTTCATCTTATACACGTCTGAAAGTTGAACATATCAGATCTTATAATTCGTGTCCACATAGAAGTGAGTATGAGGTCCCATAAGTTAGAGGGAGATATGTGGGCTTCGCCGGTACAGTGTGAACAGGCACTTGTGTGCGTGTATGAAAACTGCCTCTGCTCGAAATTCAAATTACAATAAAAATGTTTTGGAGATAAAATTACATTGGATTGCGAATACAACTTAAAGGCATCTCACGGATTTCATCAAGTTAATATTTTGTATTTTTCTAATGTGAGGATATTTCGTGAGACGTTAAATTACACGCACAATGAAAACAATGTTTGTTTCATGATTTCATGCCGCAGGAAAACAGTCGACCTTAATTTCGTGAACGACAAAATTTTAAGGGAAAATCGAAAAGTATCGATCACATTCGACTTGTAATTGTCGATCAAACTTAAAAATTAAGTATGATAGAGATGGCCAACTTCACAGCGTTTTGACAGTTATTCACGAAATACCGTAAATGCGGCTTTCTGATTGGTCAATTTGGCTTCAGAAAACGATGTAAAAAATTGTTGTTAAAAATTTGAAGGGGCAAGAGAGGCTGCTCAAACTCAATCGACTGTCGACAAAAGTCGATTGCTGGTCGACAATCGACACTCGAAAAATCAGAGGAGAACTAAACACTCCAATCACTATGTCTTCTTTGTGTAATCTATGCAATCTCTGCAGAAATTATCACTTCGTCGTTTTATCCTCAATGAAATAACGTTTTTGGATTACACACGCTCTCAGCTCAAGAATCGATCAACATTATAATTGGTAATCGACGTTGGGAGACATATCACAGGTCCTTAAGTGAGTCATAGTTCTATAGCGCATTATTTGGATGGAGCAGTTGGTTAAGGTTCAGCCCTTGATTAGATTTGTCCCCGGTACGAATCCCAGTGAAAACCGAGTCAAAATGATCGCTTTATCGGGTCAAATTAACGGCACTATCAGTGGAGTGGTCGAACAGCGGCAGTAGTCTAACCGGGGATTGCAGTACAATGGACACCGTCATTATGTCTGAGTGCTTCAGTACTGTGTTTAATACCCTCTGTCAAAAAAAATGTTGTTCTATAGCGCACGAAGCTATAGAAAATGCTATATGTTATCGACTAGATATTGTAAAAGCAAAAAATACGTCCTGACCCTTACAGCGAATGTCGGTTGTCGAATGAATCGGCAGTCGACGGTTTTTTTTGTTTTATTGTATAACTCAATTGACTCAGAATTGTCTTCTCCCCATATCTCAAAGTCGCGTTCAAGCGGTAATGCTCTGATATTATAAGTATGATACACGTAAATCCATGAAAGAAGTCACAATGCAGCGGTCGCGCTTTGATAGTTCACAGACAGTAATATCGTAAGTGCGATCACACTAATACGAGCCACTTCTGCAAACTCGAGCTTTTGACAGTTGTGAAAAAATGTTAATTTATTTACTTGTGATTTGTTTGATGATTGTAGAGATTTTATGCGAAATAATTGCATTCTATTCTGTTAAGTGGGCTTTAGACCATTTTACTTGTGAACCGAGCGCCTTTCATTGTGATTTGGAAAAGTGAAGGAGCCGCGCTTTGCTAACATCACGTTAGCTCGTTAGAACGCGTATTGAAGCATGTCAACGACGGACCGCGCGAACGCGACATTGTGATTTGGCCATTACTGTGAATGAAAAAGAACATTTATTGTGAACATCGTGTAATTTGAAAGTTTCAATCACTTTCTTTCATAATAAAATAAAGTAAAATAAAATAAAATATCGACAAACAGTCGATTATCAATCGACAGTCGCAATAAGGGCGTATGTCAACCTGGAAGGTCGCTGTATGTCAAACCACACGAAGTTGCCTGTTTTTGAGCAATGAGTGGTGTAAGGAATGAACAAACTGAACTATGAGGAGTAAAAAATCAGCCTTGGCGCTGAAGAATTTCTTTTATGAAAATTAGTAATCCAAAAGATGGTGTTCACGGACCAGCGTATGCTTTACGGATGTCGTAGTCTAACTTGAGTTAAACTTTATAAGGGAATATATGCAAACCTGAATGTTACATACGCCATGACGTGCCGGAAGACAAGACGATAATGTGCTCGTAATGCGTGAAAAGTACTCACCACAGCATCAGTATTGTGGTCAATTTTAACACGTTAAACGTTTGTTAAATGCAAAATGTCAAACCTCAAACTTAGTCGGCTGACAGTCTGGTTTGACTTATGACTGGTCCACAAAGTTCGAGAGGAGACTTTGTTTTGGCAAAAAAGTACTAAAAAAAACAATGTAATATACAAGACAGAGATTGTCCATATTCCGACATCCAGGCGGCGATTGACTTTAAACGAGATGGGCCATTGTGGTATCCAACTTATGTGGAATTTATGCCGGGACACTGTGACATTCCAGAAAATGATGGATGAATTTGCCAGGAAAGACACTAGTTCAGCACTCTGGCAGGGTGGAGATCTGCCATACATGACCGGCGCTAATGCAAGACATCAACTGCAGGTTAAAACGTCTACTGGCACAGGATGTCTCATCACGAAACAATTATGGCTAACCCAAGACGCTAACCGAGATGGGCAGGCAGAATCTAAGGACGCATATCGGTGTCATCACTGGTCTCTGCGCCATTGGAACTAGCGCCTATAGACTGACTCTGCTCAACAACGACTTCTGCAGAAGCTGCAGAGACGAGGAAGCTATTGTACTGGAGAAGATCTAGAAGACCTAGGGGCTTATTTCTTTAATAACCTGGCCGAATTAATCAGTAATAGTGTCAGCCATCTACATCGCTTCATCAAAAGCATCAACTAGTTTGCGGATAGGATCGACTAGAATCGCTTGGTAATACAATGGGGCTACACCAGCCTAAGTGTGACTACTGCTTGCTGGCTATCAGCCACTTTAACCTAATCGATGGTTCTCAACCACAGTCGCTCATAGAGCTTAGTGATGCCTGAGAGACCAATGAATTTTAGATAACCCATCCGCATGTGTCGTCATAATAAAAGCATCACCTTTTCGATACGGAAGCTTCTTATTTTTTCAATAAAAAAATTAATTTAAAAATGATTAACACTCTTAACTCGCATAATGTCACCAATGTTTGATTTATTCGAATTTTTGCAAACCCCAGGCTAAATCATTAGTATAACCGCATACGCTCTCTTAAAAGAAAAGACCTCACGCAATCCAACAACCAAATCTCGTCTGAAGCGTGTCACAATCTCTAGATGTCCAGTGTAGTAAAGTAGAAAATATACGAGTTTATGCATTAATGAGCCAACATAAGAGGTATCGCAGATCCATCGCCACAATGCAACAGTGTGGTACTCATAAATATTCAGACAACCTCCAAACGTCGTGACTTAATACAGCGTAGCGGCCATAGACCGGAGTCAATCAACACCTATACTCGATAGATGTTTATCGAAATAGGAATGCTTCGAGTGGAAGCAAATCAACAAGACTTCAGAAGTGCTTTGACCGCTTATCAGGCCCCAGCAGTTGAGCCCTGCCGATGAATATAATCATACATATGCATGTATTATGCAGCGTCACCGGCCCTGCGCACCTGAACGGCTGTGAGTCAGATTTACACTTGGTCAGACAGGTCACGATCAAGGTATTCACATCAATTGCAGAGAGTGTGCTGCCAAGATACAGATATTTTCAATGTTTTCTTGCGGTTTTGCCAATTCAGATTCTACATTCTTTCTTGTTTTCACATTTTTTGTGGTAAAACCAGGTTGAACACTTATAACTTTTATTGTCTTTCGTCCACGAAACGGAAATGGCTAAGATATGCAGCTTGCGGGCCAATCTAAAGGCGTCCAGTAGTGGACAACCTTGGCCTAGAAAGTCCAACACTTAATACATGCTTTCCGGGACCGCAGCGACTCAGACGCGGCTTTTTTACTTTCATTTATTGGTGTTCCTGAAAACTGATACATAATTACAAGCTGTTGCCCAGGTAGCAACATGTTTCAGTTAATGGCTCAACATAACATCACATGTGAACTATGCCGTGAGGGAAGGTAGTGCGTGGCTTCGGTTCGAGTTCTTTTATTGCCGTTATGCAGGCAACAAACAAAATTGTGAATGGAGCGCATGAAGTGGGTGGAGGAAGCGAACGGCAGGGTAGTTATGAAATGTGTTAGAGTGACCGGATTGAAATATTGACAGGTGACTGACGCTTATTATTGCTGTGTGATCGCTTGGGAGACCGCGAGCCGGTGGCATTATATTGTTTAAGGAAGTACGCGGCATTCAGACCTTAAGTCTAAGCAGACGTGAGTCAGATCCGTTGACAGAAGGTTTAACCAATTTTTTGTATCAACTCGTTTATTTTTAGAAATCACATATGTGGGTACAGTATTCATTTGATCCTGGTTATGACAGTTGATTCTATTGTGTGAGGGAGTGTAGAGAATGTAGAGCAGTGATTTGAACGTGTTTGCTGAAAGTCAGAGATCTAGTGCGTGCGGTTATGAGTGAGTGACAGCTGTGGCCTCAAACAAACCAACGAGTGTATATAGTGTCAACTCAGGCTCTAGGAAAAACAGAAAACTAAGTAGAAGTCAATAGTTTGCTTGGACATTTATGTCCTTTGTTGAAAATGTTTTCGAGCGTAAAGCTGATCTGCACAGATTGATGTAGATATTTACCAAGTCATCCAATACTAGCCAATGCTGAGCAGTTGCGCAGAAGATGCTCCAGTGAGCTGTCCTAGTCAGAAGAAGAAGTTGGGTGCCCCTGGGGTTGGGTGCTTTACGCTCGCATGGAAAATATTTTGGACTTTAACGTTGAAGCAACCTAATCGCTTCTCTAGTTTTCTGTTTTCCCTAGACAGAGTCCAGTTACGTATAATGTCCACAAGGACTCCACTGGAGAATCGACTTGAGAGAATGCCTTTCTTTGTTCTTTAGAATTGAGCTAACATTTTATTTTTTGCAAACAGTACTCATGTCCCATCTGTGGTTATCTCAATAGACCGTTCCCACCGAGTTTGAGTTGGTTTCGCTCTCAATTTTTAACTCAGTAACAAAACAGTAACAAAACAAATGTCACACACACACAGCTGTCTGAGGATAGGAAATAATAATGTGAGAACACCAAAAAATAGAAAGAGACAAAATAAGACAATTAACACCAAAATCACCAAAACAAAGTGAAATTCAAGCGGTAGGCTTGTTCGATTTGACAATCTCTCATTGACTGATGAATTCAATGGGCCTGCAACTATGTTTATCAGAAACCGCGAGGTTTCCAGACTCCGAAAATGAATGGTGGAACCTGGTAGGTTGTGGAGAAAGTTGATGGATCCCCGGGATTTCGTTCGGTGGGAGTTGTTGATAACCTGACATAAATAAAGGGTGTTTTGTTTTAGAGAATTTAAATTAAATTGAAATAAAAATTATGATGAAATTGAATTTACTGATAGATAATTTGATGGCGTCATTGTTTGAATATGAATACAGACGTCATTTTTAGGTCAATTGTTCACATCCGGCTCACATGACGTGACCTCCAGTGCACTGAAGTGAGGGGGTCGTGAACTCGAAGGGATCTCAAATAGTGATGGGACTCGAGTTGCGTATTACTCGAGTGACTCCAGTAATTTCACATTGAACTCGTACCCGAGTTAGTCTATCTGAACTCGAGTTGAATAGCCGACTTCAGTGATAAATTCAAAATAGCGTCACTGTCTCACATTCGTAAGAAAAGTGAGAATTATTTTTACACCTATGAGATATAGGCAAACAAATCGTTACACATTTTTGTTTGGTTTTTATGGTTATTTATCAATAATAATATTGTTTATTGCAGTAATCTGTGAGATATAAAGTCGATAGATGATCCTAAGTCGCGTAGCAAACGTCTGTTGTGTAAAGCGCTACTGAGGGCTTACACTAAGAGAACGTAGGGTTTTGTATTGATTTATTATGAGTGTTAGTTAGTGGCAAGGTACTCGATATTTAGCTTTAAAAATGATTAAGAAGAAATCAACGGCTTGGGCTTTTTGATAAGAAAGACGAAAGGGTCAGGTTGTTTGCAATTTGTACAAAAAATTATTTGTAGCTTTCTAAGCCCCTTCTTTTGGCACTTACAAAATCTGCATCCAAGTGCATTCGTCAAAAATCGGTAATGGAAGATCCTTAGGAATCCTTGCTTGATCACTAGAAAACGCCAGTGCCTATAAAAACGATATTTTCAACATCACTCTCAACAAACCCCTCCAAAGATCTATGTCTATTTTGTATTGTTTAATACAATTTGGATGGAAATCGGTATGATCTTTTAATGTTTTTTTAAATGTTTTGGATCCAGAATGAGAGTCCGTTTTTTACTCGATTTTAGTTCCAATCGTTTGAATTTTGGTTTTCAAACTTTACTTTTTACTAGCTGTAAGTAAGTGTTCCTATAGTGAACTCGAGTAGGACTCGATTCATTTTTGAAATTTACTCGAGTTACTGCATTGAAAGAAAATCACTCGAGCCCCATCACAAGTCTCAACTAAATTTCAACGAAACCCCCATAATGACGTATTGCGAAACCTAGTAGATTAGGAGAGATTCGATAAAACCTCGAGATTCAATTCGGTGCGAACATGTTATTCATTTGGCATCGATTTCAAATAAACAGAGGTAAATCGTCGATCAGGTATGGTTTGTGCATACGACAGTATGCGCCATCCATGTGACGCCATCAAGTACTGTCACTTTGATGCTCCAGAATCAATTTTTTGAGCCATCTGTATGGATTTTAATATAATTGCTGTGATATTACTGTGAGTGAAGCCAAAGCTGTGATCAGCTTCCGCCGTTCTAAATTGTTTATGATGGCGCCAGACTGTAGGACTATTCAATCAACAACACCTTTAACACGTCAATGACCTAATATTAACTGCATTGCCTCATTAAATATTTCGGTGAGAAATATGTACGACAGAGACCATGTTGCATCTTATTACCTTGTAATGGAAGACTCATGTAGCAAACTCTTGAATATTGAAATAAAAATGATCGTCTAGACGTCGACTCCAACAGCCACCATGAGCTACTTCTTACAATTAAGAGGTTAATCAAGCCACAAGCTCATGCACAATGGATGCGAGTTTGTGGCAATGAAGTCGCATTAAGCATCAAATGCGGACAGTTTAGACAATTTCTTATTGATTTGCGATTATGGACTAATTGAAGTATTTTGAGATGAGATTACTTTCGCACCAGACAGGCAATAATATTACTCACATGCCCGCCTTGAAAGTACGACTACGCTCTGAGACAAACACACAAAGAAATGACACATCTTCGCTGAAATTATGCACCATCGCTTTTGAAGGTGAACAATCAAAAAAAGTGGGTAGGTGAATATGAAAGTATTAACCGTCTTTCAATTCGACACAATAGTCTCAGATGCACGAGCCATCCCAAACACAATCAGTACACAGTTTATAGCTGGTCGGAATTTTTTTAATTTGATAAATCAATGGTTGTCAAATATAACGACATGATGTAAAACTATTCGTAACGACTGTGGACTTCAATGACAAAGCGAAGTATGCAGATGATCCAGTTCTTGCAACCAACGTGAATTATAAAATTTACAAGTTTGTCTATTACAGTGGTAATTGCACTCTGAGTCGATCAGGTTAAAGTTGAGGTTGGGGTTTATTTTTTTCTTGGAGACGATGAGCATGTACACATCAAACCACCGCCGTCGCCGCCGGTCGGTCTCTTCTCCATAAAAAGAAGCACGGAGATAAACCAGAATGCATTAAAGCGTTGAAGTAATATCCAATCAAGTATTCCAAGTACATTTTTTTATGATTTTCTTGTGTTTTGGTTTCGTGTCGTTTACGTTATTTCGAAAGGTTCGTTTTTCCATTTGTCGACAAGACAGTTGAGTTCAATGCCAATCCCTCTTTTGAATGAAAAGGGGGTGAAATAAGATTGACCCATGAATCTGACGAATTTCTGGTGTCCTATTTGATTAAAAATTCTAGAAATAATTAAGTCGTCGACAGTAGGGCGATGGTTCTGAAATAGTAGTGAAGGCAGTAGTGTCGGTACGATTCGGTTCACACAGCTGGGGTGAAGAAAGAACTTTTGCGATAATGGTTTTCATGTACGGACACCCAAATCAGCTTTAAGTCTGTTATTTGCTGTTATTTTTATGACATTCTCCGACAGCCTTTGAGTTGAATGTGCAACTCTTTAGCGTCTTCAAAACCTGCCCAATTTAATATGTATATTTTGATGTTGGTTGTGTTTTCTGTAGCTAATGCAATGTACAGCTTCATTGATCGCAAACAGTGCAGCTTGAAATATTGTTGTTTCACTGCAGGTGTAGTCTGCATCTTGGTCCTAAGACTGCAGCCACTACTTTGTGTTCAGATTTCTACCCATCGGTATATCATTTTTGAGCTCCATCATTCATACAAGTAGCGTTGTTGTTCCATTCCTCTCTACTTGATGTGATATGATGATATAGTATTTTTTAAAGTTTAATGGTAAGTTTACACCGCACCCAAATCCAACAATTCGGGAAAATGTTTCGAAATCCAATTTTGCGTTCCCACTGCAACTTCAACATTTCCAATGATAACTAGTGTCAGAAAATGTAAATCAAAAGTGCTTTTCAACCTATTGTTTCAGATTTGCAATTTCATAAATGACATAATTTACACGATTGGTAGTTTTGCGTTCCCCACACTTTCTTGAGATTTTGCCTCTCACTTAAAAATTTTTTAAAAATGACAGACTTCCCAATTTGGTGCAGAACGCCCTGGAACAGACCTATTATCACATGAAATTATTGAGTGTTTTGTTGACAGCTGTTTTTTGGTTTGTCAGCGGCAATGTCAGAAATGACATTTGTAATGAGGATTGTTCGATTTGACTAACTTACAATACACATTTCCTTGAAATCCGATGCGAAATGCTGAAATGTTGAAATTAGCCGAAATGTTGGATTTAGGTGCGCTTCACAATGCAGAGTTGGTGGTTCGACTACATGCTGCTTTAACGCGTAAACATGTCACAATCATCTGTTTCGTTAAACTTTCCCGCCCAATGAAAATGTGGAGTAACGTTGGGAAATGTCAAAAAGCACCAACATGTTTCAGCATCTTGAAACATTTTTGGCGAGAGCGTACTTCGCTTACGTGAGATTACGTTACTCTCAGCGCTGTCATTTTTCTTATAAAAGTCAAAACGTAGCACGGCGCAGTGAATGGCATCGAACCATTGCATGGTGTAGGTTGAACAAAGAGGCAACGCACCAACGCCGCATTGTGCACTGGGCATAAACGTACTATAGCTCACGGGACGAATATCAAATGCCAAATGTTGTCTGCCATTTTACTATAACTACAGTCGTTCTCAATTTACGCAACTCCTCGATTTTTTTTAATCATTATATACGCACTGTATTATAATTGCTCTGTGTAACCAATCGTAGCGGCCGTGGCGTCAGAAATGAGAAGATGCCAAACTTCTCCTATCTTGCTCCTTAACATTTTTGACATCCATTTTTTATATTGTTTTCTAAAGAGAATGGCATTTCACGAAATAACGTCGTGAATAACTGTCGAAAAGCCTCTGAAATTCGTTGATGGAATAGGGGTCAATCAGCCGTGAAGTTGGGCATCTGAATCATACTTCATTTCTGATGTGCGTCGACCCCTATGCTGGCTGATTTCGATTTCCGGCCAGTATACGAAAAATTATTTTCACGGCCCCACTTTCTTCGAGTCACTGTCAATGCTCAACGAAAATAACTGTCTTAGAAAAAGATTCCCAAATTGTCTGTTCGGAGTCGGAATAAAACTGTAGTTGCCTTCCACTCGTGAGAGAACAACAGCACGCACAACACGAGTGGTTGCTGAGAAGCTAGGCCTTGGCTCTCGGACCCATATTATTATTTGTATAACTAATCACTCGTGGCAGAAGTAATCCCTAACTAGTACGTAGTCTAGTGTTCTATGCAGTGATTATTCTGTTGCCTTGCATTTTTTTCAGTGCCTTACATTCTCTAGCGTCAACCGACCTGCAGACTAGACTTACATAAAATGCTGGACATATCGTGCATTTTACTGCCGAATCTCGAGTTCAATGTAAACAAGACCAATAAGTACCGGAAGAACATTTTCTCTCGAGACTTCAGCGAACAGAACTACAGAATATAGACTAATTTCCTTTACTGACATCGATAACTACGTCGGCATTAGGGCTGGATTTTGAAGACGATATTCCCTGGCCTACGTCCATTTCTCCGATTCCTTCAATCCTTGACATCTTGTGCCAGAGTGTGCGAGTAAAAGATGCTAATTTTTAACGAGATTAAATTAATCAAAGATAACTCATTAGACAATCAATAGCCTGACATTAAGTACCTCGACCAGCCTGGGTCTTATTTGCAGTTTCAGTCGCTATCCTCTTAAAGTAGACAACTTGGTTTGCTTATTGGCAATTTCTTCAACCTAATCATGCATTGGACTTGCAATCGATAAGCCGATTTGCAATTAAATGCTACTCTCTTTGCGCTCGTGAACTATTTTTGAATCACTTTTGGCCAGAGTGTGTGTTTTTACAATGTCTCCACATTTCACTTGTGGAGTTAGTAACTTTTACGTCATTGGCTTCCTATGGTCAGTATTCAGTATCCCCATCAATATGCACGATATGATGGATGGCTTAATGCGTTCGCCAGAGGCGATAATAAATATGCAATGGGAACAATCTTTCTCGTATTTATCATCCATTTCTCCCAGTTACTTCATTGAATGTAAATCACATTGGCTATTCGTCACGAGTTAAATTCGTGAATCTGTCTTTTATGGGGTTCAACTATAAAAATCTTATCTTTGTAGTCAATGCGTCATTTGCTACGAAAAGTAAGTGAGTTCTAAAACTGTTAAATGAGAGAGAGAGTCGATGTTGACTGTGGCAATGAACTGTGACGTCGTTTTAAGAGCGAATTCGGGGAGTGTCTCTGAGTTCTGGAATAATGGATGCAGACAAAGGGTTCTGAATGTTAGTCATTAAAGAAAAGAAGATTTAATCGTCTGATCTAGTAGTAGGGAACCGGGTTTTGTAATTTACATGACATGGCAAAATTTACTCATTCTTGCGAGCGAAAGACTATACAATCAATCGTTTGCTCTTAATTGCGAAGATGGTGACTTGATGCAAAGATAACAGGTCTGTGGTGCGAGGCAAGAAAGAAGTAAATTCTTTTTATAATTTTGTGCGCGCTAAAGGGCTAAGAGCCGTTTGCTGATACAGAACTAAGCGATTTAAGTTTACTTATCCAAAAGTAGATCATAAAGTCGGCTAAGTAAAGGGTGATTTTATAGCTGTTACCTTTTTGGCAACACTGGTTTAAACAGTTGACGCACGTTTTGAGTTTTGTTTCACTGTCAAACATCTTCAGTTTGGTCTATAATTTAACCATGAATCGTCTTAAAAACGAACAACGCTTGCAAATTATTGAATTTTTTTTATCAAAATGCGTGCTCTGTTAAGAAAGTTCATCGCGGGCTTCTTTCACTTTAGACGAAGCTAATTTTTGGCTCAATGGGTACGTAAATAAACAAAATTGTCGATTTTGGAGTGAATATCAGCCAGAAGCATTGCAAGAGCTACCAATGCATCCAGAAAAAGTCACAGTTTGGTGCGGTTTATGGGCTGGTGGCATCATTGGACCGGACTTCTTCAAATATGATGTGAATCGTAACGTCACTGTAAATGATGAGCGCTACCGTGAGATGATATCTAACTTTTTTTGCCCAAACTGCAAGAGCTTGACTTGCATGACATGTGGTTTCAACAAGACGGTGCCACATGCCACACAGCACGCGCAACAATGGACTTATTGAGAGGCGAGTCCGGTGAACATTTTATTTCACGTTCGGGACCGGTCGATTGGCCGCGTAGATCGTGCAATTTAACGCCTTTATACTATTTTTTGTGGGGCTATATTAAAGCTCATGTCTATACAGACAAGCCCGCTTCAAATGACGCATTGGAAGACAACATTGAAGCATTTATTCGTGAGATACCGGACGAAATGTTGGAAAGAGTATGCCAAAATTGGACTGATGGACCATTTGAGGCGTAGTCAAGGTTTTTTCTTCACGCAACGTAAATAGCGGACCCAGTACGTTGCGAAATTTTAAAGTTCCTGAATTATTAGGAATTATTCAGAAGCAATTATAAACAAAACAAAAAGTGTACACCTAATACTGTTTTTACACAGTAGATACGTTCCAGAAAAAGCGCCTGTAAAATAAGACCTGATGCATTTAGAAAAAATGGGGATTGGTTCCATATCCTTAACACTGTAAAAATGCATAAAATAAAGAAAATAAAGAAATTCCCTGACTAAATGTCTAAAAGAATACGATTAGTAAAAATATCCTTCTTTAAAATGTCAATAGATTTTTTAAATCGTGTAGGAACGGAATCATATTTGGTTTTTAAAACCCTGTCATTTGAAATCCGTGTAAAACCATGGGTCGAATTACTGCATCCGTGAACGAGTAACGAAAATCGTGTGTTTACAGGACAAGTGAACGAGATCATACAACACGTCATCTTGCACGTTAACGTATTCAACTAATTGAAACGTCATTCGATCAGTTGACATTGAACGTATTTGATTTACAAATTTTTAAAATAATAAAACATGTCAGTAAAATTTAATTAACGCACATACATAAAATACAATGCATATATTTTTTTAGGACAAATTGGCACAAAATAAATCACTCGCAAAAAAGAGCCGCCCCAATTAAATCGTCGATGCCGATGGAGTGTTGAAGCCTCCGCTTGCAAAAAACCAGAGATTAGGGAGGATAGAGATATGCAACTTCTACCTCCCTTTCCCCTTGATTTCATCTGACAGCGTTTTGTTGTTGCGATGCGTGGTGGAGCCGGGTATGTGTCAAATGCAAGGAGATTCCACTACACTCTTAATCTTTGCGGCTCAACGCCAACTTGGACAATGGCCGAAGTTGGATATCTTTATCTTCCATTACCTTTGCAAGCAACGAGTGTGGCGATGTAATTTGTAGCACAGGAGGTACTGCAGTGGACCAATGTGGGGTTTGAGGAAGTTTAGATCGAACATGCCTCCTTATTCAAGCAAAAACATTTAAGGAATTTGAATAGAGAAGTGTAATGCTGGAAATAGATGTGTGGAATTTCTCATGCAGCGAAATTAGAATACACAAGATTATATGCAGCTGAACACACGTAAATTCTGCATGCAGAGCAGCGCTGTAGTCAGTCTTTATTTCTAATTTCGCTGCGCCGAGAACATACTACCACAACACAAAATTTTGCTATCTGTCGTTAGGCATTTGTTTATTATTTCTCCTAAACAATGAATGCAGGATATTATTGGGTCTATAACTTGCGGTTTGCTAAGAAATGGCGTAACTTGTATAATTCCATTGGAACATGCGTTGGAAAGCTACTGTCATTGTACGTAATTTCAGTATATGTCATTCATTTGAAGCGTAAGCAACTTTTTTTCACTCAAATATGTCGAAGTGCGGGGAGTTCTTTTTCATTACTTTAATAGGAAGAAAACTGCTGCCGAAAGTCATCGTATTTTGGTGGAAGTTTATGGTGAACAAGCGCTTGCTGAGCGAACGTGCCAAAAGAGGTTCCCACGATTTAAAAGTGATGATTTTAGCTTGCCAACCAACCAAATCATCGGCAAAGCCGAATATCCATGGCGCGAAGGTACTGCTCTGTATTTGGTGCGATCAAAAGGGTATGCTGTATTATCATCAATAGACAACGCTACCGAGCACAATTAATCCGTTTGGAGAGAGCAGTAGCCGAAAAACGCCCGGAATATGCGGCCAGACACAAGGCAATAATTTTCCATCATGACAACGCTCGGCCCCACGTTGCTATTCCGGTTAAGAACTACTTGGAAAACCGTGGATGGGAAGTTTTACTCACGCCCGCCTTATAGCCCAGACCTTGCCCCATTTGTTCCGTTCGATGAAGAACGCCCTCACTGAAATACGGTTCACATTCTTGGCTGCCCAGCCGGCGCAGTTCTTTTGGGATGGGATCCACAAATTGCCAGAGAGATGGGAAATGGTCATAGCTTCAGATGGGCAATACTTTGAATAATACTATTGTACATGTTTTTGAAAAAAAAAAGCCGCACGAATTAAGTTACAGGTCCAATTCAATGGAAGAAACGTTAACAGATTTTGTACGCACAAATAAATTTGTGTATGACATTGAATTCTGCGCGTGTGTTTCGTGTGCAGATATGTATGCAGTGCAGCCAGCAAAAATTCTGCACATGTTTTCAGCATAATACATTCGCATTTCAAATTGCTTTTCAAATCATTCGTACGGTTTTCTTGGTAGTTCGAATATTTCTATAATAATATTACCACCTGAATCAGAAGGACAAGCTAAATTGCAAAATATAATCCATCGCTTGTTTCAATCGTTACATTTGCATAAATAATTTCCGAGACGACACATATTTGACGTTTAACTATTACATTTACTACGTCCGACTCTATTACAATATTTCCTACAAATAGTATTTACGTTCCATCAGCATTCGTACGACAAGATCCAAATACGTTCGCTCGTATGACGAGCAACGTCATTTTTCTTCGTATAATAGAAGATCCGTTCACGGATGCGGTGATTCGCCCCAGAATTGCGTATGTCCACATTCATTCGTAAACTATGGAAAAGACAAACACATACAGAGCACACGAATGAATTTTCATGTCAACCGCACAAAAAATTAAAAGTTGACCAATTCCATCCGTCGTTATGTTTTCCACTACTGGGCCGCATTTGCTGTCACTCTCCCTCTCATAAGGGCTTGTGAGTTGTAAATTTGTTGACAGAATGGCATGTGTAGGTTGAAAAACGAGACGACGCAACAGTGCAGCATTGTGAATTGGGCATAATGCCCGTTTCACAATGCAGCGTTGGTGCGTCGACTACGTGCTGGTTACGATATCTGTTTTGACGTAAAATATGTCACAACTAAACTTTCTCACAGGTCATCCAGCTCTGCAAAGGAGTGTTTTCCCATTCGCATAGCAGATGTTGGATAGATTCCTCATATCTGCAGCTCCTGCCAAAGTCCTTGCGCGGTATATCCAGTCGCGACGCATGCGTGTCTATGGCACAGTGTTCGGTTAGGACTCCTATTAGCTCCCACACTTATTTGCGACTAAAGCTGGTCAGTAATGTTGATTTATTTTTTACTCTATTCAGAGCTTCGTCTTCTAGTTTTCTTCAGAAGAGAGAGCTCAGCGACGTAAGCATAAGGTGTTGGCCGGGATTCTCCAAGCTCAGATTAGTTATTCGCGAGATTGTCCGCTTTTTCGTTTCCTTGGATTCCAGTAAGCCATGCTACCCAACATTGGGTCACCATGTTCCCCATGGATTTCTGACGCTCTGTCGGCATAACCTGACAAGTTTCGATGTCAAGATGTCCTATGCGCTTGGCTGTTGGAGAAAATAGATATCGTATTTTTGGTTATGTTGCGTTCTCTCAGCGCGTACAGACGCTGCAGTCATCTCTTGATGCTGCTCTTGATTGAATTGGTCACAACAGACACCTGCGCCCGTACCCGCACTCGTTTTTGAGCCGTCGGTGTACAGGGAGAATTCTCCATCTGCTGCTACCAATTGCTCCTCCCCTTGTTTCCGGTCTGGGAAGCGAAGGTGGAAGGTCTTTTCCGAAGCTAGTGTTGGTGGCAGGTGGTCCGTCTGGTTAATATTTTGTGTACGGAAAGGTGACTATATGGTCCGTCCCTCCAGACACCCGCCTCTCTGAGTCCCAGATCCTATGAGGCTGCACCATTGCTGCAGCAAGGATGGCTTCGAGTGCTGCAGTCCGTGTTGTTCCGAGACAACCTGTTATTCGTAGGCAGGCCGATCTTTGTAATTTTGTGAGCTGCCTTAGGACATATTTCTTGCCCAGCGCTGTCCACCATACCAGAGAACCGTATGTCAGGATAGGTCTTACAACCACGGTATACAGTCAGTAAATCACCCGCGGTTTTAATCCCCAGATTTTTCCAATGGCTCGTTCACAAAACGTCACATAAGCCTTCTTCATATGGTCCTCCGTGTTGGCCTTCCAGATGCGTCTGGAATCAGGTATCACCCCTACGTACTATGCTGTCTTTGAGACCCTACTTTACTGTCCCATTTATATTTGGACAGTAAAAGCTCAGGAATAACTATTTGGTTGGTAAAGAGGAGCAGCTCCGTTTTATCCGGGTTAACGTTCAGGCCCCGAGCATGCTGTAGTCAATGACTTAGACGCTAAGCGTTGAAGGAATTCTCCCTTATACGAGGATGGCCACATCGAAGCCTAAACTTTATGCCGAGTGCAAGAAGTGGAGTTTGAAAAGTCTTTTCTAGCCAGGAACACTCTTTGAGCATTGTCAGTGACTCGAAAGAAGTGGAGGAGCCGTGAATTATAAAAGTTGGTAAATACGGGAATGGTACCTGGCGGCCTCTGCGTAGGAGTCAACGCACTAAGCCCACTAGTCGGCGGCTACCCACGACGCTAGCTGAAGGGGTCTATCGGTTGAAGGCATATTTCACATTCATTCCAATTATTGTTGCCGATCGAGTTCAAAATTATGATGTTTCGACGAATTTCTGATGTTTTATGTTGCATTGTGTCACCAGTCTGTGACGCAATTCTGTTTCTTCATTCACACGCAAGAGGAAGAAATATGACTTTAAAGCAGAAATGAAGTACTATGGAGATGGCTAACTTCACGACGAATTTGAGAGGCTTATTCATGAATTTTTGACATTTATTCACGAAATAACGCGAATGCCGTTCTCTGATAATAAAAAACGGTTGTCAAAAATGTTAAGGGGCAAGAGAGGTAGAAGTTGGCTGTCTCTACTTCGATTCAGTTAAAACACAGTGGATTAGGTCAGTTGATAGACCTCTTATTTATGTAACAGATGAAACAAGGCAACAAAAGAAAAAAATAAAAAATAAATAAAAATAAATTAATAAAATTAAGGAATTGACAATAATTGTTTCAGTCAGACGAGACTCAATTCACATAAACAAACGCTGACGACAATCAAAAGTCAAAAAAACCATTTCACTTCACATTAGCATTTCGCATTGGTTCACACCCATTTCAACGGGAAAAGTTATTTCACGCAGGAGATACATCATTGGCTTATTCACAGGATAGTATTATAGGAGGTGAATGAAAATGACCTCCACTTAAAAATACTGCTCATCGTGGGATACAATTTAACTCGATTGACAGACGGCCTAAGTGCACATATCAAACGTCAATTTCAAAGTATAAACCACCACTGCTCAGCACAAAACAAAAGGTGTAGAAATTATTCCTGCAAGTTAAGCTACTGTTGCACAATCTGTTGCATCAAAACACAACCTCTGCCACTCTTTCAATTCGTATCGGACTAACTAGTTAATAACACCCACAGAAACGTTTTCCACACGACACCGACTGTCAAATCATAATTTATGAATCAATTCAGCATATAGAATGAGTTCGAACAGGAAACGATTTTTCTGCGTTCACAAAAGAATACTCTTCAATTTGGCATTGCAAACATTTCCATAAATACCGATCAGATAAGAAACCACCAGTAAGGTCAAACACACAGCCTTAACTGTCAATCAATTCGATTTTATTCAACATAAACATAACTCACGTTGCACTGATAAGGTAAATGCGATCAAGACACTGAAGCCCATTTTGTTATTCAAATGCATGATGTTTCAGGTTTCTGAATCGCGTATCCGTAATTTCAATTTCAAAAATCACAACTTGTTCTCAACGACAACACTCAATGCCGCGGTGCACTGTCAACCAGTCTTCAGCGCGTCCAATATTCGACTCGGTACACATTGGTTTCGCACGAGCTACTCCACATTAAAGTCCGACGCAGACTGAATCGACAAGCCGATTGCGGATAATAGTCTTAAGCAAAAGTTTTCATCGTACTGCAATCTATAACCTCATTTCCTTTTCATACACTCCATTTCGTAAGATTATGGCAACATTATTCACCACAGCATTCGCGGAGTGTTGTGACGATGACGCATGGACGCATTGATCAGCTGGCAGCAGTGGTCAGGTCAGTTTGCTTGGTGATCTTGAACAGAAGGAGTGGTAGCATCTTCGTGTTAACTGGTATTTTGATTGGATGCTAATGGGAAATATTTAATAAATTCTGACTCATCTTTCTGTGATAAGAGTACTTCCCACCGAGGTCTACAGGTTCCGATGACGGGTGGGATTCATGGCAGTTTTTTGTTTTTCTGAGGGTTGCATGAGACTGCTCTTGATATGCACATTCGATGTGGTCAAGGAACAACAACATTTGATAAACAACAGCATCACACAATGGCTTAAGACAACTGGATGGTGTGAGACACTCTGTTCCAATGAAGATATGCGTGACCCAAGGGTTCTTGATAATCTACATTTGTGAAGACTTTTGTGATCGCATAACGGGAAGACTCGAATGCGTCATGATACAACTTCCGTAATAATACAGTTCTCAGGAATCACAATCCCAGTCGACTCGTAATATGCAGTTTCGTAAGAAAATTTTGGTTCATGTTGAGTTGATGAAATGGCAGGACATCTAGGTCAAGTAGAATAGGAGGGAGCACTTGGAGATTTGATGACTTACATTTGTTTTTTTTTTACAAAAAATGCCCAATTTGCTACGGACCCAAACCCATGGAATCCGTTGCGTGCAGAACTAAAGTGTGATAGAGAAGCCCAACTTCTACGTCTCTTGCCCCTTAACATTTTCGTAGCATTTTCGTTATTTCGTGAATAAGTGTCAAAAATTCATGAATAACCGTCAAAATTTTCATGATTATCCGTCAGACTCGTCGATGGACTGGGGGTCAATCAGCTGTAAAGTTGGGCATCTCTATCGTCCTTCATTTTTTTCAGTATATGTCATTCATTTGAAGCGTAAACAACAATAATTTTTTTTCACTCAAATATGTCGCACTTTGTGCCTGAAAAAGTGTTTTTGCGTATGAAGAAAACTGCTGCCGAAAGTCATCGTATTTTGGTGGAAGTTTATGGTTTGGTGGAAGTTTATGGTGCCAAAAGTGGTTTGCGTTGATTTTGGCTTGGCCAACCAGCCAAATCAACGGCAAAGCCGAATATCCATGACGCGAAGGTAATGCTCTATATTTGGTGGGATCAAAAGGGTATGCTGTATTATGAGCTGCAAAAACCGGCTGAAACCATCAATGGACAACGCTACCGAGCACAATTAATCCGTTTGGAGAGAGCAGTAGCCGAAAAACGCCCGGAATATCCGGCCAGACACAAGGCAACAATTTTCCATCATGACAACGCTCGGCCCCACGTTGCTATTCCAGTTAAGAACTATTTTGAAAACAGTGGATGGGAAGTTTTACCCACGCCCGCCTTGTAGCCCAGACCTTAGCCCTTCTGACTACCATTTGTTCCGGTCGATGAAGAACGCCCTCACTGAAATACGGTTCACATCAGAGCAGAATATCAAAAATTGACTTGATTCATTCTTGGCTGCCAAGCCAGCGCAAGTCGTTTGGTTATAGACCCAATAGTTGTCCAAATACAGACATTTATCCAACTATACTTAACAATGCTTGTCATATTTCCGATGTGACGTGTTCAAATAATTAGAAAGCAATGTTTAGATGCATACATAATATTGCTTGGTGCGCGGATACTTACAACTTTAGTTTTGCTATGTAATTAACAGTCAGTCAAATAGACACTTTAAAGTGCTTGTTGCAAAGGCATGTCCGAAAGCGTTTAGCTCCTTTCGAAATATAATGTATCTAATCTTGTTTTGTTTTCTGCTAATGGTAAAGTTGACCTTCAATTATAATACATTGGCGAGTCACCGGTCACCAACCCATTGAAACAAATTTTCATATTTCGACCATTCACACTGGATTAGCAACCACCGATTTGTTTTATTCTTGGCTCAAGTGATTACAGGCTGAGACACTTACTGCAAAAATTCATACACGAGACAGTCTTTTACATCTTTTCGACTATTGATTGCAGGTTCAGGGCCGGCCCGAGCCAAATGGGCGCCCTGTGCATGTCCTACGTTTGGCGCCCCCTTAATAATTTTGTATCATAAGTCGGGTCCAGATCACTCAAGAGGTTTCAATCCGTTTTAATTTATTGAAGTATCTCCGGTCGGCCTAATTAACTCAAGTGACTTTGTTTAAGGTAAAAAAAAAACAAATAAAAACCAATAATACACTCATTAATTATAATACATTCAAATTAAGTATTTGAAAAAAAGTGTACTATAAATTAACGCAACACAATATCACTCCACCCAGGTGACTCGCTCCAAAATGCTGATGAAGCCCACGGTCTGCGTTCAACCTGCAACCGATCGCGTCGCGAGAATGCAGTCCCAGCAATAAATATAGTAGTAAATATATATATAAAGTAAATTTAGTATTCAAGGTAGAAGTGCAAAACGATTGTAAGTTCACTTGTGAAGTAGGCAGAATTGCTGTTAAAATTGAACTATATTTATTATTATTTTAATTTGTGTGTTTCTGTATATTATTGTCAATAACATCGAGCGGTTTTTTTTTTTAAATTTGAACGTTTATTTAAGAAAAAACATGCACAATAGTATTATTCAAAGTATTGCCCTTCTGAAGCTATGACTTCCCATCATTCTGGCAATTAGTGGATCCCATACCAAAAGAACTGCGCCGGCTTGGCAGCCAAGAAACTATCAAGCCAATTTTTGATATTCTCCTCTGATGTGAACCGTATTTCTGTGAGGAAGGGGTGGGTGGGTGGGGTAAAACTTCCCATCCACTGTTTTCCAAATAGTTCTTAACTGGAATAGCAACGTGGGGCCGAGCGTTGTCATGATGGAAAATTGTTGCCTCGTGTCTGGCCGCATATTCTGGGCTTTTTTCGGGTACCGCTCTTTTCAAACGGATTAATTGCGTTCGGTAGCGTTGTCTATTGATGGTTTCAGCCGGTTTTTGCAGCTCATAATACAGCACACCCTTTTGATCCCACCAAATACAGAGCAGTACCTTCGCGCCATGGATATTCGGCTTTGCCGTTGATTTGGCTGGTTGGCCAAGCCAAAGTCACCACTTTTAAATCGTGCGAATGTAGTGAATGTTTACCATAAACTTCCACCAAAATACGATGATTTTCGGCAGCAGTTTTCTTCATATTAAAGTAATGAAGAAGAACTCCCCGCAAAAACACTTTTTCAGGTACAAAGTTCGACATATTTGAGTGAAAAAAAAGATTGTTGTTTACGCTTCAAATGAATGACATATACTGAAAGGATGTACAGTGACGGTAGCTTTCTTACGCATGTTCCAATAGAATAATAACAATGGAATAATACAAGTTACGCCATCTTAGCAAACCGCACGAATTAAGACCCAATATTTTAATGTGTACATTACTCATTCTCTTCAAGTTCAAGTAAATGTGTTACAAGAGAAAATATCCATAATCTCAAAATAAAATACTCAGTTCTCTTTGCAAATGCAATCATTTGAGCGAAACGCGCAGATTTTACTTCTGCCCGTACGAAATTTACTCAAAAAAAAAAAACGCCATCTATACGCAAGGGGAAGAAGGGTCAAGTAGTAGTACATACTGCTAGAATGAAAGTTGCCACCTATACACAGGTAGATTACAAACTTCATTTCACATTACAGTGCAGTTCAGTTGAAGAGTTAATAAAGTTAAGTTTGGGATTTTATAGTGTTCAAAGTGTACAGCCAGTTCAGCCTGAATGGCAGCAAAGAGTTTTGTAGTAAAGTAATAGTGATTTTTAAAGTGTAATAAAGTACAGGAAGTAAATCAGTGTTTGCAAAATAAATTCGTGTATATCGTGAATAGTGAACTTTTGTGTTTCATTCGTCACAATCCAGTGATCGAACCCGTATTTGTGGGCAATTTAATTAATCTTACGTAGACTCATTTCGCCTAAAAGTAACAGTATGTTTTAAGTAAATTTCAAAACAAATATTTTTTCCTTGGAAATCAAGTGAATTAGGGTTCCGTGTTGGATGTGCTAATAGCGGACATGATTATAAATGGACTGTTTGTTTTATCATATTTTTGATGCGATATAAAGCGGGTTGTGCCACTAAGCGATCTGCTATTAAAGGGATTCGAGCCAATACAACATGTACAAAAAAGACAAATGCCTTCACGATAGTGTGCTTTTAAACGATTTGTGCTATTAAGCGATGTGCTATTATCCGGGTTCGACTGTATTTGTATGACAGATGAGTAAATTTCGCGTACCAAGGCTGAGCACCATAATTTCTCACACAAGCACACAAAAATGGCCATATGTGATATGACACAATAAACTCTCACACACTAAACAACAGAACCACCTTCTAGCTCCTACCTACGTGGATATGTCATCCTCCATTTTCTTTACATAAGCGAATGGTTGGTTGTCCACAGTTGGTTAAGAGAATGCCCTTAGTGGGATCCCCGGTTTGAATCCCAGAGAAAGCAAAGTTCAAACGCTTTTATCTGGTTTTCAAATCTGATCACCATTTGCCGTTGGGATCAGATTAACGGCACTATTACGGAGTGATCGAACAGTGGTAGTAGTCAGACAGTGGGTATCAGAATGGACTAACGTGGTCTAGGTGAACTGGTGAATCCACTAGCATCACGATTATCGCAACCGATAGAAACTGGGGTAGTGGCAATTATCGAGTTTCTGTCCGTATGAAAAGTTGCGTCAATAATGATAAAAAAATTCAATTTTGCTGTTGCGAAAATCGAGGAGTTGCGTAAATCGAGGACGTACTGTATATCTTCGGCCCACAAAATGCCATACACACACAAGCAACTAATTCCACAAGAACGAGTATTATTGTTTGAGTGCATTTTTTGAGACCTTTTCCTAGGGAAATTTGCAAGTCACTGTGCACGAAATTATCCTGCGCAGGCGTGAGGGATGAAATGATTAAGGTGGATATTTTCTTTGGCTTCATAATGCGCCCATATGAGCCTGGCGCCCTGTGCATTTACACATCCTACACATATGGTAGGGCCAGCCCTGTGCAGGTGTACATGTACTGATAAACAATTTTTAAATCCAAACCGCAATGGTCATCGAGATTATCTTGCCTAACTTTCCGAAACTTGGACTTGCTTTCAAAGCCAATTGTGGACTCACTGGTGAACGTCAAGATGAATTGGTCATAAAGTACTCTTGAGAAATATTCATCCCGGTAATCCGCAAAAAGTTCAATCCCAAATCCAAAAATAATGTTTGAAATAAAATCAAGGTGTCTTTATGGTTTCAGAAAGCGAATATCCTCACTTTCCAGTTTCAAACAGATATTATTTCATCACGACTTCCGAGGCGGGCGTTGAATGCGATTCCATCAGGAAGGCGACCGCTTGGCAGACCCAGGACGAGGTGGTTGGACCAAGTCCCAAAACTCACCTCGTTACGCTTGGGCATAGCTCCTGATGAGTTGAGTCGATGGCATAGGATAGAGTTGCCTGGAGATCTCCCGTGCGTGGCTTACCCCCGCTACCGCTTAGTGAAACATTCAGTTGTAAGGAGATATTCCTTGTGTGTTGTTAATGGTTAGATGAGGTGCTATAAGAACCACCCCAACTTGAGGTACAGTACTGCGATGTTGAGTGATCAAGGCCATAGTAAATTGTCTTTAAAACGTTAGCGGAACAATATTGCTTGATGAGATGCATTTTACGTAGCAGATGCAGCTTTATGGTCTCTATGTGCTCTTTCCAATTTTAATTTTGGTCAATTACTAGTTATTAGGTGTCGTTAGCTTGGAGGGTCTGAGCCTGAGCAATCGCTGGCTTCCACCGTTGACGGTCCTAGGCACGCTGCTTCCCGTCATCAACACCAAGCTGTCTTGCATCCGTGACTACTTGTTCAAGATGGTGTGCGAGTGAACTTTTTTTCGTCCTCATTGACCTTGAGACCAGTTCGTTTCGCATGTTCTTCAATCGAAGTAAAAGCCTCTACTACGGCACGTTGGGAACGCGCGACGATGGTGATGTCTTCTGCGTACCCCAACAGTTGGACCGACTTGTAGAAGATAGTGTCTTCCGTGTTTACAGGTGCAGGTTTCAAACGGCTCGGAAATCCTTGAGCCGAACTGCACGGTGCATCGTGTGCGTGTTTGCGTGGTGCGACAGAGTCGGATCAGTTTTCCCGGGATCTCGAATTGGGCCATCGCGTCGAACACTTCCTTGAGATGAATGCTGTCGTATGTGGCTTTAAGATAGATGGACAGATGGTGCGTACTGATTTAAATTGGTCAATTGCTACTCCAAGGTGAACCATATTCTTATTTTTTCCAAATCCGAATTGAAGCCCAACTGCATGAACCAAAAAAAAAAACTGGTTACATATCTGTTGTAACCAGAAATGAGCAACTTCTACCTCTCTTGTCCCTTAAACCTTTTGACAACCATGGTATAAAATATCGTTTTCTAAAGCCATATTGAGAACGGCACTCACGTTATTTCGTCAATAACGGACAAACACTCTTGAATAAAACTCTCTGAAATTCGTCGATGGACTAGGGGTCAATCAGCTGTGAAGTTGGGCATCTCTATAATGCATAATTTCTGGTTGTAACACATTATGTGTCTCTCAAATTTAATCTAAATCGTTTGGTATTCATAATTTTCATAGCTGTGTTTATGCATGCATAGACAGATTGGTTTTTATTGTGTTGCTTTCTTTTGATGAAGGGTGATCATTCAGAAAGAGCTTTCCGCTCTCCGAATGTGATTTCCTCCACTCCACTAGCCTGCAATGTCGGTGACTCGAGAGCAGTGGAACCGTGAATTACGAAAGTCGCTCGTGTCGGGGATTGAACCCAGAACTTACCTTGCCACATAATCAGACATTAGCGGTTTTAAAAAATACCACAATATTGTCTTGAGTTTTGTTTCTTTCCGCAAGCAGGGAAATACCACAAAATGTTTAAGATGTGCATCCAAATGTATATTTATGCACAGTTGATGGGTAAACTGTATTAATTAAAGTTTCAATGGCGCACGATTGTTTTTGTATTCACAAAAACAACTGTAAGTGGTTCCTCCTTTGTGTATCACGCTCTAGCTGGGTAGAGATAAATGTAAACAAAAATACATCACATCAAGCTGTCTGTAGGTTAAGCTGACATTTTGAGGACGGTTTGGATAGTGGAATATTTGCATGATAGAAGGTACGACCAGGGTAGCAGCGAACGCTGGCATTGAGCAGCCAAATACACAAATGCAATTGTTTGGGGTTTTATTTTTGGAAAAGGGAAAACAGATAAATTGATTTAAAGCTTGTGTTCATACAAACGGAAAGACGGAAAAGAATTACATGCCTTGAGGTTATAGGTCATAGTTTTTTCATAAAAATAATAATATGGGTGGCGCAACAGCCTTCAGATGGTCAGGGCCTAGCTTCTCAGAAATAGCTCGTGTTGAGCGTGCTATTGTTCTCTCACGATTGGAATGGACCTACAGTTTTAGGCCTACTCCGAACGGTCAATTTGACGGTGGTGGTGGCGCGAACTAGTTCCAATTGAATCTAGACAACGAAGGCTCAAGTGCGTAGGCGTCAACGGACTGTCAGTGAGTCGAAAGAGGTGGGGCCGTGAAAATTACCGGGAATTGAACCTAGTCAACGTAGGCTCAAGTGCGTAGGGGTCAACGGACTGTCAGTGAGTCGAAAGAGGTAGGGCCCTGAAAATTGCTTTGCTCGTACCGGGAATTTAACCTAGACAACGTACGCTCAAGTGCGTAGGGGTCGGCGCACCTTGCGTGGGGCAAAATTGGTGTTGGCGCGAACTAGTTCCAATTGAATCTAGACAACGAAGGCTCAAGTGCGTAGGCGTCAACGGACTGTCAGTGAATCGAAAGAGGTGGGGCCGTGAAAATTACCGGGAATTGAACCTAGTCAACGTAGGCTCAAGTGCGTAGGGGTCAACGGACTGTCAGTGAGTCGAAAGAGGTAGGGCCGTGAAAATTGCTTTGCTCGTACCGGGAATTGAACCTAGACAATGTACGCTCAAGTGCGTAGGGGTCGGCGCACCTTGCGTGGGGCAAAATTGGTGGTGGCGCGAACTAATTCCAATTGAATCTATACAATGTAGGCTCAAGTGCGTAGGCGTCAACTGACTGTCAGTGAGTCGAAAGAGGTGGGGCCGTGAAAATTACCGGGAATTGAACCTAGTCAACGTTGGCTCAAGTGCGTAGGGGTCAACGGACTTTCAGTGAGTCGAAAGAGGTAGGGCCGTGAAAATTACCGGGAATTGAACCTAGACAACGTAGGCTCAAGTGCGTAGGCGTCAACGGACTGTCAGTGAGTCGAAAGAGGTGGGGCCGTGAAAATTACCGGGAATTGAACCTAGTCAACGTAGGCTCAAGTGAGGAGTGACCTCAAGTGAGCCGTAAGAGGTGGGGCCGTGAACATTATTTTGCTCGTACCGGAAATTGGACCTAGGCAACGTAGGCTCAAAGTGAGGGCCACAACCATAACGCCATGGCCGCCATTATTTGTTTTATGTTTAACTAAAAGCTCATTAAATTATGTCCACACAAAATGGTAATATCTTGTAAAAAAAACATCAAAGCAGTCCTGAATTTACCCAGGCTATGAGCTCTAGCTGATAAATTTAGTTCAGCAATAAATTTTCATATGAAATCTGGAACACAACCTCTTCCCCAAACCTTCACTATTCAGGGTCTTTAAGTTTCGTTCATAATTGCGCTTCACTGTTAAAGTTTGGAAAGTAGAAATTAGACGCATTTGTTTAATTCGCCTATTGTTTGTGTTAATGTGAAGGAACCCAGAAATCTCAGTCGACGAAGTATTCCTCCAACATTGCTTTGGAGATGTCGACGCAACCAATAAAAAGTTGAAAGCGATCCTCTGGTAGGGAGGATGTACTACATCGTCTATGGAATTTGGTAAGACGACACCATTCAAAGAAAAAGGCTCTCCTACATCGTCCAAGAACTAAAAGTGTTCATCCCTGCTCAATGGAGCCTATATAATGTCCAGCGTACAGAAACGTAAAGCCGTTTTGCACCGCACTAAAGGGAGAATTTAAAGCCACACACAACGTCACGGAAAAACTGATCCGATTGCGTCGCACCCTCGCTAACACATACTCGATGATCCGTTCTTTTCGACTCAAGGTTTGAAATCTGCACCGGATATCAGCGAGGCGATGCACTGCACGGTGTTTTCTTCAATTTTATACTGGAGAAGATAATGCGGCGGGCGGATGTAAGAACAGAAGGTATTATCTTCTACAAGTCAGTCTAACTGTTGGGATACGCAGATGACATCAACATCATCTCACGTTCCAAACGTGCCGTGGTGGAATCATTCACGGCACTTGAAGAAGAACTTGTCCTAAGGTCAATGACTACAAATATATGCTTGTGACCAAGAAACGTTCCTTCACACATCACGATCGACAGCTACAATTTTGATACTGGACAATCTCCTGTCTTATAAGTCACAAACGATCCTGCAATAGACCTTAGCAGTCCGTGCAGGTTCGGTTTGTCGAGACAACTGGATTCAAAACTACTGACTCGAAGGACCAAGATCATGCTCTACAAACCTTTCTATCTTGAAAGTGCCGCTCTGTGTGAAAGCTGGACGCTGAGCAAAACTGTAGAGCGAAAAATTCGATGTCGGATATATGGTCCCGTCTGCGAGGAACGCGAATGGAGGAGACGACACAACCACGAACTCTACGAGCTGTACCAGGATGTGGCCGTAGTCCTGAAGACAGACATCCGTCGACTTCACTGGCTCGACCACATCTAGCGCATGGACAACGACGCTCCAGCAAAGGTCTTCGGATCCTAGCCCACTGGTTCGAGAAAAAGAGGTATTTTGACCAAGACAGCCCAGGACCCTCAGCGATGGAGGCTCAGACCCTTCATGTGCCGCCGGCTGAGAAGAAAGTAAGTGATCTTGTGTCATCTAACCACTATGTTAGCTCTCGTATTTGAGCACTCAATAAGGCCTTTTTTTGAAAAAAAAAATGGAAATTGTTGAGACAAGTCGAGACTTAAATGAATAATAAATAAATACAAGCATACACACTTTTAGCGACTTGACAAAGAGCAGCTGCAACTTCAAGGTGGTAGCACACAGTTTGTTCCAGTTCGGAAGGCTATATACGTGCTATCAGATATGCAAAATTACATACCTACATGTTTTATTGAGTGGACAGAATATACTCAGCAATGGCAATCGGAAAATCCACTTCGCACTGATCTGACTGATCACTGATCACGATTCCGGTACGCAGTTCGATTAAAGTCACTCATGGAGGATGATGAAGACAGAAATTCCATCTTCATCACATCCTTGGAAGTGAATAAGTAGCCACTGATGTAACCCAAGACTTGCCCTGAATGACGGGACGCATGCCCTGAGAGTCATCATCGTAAACCAGACAGCTGAGCATTTAGCTATTCCTAGGTTTTTTTTATGAATATTCGCGCACTTGTTATGTTACGTTCTTGCAGTCCACGCAGCTAGAAATCGAATTGATTTAACTTTCAAATGATTCAGAAGAAAATAAGTCTTATGTCATGTTTCTGGTTTTACTTGTTGCACCGCTATTGACAAGTCAACTTTAGTTTCCTCTTGGCAATTTTATCACTTCATAGAACAAATTACATATGCATGCACCTCGAATTGGCGCTTCGAAACTGAAACAGACCGCATGTTGCCACGAAACCTAAGCATGTCTCCAGGCCGACATTGACAATAAAACAATGCATCTGCACCGCTAGGTATGTACTGCAACACTGTTCATTGGTGTAGAACAAGCAAATAAACCGAATCAAAAGTTGGCGAAATACACAAAGAGGCGTATGACCTTTGCGAGCGCTGCTGTTGAACTACCTCTCAGATGAAGTGCTTGGGTACTGACACATCGCGGTTGTGAAATTAATTCATGTTTGATCATAAAATTTGTTGCATTCGCGGTTTGTTGACTCGGTGCGCTGTCTGTGGATCCCGTCAATGGAGCTATAATTCGGCAGGCATTATTCATAAAGCGCTAATTTGAGATTGAAGGGCGTTCATTGATAATTGTCCACAACAATGGGACTCGAGCAAAATAATTATGAGACAGACACGAGCAGATTATCGACTTTGTGTTCGGCAGAAACAAGTCGCCAATATTGGTGGTGACAGTGGTTGGAGAGGCGCTCCGACCTTTCAGTTGCATTCAAATTTACCAGAAGTGTGAAAGTAACGCCACGGCTTATGGAACCTTTTGTGTGTTCCGCTTGCAATGCAATGTGCAGTTTATTTCACATTTTCTGGAACAGCAAGTCACTGGAAGCTGATGGATATTATTACACGGTGTAGTGCTTCACGTAAGTGGGTCATTGGCATCTGATTCGTATATCAGTATAGACTTCGTTCTTCCGGCTGTTTATTCCATAACTTCTCAGCCCGTTCGAGCTATACGTAGAAACTGTATCACGACGGGAGGTATTCATCTTTCGACGGATGTTATTGAAATGGAGACGATTTAAACACTTCCATTTCATATTTTATGGGTGCGCCTCAGTCCGAGGTTGAACCGTTTGGTGAAGACACAATGATTAAGTCGACCATTAAGTACAAAACTGTATGGCGGATTTCTCTGCGTTTTGAAAACGGAAGAGAGTACGGGTAGTGGAGTCGTCTGTCATGTCAATCTGTAAATGTCAATCTAAAGGTCATTCTACCCTTGCACAGTCCAGGCTGAGATGGAACATAATTGCTTGTGGTATTAGACAAACAGGTGGCCATCAGGAGGCTTGGACCCTTCATGCGGCCATCAGGGCCCTGTAACCTCTCTTTCATCAAACTTCAAAGTATTGGTTTGATCACAGAAAAATAGGCCTTGTTTTTATTTTTAAAAGAGAACTTTATTTGGTCGACTTGCTTGTCGATGATGAGAAAGAAGAATGAATATGAAGCGTGTTCAGTCACAAATTTAGAAGTTCGTTTTCGTTTATGGGGTGTGTTCAGTAAATACTTCAACAGGTAGCATGTTTCTATCGCTCCAGGTTTGAGATGCTTGTCTTGTCCAAACCTTACATTTGAATGACAAAACGCTCGTGGAGGAGAGTAGTTTCACAAAGAGCAGCAAGCAGTAGTTGGACCTCACCCTGTACTCAAGGGGATAATCACATTAGGTGTCCCATACACACGACACTTGTGTGCAGAGATGATGGAGGTCCTCCTTGCGTGCAGACTTCGCTTTTTTGACGCCGAGAAAACATGAAACGACTTCTGAGACTATTTTGCTTGAAACTAACTTATTCCACGAATCACGTCGTTAAGTTTCTCATAAGCAATAAATTGCACACAAATGCAAATAAAAGAGTGCCCACTTCTAAGAACGGTGAGACCTTATTTTTTGTTCCGCGGAACGTTTTTTGTAACTTTCTCAAATTTTTCAGCAGCAATACTGCACCTACGTCACACAAATTTGTGCAAATTAGTTCCTTATTGGACTTTGACGACGACGGAGTAGTGTTCGTGGTAGTAGCATTGCACTATGCGCATCATTAATGACAGAAATGAAGTATGATAGAGATGCCCAACTTCACAGCTGATTGACCTCCAGTCCATCGACGAATTTGACGGATAATCATGAACATTTTGACGGTTATTCATGAATTTTTGACAGTTATTCACGAAATAACGTAAATGTCGTTCCCTTATCGGTCAATTTGGCTTTAGAAAACGATATCTTATGCCATGGTTGGCAAAAGGTTTAAGGGACAAGAGAGGTAGAAGGTGGGCATTTCTGATTAATGATACGTATATGTCAAACTTATTCTCAGTCACAAGCTTATACATCAGAACCATGTAAATCGTTCAGATAGCAAGGAACAATCAAAAGTCCCTATTAGCGCTTCACAATATCCGGAGCGCGCCACTTTTCAGCCATCGAAATTCTGGTGCTGGTCACTGGTGCAGACTCACAAGTCCACAGGCCATTAGTCCAATTTTTCGATCGAATTGTGGACCCACCTGAAGGTTATTAGACCCTTCAATTATGGACTAATACCCCACATAGGTGCGGTTTCGATAGACCATCAACAGGTCCAAAGAGTACACCAACAACAATTTTAGGACGAGCAATTTTCTGCAATACACCCGCTGCAATCCCACCCGCTTGAGTTACTGTATGACTTGGAGTAAATGCGAGGGGTGACTTGAAATAAGGCCCAAAGAATTAAGACCGAATGCACAATGTGGAGAAATATGGGCAAATTGGTTTTACTTTCATTTTCAAATCGAAATGAGGCCAAATTTCAAAAATTAGCCTGTAGCAGAGCCTGATGTATTTCTTGCTTCGCTCGAGTTACATACGTAGATATACTCTATGTATGTCACCCATCCCTAAGTCCATCGTCCATACATCGAACAGCAAGCATTCATCCGTTCATATATGCTCAAGCTGAAACGGGCGGACTGTACAGCAGAGCTTGGCACCCAAGCCAAGCCACACTTGCGGACGGTTATGTTATTTGTTCTTCAACATACTGCTAGCCCAAGCCAAGGCAAACATGTTGATCAGGTCGTTGGGGGGTGGAGGTATGTAGGTTGGCGTTGTTTTTGAATGCTACAGCTCTGTCGATAGCATAGAATATAGAAATGATGATCAGTAGCGGTGAGATCGCCGTGCAGTAAGAAGGTTGTTTAAAAAAAAAAAGTTTTGTTTCTCAGTTCCTCCCAAAAAGCGTAACCATAATTCTCGCTAACAGGATTTAAGCCCTTTTTTCCGCACTGCTTAACCGCTCACGCGACTTCCAGCCCAAAGGCTTAGACCCTTCATGCGCTGCCGGCCTGAGAAGTAAGTAAGTGATCTTGTCTCGTGTAACCACTATGGTAGCTCTCGTATTTGAGCACTCAATAAGGCATATAGTGACCCAAGAAGAAAGGTGCATTTCTTGACACATGAATCAAGATATCAAATGATCATGGACTAGGTCATTTTGGACTCATTGCTTGTATACTTATTTTAGCACACCGGCACAAGTGTGCACACAAGTTCCGCACACATGACAGTGAAGTCGACGGATTTTTGCCCTCCGGACTACATCCACACCCTGGTACAGCTTGGAGAGTTCGCGGTTGTCTTCTCCTCCATTCGCCTTTCATATCCGACGTAGAATTTGTCTTTCGGAGGCACTAAAAATCAGCTCAGCTCCAACAGTCGTCTCCATATTACAGGACTTGCACAGTAAAAGGTTTGTAGAGCATGATCTTGGTCCTTCGTGTCAGCAGTTTCGACAAACGGGACTAGCACCGGTTGCCAAGGGCGATTGTACCGCGGATCTCCACTAGGATGTCGTTTGTGGAGATCGCGTTTACCCCGAGGTAGGCAAACTCCTTCACTACCGTCGATCGTGATGTTTTGCCCAAGGTGGTGTGCGACGGAACAGTTTCTGGCAATCTCTCGTGTACTCAAGCTTCCAATGTAAAAACTCCTCTTTGTTGGCTCGTGCAGCTTTCTGGCATTCAACTCAGAAGTCTAGCTGCTACAAATTATCGCTCATGCAGGCTATTTAACACATGCCTTGTTGCTTCAATGAACACATGGTCATTTTACGCGCTGTCGCAAAGTCTGTAAGTCGGAAGCCGTTATCTGTTGACGTTTTGTGGAGGCTGTGCTTTCCGATAACTCCGCCAAGGATGTCTTCCTTTTGGCTTTTTTTCCAAGAGGTCGTGATAGTCCATTTTGATGGAGTACTCAGCCTCGTCGTTAGCGGCGTGTGCACATATGAGGTTAATGTTGTAGAATCTGTCTTGAGTGCGGATCACAGCCAGGCTATCACTTATGGGTTTAAAGTCGATTTACTTCGACCATTACCGTTTTTCACAACGGACCGTGTCGGCAGTCAGCTCTAGAGAGGCATCCCGCCATGTTGATAGCGATCAACAACATTTCCCTGAACCTTACCTAGTGTACATGCAACCACCAATACTTATATGACAAGCGTTATATTTAAGTCTTTATTCGCAGAGTTATGTAGTTTCACTGCTATCGTGTGGCTACTCCACATGATTGGGAAAGATAATGCACGTTTCCAAGCCGTCTTCTCCCACAGCCTCTACAGCTACAGCGAGAGGCACAGATGCAGACTCTGGCAAAAGCAGAATAAAACACACACTTTTTTGTTGTTAACTGTATACATGAAATGTAATATATTATAAAATATCATGATTTCATCATTCTGTGAGAAACAATGTGTATGTAAAAAAATGAATGCTTGTTGAAAGCAATAAACATATTTATAAATAAATTCAATAAACTTTCTTTGAGCTATCTACTGAAGTCTTACTTATTTTTCTTCTTTAAAATAATTTCCGATTTGACAATGTTCTAGATTTAAATGTTTCATTTACAATGCATTCACAAGATTCTAATGAAAATTGGTTGCGTCGGTGAGCATTCGATATAAATGAGATTTTTGTTTGGATTAAATAATGAACCTCGCATAAACCCTCAGCCAAATAAACTTGTGCCCTTTTCCGTCATTCAAGCGAAACTCAAAATATTGCAGTTATGACCAAAAGTGTGCGCTACGTATACACTAAATATAAAAAAATATATGCGGATGCAAATTGAAATGATCTCAAATTCGATAAAGTAAAATGTCATTAAATAAAATTCAGTCACGTAAACTTAAAATTCCAGGGAATGTGAGTTTCATGGATTTTCCTCTTGTCTGTTGGATGCTACACCTCGGGGAATGTTTTGTGTTGTGGGAATCATCTTGGTTAAGGCAAGTTAATTGTTGCTTCTTAAGCAATTTGAGGAACTTCTTCGTTGGCAATTATCGGTGGCGGTGTAACGAATTCTGCCACTTCTGCCTCAACTTGTAAGACTCCGTCACCGTTTGTGTTTTCAGTATTGCTGCCGCCATTTGTTGCTTCAATCATTTCTTCGGGTGTCGACGAGCCATTTGTTGTCGTTTCACTTCCAGTCATGGACTTTAATTCTTCAATGATTTTTTCAGCGATTTTCGAGTCCATTTCCATGATTTTCTCTTTCAGTTTGTTTTTCATCTCCTCTGGCCATTTGGGGGTCCATTCTTTGAACAATTTTATCTGAAACGAAGGTGGATTTTTTATTTTTGGTTGAGGGATTTAACTATTGAATGGTATGGGGCTCAGGGGAGACTTAAGTCAGTATATTATTTAAAATAAAATAATTGCTGTCATTTGGCGCTCTAGGATTTCAAATGACACAAGCTTTGTAGTTGTGTTGGTTCTCTAATTCGACAGATTTGGACAGCCAGAGGATCAATGTCAATACGCCAGCCAAATTTGTTGTCTCGAAGAAGACAATATATAAAATAACAAAGTAAGACCCCTTCCCTCTTTAGTATTCAGAAGGCATGCGGGGCTATGCTGTAGCATGTGCTATCAAACAGTCATTTATTCCATTTTATTCTGAACTATCCCGTAATGGGAATAAGCACCCATATCTCATTCAATGTACTTAACACAACTCAACTGCTTTGACCTACTGCCGTCTGCAGTCAGCCAATACAACCTATTCAAGGTTCTAAACAGGTCATTCAAGGTACTGGGCAAGATCATAAAAGCTCGTGCAGGCAAATTACTGATTTAGTGGCTATTTTCAAAAGGAAATTCTTGACGGGTACGCTTATTAACCTGTTTAGAAATGCTAAAACTACTAACTTCACCTCTTTAGTGTCTTTAGTCAAACTTGTACATACCCTGCACTGGAACAAACTCATCGGTTTATTCACATCGGCATTACCCATGCCGCTTACGATTCCATTAACATACACCCCGGAAGTCTCTCGGGTAAGATAATCGACAAGAATTGGCACAAAGTCATCACGTTGCAGTTCGCTCCATTCATTGAACCACTGAACGATATAGCGGAACTCACCGTCCACGGTTAAATTGTTCATTGACATCTCGGAATTCAGTTTTGTTTGGACACACAAAATTCAATATTCCAAAAATAATGTTGAATACAGTTCTTGTCCGATTGCCACTGTACAAGTTAGTTATGCTTGTTGGATTTTCTAATTGCTGTGATGCACTTTATTATGCATTTCAACAAGAAATTTTTCCTGCCAAGTGTCAAGTGCCGTATGTGTAATTCAAGAAAAACAAGAATTTTGTTGTCCTCTTGCCTTTCACTCCTTTTGAGAATAATCTCTGACATTTACGCTGATGTCGAAGTCGAAACCACCAGGTATGTGCTGAGGACTCACAACTGGACGCGTTCAGATGAGTGACAGATTGAAATGCATGACAGATGTTGTAAGCAGTGTTTGAGCTTCTGCTGGATAAAAACAAACCTATTGAGACGTAATAACGAATTGTCCGTGGCTGCTCTACCGGGCTTTTTTTCTAGAGTAACAACACCCTTCTGGAGATAGACTGCGTATAGTTTCAGTTAAAAGCGTGACTGAATGCGTTCGTTAGTAAGGAGTTTCAGTTTGGAATTTTCTCAAGAAAAGTTAAAAAGTATTATGCAGCTAAGATGTTGATGGAATCGACATATGGCCTAAATATTGTGCGGATAAATTTCTTTCTCAAAATTAGGCCAAGTTCCCGACTCAATCAAATCAATTTTTTTCTTATATTTGCTGGAATGGCTTTCATTTCAAGTAGACACATCCGCATTTATCATTCAACGACAGTTTGACATTTGACAATTCGAAATCAGAAATGAAGTATGATAGAGATACGCAACTTCACAGCTGATTGACCCCTAGTCCATCGACGAATTGGACAGATAATCATGAACATTTTGACGGTTATTCATGAATTTTTGGCAGTTATTCACGAAATAACGTTGGTCAATTTGGCCTTGGAAAACGATATTTTATGTCAAAAGGTTGAAGGGACAAGAGAGGTACTACCATACTTCATTTCTGTTCGAAATAACGTGCAACCAAATGCACACCCATATTTTGTTGGTTTGTCTTTGCTCTAATTTTGGCTCCTTTAACACATTCAGCATCAAGTATAACCGAAGCACACGCGACTTAAAAATCGCGAATTCTCAGTCAGGCTTTGAGTTCACTCATCCTTAAATGCTGACATTTCGAAATAATATCCATCAGCTGCTACCACCACTCATAAGCGCCGCTGTCACATGTTTACTTCACGCACGTGCCTGAAACACCATCAACTTGCAAGTGTATTGTACCCGCTATCACACCGTCGTGTCACAGTAGTCACCCCTCGGCGCCGCACATATTCAATCATAAGAAAGGAAAAAAAGAACGAAAATCATTCTCAAAGTTCGTTTGTCGTTCGGTTTTTTGTTGCACTCAGATTTCCTTTCTGCGAAGGCAGTTTTGTTTTATTTTTCTGTTTTTCCAATAACTGAAGTCACTCGAACTGTTTTAATTGTTTCCAAACAATAGCTAAGTTTGCCTGATAGCCGAAAGGGATAACGAATTTAGTGTGAGCAGCGTACTATTTGCTGTGCAAAAAATGTCCGTCATACAACAGCCACTGCAGCAAATGCAGAATAATAACGAGAATAAAACACTACCGCCCGTTGATGTTGCCGCTGCGGAAAACTATAAAAATCTAGGAAATGATTTATTAAAGTGTAAGTAAACGCGATTGCATTGGCGAATTTTCGCATTGCGAAAATTTAACTAACAAAAGTTCTCTACCCCAACCTAACCTCAATTTCTTGCTGCGGATATGTTCGATTTCAAATCAAAAATCTGCAAATATCATTTAATTTTCAGTTAAATAGATATCATTGGGGTTATTTGATGGTGGGTTTCTGAAATTTGCACGGTGGTCATGAGGATATTTTCGGAAACAAAGAACCCATTCCGGGAATGAAGGTTACCCACGCATTTTTCCATCGACGGGGGTTGAGGTTTGTTTTGTTTCAGGTAACTTATTAACATGTGGGTTTCATATGTGCTATCAAATTTCCCAGCTTTTTTTATCAGTGCTATCTCGATCAGATTTGAGCTGTCGAAAAGCAACAGTGGTTGGGGATATTCAATATTCACAACAAATACAAAAAAGGTTTCGCATTAGTGATGTAATGCAAGGGATTGTTGTCACACAGCATTGCTATGACGAAGTGTTGAGGACTGAAATAAACAATTTCAAAGAAGTCACTCTATACGGTGGCTTGGATTCCTGCGATGGCATATATTGCCTGCGACTATGTTTCTACGAATCATGTGGGCGAGTTCTAGGTAGATAAACGTTGAGAGGTGAATACAAGCAATTAAATTCGTGCATATTTCCATTGATTCTGTTCAACTTTCGTTATTGATGATGTCAATGGGATCCCGTGCACACAATGCATAATATGTACTTCCACCGCTCGTATAATTGAATTTAACGTATTTTTACAATCGCTTCTGTATCATTCTCCTTTGTTTCAGTTTCTTTTCATCCTAATTTTGGAAACAAAGGACATGACATGACATAGGTGGTGTGGTGGCTTTTTAATACAAATATTTCTCCTCTTCCTTTCCTTTTCATATTCATGTCTGTATGCAGAAGTACTTTGCCACACACAACATTGCGTCCAGGACTTTGCAATATCTGTTACAACAGACGATCATGCATGTAACTTAACTGCAAGCCTACAGATAAATGCGAAATCCTAGTCTCTGCGTCCTCGCCTTGATCTGGGCTGATCTTGAATTGCACGTCGTTTCATTCGACAACAGCAACCATGCTTTGAAACTTAAACAGACTCACACGCGACTTTTTCGATGGGTTTTACATTCGTTATCGATGTTGTCGAGTGTGAAATTCCACATGACAGCCCTCCTCACGCATCGTGGAGCTCTTCATTATTTGCTGTTTCCTCAATTAAATTCCCAGACTTAACATACATTTTTATTTTTCGTTTACAGCTAAAGAATTTTCAAAATCAATTGAGATGTACACCAAAGCCATAGAACTTAATCCAAACAATGCCATTTATTATGCGAATCGTAGCTTAGCTCACCTGCGTCAAGAGAGTTTTGGCTTCGCTCTGCAAGATGGCATCGCTGCAGTTAAATCTGATCCCGCCTATTTGAAGGGTTACTACAGGCGAGCGGCCGCTCACATGTCACTAGGGAAATTTAAGCAAGCGCTCTCGGATTTCGAATACGTAAGTATATTAAGCACTTCTGGTACTCATTTCCTTACATGTTTGGTATGTTTCAGGTGTCCAAGTGCAGACCTAATGATAAGGAGGCCAAAATGAAGTTCACCGAGTGCAACAAGATTGTTAAAATGCGTGCATTTGAACGCGCCATTGCGGTTGATAAGCCGGAGAAAACTCTCTCTGAAATGGTACAGGATCTGGAAAACATCGGTAAGACTAGCAAGTCGAAATTTTCGAATCGCCGAAGCATTCACCGTTTTGTCTTGATTATTTGCAGCAATCGAGGAGGACTACGAGGGTCCAGCGCTGGAGGAGGGCAAAGTCACACTCAAATTCATGGAAGATCTTATGGAATATTACAAGAAGCAAAAGCGTCTTCACAGAAAGTTTGCTTACAAGGTACTTTTCATTACGCTCTCACTGATCCACAAAACTGTTCTAAATTGAACGTATACGTGTTTAGATGCTGTGTGACATTGATGTTTATCTGCGCAGTCAACCTTCTCTGGTGGATATTCGTGTGCCCGATGAGTCTAAATTCACAATCTGTGGTGATATTCACGGTCAGTTTTATGATCTGATGAATATATTCGCAATTAACGGACTACCGTCGCCAACAAATCCGTATTTATTCAATGGAGATTTCGTCGACAGAGGCTCGTTCTCGGTGGAGTGCATTTTTACACTGTTCGGATTTAAGCTATTGTATCCTGACCACTTCTTCCTGTCCAGAGGTAGGTACTGAATCATCTCAAATGCATGAAGTCATACGTCTATTCGCGTGCTGTTCAATTACAAGTCAATCAAGAGGTGTCAACTTCCTCCCAACTGTGATGATGATTCACTAATCGTGATTGAGATACGACGTGCTCTAATAATGATTATCGCTTACCGGTGATATGGATAAAAGCAATTTGGCTATTAGACTGTTTGATAAGTGCGCGAGATTGGGAGTTATGCCTTATTGTGCAAGCGGAATATTTTGTATTTAGTTATTTTATAGCCATTTGTTTTTGTATTTAGTTATTTCACAATTCTTTGGTTCATCAAGTGCTAGGTTTTGAGAATATGTTTTAGGTCGTCAGCTAGGAATTAGTCCATAGCAAAAAAGCAGAGGCTAACAATCAATATTGGGCAAAGTTTCCGTTCTTTTGCTGCCTTTTTCGTGACTGGCGGAAGACAATATGTGTTAGATATACATGGTTTTATTATTTCCAGAAAAATGCATTGAATCCTACTAGAAAATAGGTGCAATTTAAATTATAAAATGGACGGGCTCTTCTACCTCGTCTTTTGTTAATTTGGTACTTTTGTCAGTGACACCAGTGTGACATTTCAGATCTGCATACGCCATTGTCATTGCATCTTTGTTGCCACATCAATGTTGCCTTCGGTGACTGCGGGTGTTGTGACAAACATCAGGCTAACAAATGCCTGCGCAAGACATGTTCATTAATTAAGATTGACGATCGTAGTGACTTAGGTGAACCGCTGTACATACTGTTCATAAATATCGATACGTCATCGATGTCGTGCAGTCATTATTGTTTGACTGTAAAAAGGGAAGGCACAGAACACATTTTTTGCAATGTTTTGCAACTATACCATCATTTTTTTCTCTGTCAGCAGCTTAAAAATCAAATTCTGTACCATTTCTATTTCGCTGCCATTTAAGACGTTTATGAATGGTCAATGTTTGCAGGCATTCTGCAGCGTGTTCAAAATCGAATGAGAAAGAGCGGTTGTGCTAGCGCAGTTTTCCGATGACTATGAAAACAAAATGTGTTTAAAAGTGGTATCTATGTACAAACAATTCGAAGAAGGTTGAAAACTATCCAATCAATATCAACTGATGAACAACACGGAGATCAAAGTTACGGTGTTCACCAATCGTCTGTTGATGATAGAGCTTTGCAATAAACGTTTCAAGGCTCTCATTTCCTTGGTTTGAAAAGCAAAATTAATAAATCAACTCGTATTTTCTTACAGTACCTACGAATTTTGCACTCATTTCGAAAGAAGCACTTATGGCAGTTTTCCTTAATAACCTTAATACGTGGTTGTAAACCCCTTATTCTCTGGGACTGATTTGCACCGACGTGGCATGGAGTCCACCAAATCCTTGCATCTCTTGGTTGTAATATTCTGCCACGCGCTTTGCACTACTTGCCAAAGTTCTCTGTTGTTGGCTTTGTTGTTCAGCACTGCTTTCTTTAAGTCACCGGTGTCTGTGCGGGCCACACCATAACATCAACCCCATTGACCCGAAACCATTCCTTGGTCTTTTTTCTGGTGTTTCGGGTCATTATCTTGCTGAAAGACTCAGATTAAAGGCATTTCATATTCTGCGTAAGGCAACATTACCCTTGCAAGAATATCAACTGGTCCATGATCCCAGGAATAAGATGGATGGGCCCAACACCTTGGTAGGAAAAACAGCCCCAAACCATTATTTTTGAACCGCCGTATTTGGGCTTTAAAGTGGATAGAAAGCAATATTCCGTTTTTGGACGGACGGCGAACATATTGACGGGACCCACATGCCCCATAAAAAGAACAATTTTGCTCTCATCAGTCCATAATATATTGCGCCATTTTTCCACAGGCCAGGGGATGTGTTCTTTGGCAAAACCTATCCGAGCTGCTATGTGCCTTTTAGAGAGTAATGGTACCTTGCGGGGACTCAGAGTGTATAGCCCTTCATTTAACAGCCGCCTGCGGACTTCTTCTTCTTCTTTGTTTGGCGCTACAGTCCGGGGTGGACCTGGGCCTCAACCAACAAGCCTCTCCAGCCAGCACGATCTTTCGCCAGCTGCCTCCAGTTGTGCACACCAAGTTGGTTGAGGTCCTTCTCCACTTGTGTGCGCCATCTTGTTCTAGGACGACCTCTTATGCGTTGTCCCAAAGGCTCGGAATCGAAGACTCTTCGGGCCGGAGCTGTGGTGTCAGTCCGCTCTACGTGACCTAGCCATCTTAAGCGTTGGATCCGAAGACGCTTAACTAGGTGCATGCCGCTGTACAGCCCGTACAGTTCGTGGTTGAATCTCCTTCTCCAGACGCCATCAATACAAACAGGACCAAAGATTGCACGCAGAACTTTTCTCTCAAAACAACCAAGAGCTTCTTCATCCGCTTTCAATAGCGTCCATGTCTCTGCGCCATAGAGCAGGACGGGGATGATTAGGGTGTTATATAATGTCAACTTGGTGTTTCGAGAGATGGCTCTGTTACTCAATTGCCTCTTGAGCCCAAAGAAACAGCGATTGGCAAGAGTAATTCTGCGCTTGATCTCGGTACTGGTGTTATTGTCCCTGTTTACTGCAGAGCCAAGGTAGACGAAGTCCTTGACTACCTCAAAGTTTCTGCTGCCCATTATGACGCTCTGTCCGAGGCGTCGATGTTGTGCGTCCTTTCGTGATGACAGCATGTACTTTGTTTTGCCCTGATTAACTGCCAAACCCATTTTAGCCGCTTCCGCTTCAATGCTAGCAAAAGCCTCATTGACAGCTCGCTGTGTTCGTCCAATCACGTCAATGTCGTCCGCGTATGCAAGCAGTTGAACGGACTTTTGGAAGATCGTGCCTCTGGTGTTGACATTTGAGTTTCGCACGATCTTCTCAAGTATGATGTTGAAGAAATCACATGACAGCGTGTCGCCTTGTCTAAAACCTTTTTTGACCTTGAAGGTCTCGGTGAGTTCGTTACCGACCTTGATGGAGCAGCGAGAGTTCTGGAGAGAGAGAGAGAGTTAAGAGAGTTTGGCTGGAATGTCAAAACTAGACATGGCATTGTATAGCTCGTCTCTATGTACGCTGTCATATGCGGCCTTAAAATCGACGAATAGGAGGTGGGTGTCGATCTGCATCTCGTGGGTTTTTTCCAGGATCTGCCGCCTGCGGACTGCGACAGCACTAATACTTAGCCCCAAATCCTTTTGGATGACATTTGAAGGTGCAGAGGGGTGCGTCTTGCTATATCTTACAATTCGCCTTGCCTCTAATGGTGATGTTTTTTCTTTTTTCGTCCGCGGGATTGGGGCTTAGGATGGTGCTTTATTGCGTAAGCAATCATTGGGGCTGTGCATCCTATGATTTCTTGAGTTTCTTTATACGTTTTTCCATCTGCTCTTTATTTTAAAATTAATTTTCTCTCCTGCTCTGTGCAATGCTTATTGTGGCCCACAGTTTAATTAAAAGTTCAAGATTTTACTATAATCTAAATTAAAAATATTTATTTGTTCTTACTTTTATGTTTCTACCTTTAAATTTAATTTTTTATCAAATTTTAAGTCAGTTAATTAGAATACTACTATTTTTTGAAGATATGGGCCACTTCTACGTTCCTTGCCCCTCAGATTCATCTGACAGCGATTTTTATAAACTTTTCACAGACAGGCGTCTGTGAATAAGTGTGAGCTAAACGAAGCTGATTACTCCCGCCTAACACCATTGCGTTGCTCTATAATTGTAACAAGTGTGCGTGAAAATAAAGTAGTATGCGTGACTTGAGAGCACAACTGCGATGGACTGGGGGCTTTCCCCTGGAAAGTGGAATATCTCTTCCTTTAACGACTGAACTGGAAACTGGAAAATATGATTAGTATTTGTTTTGTCAATTACCGTTATACGTTTTTGCCGACTGCATTCAGGGAAAATATAACAAAATTTGCTTCCAATTGCCCGGGATGTGAAGGGAGAATATAAAAAATTGGCATGGAATTGCTTGGGATGTGCAAATTAAAAGTGCGCTACTGATATTTTGAACACAGCTGTACGTTTCATTCGTTTCCTAAGTTTTAAGTTGAAATCAAGCTTCTTAAATGGTGTGAAATTAAGACGTAACCAGAGCTAGAAATGGACGTGCACTTTAAAATTGTTTCTCAGTGTGTTCTCTACGAACAACATTGCACTCTATTCAGTGGGGGAGCAATAAAAAAAAATTACTTATCAGGTGGATCAAGCAGTCTGCTGTATTTGTTTCTTGTGTTATGAGACTATTGCAATGTACACTTCGTTGAAAAATGCCAATGAATAATGTACACGGAAATACGAAACTCTGTAGCGGTTAAAGAAAGAGGAAGGAATGCCTACCTGCCCGAGGACACCAACTTTGAATACATTTACGGCAATTGACTTGAAAAAACCGCATGACATGAATGCATTGAATCGGAAGAGTGCAGAACTTTGAAGGCGATGAAATTGAAACTATTTCAGTTTTTTTTTTCTATCCCAGTACTAAATAGAATACTGAGAGCGGAACCGTTGTTCAGCACGTGTATAAGTCAAAAAATTAGTCACGTTATCTTGACCTTCAGACATGGCCAATGTTTATTTATTTGCATCGCATTAACAAACTACAATCAACCAAACATTCCATTTAGAACAAAGTCATGTATCCTTTTGTTTTATTTCACAGGCAACCACGAAAGTATGAATATGAATCAAATGTATGGATTTACTGGTGAAGTGACTGCGAAATACACCAACACAATGGCGGATATATTCACTCAAGTATTCAACTGGCTACCGTTATGCCATTGTATAAATAATAAAATTCTGGTAATGCATGGGGGACTGTTCTCCAACGATGATGTGACACTCGACCAAATTCGTCAACTTGAACGTAATTGTCAACCACCAGAGGAGGGTATAATGTGTGAACTGTTATGGTCTGATCCTCAACCCTGGGTTGGGCGTGGCCCATCCAAGCGTGGTGTGGGCATACAGTTTGGTCCAGATGTTACAGAGGAATTCTGTAAACGTAATAAACTGGATTACATTGTGCGAAGTCACGAGGTCAAGGATATGGGTTACGAAGAAACTCATGGCGGAAAGTGTATTACAGTTTTTTCAGCTCCAAATTACTGGTAATTAAAATTGTATATTTTATTACATCCCACAGCATGTTGTTAACTGCTTTGTTCTCGTTTTAGCGACACAATGGGCAATCAAGGAGCGTTTATCACCATCAAAGGCAACGATTTGAAACCAAAATTCACATCATTTGACTGTGTGGTATGTGCTGAAATGTTTTATTATAATTGTGTGTCTGTGGGTCGTTCTAGAATTGGACATTCAGCATGGGTGCAGTTGTTTATATCCTTCTGCCAGCATCTGCATTCTAAGTCAAAGTTCTTCTTGGGCAATCTATATTTTTGAACATCTTGATGTCAATCATCAAGAGCATGAATTAGAAATTTCGAATTTAGGTTTTATGGCCGCTTAAAGGTGTGTCCGCAATTCCGTTGTCAATATGTGCGTCGATTCATATGCTTCCCGGCACGACGAACATAAAGGTCCTCAAGTTATGGTCTAGGCAGAATCTTTTCACAGTTCGTTGTCGAGTCTCAAGTCGACATTCAATTGTAGGTCCTCCTCTACTCGTGGGAGAAGGATATCACAAACAAAATGAGTGGCTGTTGTAGAATTCAGTTCTATAGCGCGGCCAATACTAGGCGAAGAACACATACTCGTCCAAGATCACCGAACAAGACTGTTAACTCGAATGAATAAAATTGTCCGTGGCAGTCATCCTCCCTAAGCCCTCCATCATTAAATAAGAGACAGTCGGTACATAATTGTAGATCTGTATTAATCTCAATTCTCTTATCGTTTCAGCCTCATCCGAATGTGAAGCCGATGGCGTATGCAAGTACCTTGATGAGTTTACTAGCGTAGTCACATTTATGTTAAAAGTTTACATCAGTCAGTCAATGTAATTAAAAATTCAATCAAAGCAATCAACAAATAGAGTAAAAAGCTTGTAAACAAAAGCTATAATAAACCATATTAAAACAAAAAGGTAGATTCTATATACAAAAAAAAAAGAAATAAAATAACTTATGATTAGCGTATCACCATAATCACGCATTAGTTCATCGAATGGGCTTCAGCCCATGAACGCCACCAATTGGCATTTTGTTGAGACCCGTTCCCACTACACCCTCTACGTCCTACACCACTCTTTTTACACGCTGGTGTGTACAAAATGTTACTTTTCAGTGATTAAAGTGTTAAGTTATGCATAAATCGAAGAAACAACGATGAATACCACACCACACCCTCAACAACTGGAACAATAACTGTGCAGCAGCATCAGTGTTTGCTGGTGGAAGCAGGTTTGTTTTTGCGTATCAACAGTATCAGAAGACACTTCCATTGCTTCCACATGCTGCTGTTACTCCACGGATCGCTGGATTGCGACTCAAAAGAAAATGGTTTTAAAACATGTTATTTAAGTTTTTTTATTTACATTTTTGATCCGATACGATTAAAAGAGATGCTTTTTCGGATTCCCTCGGTCCTACCCAGTTGGATAAATATTTTAAAATACAGAATGTACTAGTAATAAAAATGCGAACGCATAAGACGAATGTTGACGCATATAAAAAATGGAGATAAAGTAAGAGGATAGATTTAAAATAAAAGCATGGAAGGAGAACATTTAAATATAAAAACGTGTTTCTTATTACTCACAAACCAAGTCCAAAAACTCGCCCGGAGATCTCTCGTGTGTGATTTGCCCCCGCGAAGGTGATGATGGTGTTTCTTAGTGTTTTCCGGTCTCATTTGGCCCAGCAAATACCACACCACTGGATTGGTTGCGTAGGGGGCAGAACATTCAACGGGATATATGGTCTGCACCCGGTTGCAATGCCTAAAATGGATAGGGCGAAGTATATCTGCCCTTTGTGACTGTGCAACTGGAGATATGTACAACATTCTTCCTCCCGAGCAGTTTGGTTTCGGGAAAAATCACAGCACTACGCATCAAATTCTCAGAATTTGTAGGACGGTTAAGCAACTGTTTATCCTTAAAAAGTCTACTGGCTTAGTCCTCCTTGACATTGAAAAGACCTTTGATTCAGTGTGGCATATACAAACATTTTCCAAAACACCTTATAAAAATTGTACAAAGCTTTCTGTTTAATCGAGCCTTCCCAGCCGGAGTTCCACAGGGCTCGGTTCTGTCCCCTGTTCTTTTCAATGTGTTTCTTACTGACTTACCTAGTGTTCCCAATTGTGATATTGCGCTCTATGCAGACGATTTGGCATTATTCTCTTCAGACGAGTACGGCCCAGTGATTGAGAATAATCTACAATTTGGAATCCAAGCCTTCTTCGAAATCTACAAACACTGGAAGATAAAAATTAATGTTGATAAGTGCATTGCTATCTTCTTCACCCGAAGAAGACTTGCTCGCTTCTTGCCTACTGGAAGTCTCAACCTAGACAATACGAGAGGCGTTCAATATAATCTCGGTATCGGGGTGAAGCTGTGGTTGTATATATATGATGACTGATTTATCAAGTAATACTATTATTTTATCTCTAGTTAAACAGAATCATAAAGGCAACTGAGACGATGATGGTGAAAATTGAGCATCGCGCTGTAGTTAAATTTCTCACTAAGCAAGGAAAAAGTAAAAAAAAACTATTCATGAAGAGATGGTGGCTGGTTACCAGGGTTCCGCACCTTCATTATCAACTGTGCAAAAGTGGTCAAGTGAGTTCTAGAGAGAGCATTGAAGACGACCCCCGCTCCGGCGCCCCGGCTACTGCTTGTACGTGAGAAAGCATCAAAGAAGTCGAAAAACTTGTTCTTGAGGATGCCCGAATAAAGGTGAAAATGATGGCAGAGATCACCAAGCTTTCAATTGGTACCATTCACACCATTCTTCATGACCATCTTAACATATCAAAGGTCAGTGTAAGGTGGGTGCCACGAATGCTCACAGCGCCTCAGAAAAAAGTGCGAATCGCATGCTGTAGGTACCTTTTGGAGATGTGTAGTGAGAACGCGGACGGTGTTATGGATCGAATTGTTACTGGTGACGAAACATGGGTCCACCACTATGACCCTGAAAGCAAACAAGAGTCCATGCAGTGGCATAAAAAAGGAACAGACCCCCCGAAGAAGTTCAAAGTCACTCCGTCTGCCGGGAAGCTCATGGCCGCAGTTTTTTGGGACTCAAAGGGAATCTTGCTCGTTGAGTACAAAAAAAAAGGCGAAACCATCAACGCCACATCCTACGCTTCCACTTTGCATAGACGGGGTAAACTCGCAGCGGGTGTGTTGCGTCTTCATGACAACGCTCCTGTTCACACGGCCCGAGTTTCCAAGGCTGCTGCGCGAGATTGTGGTTTCGAAGAAATCCAACACCCACCCTATAGTCCAGACCTTGCCCCTAGTGATTATTTCCTGTTTCCCGATTTTAAAACAATGTCTTCGTGGAAAATGATTTTCGGATGATGAAGAACTCAAGTCGGCAATGAATGGGTATTTTGCAGAGAAAGAGGAAATTTATTTTTTTGAGGGTTTAAAAAAGTTTATCTCAAGATGTAACAAATGCATCGATGTTAGGGGGATTGTATTGAAAAATAAAAACAATTTAAATTGAATTCGTATTTTCCTCTCGATACCGAGAATATATCGAACGCCCCTCGTATATCATCGGGGACCTGTTAATTTTAAGGACTATGGCAGTGCCCTTGAGCTGGCACATGTGTAGGTTTAGTTTCTCAAAGAACGTTAAAGGCTATTGGCTACACACTTGAATTGGAAATATGAGCACTTTCCATCAAGACGTTTAGGACTGAATTTGGTGTAAGAAGAGAATATTTTGCTCGGCGTTGTGCGAAAACAACGATTCCAACAATCTAGTGTAATGTGCATTTATGAATGTAACCCCACCGCAAGTAAGAGCTTGCCTTGAAACCTACTGCAAAAGGCCCTAATGGTTGTTGTCATCGTTGCTTCTCCGACAAACAAACTCGACTAAATCGAGAATGTCTATTTCTAGTTGATCTTCGCGTTTTAAATCAAGTATTGAATACAAAAAACTTTTTTCCTTTCATCACGAATTTACACACATTCTTGCGCATTTTTCTCAGTCGTCAAATTACCCGTCCTTATATATACACGCGCATATGTATATTTTTTAAGCCACATTGTGTAAATGCATTTGGATAAATTGTTGTGTCTGTACCTGGATTTAGCCAAGAAACAAGCAGTAGCCTTACCCGATAATTGTAAGTGCTTACATCTGACCACAACAGTCAGTGCTGATATGTCACATTTATTTTAGCCCGGACGAGAGCATGCCAGTGGATTAAGAAGCTCGAGTCTCCAGCCTTTGCCGAGGATAAGAAAGTTCAGTTGCACGCGGTCAAATTGCTGTTGATCGCACTAGAGAAAAAACATTTGGCAGGGCCGTTTGAAGAGAGCCCTGACGAAGGAGATCATACGGTGTACGATTGGAATTCAATAGATCTGCGGGCTTTCGCGGAGATGGTACAGAAAAAAGTACAAGACGAGTGCACCCGTCCGAATATTTCACATGCCATTTCTGGAAATCGCCGTGAATTGGTCACTCATCAAGATGATCCCCTGTTTGTGGGTGGGCACTGCTATTATGCTTGCTCAGCAGATCCTGTTGAAGAGTGGGAAAACCTGCATGGGGGTGCACTGTCTCCGCGGACAGTTGAGAGGTTTCGTGAACGTGGCAAATGGGATTTAGTAAATCAAACAGAGTAAGTCGAGGACATTTAGTATTCTCAGAAAAACGTGGTGAATACATTTTTAGAGGGCATCCCAATTAGGACCAGAGTTTTGTCATTGATACTACATATTTCACAGGCTCACAATTTTATCAGATCGATAGTTCAGAACGCCTGCGTTTAAGCACGACCAACAGACAGGGTGTCCCAAGGAATAAGACGGGATTTTAAACAAATTGCGGATTGAATAGTTTGGGATTCCCAGACCAATACTGAAACAGACACCTTTCACAGGATTTCGGAACTTAGCGTTTGTAGATTCTGTTTTATGTGCTGTCACAAGGTCTGTGAGTGGAAGGTACGTTTTCGTTTCTAGTTGGCGAGCGGCAGACTCGTAAATCGTGATCCTTTTTTCGCAACGTGTCATTGTTTTTGTGGTTCCATTCGTTTCCTTGACCCAAGGCAGGTACCTCTTCTAAAACGCTTGTTTATTTTTCTATGCGTGTTTTTCGTCTTCCCACTAGCTCTAGCCTGATCGATCGTTGCGGCTTCTTGCCGATGCCGATGCCCATGGGCTACAATGATTAGACTGTATGCCAACTTGACCTGCGCATTAGCAAAAATCGTTGGTCATAGGCACCCCTTACTATCAAGAATTACTTTCGCCAAGAAACGGAAGAAACGCGAGATTTAGGTCTCATGTGGTGCTTAATCTGAGTCATGATTAATTCCATGATTTCGGTGGACATCGTCATTTTACCTATACCGACTGCGTTGGCAATGATTTTGAAAAGTTGGTCGTATTAGAGCGATCTTTGTCCACCCCGCTTGCTCTGCCTTCCTGGAAAGTTTTATTTTATTTCATCACAGGTAATATTCACCCTTATTATGACTGGCGTTGAATGCGTTGTCGAAAAACGACTGTGTGAAATCAGGTTGACATAAGTTCCAACAAGGTTTCTTGAATTAATCGATACATGTGGCTTATTTTACATGTTTTAAGGGTAAAGTAACAAACAATAGACAAATGAAACAATTGGTCGAGCTGATGGAAAATTTATGTTAGCTTGGTCACCTCAAAAGGGTGTTCCAAAAATGGCTTCATTGAGTGGGAAGAGGTAGCTGCTTTATTAAATAGCTTAGGACCACCACTACGGGACGTTAAAGAATGGCAAAAAGTACTAGATAAAAAACCACTAAGATTTATTTCAATTATCGGAATCGGTTCTTTAAAAGACCAATTGTTTTTTCTACAATATTAAGTGTTTTAGAATGAACTGTATTGAAGTTTGCTTGATTGCTGAGTTCGCCTGGTGACCTATACGGAGTCATTAGAAACGGCTCAAGGTGGTGTCCAGCACCACTTAAAAAAAAAAAAAAAACAGTCAACACCAAAAGAAAGAATGATACGTACGAACCCAACAAGCAAGCATTTCGTTCACCTCTGTTATAGCAGCCTCTCAATATCGCTGTAAGTTCACTGATATTCCAAACAGGCGAGTCATGGCTGGCCCCAGGATGCCTGGCATCAACGAATCGTATATACATTCGATGATCACAAACCTAGATTTTAATTAATAGAAATGACAAAACGAGGCATGCGATTTAAGATGCTTTACTTACAATCCTTTCTTTTGTAGTATCCATGTTTTTCACACGATAGCTGGAACTCCCTTTTTTCCTCTTCCGTGGTTTGGAATTGTATCCATTGCGGACAAATGATGGTCTCCAGTAGGTAGATTGTGCAAAACCTAAAACAAGATCGTTTCATACACCCTTTTGGTAGCTACCTTCAGCAAAGAACCTCAGGGTTGCTACAATTTAAGTATTGCTGGCACATTGTTGTTTCAGGCAGCACTTCATTACGAACGTAAACAAATGCCTCTTTGCTTAGCCGAAAATACATCTTGAATCTAAAATTAAAAATTACTCTTCTATAAACCTACTTAGCATCTGGTACATCCAATGGGTTGGACTTCGATCTAATCGTTCTGCGTAATCGCATTAGATTCCTTTTTCTTATTTTCTCTTCATTGTCACCACAACACGACATAAACATCAATATGCTGTCCATATTGTTCACAGAATTATTTTTCAATATTTCCGACGACTATTCGAGTGCACAAATCGAGAAAAATATAAATCTGTCAATTGTAAATTTTTCCTGTGGAATATATGTAAAACATAAGAAAAACGACACTAAAGGCGTTTCGCTACCGTAATACCGACCCTAAAACGCCACTTAACCGCCGAACCGAGTCGATCAACTTAAACGCCAGTCGTAATAAGGGTGAATACAAATAAATTTGTATAACGCCGGGGAACAAAGCCCATATGGCTGTTGATTTGAAGTCAATATATATTGTAGTATTTGGTACATTTTATTTGATTACTTTTGTGTTTGTTAGTTTAAACATGGATTTCTCTGGTAGTGTGGTGGTGTCTAGGAGATCTTGCAGTGGTGGTACGTTGTTCGCGAAATTGTTCACAGTTAGTGGACAAAAGTCACATATCGGTGGGCGTTCGTTTTTGCTAAATACGTGCTTCTTGTTGAACAGTGCCTGGCACAAATACTTATCAGAATTTTACCTCATTTTACATTTTATTTCAACCTCATTTATCAATCACAAGTCGGCGAAAATGCGATATTCAGCCCAGATTTGTGTCTATGGGTGGCCATAAGCCCGTCTGTGGTGAACTTTGGGCTTGGAACAGGCTGTTAGTGAACTTTGGTGGTGAACTGTCTGTCTGTGGTGAACTTCGGGCTTGGAACAGGCTGTTAAGTGAACTTTTGTGGTGAACTGTCTTTCTGTGGTGAACTTTGTAATTAAAGCTGTTTTGTACGAGAACGAACGGGCATCATCGTAACTTATGTAATGCCTTTGAAATGCAAAATGAAATACCGTTACCGTATAAACAACGTCGATATCAGGGCTGTGACTCCGACAAGAAGGAGCGGCATCACATGCAAATGACGATTCAATTGACGGAATGTTGGAAGTTGTGGTGGAGAATTTTGGGGACTGAATCTTCTCACGGATTGTATTCACGTCGCCGCGCCCGTTCGATTTGACAACACTGTGTTAAGCTTCTCAGGGACTACGTCAGTTCCTTAGTCTACGACAACAAGCCAGCCATGGCCATTTCAATGATGTGCCATTCCGTACATTATGGCATAAATGTAGCTTCAAAATAAAGCCAGAATCAATCTCATGTCTCAGGCAGCTGTCGTTACATTGAAATTTCTTCTGCTTTCGTTATTTTATCATGGTTCATAGCCATTTGTAAGCCTAAAACCAACTCTAAGACGATTAACATGCACGGGATTCTCAATTTAGATCAGTGAACTCTTCGATTGAAGTGCCGAGGTGTTCGGCAATGACCAGCAAGATGGACACAGACTTTGCCATTCATGATGAGGGGCGATATTCTGGCAGAGATCGTACTGTTGATCCCAGAATTCAAAACGTAACCGGCAGAACAATGTACGCTCAAACAGGGTCCTCTGGCCAGCAGATCAGCAGCAAAATCCCAACCGAGAGTCCACGTAATGTATGCGACTTGGACCCAGAAACCTTTACTAAATTTAGGCCCTCCCGCTCTAATAGGCACTCCCGCAAGATTCGGCGGCAGAGGTCAGCTAAAGCAATACGGACCAGAACAATTTGGTCTGGACCAAGACGAAAAGTTCCGCTCGCCAAGAGGAGTGTTCCAAAACCTTGAGTGTAAGTCGATACTGGGCTTTGAATGCCGAGATCCCTTAGTTCCTTGTTCATTATAGACGATCAGTATTGGTCCCCAATGGAGGCTGTGTTGCCATCACGATTGAGCGAAGAAGTGCGCAGCTCGCTTGAAAATGCAATGGATCGTCAACAGCCTAGCAATGATCGAGATGACACCTTCCGGCAAAGAATGTGTGCGCGAATCGACGAAATCCGAAGCCGCATGAACCAGCCGCAAGAGGTTGAAGTTCAGCAAGATGTCGACGTGGAACCAGAGAATGTGATCTATGAGAGAATACGGTTGCATGAGCCTTGCGATGAATTCGTGAGCGGTCGGGGAGATGAGGACTCGGCGCAGCTGGGAATACTGTCAGCAGAAGATATGAACAATGACGATATGTTTGGTGAGGATCGAATACTAGACCCAGGGACAATATTCAGGAGTGAACATGAGAACTTGGTTTCTCGGAGCGTGGTTAAGGTGGAAACCAATACAAAAATTAGCAAAGATGAACGATCGGTAACCGAAGAGGTTCTTGAGCAAGAAGAATTAAATGTCCAGTCAGGGCGATCGCCGGGAGACGAGGAATTGCTGAATATAACTGCGCCTTCTTTTCAATCCCCTCCCCCGGGCTTTTCCCCACTAAGACGAGAAGAAATCACACCCACGCAGCTAGGACAACACCGAACAGTGCCCCGAAGACTGCCATTCGATTCATCCGATCTGCAACACGAACATTTGGATGATGTTTCCGAGCCCTCATACGTACGAGAGAGTCCCAGGCATCGCCAGAGAGTAAGTCGAGGGTGCACTCGAAGTTCACACGGAGTGCAGGGCGCGCAAAGTCCTGGGCGATACAGAGATTTACCTGAAGAATGGCAGCCGCTAGATGACGTTTCCCAACCATCCTTCCCATCGAGCAAACGTACTCAAGATATGGGGACTCTGCCGCAAGTCGACGAATTCGAAAGGCTTAACGACGTTTCTGAGCCCCAATTGCCCCCATCATTCGAAGCCTACGGTCAGAGTTCTGGATACATCACCACTCAAAGGTCCTTTCCGCAGTCTGAAAGACTGGGCGACATCTCTCAACCACTGAGTAAGAGAGCTACAGACCTGAGGCCGTTACCTCCAGTGGACGTGTCGGAAAGACTGAATGATGTTTGTCAGCCTGACTTTTGCTCATTTGGAGACTCGATGCCAAGCCAACGAACAACTCAACAAAGACTGCTGCCACAGATAGATGCTTACCAACCTGACTTCGATTCCTTCGAGGACACAGGACCAAGAAGACAGTTACCTGAACAAAGACCCATGCCTGAAGTGGATGTGTCTGAGAGACTTGATGATGTCTGCCAGCCAGATTTTTCGACTTCGTTTCCTGAATCTGGTCTCCGTAGTGGCAGCGGAATCCGAGGTTAGTCCTATGTCCCAAAGCATTTATTCTCTTTACTCCACTCACTGTCCACATTTCCACTTTTGTATTCCTGGGCTAGGTCGTCAACGGGAACAGCGTCTGCATGACTCAACACCCTGCCGATGTGACAGGAAGTCCGCCAGACCTCGCAACATTCTAAATGAAGAAAGTGATAGTTTGCCCCGTGAGGCTATAGGTGACATATCTCACCCTTCGTTCCACCACGCTAGTCGCAGCCCAGGAGCAACATCGCACAGTCCAAGGCATAGATCATTACCTCAAGTTGATACGAGTGAGAGATTGAATGACGTTTGTCAACCAGCTCTTCCACCATCTTTCGAAGATTCAGGAACTATAACGGCTCCAGAAATGTTGCGTGACATTTTTCACTCTTCAAAAGGGAGATGCACTCATGCCGCACGAGTGCATCAAGTTGACGTTACAGAGAGGCTTAGTGATGTTTGTCAACCTGACTACACTTGCCCTCTGGACTATTCGCCAAATTCGATCCGAACTCTAGAACCAAGGCCCTTTCCAGAAGTGGATGTGTCCGAGAGGATATACGACATTGGCCAACCATCCTTCGCCTCGTCCCTTCAGCACTCGCGATCTTCAGCACGAAGACGATCTCCAGAATCAAGGCCCTTTCCAGAAGTGGATGTGTCCGAGAGGATAGACGACGTTGGTCAACCATCCTTCGCCTCGTCCCTTCAGCACTCGCGATCTTCAGCACGAAGACGACCTCCAGAATCAAGGCCCTTTCCAGAAGTGGATGTGTCCGAGAGGATAGACCACGTTGGTCAACCATCCTTCGCCTCGTCCCTTCAGCACTCGCGATCTTCAGCACGAAGACGAACTCCAGAATCAAGGCCGTTTCCTGACGTGGATGTGTCCGAGAGGATAGACGACGTTGGCCAACCATCCTTCGCCTCGTCCCTTCAGCACTCGCACTGCCCAGCGCAAGGACGAATTCCAGGATCAAGGCCCTTTCCAGAAGTGGATGTGTCCGAGAGGATAGACGACGTAGGTCAACCATCCTTCGCCTCGTCCCTTCAGCACTCGCGACCTTCAGCACGAAGACGATCTCCAGAATCAAGGCCCTTTCCAGAAGTGGATGTGTCCGAGAGGATATACGACATTGGCCAACCATCCTTCGCCTCGTCCCTTCAGCACTCGCGATCTTCAGCACGAAGACGATCTCCAGAATCAAGGCCCTTTCCAGAAGTGGATGTGTCCGAGAGGATAGACGACGTAGGTCAACCATCCTTCGCCTCGTCCCTTCAACACTCGCACTGCCCAGCACAAGGACGAACTCCAGAATCAAGGCCCTTTCCAGAAGTGGATGTGTCCGAGAGGATAGACGACGTTGGCCAACCATCCTTCGCCTCGTCCTATCAGCACTCGCACTGCCCAGCGCAAGGACGAATTCCAGAATCAAGGCCCTTTCCAGAAGTGGATGTGTCCGAGAGGATAGACGACGTTGGCCAACCATCCTTCGCCTCGTCCTATCAGCACTCGCACTGCCCAGTACAAGGACGAAGTCCACAATCAAGGCCCTTTCCAGAAGTGGATGTGTCCGAGAGGATAGACGACGTTGGCCAACCATCCTTCGCCTCGTCCTATCAGCACTCGCACTGCCCAGCGCAAGGACGAATTCCAGAATCAAGGCCCTTTCCAGAAGTGGATGTGTCCGAGAGGATAGACGACGTTGGCCAACCATCCTTCGCCTCGTCCTATCAGCACTCGCACTGCCCAGTACAAGGACGAAGTCCACAATCAAGGCCCTTTCCAGAAGTGGATGTGTCCGAGAGGATAGACGACGTTGGCCAACCATCCTTCGCCTCGTCCTATCAGCACTCGCACTGCCCAGCGCAAGGACGAATTCCAGAATCAAGGCCCTTTCCAGAAGTGGATGTGTCCGAGAGGATAGACCACGTTGGTCAACCATCCTTCGCCTCGTCCCTTCAGCACTCGCGATCTTCAGCACGAAGACGAACTCCAGAATCAAGGCCCTTTCCAGAAGTGGATGTGTCCGAGAGGATAGACGACGTTGGTCAACCATCCTTCGCCTCGTCCCTTCAGCACTCGCGATCTTCAGCACGAAGACGATCTCCAGAATCAAGGCCCTTTCCAGAAGTGGATGTGTCCGAGAGGATAGACGACGTTGGTCAACCATCCTTCGCCTCGTCCCTTCAGCACTCGCGATCTTCAGCACGAAGACGACCTCCAGAATCAAGGCCCTTTCCAGAAGTGGATGTGTCCGAGAGGATAGACCACGTTGGTCAACCATCCTTCGCCTCGTCCCTTCAGCACTCGCGATCTTCAGCACGAAGACGAACTCCAGAATCAAGGCCGTTTCCTGACGTGGATGTGTCCGAGAGGATAGACGACGTTGGCCAACCATCCTTCGCCTCGTCCCTTCGGCACTCGCACTGCCCAGCGCAAGGACGAATTCCAGGATCAAGGCCCTTTCCAGAAGTGGATGTGTCCGAGAGGATAGACGACGTAGGTCAACCATCCTTCGCCTCGTCCCTTCAGCACTCGCGATCTTCAGCACGAAGACGATCTCCAGAATCAAGGCCCTTTCCAGAAGTGGATGTGTCCGAGAGGATATACGACATTGGCCAACCATCCTTCGCCTCGTCCCTTCAGCACTCGCGATCTTCAGCACGAAGACGATCTCCAGAATCAAGGCCCTTTCCAGAAGTGGATGTGTCCGAGAGGATAGACGACGTAGGTCAACCATCCTTCGCCTCGTCCCTTCAACACTCGCACTGCCCATCACAAGGACGAATTCCAGAATCAAGGCCCTTTCCAGAAGTGGATGTGTCCGAGAGGATAGACGACGTTGGCCAACCAGCCTTCGCCTCGTCCTATCAGCACTCGCACTGCCCAGCGCAAGGACGAATTCCAGAATCAAGGCCCTTTCCAGAAGTGGATGTGTCCGAGAGGATAGACGACGTTGGCCAACCATCCTTCGCCTCGTCCTATCAGCACTCGCACTGCCCAGCGCAAGGACGAATTCCAGAATCAAGGCCCTTTCCAGAAGTGGATGTGTCCGAGAGGATAGACGACGTTGGCCAACCGAAGGATGGTTCGTCCTATCAGCACTCGCACTGCCCAGCGCAAGGACGAATTCCAGAATCAAGGCCCTTTCCAGAAGTGGATGTGTCCGAGAGGATAGACCACGTTGGTCAACCATCCTTCGCCTCGTCCCTTCAGCACTCGCGATCTTCAGCACGAAGACGAACTCCAGAATCAAGGCCGTTTCCCGACGTGGATGTGTCCGAGAGGATAGACGACGTTGGTCAACCATCCTTCGCCTCGTCCCTTCAGCACTCGCGATCTTCAGCACGAAGACGACCTCCAGAATCAAGGCCCTTTCCAGAAGTGGATGTGTCCGAGAGGATAGACGACGTTGGTCAACCATCCTTCGCCTCGTCCCTTCAGCACTCGCGATCTTCAGCACGAAGACGAACTCCGGAATCAAGGCCGTTTCCCGACGTGGATGTGTCCGAGAGGATAGACGACGTTGGTCAACCATCTTTCGCCTCGTCCCTTCAGCACTCGCGATCTTCAGCACGAAGACGAACTCCAGAATCAAGGCCTTTTCCAGAAGTGGATGTGTCCGAGAGGATAGACGACGTTGGTCAACCATCCTTCGCCTCGTCCCTTCAGCACTCGCGATCTTCAGCACGAAGACGACCTCCAGAATCAAGGCCCTTTCCAGAAGTGGATGTGTCCGAGAGGATAGACGACGTTGGTCAACCATCCTTCGCCTCGTCCCTTCAGCACTCGCGATCTTCAGCACGAAGACGAACTCCGGAATCAAGGCCGTTTCCCGACGTGGATGTGTCCGAGAGGATAGACGACGTTGGTCAACCATCTTTCGCCTCGTCCCTTCAGCACTCGCGATCTTCAGCACGAAGACGAACTCCAGAATCAAGGCCTTTTCCAGAAGTGGATGTGTCCGAGAGGATAGACGACGTTGGTCAACCATCCTTCGCCTCGTCCCTTCAGCACTCGCGATCTTCAGCACGAAGACGACCTCCAGAATCAAGGCCCTTTCCAGAAGTGGATGTGTCCGAGAGGATAGACCACGTTGGTCAACCATCCTTCGCCTCGTCCCTTCAGCACTCGCGATCTTCAGCACGAAGACGAACTCCAGAATCAAGGCCGTTTCCAGAAGTGGATGTGTCCGAGAGGATAGACGACGTTGGCCAACCATCCTTCGCCTCGTCCTATCAGCACTCGCACTGCCCAGCGCAAGGACGAATTCCAGGATCAAGGCCCTTTCCAGAAGTGGATGTGTCCGAGAGGATATACGACGGTCGACCGGATTTTTCGTCTATTGTGATCGATTCAAGAGTAGGAAAGCAAACCCCGATGTGTCAGCTGCAGCCGCATCCAAACGAACATTTAAACGAAATCGCCGAGCCGCGCATTTTCTGTGATCGTTCGGACTCAAGACCTATTCGGCGCTCGTCTTTACCAAAGGAGAAATTGGACGATGTCTCGTATCCATCTTTCATTTCAGATCCACGGGATACTCTCGAGTCTTACGGCCTTAAAACGGATTCGAGGTTTGTGTCGCTACCAGCAGATAGGTCTGGAGACTACAAAAAAGCATTTGCGTCAATGCCTAATTACGCTCCCTTCCCTGAGCAGATCGCACCTGATCGCAGTCCAGTTCCTCAGAGAACACTTCAGTCAAAGATCAGAAGACCTGGGACATTTGGCCATGTTCTTGGTCCCATGGGTTTGCCAGCGGCGTCTTCCACAATTCGAGTGCCAATTCGTGAACCAATTCCGCCCAGACAGGATGCTCCAATGCGAAATGGGCCGCAAAAGCAAGCGCAACTTTGTGCGCCAAGAATTCCTGGTGGAAGATCATTTGCCGGTTCTAGGTTGAGACCTCCTATTCAACGAAGTGAGATGTATTACTGTCCCTTCGCCAATCAGTGTGGCCCAAATCTCGCAGCATCTGGCCAGTGTCTGCTTGCCGAACGAAGTCAACTGAAAGCGCATCAAGACACAAGATCGAACACTCGAATTCCGTGCCAAAAAGGGCGCGCAGGCGCACCTGAACGTCTTGTCAAAAAGGCAACAGTCAAATTTCAGTTCACAAAATCCACATTTAGCAAAGATCAACACGGACAGTCCAGACCGGGTTGAAGCCAAGCTTGACTCAATAAATTACTTGTAAACAGAATCAATAATCAGAGAGAATCAATAAAATACAAATTGAAACATATTCCTCCGAAAATTTGCCCTCACTTTGCTTTCATTTTCCGTTCCGTCTAATTGCACTTCGTTGTAAACGCTCAGAAGTATTGCTGCCGGTGGATAGGTTGGATACGAGAGTTGATGTGTCCGGAGGACCAAGAGCCCATGGTGGTCAAGTGGCTTTAAGTGGCGTCTTATCGTTGTTGCGTTGTAAACATGTAGGAACCTACGGGCAAACATCCTCATCTTTGTGCGGCGGGCCTGAGGCTCAACCAACAGCCTTTGGCGCGATTTACGTCTAGTTGTCTGCAGTTTCACACATGAAGTTGTTGCAGGTTATCTACTTGCGTGCGCCATCTTTGACGCGGACGTCCTTAGTTGCGGGGATCACACGGGAGTCATCAACTCCGAACAGTAGCTAAGCTGTCCATGCGCTTTACCTGGCCCAGCCACTTTAGGCGTATCAACCAACGCAAGGTTAGGTTACGTTCGAGTGGCTGACTACTCTGAATGTAGCCAAACTTAGGCCAAGAGTAGGCCCGCTGTTAATCAGCGCAAACATGACTAAAGATGGTACGCGAACTTCCGAGGACCTCCTCATCCGTTTTAGAATTTGTCCATGCCTCGGCGCCGTGCAGCAGGATCCGGATGATGGCTCTATTACTCAAAGACCTCTTGAGTACAGCAAAACAACCTTTGGCAAGAGTTATTCTGCTTTTGATCTAGGAACTGGTGTCGTTTTGAAGTGTTTTCTGCGGAGACGATGTCCTTTACTAGCTCGTAGTGTTAGCTGCCCATTGTGACACGCAAGAAGGAGCAAGGATGGTCACAAACGAAAAAAAAACAACAACACGTAGGTACAACGTGTGCGAAAGTGCACACGATTTATGTGTCCATCCATGAGAAGAGTGTTTGGAAGGATTGTCATCGAGTTCAATAACAATCCCTTGAGGAAAATGAAATTGCACCGGACAACGAACTCAAATTAGGACAGAACATGATGTGCAATAAGGTCAATAAATGCAGGGGTAGTCACCCTGATCGGCTGATTGTCTTGGAGATGGCGTTCAACACCTTTTGATTGGAGGGGATCTTCTTCAAGATGGTCTGGCTCGGCATAAGTAAGCCGTTGCTACACACAAGCACGATTTCCGTCACTCCATGTAGACTCCGTATTTCGTCAAGTCCACGCTGTCTTCAGTGTGTACATATATTTCGATGAGCACCTCTTCCACAACGAGGGTCGGCCACTAAAACCCGTTCCCCAAAATGGCCGACCAGACTCCTAGTCATGAAGGCTGTGGGGGCTGATTACGAAATTAAATATTGGTGTTATTGCTCTAAACGATTCCAATTAACGACGAAAAAAAATCATTCACAAACAGTTTTCTCATCCGCAGAGAGCTACGGGTAGAATTTGCACTTGAATTTGTGGATCGTGTCTCTTTGTGTGCCTAGGCCTCAGTTTGACAGTTCGCGAACACAATGATTGATTCGCAGGAAAAACATTTAAGATTGTAGTTCATTTCGATATTCGTAGGCATGGGCTAAACTAGAAATGATAGGCCCAGGGTGGCACTTTGCTAGGTGCGGCAATTTGGAGCGGCTGAAATTGTTTGGCTTAAATATAAAGGGTGATTTTTTAAAAGCTATAGGAAAGTTTAAAAAAGAACACATAAAATTCAGAAAAATGCATGCAATCTTTATTTGGGTCTTTAGTACGGTCCATATAATTTAATGTTTGAAGATTATTTCAAGCAAATGTTGACCTGCGTCAGATATCTTGTCAGATATCTTGTTCTCGACATTTATTATTATTACGTTCACAATATGTACTCACGAAGTTCACTTGCGAAAAGACTTAATGCACTAATTATTAATTTTTTTGCTAATTTTGAATTTACTTCAACAAAAACTATACAATTGATTTTATATGCTAAAAGCGTAAACTATGGGAGGATGTTGGCTCAACAATAGGTGCCCAACGGATGTGCAGTGTTTACAGAGCTTCCAATGTTGACACAGTTTTTTTTACAATTAATGTTGTATTTAAGTTAAATTAAATTAATGTTAATCCATGATTTTGACATCGGGATGTTCAGGTACGTGTGTTCGTTGTTGGTCCTCTCGAGATGGGGTGGTGGTATTGCAGCCTACTTAGCCGCGATGCTGACTCCTATCACTACTTTGATAGAAGTGATACAGCCCGTTGGTTGATGTACGTGGGAATGTCTGCTCGTTGAGCAGACTCAATGCGTTGAGGTATCGTTGTCTTCCTTTCGAAGACCGAAAGCTTCTCCATGCTGGTCTTGGAGATGGTACTAATTATTCATGTGCGTAGAAATCTATACAATGTAATTTTCACAATAACAACCGTTATAAATATTTCTAATATCGTGACTTCTTTTTCTTCGTAAAATAAGGATTGTGATAAAGTGAGAGAATCCCGGAAGTGGAAAAATTTCGTGTTTACGTAGTTTTCTACGCAAGGATGAGATGAAGGCTAAGAATGCAGTGAATCCAAATTCACATTACCGACATGCAGACGATTCACTTCGGAAGTGCAAATTTTCCCCGGCGGATGTGACAATAGGGGTGATCGTCTCCTCTAGGCATTACAGGGCCGCCTTGAGCTACACCAACTGCAGCACACAAGACTATTTTATTTCTTTTGTCAGTCGCCATTTTCGACTGGAGGACTTGAACAATTTTAGTTTGCGAAGGACGCAGAGATAAATCTGGGTTGTTTTCAGTAGAGGGGAGGTATCATTGTCGCCATGCCAAACTTATCAAAGGCACCATATACTTGACTCGTTGGCCCATGTGACAAAGCGGATTACACCACAAGACTAACCTTGAACCCTCCTTCGGTGTATCATACACTTGCCCAAGCTCATCCAAAAATATTCATATATGCAACAGCTGTCCATACCAAAAATTGCTTCATAAATGCAGGAGCTATGAATATTTGAGTGACGGACAGACGGACATACAGAAATTATAAAGGCTTCATTTCTGTTGACGGAACCTTCAAAAAGCAGTCCAGGCCCACCGTATTCCATTATGTCCACACACTTTTATTGTGATCGATAAACTTAAATACCTCTGCCTGTTATGGAGGTAGTACACGCCCTTAATCAAACCGCCTGCATCGGGACGTTCGTAAACAAGAGGAACACCAATGTTTTCAGGAAAATGGAAAAAAAAGGGAGATGTATGCACTGACAGGAAATGAAAACAGCCAAAGTAATTAACCGACTCAAGTACACTCACAGCAGCTGAGCAGAGATCAACCAGTAGAATGGTCACATTGCGTGTATTATCATTTCCAATTCGCGAAAGTATACAATTTCTTTGAGAAAAAAAGGCACATATCTGCATAAATAACACCAATGCAAGTAATTTTCAATTAAAAAGGAATTTATGAAGTTCTGCAATTTATTCGCAATTCAATAATAACTGCTGGAGTCCACTCAGTTACGAGTATTCGCTCGCCCCTCTTCGCCAGCGGATGGATGTCCTTTTTCAACAGTGCACATTGTTGATATCCTCTCCAGAATTTAATCGTGTTTATTTACACGTTTTTCCCTTGGATGCTCCATATGGCGGTGCAATCTATGGGAACTTTGTGCTGCGCTCCTGTTAATTAAAAGAACTCCACATGGTGCAAACATCATTCTTCATTCGCGTATGGCAGTCTACTGCACAGTGCAGCAAGCATAGGCGACACCTGTGGGTAAGAGACGACAAGAAATTCACACTAGGGCAGTTTGTCAGTTCTGATAAATGAACTGCAACAAATTTAGATCTTAAATAAATATATAATATAAATAGAGAGAAAGAGGGACGTCAAGGCGTTCATCTGGCACCCAATGCAGGCACAGGCGTCTGTACTTAGCCTGTATCACCGAACTCCTACTCTCACCTCTACGTGGTGAAATCTGGGAGCCGCGCACATTCGATTAAAGATGGAGTTCCCAACCTCCGAGGAACGTCGTTCGTTGGTGGCTGCAGACGAGAAAGGGGTGAGAGTGAGTTAGAATGACGGCGGAGGAGCTGGAGAACTGTGAACTGCAGCAGGTATCTAGTGCGCTCTCCTTCCAAAGATTCTCCGACACATTCGGAACTCAGGCCTAGAAGGTTCTTCCGGCCAGATCGGAGCCTTCGCGGAATAGCTCTATAGCCAACTATAGACAACGGCGGCGCTTTTAGCCTCAGCGGCGCTTACAGGTCCTTCCGGCAACGGCGGCGGTTACAGCCTCAGCGGCGCTTACAGGTCCTTCCGACAACGGCGGCGCTACAGCCTCAGCGGCGCTTACAGGTCCTTCCGGCCAGATCGGAGCCTTGTCGGAATAGCTCTATAGCCAACTATAGCCAACGGCGGCGATTACAGCCTCAGCGGGCTTATCGACACCGGGTACATCCGGACCTTACCACGTAAACAAATTATGTTCAGAGACAACCATGTGCCTCGGAGACGGACAAATTGTTGACATCTTGACGAAACGTATTAAGGACAACGATTTTTGGTTCTGCGCGTGGAATGTTAGGTGCAGCCGAGGGACTCGTGGATGCCCTGGAGTGGGAGACATCACCACAGAAAGTGCGGTGGAATGGGTCGGGCAAAACGATGAGATGCTGAGTAACTGCGGCATCTACTACTGTGATTACAACAGCGAGAGGCGTTTCTTTCGATGTGGATTCGTTGTCCGAGCCAGACTTAGGCAAGAAGTCATAGCCTTTGTCTGTAAAAGCGAACGCCTCATAACAATCCGCATCAAGACTAAATTCGGGAACGTCAGCCTTATTTGCAACCCAAGTCCCGACAGAGGACAAAGATGACAACAGCAATCCCCAGCCTCGACACCAGGATTCCGTTCCGTTCTAGGAGATTTCAACGCAAAGAAGACATCGATGCTAAAGTCATCGGGTCGAGAGTGGAGAACTTGTATTAGAGTCGCAGTCGACACCGAGTCCAGAAAGATCCCTTCTGTAGACTGCAGAATATTCCACTCAATCTGCCCGCTTGAACGAAGTGAAGATAGAAATATCAAGACTGAAGTCTGAAGACAAAGGCGACTGGTTGGGCACCAGAGCGTACAGATGCACCAACTCATCTGTAAGATATGGTCGGAGGAAAGCAGGCCCGACGATTGGAGTCTCAGTATCGTTTTCCTGTTTGCTCGATCCACAAGAAAGGAGACCCCTTTGAAAACTGTCGAGGGTTAAGTCTCCTAAACATATAAGATCATCTTCGCCAGACGCCGGTTATAAACAATCCGATATGTCTATATCGGTGTGGCTTCAGGCCGGGGAAGTCCACCATGGACAAGATTTCGCACTACCGCAGGTCCTGGAAAATGCACGTCGATTTCGAGGACGCATGTGACAGCGTGCATAGAGACGAGGTATACTAGTTTTGACATTCCTGCCACAGAACTCTAGCTGCTCCATCAAGGTCGGCAAAGAACTCATCGAGACCTTCAATGTCAAAAAAGATTTAGACAAGGTGACGCGCAGTCATGTGACTTTCATGCACCATTCTTGAGTAGATCGGGCAAAACTCACTGGCCAACACAAGAGGCACGTTCTGACTGTTAGCATACGTGGGTGACATTGACGTGACAGCGAGGCGTTTGCTGACATTGAGACGAAGTGGCTAAAATGGGTCTGGCGGTGAATGAAGGCACATCGAAGTATATTCTGTCGTCAATAAAGGACATTCAACATTTGGACGGACTGTCACAAGCTATGACTTCTTCTACAACGCCTGCGCAGTAAATAGTATGTACGAATAACATCAGTACCGAGATCAAACGCAGTGTAGATCAAGCACTGATTTGATGGGCCCCAGAGGCAATTGAGTAAGGGAGCCATCTCTCAAAGCACACTGTTGACTTTATAAAGACCTTGATCACGCTGCGGTACAGCGCGGAGCATGGAAACTCTCCATGCCCGACGAGCAAGTCCTTTGTCTCATCAGACCCAGTTAAAGGGAAATAAAAGGGCGTCCGCAAAAAACTGCAACAAACAACAATTTTTTTTCCAAGCACAACGTGTGGTTTCCTTTTCCCTTTGAACAGGATGCTTACTCGTTTATTGATAAAAACAAAGCAAAATATCGAGTACACAATTGATATACTTTTGTTTAACAATCTCAATTCAAGAACTTGTTAAAATAAAAATGAAGATAGGTCATGTGATTCAAATCATCGGGAATAATTACGAGTACACTCACTTTACTACACTGTTGAGTTCGATGGAAAGTGCGGGATGGCCACTAACCCCACTCTCAACGAATTTAAGTGATTGGAAAACAAGCGGGCGGGGTTTGGAAAACCGCCGTGTAGTAGAGGCGCAGAACATATTGAGTACCAATTTTAATTAGCCATCGGGGTGAATAAAAAAAATATTTTTTTCAAAAATAAATTGTCTAAAGTTAAAAAAAAGTTAATTAAGCGAAACGTACTGAAGAGAAGGCTGATGTGCAATTCGCTGACAAGGCTGATTACGTACTTCATTGAAGGATTAAAGAACGTGAAAGTACATAAGTCGTAGTGGTTTTTCCTTTATTGCAGTTGTCGATATAGTCGGTCGAATCGACAGTAGCATTTTGTGATTAATCGACCGAATCATTTTATTTGTGAACTACAAGACCGCACATTGTATATTTGAATTCCTTTCAAAGTCAAATCCCTTAAGCACGATTATATGTACGAACGGCGAACTGGGAACGCAAATGTTCAGAAAGGAACATTTTCCAGCAAAAATAAACACAGCGTTATAGTTCTTGGTATACCAAGCTATTCATGCTAAATGGCCAACTATAGAACACGGAAAGTAATTCTGACTGATGGCTTTGAACTTATGGCTATTCATACTTAAGCTTCATACTTAAGCTGTTCTTGGTGGACCCTGTCCTCAAGCAACAGCCAGATCGATCCAGTTTCGCATGCATAGTTGGTTTAGGTACCTTTCCACTTGCGTTGGTTATATAAGCTCTTTAACCTTATAAATTAAAACAAAATTTCCTTATTTCCATTTTATTAATTCAATTATTTTATTTATATTTATTTTTGAAACTCTTTTTCTTAACTTTTAATTTGTACATCTGCATCATCATCATGCATCTTAATCTAGTACTTGACTAGTACTGACTCATCCTCATTTCGGACTGGGTAAACAAGTTTGTTTACATACAGTTGGTTGTTGTCAACAAGTTGCCCAGCCTTGATTTGATCATTAAAGGAATAGGTCTTGCGGGATCTTGTTTACGTGAATTTGGTAGTTAACAAGTTGCCGAGCGTTGTTTTGATCATTGAAGGGATTTTGTTTACAGGAATTTCGTTGTCAACAAGTAGTCCAGTGTTGCTGGTAGTTGATGATTTGAAGGAAAGGCATTCATTTGCGCCATCTACTACTGCGACCTCACTTAGGGCATAGATTCGAGGACTTTCCTGGTTTCTTCTATCCGTAGCCATCTCAATCGTTGGACCTTCACTGACTAAGTCTACGTCGTTGAACAACTCTTACAGTTCGCTGTTATACCTTCTCCTCCATTAGCTATCTACGCCGAAACTCATACCAAGAATATTCCTCTCAACAGCAGCCAAGAGCATTCTAGCCCGTTTTTGACAAAGTCCATGCTTATAGCAGGACTGGGGCGATTAACGTCATACAGATGATCACTTTGGTTGTTCGTGGGAGGGCTTTGCTTCTCAATTTCTTTCTATACGCGAAGCAGAAGGCGATTGACAAGAGTTATTCCTCGTTTGATTTCAGAACTTAATGTCGTTGGCTGAAATGATACCGGTTCCTGGGTCTATAACTCAATTTCATATTAAATTAAATTATTCCATTGGAACATGCGTTGGAAAGCTACTGTCATTGTACGTCGTTTCAGTATATGTCATTCATTTGAAGCGTAAACAACAATTCATTCTTTTTCACTCAAATATGTCGAACTATGAAGAAAACTGCTGCTGAAAGTCATCTTATTTTGGTGGAAGTTCATGGTGAACATGCGCTAGCTGAGCGAATGTGCCGAAAGTGGTTTGCACGATTTAAAACTGGTTATTTTGGCTTGGTAGACGATGAACGTCCTTGGCAGCCAAAAAAGTTTGAAGACGAAGAACTGGAAGCATTGATCTATGAAGTTGTTATTGTCAAATCTTTACGTATCACTCAAGCAGGCATTTCGGAACGTTTCAAACCAGCTAGATATATTCAAAAGCAAGGAAGGTGGGTTCCACATGAACTCAAGCCGAGAGACGTCGAAAGGCGGTTTTGCATGTCCGAAATGCTGCTGGAAAGCCACAAAAGGAAGGCATTTTTGAATCGGATTGTTACTGGTGATGAGAAATGGATCCATTACGACAACCCCAAGTGCAAAACATCATATGTGAAACCCGGTCAATCAGCCAAATCAACGGCACAGCCGAATATCCATGGCGCGAAGGTAATGCTCTGTATTTGGTGGGATCAGAAGGGTGTGCTGTATTATGAGCTGCTAAAACCGGGTGAAACCATCAATAGACAATGCTACCGAACTCAATTAATCCGTTTGAAGAGAGCAGTAGCCAAAAAACGCCCGGAATATGCGACCAGACACGAGGCAATAATTTTCCATTATGACAACGCTCGGCCCCACGTTGCTATTCTGGTTAAGAACTATTTGGAAAAGAGTGGATGGGAAGTTTTACCCCACCCGCCTTTTAGCCCAGACCTTGCCCCTTCTGACTACTATTTGTTCCGGTCGATGCAGAACGCCATCACTGAAATACGGTTCACATCAGAGCAGAGTATCAAAAATTGGCTTGATTCATTCTTGGCTGCCAACCAGTCTTTTGCGCAGTTCTTTTGGGATGGTATCCACAAATTGCCCGAAAGATGGGAACAAGTCACAGCTTCAGATGGGCAATACTTTGAATAATACTATTGTACATGTTTTTCTTAAATAAACGTTCAAATTTTGAAAAAAAAAAAAGAACCACGAATTAAGTTGTAGGGTCTACAACAAGGAAGTTTATTTTCAATAAAAATGTATAAGAAATAAAAATTAAATTAAAAAATGAAAATATTTATAACGTTTAAGAAATCATGGCTTTTCTTAAATTGATAATAAATCAGAAGTAAGTTTTATGTAAGGCTTTACCGGCATGAGTTTCTGGACACCTCGGCTGTCCAGAAAGTTATTGCGGCCCATACCGATATGAGTTTCTAGACGCCTCGGCTGTTGGCCCACACCGACATGAGTTTCTAGACGCCTCGGCTGTTGGCCCACACCGTCATGAGTTTCTTAACACCTTTAACGAAAAAGTAAGTTAAGCGACATGTCTTGTTGAATACCCATACTCAGTTTGAGTTAAGGTTCATTACAAGGTATATTGTTATGCCTGGAGCGTTACAAAATATGTATAATTATTAGATGAATGTCACACGCGGGCTGGATTTGTGGCTGGGAATTCGCCTCCAGTATTTCCGTTGTGTATGAATAAAAAAAAAGAAAGACAACAACTCGAACAACGAACAATTGAGAAGAAAACCGAACAAACTGCAAAATTAAATATCGAACAAAGGAACTCAATTGAGGAAAAACAAAACAAATTTTCTTTCTTTGTAAAGCTTATTGGTCTACAAAGTATTGGTTAACCATTTTTCTTATTCACTAATGCTTATTGGCCACCTTAGACTATGCGTTAATGTTTGTTATTTTTATTTTGCTTTATGTTGCTCCACGAGCGTCGCTTGTTCAGGTGTGTAACACTATGCGACTGCAACAATATGCGATGAAATTCCTCAGTGAAGTATTGTATCGCCACATTTTCTGTGGGAACATGTTTTTCCTTTCGTCAGCCTCGCACCGTCCTAACAATACATTTACAAAGGTTACAAGAGTACACCTGATCGCGTAGGACATGGCCCATGTTAGAGTAAGGAACAAGGTAAGGAATCTTGAATGCAAAGCAATATTCCTTATAAGTGACTAGCCTGACGCCTGGGGAAGCAGTTGTATTGAAATAAGGATTATTTCAGCCTTACTTTTTCTGCTGGGGAGCTATTAACCGTCGTATTGACATCAGCCATCACACCAAAAGAACGGAGTGAACCGTTTTCGAATCACACACAAAAAGTCAAGATAAAACAACGTGCATATGTAAAATAGCTGAAAAATATTTTAAAACCGAATCGTATTCAAAGGTATTTTTCTGCCCTCTAAAGGTACCCCATTTCCCAAGTCTGGCGGTTTTTTTTTTTAGGAAATGAGCTCATCGAAGCGGGTTTGCTCGTATTCTATGAAATTCAACAATATATCGCACCAGAAGTGCGAGAGCAATCCTTTCACCACTCTAAAGGGTAAGCGTGAGTTCCTGGAATCCTTAATCATCACTTTCTGTGGAGCCACAAGGCTTACAGGAACATACGTGCAACTCAGTTCTTTAAGGTGAGCACATGTATTTGTGGCACAATTTGAAGAGCCCCCATTAAGTGTCGTGTAATCAAATATTTTTTGTTGTTACTTAAAAGTTTCGCTGAAGCAGGTCATGTGTGAAGCCAGTATGTACTTTCGTCAACTGCTGAGTAATCTCCTTAGAAGTTGAAACCTATAATTACTTCGTTTTTGAATAGAACTTAAAATCGATACGTGAGTTCGTGGGTATCCCCTAAGACAAGTAATCCTCTTGCGGTGGGACGTACATTTGTCTGTACAGGTTGAAGCCATCTATCGAAGCATTCACATATCTGACGATGGGTAGGGGAGACTCCCTTACACCTTCTCCATCTCTAAGTCATTGATTCACAATCCTGCACAGAGGATATACAAGAGACCGTTCGTTGTGACGTTATGCTTATGTATGTGCAATACAGGCAATTCGAGAATTTATAGCAGTCATAACTTTCGATCACGAGAAGGGATTCAGGTGCACACTTGAAACGTAAAGAGAAGACAATTTGGTAGACTTTCGGATAATTAAAACATCAACTCACTGTTAATTAAGTTCTCTAGAGTTCGTGTATGAACAACGTAAGCTTGTAAGAAGGCCTGGGTCAGGTTCTTGAGGGTTTTTGGTTTCCAAAATGTCTTATTACTTCGAAGCGACAGTGGGTGTGTACTGTTGAGAGGGTGGTCCTATGGTTCAATTAGAAACGCTGGAAAGTCCTCATTACACATCGCTGCATATACCAAACAGTAGTTGTTGTAGTGCCAAAACAGTTAAAGTATTTTATGGTTAAAACAGCTAGCTGTTCGCAGTGACAGCTGGACACCTTGGCTGTTTAGAAAGTCACCACGACCCATACCGACATGAGTTTCTGGACACCTGGGCTGTCGGCCCATACCGACATGAGTTTCTGGACGCCTCGGCTATTGGCCCATACCGACATGAGTTTCTGGACACCTTGGCTATCCAGAAAGTCATTGAGGCCCATACCGACATGAGTTTCTGGACACCTTGGCTGTCCAGAAAGTCATTGCGTTCCATACAGGGATGGGATGGGCCAGGAAGAAAGAGGATGAAAAACTGCGTTACCTTCTACGGAGACTTCTGCAAAGAGCGGAGGCAGTGCGGGTTTGTTGTTCGAGGCAGACTTAAGCAAGAAGTCTCAAGCTTTAGATACATAAGCGATCGCATCATTATAATCCGCATCAAGGCTTCATTTGGCAACATCTGGCCTAATTTGCACCCCCGCCCAAAGTTGACTTTTACGATCTCCAAGAAAGAACATACGATCAAAGCTACGAAACCAAGGTCGTTCTGGGAGATTTCAACGCAAAGCCGGTAAATTAAAACATCTTTAACAGAGTCATCGGAAAGCACAGCCTGCACGACATCACGTCCGAGAACGGACTCAGTCTGTTGGACTTCGTGACGGGGCGGAACCTCTCTGTAGCCAGTACGCGGCTAACTCAGCTCAACATTCATAAAGGGACCTGGCGGTCGCCTGATCAATCAACCGCCAGCCAGATTGATCACATTGCGAGCGACGTCAGAAACTCGTCCAGTATTCTCGATGTCCGAACATTCCGAGGAGCCAGCATAGACTCGGATCATTTCGAAGGTAAGAACACTGACATCGATGGGACAACAGAGTAGAGCAAGACCACAACAGTTTGAAGACGGAAAGCAATAGCAATCGACCGCCTGGAACTTTGCCGATCGAGTCTCCTTGAAGCTCTCAAAGAGTCCGATCCTGCCAGGCAAAACTATCGACGAACAATGGAAACGTTGCCAAATCGCCAACAGAGAAGCTGCCTCTGATGTGAAGGGTTTTGAAACACAACGAGGCAAACACCATTCAAGGCGACTCTGAACAGAAGAACGAGAGCGATTCGTGAGCTCTACGAACTCAAGAGAAGGGAAGAGCACCGGCTTCTCAAAAGGAAAAAAGGCAGAGAATTAAAAGCGCACTATCGAGGAAATCGAGAGGTATTACAGCAGAAACAATGTCAAAAAGTTTTACCAAAGGGTCAAACAACTATCCAATGGGTATAAACTGCAGACAGAAGCCTGTCGGGACGAAGAGGAACGATGAAGATCTAAATGCCGCTGTCAGGCAGAATGTTTGCAAGGAGACCCCTTCAATTGCGCCACTTACAGAGAGATAAGTCTCCTTAACATCGCGTATAAGATCTTCACTGCAGTCTTGTGTGAGCGCCTGAAGCCATTCGTGAATGGCTTGACAACTCCATATCATTGCGGGATCAGGTCGGGGAAGTCCACCATCGATCAAATCTTCACACTTTGGCAAATCGACACCCACCACTAATTCGTCGATTTTAAGGCAGCATATGACAGCGTGGATAAAGATGAGCTATACACCGCCTTGTTTAGTTTTGACATTCCTGGCAAACTCGTCAAGTTGTGCAGCATGACGATGGAGAATTCTTCCTGCTCCATTAAGGTCATTGACGTGTTCGGTAGACCACAGCGAGCCTTCAATGAAGTGCTTGCATTAAAACGGAGCCGGCCAAAATGGGTTTAGCGGTGAATGAGGGTAAAAAAGTAGTACTTGTTGTCGTCGAGAGAGGAAGCACAACATCGACGACTCGGCCAGAACTTTCGAGGTTGTGAAGGACTTCGTCTACCTCGGGCACCACGTAAACAGTACGTACAACATCAGTACCGAGATTAAACGCAGAATAACTCTTCCCAATCGGTGTTTGTTTGGGCTCCAAAGGTAATTAGGCATTGAGGCCTCCTTCAGAAGAGTTGACTCTGTAAAATATCTTGATACTCTATGTACTTTTTACTATTCTCCTTTTTGAGAGAAAAGTTCTGCGCGCTATCTTTGGTCACGCTATCATAACCAATCGTCTACGGAGCCAACGCATAAGATGGTTAGGCCATGTAGAGCGTATGGACAACTTAGTCCCGTCCCGGAGAATCTTCGACTCTAAGCCTGTGGGAGAACGCAACATACGACGCCTACGTACAAGGTATCGCGCACAAGCAGAGGTCCCCAGCCGGCTTGGTGTGCGAAAATGGATACAGCTAGCGACAGATCGGGCCGGCTGGTGAGGCATGAATTGTAGGAAGAATTGTAGGATTTGTTTTTCAGTTCCGTCACAAGGAAATAAATTTATTGATGAAAACTCACTGAAACTGAAACGATGATGGAGTTTTGTTCGCCACTGGATATTCAACGGTAGGTTCTGATTTTGTTTAGTTAATTCTTCAAAGGTGAAGGCAGACTTTTTCCGTCGACTTTCTGAGTGTTTGAAGAACGTAATGATCGATGTCTCAAAAACCTTGGTAGCTGGTTTCATGCGCAGAGCCAGCGTGCACTTCGCGCTGACGAATGCTGAAAGGGGAATAAACTGGGATAGAAAGTGTGTCGACACTAACTGGGCCTTGACGGCTTGCCTTTTCAGAAGCTCCACCGGTGAGCTGTCCGATAGGCTATTTGAATTGACGTCTCGACTTAGTTTTAGCTATTTTTATCCGGCACGTAAGGCTTAAATAAAAATAAATAAAAATGAAAAAAAGTACCTGACCGCCACATGTACATGGATCATGGTGTACTTTGAGTTGATTTTTTTATTATTACAAATATTCAATATAAATTCTTAACCAAAACATGTTACTACTCGTTTTGAAGGTAGACTTCATGGTAAGTTAAGTAAATCTACCACCTTATGTCACCAGTCACCTTATGTCAAATCGCGTGAGCGGCTGTTTTAAATGCTGGTCAAAGTGATGCCAAATAACGCTGCAGGACTCCTGTATTACAGAACACTGCTAGTGAAAGGAGAAGCGTTTTTATTATTCCCTTTCGAAATCTAGCTGAGAATTGTTGCAAAGCCGTTTGCGAACATGAGACAATTAGAAAATTGCAAACAGCCCAGCATGTGATTGTACAAGTCATTAAAGAGTGGACGGCCTAATTGACTGCCTTGTGGTAGATCCGACTGAACTTGTGTGGAAAAAGAACAATTTGGAAAACGGTGATCGTGAGTTGAAAAATTGGAAAATATCATTTTATTTTATCGATTTTTCAAGACTGTCATTTGCCAACTGATACATCGTGTGCAAGTTAACACACCACTCAACGCAGCACTCAAATGGCAAAACTGCTCATTTAGCATTTTATCCATCGATCGGCGACATCCGCTCCCATGAGGCCGAGTTCATAAACGCCAAACTGCGGCAGCCCTGCAAGATTTGCGTTCATATATGTAAATAAACTGCAGCAACTGCGTTCATAAAAGCTATGTGACAGTAATTTTTGTTTTGTTGCACGATTGCAGGGAAACCGAAAAGTGGACTTTTTCATGCCAACATCGTTCCTAAGAACATCACACGGAAATTCCCTTATTATTTTAAAGAAATTTCTGTTATTTGGAACATGTTTTGACTGTCAATTCTTTTTATTTAAAGGCATGGCCCATTTGCGGCGTATTTTGCTACTGCTTCTTTCTACAATATTTTTTAAAGTTTGTCAGTTTATTATATGTGTCAAACATTACACCTCGTATTCAGAAATGAAGTAAAATAGAGAAGCCCAAATTCTACCTCTCTAGCCCCTTAAAATTTTTGAAAGCCTTTTTTTATACTGTTTTCTTAAGTTAAATTGACCAATAACTGTCAAAAATTCATGAATAACCGTCAAAATGTTCATGATTATCCGTCAAGTTCGTCGATGGACTAGGGGTCAATCAGCTGTGAAGTTGGGTATCTCTATCATACTTCATTTCTGCTCGTATTATACTCTTCTTAGACATGATGTAGACATTAATTTTATCAATACAGATGTCAACCAATAACTTTGTGCGTCGCTTACTTGCGTTCCATTTATGAACACTTTTTTGACAGTGCTGACCTGCTGCAAACTTGCTGCAGTATTCGTGTTCATAAATGTACTGAGAGAATATTTTGTGCAGTGCAGGGGCAACAATGTTGCAATTATGAACTCGGCCAAATCCATCACATATCCGGCAGCAAATGGTATGTATCAATAAGATCGAATTAAGTTCAGTTTTCAGTTTGAAATTAGCTACCGAACCGAAAGGCTCACAATAAAGTTTTTTAAGGCTCCTCCTACAAAGGAGAAATATTAATTTGCTCATGCACATATCCAGAAATAACCCCCCACCCACAAGGGTGGTTTTTTAAAAGCTATAGGAAAGTTTTTGAAAAATGAAAAGTGCATGAAATCTTTATTTGAATCGATAGTACGGACCATATAATTTAATGTTTGAAGATTATTTCATGCAAATGTTGACCTTGACTGCGCCTCAAATGGTCCATCCGCTTAGTCCAATTTTGGCATACTCTTTCCAACATTTCGCCCGGTATCTCACGAATAAATGCTTCAATACTGTCTTCCAATGCGACAATTGAAGCGGGCTTGTCTGTATAGACATGAGCTCTAACATAGCCCCACAAAAAATAGTCTAAAGGCGTTAAATCGCACGATCTAGGCGGCCAATCGACCGGTCCCGAACGTGAAATAAAATGTTCACCGAACTCGCCTATCAATTAGTCCATTGTTGCGCGTGCTGTGTGGCATGTGGCAGCGTCTTGTTGAAACCACATGTCATGCAAGTCAAGCTCTTGCATTTTGGGCAAAAAAAAAGTTGTATATCATTTCACGGTAGCGCTCACCATTCACAGTTACTTTACGATTCGCATCATCTTTGAAGAAGTACGGTCCAATGATGCCACCAGCCCATAAACCGCACCAAACTGTGACTTTTTGTGGATACATTGGTAGCTCTTGCAATGCTTCTGGCTGATATTCACTCCAAAATCGACAATTCTGCTTATTTAAGTACCCATTGAGCCAAAAATGAGCTTCGTCTAAACTGACCATAAAATGGAAGAAACGCGCGATGAACTTTCTTAACAGAGCACGCATTTTGATAAAAAAATTCAATAATTTGCAAGCGTTGTTCGTTTGTAAGACGATTCATGGTTAAATTATAGACCAAACTGAAGATGTTTGACAGTGAAACAAAACACGAAACGTGCGTCAGCTGTTTAAAGCAGTGTTGCTTTCACAGTGTTGCCTCTACATCCTGCTCATTTGAATCACTAGAGATGATTGGTTACATCTTACATTCACTACAATGGCACCATAAGATTTAGTAAACCAGCGCCAGTCAACGGGGTCGTGGCATTCGAATATGTTCCGGAGGGGTACATCCTCAACGCCAAGATTCCATGGGAAATAGCAACAATTTCATAAAAGTCTCACAGTTCACTCCATTTGCATTCTTGATCCGTTTTCACGTAAAATGAAAAAAAAAAAACATGTTGTTCTGCGAAGTTCCTTGCGTTGAAGCATGTGTACATTAAGTTCATAACAATTTGCCGTACACGAGCGTAAGGGCTGTACTGTAACTTGCCTTCACAGCAAAATGCTTCTGAATCCAAGTGTAATTGTTTTATTTTCTCCTCATTTCATTTTCTTCATTATGATAACCTGCGCATCCCTAAGCCAACCTGTATCGATTTACACGCCTTAACAGCCGGCACTAGCGAACAAAACCTGACCATTAGTCCAAAACCTTTTAAAGTGCGTTGGGTACACAAATACGCCTGCCAAGGGGACAACGGGGCTATGTGTCGAACAAATAAACATGCAAAGTTTATATTCCACTTTGTCTTCGGTTCTCGTAAACACATCAAATACCCATAACTTCCCATTTAACCCTCAATCCCTCTGTCTCTGCCACTCTTCGTGGATTTAACTCGTCCTCGAACCCCGCACACTGTACAACCAGCAACAGAAAGGGCTAGGTTTACTCTTGCTCGATGGCTCCACTCTGCACTTTAGAATCCAAGGTATACGGAACCCTTCGAGGAAATTCTTAAGAACGCAATCTCACCCCTCTGTGCTCATCCTTGGTGGAACATTAAAATTCTTCACAGCACTTCGTAGCGGAATTATTGTAAATTTACGATTTAATAAACATGAGAGTAAAATCCTTTTACTGTGATGTTTTTGTTGTTGGTGGTCCTCCCTCCTCTCACACAGTGTTCGTTTGTCGTGTTGTGTTGCTTCTCGCACCCTTGTATTTCGATGCTGTTAAGGAAACAATAATGTCGAACTCGTGGTAACCAACGATGGAGGAGGGCCGATGTAATCTCAAATATGTGAGAAGTTCTCCAGTTTCCTTCATCGGATGCGCGGGTCGGGTGACTTAAGTGGCGGTGATGGCTGCTAGAGTGGAGGGGGGGAGGGAGCGAGATGTGTAAGCCAATAGGTGAGGGCATGATGCACATACAATTTGGGAATTTTCTCAGGAGTATAAATTAATACAGTTGAGTGCAGGAAATTTCATACAATATAATTAAAAAATTTATAGTTTTGGCAAAAATAAATTATGACTTAAGAAATGTGTTAGGCAATCGAACGTGATCATTGCTTCGATTAGTGTCCTTAAGTTTGGTTTAGTTTCGTTAAGTTTCGTTAAGTTTCGTTAAGTTTCGTTAACTCTTGCCTCTTCACCAAGGACACCATTAATTGCTCACTATGTACGTAAATGTCATTTTGCATTGGAATGTGACTTAACATCAACCAAAAACAACAGTTGGGACTGCTAAGTTTGTCCAAGTGTCAGCATTTCGTTCCATTATGAAGTAATCCTAAGTCTAGGTACGTTCACTATAGTTGGCCCTTTTCACCACTTCAAACAGTGTCAAACAAAGTCTTATGCTACGTTTCCACTGAACCGAAACCGCGATGTCCGGATGAACTGTTACTGAAACCTAAATAGGTCGTTTCCACCGAGCTTAAAGTGGTTTCGCTCTTAATTTTCCAGTCACTCGCTCTCAATTTATAAGTGCCCGCCAAAAGAAATGTGACTCGCTCTCAATTTTTAAATGGCAGCCAGAACAGTTGTCTTTTGACGGGACATAATAGTGTGAGAACACCAGAAAATAGAAAGGCACAAAATAAACTGAAAATCACGCTTTAGGCTTATCCGGGTTCACAACCTCTCACGGACGGATGAACTCGAGGAGGATTTAACTAGGTTTGTCAGAAACCGCGAGGTTTCCAGACTCCGAAAATGTGTGGTGGAACCTAGTTGGAAATTGATGGAACCTCACGATTTCGTAGCATTACTCATAATTTGATTGACATGTGCTTTGCACTATGTTTGGGTGGCATGCATTCCGACATTCCGGTAAATCATGCCACAAGTGAATATCAATCGTGGCCCCATTTACTTGGAAGTTCAACGAGCGTCGATAGCGAATTCATACTCTTCTGGTTTTACTCCCACAAAATTTGCCGATTGCCTGCCAATATCGGATTCACCCTCGACCCAACTTAATTTAATCCTTTTGCCGTTATTCTTCTTCCCATTTATCGGATCAGGAAAGTATACCGAGAAGCAGCATTCATCGGCAAAAAAATGAAATGAACTTTCAAGGAGACGACAACACAATCCAAATCCCCCGATTGTCGAATGTGGCGGAATAAGATTGATTACACATTAATTAAGATAATCCTCTCATCAGTGTTTCGCATCCTCGTGGGAAAATAACGAACAGTCGATGCGAACGAATGTTCGTATCTGCGATCCCAAAACGGAGCCAAATGAGAGAAAAGAGAAAGCGCCACAAAAACAAATGATACCGTCATGGTAGATTAATCCTTTTGTCCTCGTTGCTTCATGGGGAAAATCTAAACATCCCCAAAATACCGATTCCTTGGCTGAATAGGTGATGACCAATGAGGCGCTCGATCCGAATTCAATTTCTCCCCCTTCGCACCCCAATTCAAATTGTCTAAAAAAGGATTAACATAAATATTTCATAGAGAATTTCAGACGGGGAAAAAAGGCATTTCCCACCTAAAAGCAATTTCTCACCCCGTCGAACATCCCACGCACTTGAGACCGAAAGTGTTTCACATGCGAGTGTTCAAATGTATTCGTATTTTTTTGTCTTGTTTCCTGTTTCCTATTTGTGTTTTTGCTTCTTTTGTTTCTTTCAGTGTTTCCGCTCCCCTCACTTTGGAATTAGTGGGGGCTGCCGGGGGGTAGGGTGGAGGGTTTCTATTGGGTACTTGGGGGACGTGAGATGTGTTAGCATGTGTACTCCGGTGTAATGCGGAAATTCTGACAAAGTGAACAACTTCTTAAATGAGCTTAAAAAAACAAAAAACTTGTACCCCACAAGTGCTAATACAAATACATAGAAATCACAGTGTGTGACGAAAATCTTCGGACGGTCTGATATTGGTGTGGTCTGGTTGTTTGCGTGCAAGTATATGTGGTGAAAAACTACCTTGGTGCCAGTACCTTTAAACAGGTTACCATGGCGTATGTGAAACATTTTGTGGGGTTATTCGTGAGATGGTCATTTGATAAGACAGCCTTTTTGCATTTCCCGAGATGACAAGCGTTGACATTTTACTGAGAACTTGAGATAAATCGAATTCAATTCGAGTCGCATGAATGCGGCGGATAAGTGATGAACGCTCATCAGATGAGCCAAAGTTGTCTTTCAAAAGTTCGAGCGTTGAAGTGCTTGTATGACAGCGAGTACCTGGTCCGCTTATGGGAGCGCACAAAAAGTCAGTTTAATCTAAGCCAATGGACCGATTTTATTAGTTATTTATTCATATTATTTTACAGTGCGCTGAATACCATGCAGGCACAAGCGTCTGCACACAGCCTCTACCAACGAACTCCTACGCTTACCTCCACGTGGTGAAATCTGTGAGCACCAGCTTCGACACCAAGGTCGTTCTAGGAAATTTCAAAGCCAAGCTGGGCAACGAAGACTTCTTTGCTAGAGTCATCGGGAAACACAGCCTGCGCGAATGTCCGAACGTTCTGAATTAGGAACTCGGATATCAAGTGTTATTCCAAGGCTCTGACCTGGCTGGAAGAGCCTTCTACGAATATGTCGTCGCAGCTGTAGAATGAGAGCGCACTAGGTAGCTCCAGCCGTTGGCCAGCTCCTCCGTCGCCATCCATAAAGAAAGTTAATACACTCACTCTCTCCCCTCTCTCATCTGCAGCCACCAAGGGACCACGGTTTGACGTCGGAAAGCTACTATCGGAGCGGACTGCTAGGAACTTTGTCTATCCAGTCTCCCAGAATCTGTCTCTAAGTAATCGACGCCGCCTAAGCAAACAAGAAGGCATAAAAGAAGCTGCCACCGTGGAAAAACCCATTGTTTGACAACGAGTGCAGGCAGGCACATGCAGTAAAGCAAGAAGCATTGCCAGGCAACTGTGCCAACAGAGACGAAGGGAAGAGAACCGTCTTCTCAGGAGGAAAAGGGAAGAATACGAGGAGATGGAGAAAATGAATATAAAATTCGGACGGAAGCCTTTCAGATGAACAGACAGACAACTTGTAGTAGAGTCGCAGTCGATACTGAGAACCTGGAAAGATCACTTCTGAAGACTGTTAAACAGCGATGAAGATTCAAATGCCACTGTCAGGCAGGTTCCACTTAATCTGGGGGATAATCGAATAGAATTCCCTTTAATCGACTGAGACGAGGTCAAGACAAACAAAACTGAAGTCTAACAAAGAAATCTTCAAAGCAGCTGAAGATGATCTGGTTGGGCGGAGAAAATCATGCCCGATGAGTGGACTCTCAGTATCGCTTGCTAATGGAGAATTCTCGCTGTTCCATAAAAGTCGGTAACGAACTCGCAGAGACCTTCATTGTCAAAAAAGGTTTCACTTTACGCTTTTACACTTCTTTTTAACAGCATCTTAGAGAAGATCATGCAAAAAGAGTAGAAGGCCAACTTTAGAGGAACGATCTTATTACAAAATATTCATTTTAGTGCACTCGGTCCAACCGAGTCCGTAATATCATCCTGGAATCTTTAAATATTATGTTTAAAGATGCCTGGTGTAATTATCAAAAATCAGGTTTTAACAAACAGCTTTAAAAATGCAACTTTTCATACCAAAGAGTTATTGCAAGAAAATATATGAATTTCAAAACTACGAGGAGGGGCTTAGAGCTAAAACTTGCCTCTGACATAACTTGTCCAAATTTTGGGAAAACATAAGCCAGTTACATATGTGTCTATAAAAAAAACTACATTTATCAAATTTTATTTCCTGTATATTTTTGGAACCACTGCGCGGAGCCGATTTATATTCACTGCTCGGATATATTGATATTGTCGAGCTCTGGTCACAGAAAGTCGGCTGAGACCCCTCTGTGTCAGTGCCAATAACGATGTCTCCTTCCTCATTTTGAAAGAAATAAGGTCCGATGATGATCATCATGCCATAAGCCGTACGAAGCAGTCTCTCTGGATGAAATGATGCGTGAACAGTTGTGGATTGTGTTCGCTCCAATAATGGCAATTTTGCTTGTTTGCAAATCCGCTGGGCAGAAATAGGGCCCTGACCGAGAAGTTTTTGGCCAGCGCTTCCAACAATTCAATCCTTGAGTCAGCACAATCTCATATAGTCGCAAGCCCATCGGTAAAAATAAGCCGGGCTCCAGAGGGTCGGCGATGCCCAATGGACCTGATGACATTTGTGGATCTCCTTAGACACTACGCACTAAGGTGGTTATGTTTCCCTCATTTCATATCAATCTCTGTCTGATTAGTGGCTTTAGGTCCAAAAGCTTTTACACTGTGCGACGAATATGCAGGGCACTAAAGTCAAGAAGACGACCGACCGCGCATTGCGTGCCAGAATTTCGATGATATTTTGCAGTAATTTGTGCAGGTACAGCAAGCGTTCCACTCTCTTGCACGATGAAGCGGAAAGAGTTAGTGGGCATTTTGACGTCTTGATGTCATTGGGAACTTTGACAGCTACTTTGACAGAACACAACAATTCTAAAAAATATCACTGGTGGCCACCATTTAATAATTCCAGGAAGTAAGAGTCAGACCAATCGTGTGCTGGCTTTAAGATTTAGTGGGACAGTTTTTTGGCATCTTTCTTCGGTGCAGGGAAATAACGCCGCAGGTATTAACTAGAGCACTTGATACTCGCGTACCCTGGAACCCACCCGCTTTGTTCGCTGTGAAGGTGACCTTTAATAGTTTTTGTATTGAATTACAGTAGTTTTAGCCCGGTACCCGTTAGCCAGTACTCTGTACCCGAACACTGCCGGGTACCCGTCAACTTGGGTATTACCCGCACTACCCGTATCCTCGGGTAATTATCGAAACCGCCATTACCCGGGCACGCTCAAGAGTACTAGTATTAACTTCACTGGGACAATAATGATTCAAAAATAAAGAACAATCAACTCCAATCGGAAAAATGTGCATTTGCGACAAGAGGTTGCCCAATGAGATTGCACGCAACTAACTAATTTATAGCGAGTTCAAAATTAGTCAGAATTACTGCATATTTACCCTATCACTTCGCAGAATTGACAATTCTATATCGAATATCGGCACAACTGAATCTTAAGTGCTATCCGGAGATAATAGGATGGCCAATTAAATTCAATGAATTCAACAGTCTCTTTCCAACACACATTTGAATACTCAGGTAGACATGAACCGCTGTTAACATCATCCCCGGCACATCTGTGTCCGAGACAAAATTATGAAACTTTGCTGGGAGGCCGGGTAAAAATCTAAAACCACTGGCGAGGCATGGCCAGGAAGCGGCACAAAGAAATTAACATCCTACACATAGAAGACCTCCAAGCGTACAAAATTCCCATCCACCTTTAGTGCCCACTGGCATTGCTCCGAAAAGTGCCTCGACGTTTGCTGCGGAATAGAGAGGCTGCCTTAATTAAATCTACGAACGCCTCGAACCGAGAAAGGACATGATAGGGATTGTGAAATTGAAATTGTTTTGGGGTCGGTAATAAATCACCGGTGTCGTCCGAGTCTGAGTTCAAGTCCGTGGTTGCTGGTGTTCCCTCCCTCAGATGCCGCACTGGACGATGGAAAACTACTCACAAGAGAAGGAAGCCAGCGTCAGTGTCCTGGAACCGGTTGGACTATGCTTAAGTGAACAACGAAATGGCCGGTGGAATTGCACGTGCCTGCATAAGGCAGGCGAACATCAGCACCACCACTACCGCCATCAACAGCAACAGCTACAAATACAAAAACAAAAGCATGCAAAAAAAGCAATGTTTTTGGTAACAATACCGGAAGGATGACCGGAAACAGGAAAAAAAAAATAGCATTGACACGGCCAACGAGCGAGAGCAGTCACAGCGAAAATAGATAATTAAGTTCTGCTTGTTGGACGCAAATTGTTGTTGGGCCTTATAATCCGAGAAGAATGTTGCCGTTCAGAGGGCGAGGCAAGGAATACGAGGAGATGAACGAGAAAAATGCCAAAAGTGCCAAAACGGCGAATTAAATGCTTAATCCATGGTTTAAGGGGACTGTCAGCTTTAAAATTGCTTTCCGATGATTGTGATAGTGCTTCCTGGTATGCACGTGTGAGCTGGTGCGTTGTTTTCAAAATGGGTGCTGTGCGTGTGGCAGCAATTTAGTGAAGTGATCGTTTGTGTGAACTGTGGGTAAGGGAGATGTGGTCCTTAGGGGACAACAATGTGTGTTGGGATAAGACGGAAGTCTCCTCGTAAATGCAGCTCTTTTGAAAGCACGCGTTAGGAATACTGCCATGTTCGCATACAAATGCGTTTTGTGCCGACTGCCTAAGAATGGTAGCTTGTCTGAGGGGCTCTCACTTTTCTCAAGAGCTGCATCTCAGGCCGCATGTGGAAAGCAAATCTCCTCCACATTGGCCTGCATAATCCAATTAAGGGGTCACGGGATCATAGTACGCACGGGAGATCTCCAGGCCATCCGATACACAAGAGAGTTTGTGGACTTGGTCCAACCACCACGTCCTGGGTCTGCTATGCGGTCATCTACCTGACGGAATCGCATTGACGGAAAAGGTCGATGATATAAGTTTTTGTAGAAATGAAAGGGTCTACGTATTCTCAATAAAGTTGTCCACGGAAAGGGTTCGATCACTTCATCTTGATGAATAAAACTCGAATGTTCTCTTACAGGTCTTCTTTTTACTCTTTGCCGCCTTTCAGGATGACTAGACTTGCACTTTGAACACGCTACATCAAATCCCAAACTGCACTGAACTGTCCAAATTACCAACTGCACTGTCTGTGCTTCGCCCGCTGTTCCGGTATTTATACCTCCCAACATTGCTTCTGAGATTACAAGGATGAAAAGGCTTCTGCTTTCTCCGCCGACGTGTTTCGTTCGCTTGTCGTCAATGTTTGTGGCAGTGTCTACCTCTTACCGATGATTTGGTGGATTTGTCGGAATGTGTCCTGGCTGTATTTTGCGGAGCCTGTTCTTCAGCTGTATGTTGTTGTGCGCTGTATACTGGCGTTCGTGCAGTTCAACTCACTGAGAACAGCTTGCTAGTCTAAGGCCCCGTGAGTTCAGCTCCCGGTGGTGTATTCGCTGGAGTCTTTTCCTCAGCCTTTTTTTTTCGCTGGTCTAAGGCCTTGCTGATTGAGTCCTCGAGTCCTTCATCCGCTGTGTCAATCTCCGCATTGGTGAGGTTCCTTGTTACTGGCGGTATGTGGATGTTCTCCAGTATATCTTTTTGTAGCTTAGCTATATCCAGCTGATGTAGGTTGACGAAGTCCCCGTCTGGTCGGCTATTAGTCGGCCTCGTGATCGGAATCACTCGTTAGCGTCTCGCAGGAATAGTGCCGGATCTCTGGTAGGATGTTCACCAGGTTTAGGTTGAGGTAGCCAGAAAGAGACCATCGATAGTCTCCTTGGGTAGGTGGGCTTTTGCTGGGAAATCGCGATCAGGAAATGACTGGCCGCTTCCCCCTGCCGATCTGACTATGTGTCCTGCCACGTAGGGTGTCTTGCATTGAAGTCACCGCCTATGAGCCGGTAAGTATGTCTTGATAAGAGCGCATTAAGCATCAAGATCATGACATATGTTGGCACCATTGCGTTTATGACGGTGGTAGATGCTGAGGACCGTTAGCGTCTCCGTGGGTGTTACATGGGTTACGACTCCGTTGGCCTCAAATACCATTAAGTTCGGAACCACGATCTTGGTGAAGTTGGTGGTCTTCCTGACGAGAGCGGCTGTCCCCCGTTTCACATTTGTACCTTCGGATCTGAAAATAGAGAAATCCTTAAAAGAGATGTTACTTTTGCTAGTCAGACGGGTTTCGCTAACTAAGACTATGTCAGGTTGGTTAGCTTTTAGGAACCGATTAAATGCTGTTCGTCTGACATTGAGTTAACACTGTATCCGATTATGCGCAGTCGTTTTAGACGTTGCATATTTGGAAGATGAACGTGGCTAGGGCCACGGACTTTCCAGTCTCGCTCAGATTCCTATACCCGGATGGCAAAGCACTGCGAACTTTGCCTATAAAGGTGGTAAGGTTAGCACCGAACACTCGTTGGACTTTATCGTTGAGGTTGATGTTGTTTCCTGTCCGTTTTTGTGGCACAGCTGAGTCCTTTTTACTGGTAGTTTGGGTGATGTATTTAGTTTCGCCACTGCTGCGAAACTCACCGTTGGCCGGGTCAGTGTCAGGCTGATTTGGATGCGAACTCTTGTTGTGCTCTCTTTGCCCCTACAGCCTCAACATTGCTTCTAGATCATACTGTCGTCATCTGGCTATGGACGGCACTTATGTACATAATTCCATGCATTGTGGGGACTTCTTTATAGCACCGTGTACAACAACCCCTATTTCGGGAAGTGTCTTTGGAATTTTGCTCGATGCCTATTTTGCCTTAGATGGGGTAGACCGTGGTGAGTGGTTCTCACGATCATCTCACCCTATACACGTCACAAAACAATAAGTCTTTGCTACCTGTACCATAATAAGAGGTACACCACAAGGTGGTGTTTTTCCATCCCTTCATTGGTGTCTAACGCTGGCCAGTTCTTGAAATTTTCATCAGGATAGGTGTAGACATCATTCTTGCGAATCAGGTGACAGAAAATATTTTCCCAGACATCAAATAAAAGGTCAACGTTAGTGCACGAATTCCCTGACCACACATTGGCCAGTGAACAGATAAGTCAATAAAACAAATTCCAGCTGACTTTTGCTACAGATGCCTTGTCGCGGCGACTGCTAGTCGTGCAAAATTCCATCCCAAATCCAATTGATGTTCAATGGCAACCCAAAAACCTTGCTCGCAATGCAAAGCTAGACCGCACTACGATACAAGAGAGCAAAAGGTGCAAGTCAAACTGAATCCGTATTTAAAGGAAACTTTTCCAATATGTCCCGGGCCACGTTGGGGCACCGGTAACTTATCATTCCTGTAGAAAGTAATAAATTCACCAAAAATACCTTTTACACAGCCACAATTTGCCAGAGGGTTGAATGGGAAAGGGTAGGCCAACGCAGCCCGACCCGGCCCGGCTTGAAGAGGATGAACTTTTACATAGAATAATCAGGATGATGTCATAAGAAGCATAAAGTTTCGCAATATTAGTGCATTGGACTTCGAGCGCAGTGGTTGCTATGGCTGCACTTGGTGGGTCATTTATTGGGTGGGGGTTAGGGACGATTTAAATTCTTGCTGCAAAGTGTACAAGTATGTGTAGTCCTTTTGTAGCCAATGGCTGCTGGCAAATTTGCGTACAGGTACCGATAAGCATTTAAACATACGATTTAACAGGCCAGCCCACAGTGTGGATGGTGCATTTGAAAAGCTTTTTGTGGCTGCTTTCAGGTCAAAGACCAGTGATCTGGAAAACCTCATGGGCTTGGATTTATTTGTAACTGTGAGTGTGGAAGACGTGATAGCTTAATTGGTAGTGAATGACTGCATTTGTCCAGGTATGTTGAATTCTTTTTCGAGAGAAACTATTTGTGGGCTCTGTAGTTGTGTTTTATTGAGAATCTATACTCAGCTCACTATTCATTCTCAATAAAACTCTCGCTCTTTACTCATTTCATTTTTTTTTTGTGTTAAAAGTTGGTGCGTGTCTTTACTTTCATGGCATTAGATGTCAAAATACAAATAGAGCGAGTTAACAATTGTCGCGTTAGGGAAAACAAAATTCAACCGCACAGAACCTCTGTGCCAACTGGGTTGGTTTTGATTAAATAAAAAAAGGTTTTACCACGTTATAATTTATTATCGCCTGTTGCGGCTACCGTTGACAAATCGCACTGGTCGATGGATGTTGCTTCATTCTCATGCTGTTGCCCATGGTTCGCTCATTTTTTTACATGCCCTGCCAAAAATGCAAGCGATGCGCCTGGGTGCATTAGATGGTCATCATATTACATCCGCTGTGCGAGCGCGTGAATACGATTGCACGTGTAGGATGTCGATTGTGATAACTGAACGCTTCTATATTTCATTTCTTTTCAAAAAGGGGTTCTATAATGTTTGTACACATATGGTTTTAATCACTAGAAGCGTTTGTATATTCAACAAAGGATGGACTACAACTTGGGATGCGTTATCCTATGTCGGATCTTAGAACACCAGTGCCGAAAATTCTGCTCTACTTTCAAGAAGTGTTGTCAGCGGCATTCGTGATTCAGTGGTGGTATCTGCAGTGATGTGAGGCGCCACTTGTGATTGAGATTCTTCAATGAGCTGTAGTCAGTGTTGATCAATGAGTTCTTTTTGCCAAGTAATTTATTTTGTAGTTACTTTGGGAGTATGAGTAATACTGAGCTGAGTATAGATTCTCAATAAAACACACCTAGTATCAGAAGAAACAGAAGACCGCCCAAGGTCTGACTATCAGACATACACTCTACTCTGTGGAAATCTGGGGAAAACCTAAAAATTCTTCTCGACGATAAACTGAAGTAGCGTGGCTGGAGAGGAAACCGAAGTTGTTAAGTGGATTGGTTAATGCGAAGCTCAGTCCATTGTCGTAGCGTTCTGATTGCTACGACGCACAGTGGACCCTAAAATGAAATATTTTCTACAGAAATCTGCTTTTGAATTTTCGATTTTGTAAATATGAAAACTTAGAAATCAAAAATTGTAAGGCTTTTGTAGCTTTGTTTGCTGGTAGCTCAAAGCTACACCTTTGAAATCTACCAGAAATCATGTCTTTTTTTGGCAATTTTGATGTTAAATATTTTCCAGATTTCGGGACTTTGATGAGAGAGGTAATATTCTTTTTGAATGATATATATTTTGGCCATCAAATTGCACAAAACGGTTTGTTTATGTTGGTTATCAAACCTCTGAGACAATGGGTTGGTTTAAAGTTTGTTGAACTACAGAAAATAAACTCTAAATGACTCTAACGTGAGACCTATTTCTTTCAGAAAGCTGAAATCGTCGTCTATTCGTACAAAATCATTGACCACGTTTAGCCACTTTAGCCGCAGGAGCCTTTTAAGTGTAGCAATATGTTGTACTCAGCTGCAAACAGCATATTGTGCTAGTTTTGCACTAGGCCTCCAGAGGGGTTGTAGCGATGGAATATAGAATGGAATCAGTTTTAAAAATTGGTTTTAAATTTGACTGTAATAAATGTTGCTTAGGGTCCACATCTGGGTATGGAAATGGCCATTGGATTAGTTACCAACCGGATGTTAGTTGCATTATTTGTAGATCTAAACCTTCTGCCGTGGCACGAGCTTCAGCCTATGCAGCCCAGGTTCGATTCCCGGTACGATCAAAATACTTGTCACGGTCCCACCTCTGTCGAGTCACTTTCACTCAATGCTCACAGAGTAATAACTGTCTAGAAAAAAGCTTCTCAAACTTGGCCTATCGGGACTGTAGTGTACATTAGTGAGGGGACAATAATACGCACAGCATGGTTGCTGAGAAGCTAGTCCCTGGCCATCTACGGACTGTGGCGCCAGCCACATTTTTATTATTAATAAACCTTCGGAGATGGACTGGAATATCAACACTGCATGCACGGATTAGACTTATGGAGTACATATTGAACCTCTAGTTATATCAGAGGTTGAAATCAACGAGAACTAATGAGGCTACCCGTGCTGGTCAGGAAGAGGAAAACAAACGAATTCAAGCGGAATTCATGCCAAAGGTTCGAATGAAAATTGACGTGATAAAACCACACCAATTTCATTGCTTCGTTGCTGTGTTTATTTCCGCGCTTCATACAAAGCAAACCACTGTGCAATGCTGCTGGGCTCACCCTTTCCTCCAAAAGTGTAGTGCGGCAAATGGAGTAATTGTTGATTTAAAAACTGATGCCAAAAATTTTAAATACATTTTTCAATACAAAAAGGAAGGGAAGTAGAAAATATCAACCTGGCATTTTAATGACATTCCAGAAGGGTGTGTTGACTACTATGCAGTTAAAATGTAGTGGTTAACCTTTATTTCTCTCCCACCCTCCTCCGGAATTCCACAAACAAGCGCTAGTTTGACTTGGAATATAAGTTAACACGCTCTCAAAGTTGCAAAGTGTGTGAACAGCCAGTCGCTAGCTCAGAGTTTTAAGTCGAGCATGCAAGACGCAGCTAAAGAATCCGACACCACCGTCGGAGCGTCGCCGATCATCCACCGTGGGACCGAATAACATCAAGGTCATCGTTCAAAGATTAGAATAAGTAGAGTAAGTTTAGTTTTAAGTTGACTTCGGGCTGAGTAACGTCCCCAGTTTAATTTTAATAAATAAAATCCCTCATAGAGGGGAACGAAAAAGAATGCGTGTTTAATTTACACAAATGTCTTAATATGCAGTAGACATGCCACTGGTACTGTGACAGATTTCGTCAGCCCATCTGCTGTCATTTCTTCTGATCTAGCGATCAGAAGAGATTCTCTGACAATCTTCCCGTCGGCTTCCGCCTGTTTAGGTGTTTTCTACGACTTTGTATGTTTGGTAACTGGTCATTGGTGATGCAGTAGCTCTTCCAAAAAGCTGCTTAAAGGCACCCTTGCAACAGATCTAAGGGCCAGCTCCCGATGTCGGTACACTTCTCTGCTTCTTTGATTTCGTGAGGACCGGTTCTTCTCCATAATGAAAGCGTACCCACCTTCCCCATACCCACGATCTATGATCCTTACAATCGTTGGCCCAATTTGCGTCAGCATAGAATCTGCTAGTTGATAGCCGTTTTCCACGAGCCCTTAAGGTATCCAAAAATATGTATCAAGTTCCATTGTTGCTGTCGGAGGGCTTCACTTAATTGTGAGAGAGAAGTACAGGATATGTCTGGTTACTAAAAGTTGCTAAAACAGTAATTCTTAGGCCTCCACCTATCCATATATGTAAGTACATGCCAATCTGTGCATTTAGTTTTCGATTCGAGTTTTCCATTTGGCAGGTTTATCATGGGCTATCCACCCATATCACTCCATGGAGTAACCATACATGAGCATGGGCTTTGCTATGGAAGAGAATTACCAAGACGCGATTCGCGTTGCTATTCTCATTTATGAACGTACATACGTCCAATGGTCTTTTTGCAGCAGTGAATCGACGTGAAGACATTAATAGATGACTGGATTCTATATTTATCTTTCTAAATCGCTTGTTTGTCGCTCCTCTGTTTTTGCCTTCTTTTCAACTGTTGTTATTTGAAATTTCGTTTGTAGTTCACAATGGCATACGATGGCCCCAATATGGAAACGACGGGCTTACCCAAAAACTGGAGAACAAAGCTTAATAATCCCAAAAGATGTCAATGATCTAATTGAAACTTTTCTAGTAATCATTGTGTGAACGAATAAGCAAAAGTGCCTTATTATTGTGAAATCGAATGCAGTCTGAAGTGCCGCCTAAGAATCTTAATTCAAATCAGGGTTACTGTCCCTGACCGTGCGTGCAACATATAACTACCATCAACCATGTGTGTACACAAAAATATCCGCATCATTGGCAATTCACAATCATTGACTCGAGAAACCCAAAAGCTGATGTAGGGACATTCACCAGCACATCGTCCCACAGCCGGTAGGCAGACAAGATTTACCCGGCATCGGTTACCGCCCCCAATTGCTCAGATCTCAATCGACTGGAAGAGACGACCGTTTCAATTGAACCGATAAAGCTAAGAAAAATTGTTGTACGCACATCTGTGTGCTCGTCGATTTACTAGGACTCGTACGAGGCTCCCTTTCCACAGGCCACAGAAGTTTGTGCAAATGTCAAGCATACCTAAGAAACGCTGGATATACTAAACAATAGCAACTTACTTCAGATGGGTTGGGTTGGGGTGAGTGATTCAGACTTTCAACCAGGTTGCCTAACCAGGCTCCTACGCTTCTCATACGGGAACTAGAACTGTCTCAGAAGAATGAAAGGAAAAATTCTCAAGAGAATTACACGTAATTTATGATCCTGGAATTGTCTTAAGTTAACAAGAATTGATGGGATACAAGGCAAGAGGACACTCGGATGTTTGATCTGGATCGGGGTGGAGGTCAGACCTCCAGTCGATTTGGGGTTACACACCCTGTTGCGGAATGCAAGAATGCTGTACCCGTGATAGTGGTGGTGACATTTGCAGCGAATCTCGAGTTTGTGATCATAAACATTCCATAAACCATTGACTTTCTTTGTGGAGCGCATTAATACTCTTTGAATTGAAGCAATTCCAGAGGAGTTGCTTTTCAAATGGATGCTATGGCATCCGACATACTTAGTGTGTCGTATCTTAGGCGACTTGATACGGAAAATTCCAAATGGGTTTGAGGACTATACCGAATTGATGCTGCCACATGCTCTGTGTATTTCATTGTGGGTGGAGATGCAGATGTCATTGTTTTACATTCGGGCACACAGAAAAAGGATTCGTGTACAAATGTGTAGCAATTGTTAGTCTGATGGGATTAAGGTCTGGTGATTTTCATTTCATGGCTTTGACTTCAATTTCGTGATTTTTCTGCCAGTCTGGGTCGGTGATCAATAAGTGGTGACAAACGCTGATGTTTAAGCTGTCGGTTGGGTAGGTTGCGGTGAGAGTGGATTGCCGAGTGATTAAATTGAGGACCATACCCTTATTTTTGGTTTTTTTTTTAATTCAATTCTTTACTGACGCAGTTTGAAACATATTTTATAAAATACATAACATGCAACGGACGTATAAATTATGCATGGGGAATCAATACGGGAAACCATAATTGTGTGTCCCTTATTCCCTTGAATTTATTGCATAACAAGTCAATTTGCATGCTTAATCGCAACATTGCCTAGTTCTCGCATCAACTCGCAATCTATGACTAGACACAGGGTCAACCTATTGCCTCATTAAGCATCATTTTGTGGTGTGAAAAGTAAATTTAAATGAAACCCACTTACAACTCAAATTTTGATAACATTTTTTACTATGAATGAAAAGACGTGTGATTCTTTTGCTGTTTGGTTTGCCAGTGTTCTTGTCATGTGTCAAGGTTTCATGGAAAGGCTTACACCGGCTGCATCAGCCGTGACATTATTCCCCCTTATTTTCTTAGAAGTGAGAAATGGTCGCCTCACATTTTTCTGTCACCTCATATCAAGTTATGTAGCCAGTGAGGCGACAGAAAACCATTCAAATCCGTTCATCTAGTTGGCAACACAAGCTACAGTTTTGTGTCTCCAAGTAGGATAAATTTCCATTCGGTGGTTGTATTTGTTAATTTTTGTAATTTCCGAATACCTTTAGTGCAGACCTCGGGAGCGTTGGTTCGCATCTTTGCTATAATGCCCAGTTGGACCATATTAACAGCGGTGGCATATCAGGCGGTAAATGGAGTGCAAGGGTCTTCCCAGATCCGTAACTAATACGTATATTTAAGAACAGAGAGCGGGAGGTGACTGCGGATGTACTAAATGTGTCTTTACGTTTTAGTTTACCAACCACACTTGTCATACTATCCGCCTCACTGCCTTCTCGCTCCACTTGACTGGAATTCAAAACCACATAAAATGTACACCCGTGCCATGCACTATTCACAAGCGGCAGGAAAATATCTTTATAAGGCGTCTAAAGGCAAAATTCGATAAACCAGCACTTGAAAAAAGTCGAATATCAAACCACCAGTCGATTTACATACTTACGTTATTCGCGCAATGAATCTGGGTCTACTCACGCTCATTTCAAAGCCGATTTGGTCTGGCCAGACCCATACGCTCAGAGGAGGGTTAATGAAAAACAAAAAACGTGTTATCCAGTTTTTAAAAATCTCAATTCAGTCTTTTTATTTTAAGAGCTGAAAAACGATAATGCCAATAACTTATAGAAAACAAAAGAAAAAAAAAATCATTAGAAAAATTAAATAACGGAAGTAGCATTATTTTACCACATAATTTAGGGTTTCAAAATGCCCATGTTCAATTACCATAAATTAATTTTCTTGTAAAAATTTAAATGTGAGACTTTGGTCTTTGAGACGTTGTGTACATCGTACTGGTGTAATAGGTGTATTTATGGACCAGGTACCTTTTTTATATTTTTTCTTGTAAAATGGATTTCAGAAAATTTTACTTGTAAAACGCGAGCGTTCTATTGTGATTTGGACAACTGAGGTTGCCGTGCTGCGACATAACATTCTAGTTCCAACGCCTATTATGTGCGTTTGGCCTTAAGTCAATACGTACGTACCCGGGTGTGGAATTGGGATTAAACGCATTCCTTGTGTGTAAAACTCCGGAATCAGGATCAGGATCAGGAGCTCCACATTGAGCACCTGCTTCTTCGAATGTTAAGGGCTATGTTTCGGTGGTTTGGGTACTAATGTGCCCTTCATCACGATCTCCGAGACGGGCGTTGAATGCGATTCCATCAGGTAGGCGTCCGCTTGGCAGAACCAGGACGAGGTGGTTGGACCAAGCCCAAAAACTCCCTGGTACTCGCCTGGTAACGCTTGGGCATAACTCCTGATGAGTTAGAATCGATGATGGAGGATCGAGTTGTATGGAGATCTCTCGTGCGTGACTTACAGTGGAGCATGCGTGTCAGATGATGAAGATCGCTTTTAACAGGTAGGAAAATCGACTAATCACAGACTGGCTAGTTGCAAGCTTGGCATTCTTTCCTAGTTGGACCTCTCTCAGAGTGGGTACAGTTGCCGTTCTGTTTCATGCAACCAGTCTTATCACTTTCCTCTTGTGGAGACTGCTGGTTGAAATCTGGAAGTTCAACTTCTATAATTTCCTCTGGCATCGCTTCTGTTCCATCCTGGCGTTGGTGCGGTGATTATATGAGGCCCTCGAGACCTTTACGTTTGCAAGTTGACAATAATGTCAAACTTCGAGTCAATGAATGTGGACATTCATTTTGCCTCATATCGTTATGCAAGGTAAATCCACTAGGGCTACACAGGATCTTCTCTTTCCCGCAACATATTTGTAATCAAGGGGAATTACGCACCGAGCTTGCCGCTGTGACTCAACCGTTTGCATGCAAATAGCCAAGAAACTGTAACTGTTCTCAACACGTTTACAGAACACAAGGCAACGATAAACTAGATAACGATAACCATCAAGACAGAAAGGCAGCACCATAACTAGCATGACCAAACAGGCTGCACACCACACGGGTATGCACGTATGGTCAGTGCGTTCTATACTCATCAATATGTGCATGTGATCTCTGGACCATCGCATGGAGGTGTGTCGCGGAGGTCGCGGCCGATATTTTGTTCCATACATAATTGAACCATACCAATGTTATCATAATAAAAAGAAATGACAATAATTTCCTAAATAATTTGTGTCTTATTCAAAATCAACATCGGCCCTTAAAATTTAACTTTCTTTACTTGAAGTGACACTTCCCCTATTTATTTGTTTGGATATTAATGTCACGAACTATTCTCTTATAACTACTTGTGTAAGGTCATATAAAAAAGAGAATAAAGAAAGGAAAAATAATGAGAATGCATTTATGCGTGCACGCAGTTATATGCTGTTGATTAGCTTTACGGCGGCGATGATTAGCAGTACAGTGTAAAGTTGTGTAAAAGAGAGACAACCCAATGTCCCTTGAAGACCCTTTCTCTCTCTTTTAAGCAAAATGTTCCCGAATTGTATTTGAAGTCAAAAGACAGATTTCCCTTGACTTAAGCGGCTCTTTGCATCTCGTTCAGTTGAGCATTCTTGCAAGCCAGTGCATAAGTTTCGGCACGAAACATCCTTTGAGCCCAAATTTAATTATTGAAACAATGTCATAATTTAATATGCACCCCAGCTCCAAGGCGTCAACTAGTCGCAATTTCTTCCAACAGGGCCAACGGCAACCACTCGTAGTTCATCATCCACAAGATTTACTAACACTCTGTGAGACGGCTGTCTCCTTAGATATTCCCATTGGGGTCTCCGCTTCTCCTAACCTGATTTATCACCACAAACACTCTTAATGGGATTTGCGGGGCTCATTCGGGGAACTCAAAAGGCTCCCAGGACCTCCATGTTTGACGAACGAGAGCATTTGTTCTTTTCTAAATGAAAATCTTCTTTAATTTCGTCGGAAAATTGCTTTTCTCCGCCCCCGTCCCTAGCCGCCGTCATGTAGAATGTAAGACAGACGCCGCGTCATTGCAAGTCTGTCACATTACCCAACTACAGAGTTGTGTGTACGCGAATTGCGGCACATAGTCAAGGAGTTGTTGAAGGTTGTCGTTAAGCTATGTCACACCACCACCACCGCCGCCGGCGAGAGTGAGGGCGCACCCCCTCCGCCCATATCGGCTTCAAGTGAATTAATCTCTAATGAAATGATATTTCAGGGATATTTACATGCCATTAATTGAAAGAGTTGGTTTAGTGGAATGAGTTGACTTGACATGGCGGGGAGTAGTGGCGGTAAGTGAAATGAACAATAAACATCGGTTCGCGAGTGTCGCTCAGCGGGTCCGGACACAGACGTGTGCCACAGATAATGAGACATTTGACGGTGTTTAATGCCACTACGTTTGCGGTAGCTTTCGAGTTCTATCATGCAGTTCCACTTGGAGGCAACGAAAAGGATTGTCAGGGAACGAAGGTACGTGCGACCACGAATGGAGGATTCACGTAATCAGTTAGCGAGTTGATTTCCCTTGTACATCGGGGAAGGGTACATTTCGTGTCGGATGCGGAAGAATGGATTGCGGTTGGGTGATGATAGGGATAGCTTTGTTTTGCGATACAGAAGCGATAGCAGAAAGGAATAGAAAGGCGAAAGCTTAGTCACGAACGAATTTGTCTTTGTATTGGGGTTTACTACGTTTTAACGAGAAAAGCTTTCTCCAGCGTAAGCGTATTACGGACGTGGCGTTGTGGCTAGGCGGTGGTTAGGTTCGTAGTTGACGGCCCACTTCTCTCGGTTGGCGGACAACGCTAAGGGAGTGCACATGTCTTAAAAAGATGTTCTCGAACTTCGGCGCTACACTGCAGGGACGTTTTCGTTCGCCATTCAATACACATGACCAGAGGCCAAGAATCAGTGAACTGAAGAAAATCTAGGCACTGTGATGATGTACAGCAATACAAACACCGCAGGATGCATCCATTGTTGTAAATAGAAAGGCCTTTAGTAGATTCATAGAAGTGTATTTTTGTTGTGGTATTCATGCTGTGGGCACCTTTGCCTAGCCCGGCCGAGCTACAGCTAAGACCAGATTAAACCTGACGAAATGTGATTCCGTCCATGTATCGCTGTGTGTCTAACTTATCGTGAACTGAAATCAATGAAGACTATAAAACGTTAAAGTGATTTGCTAACAAAGCTTTGGGGTTGACTGTTTGTTGAATTGTCTTTTTCATTTCATTGAACATATTTCGTCTGACTGGTGTGGCATCCAACAATCTTTATGGATCTCGTCATGTTGATATGGCAGTCTACGCAGACACAAACATGTGCACTTAATCTCCGTTAAACCATCACAGCCCGATGTCCAGAAATTTGTCACATAAGTCAACAGCTACGTCAATGCACTTGAGACTTCATCCGCACCAGACATCTTCTTCAACGAAGCCAACCCAGCGGACGACCCGACAGGAAACGATGACCGCACAACGGCCGAAGAAATTGCGGGAATTATTCAACGTAGCCCAACGAGGAAAGCAGCCGGGGCTGACCATACGAGAAGAAAATTGTCGCAATACCAAAAAAAGGGAATGCTGCCAGTGTTTCAGGATACAGGCCTATATCGCTCTTGAGCAACATAAGCAACACCCTGGAGAACCTGGTAGCGCGGAAACTAAAGCTATGGTCTACCGACCTAAACAGCATTCAGAATATTCAGTACGGGTTTCGGGAAACACATTCAACGCTAAATCCTCTAATGAAGTTCCACCACGATGTTGCAGCTGTGCTGATTAATAACGAGGTCACAGTCGCCTACTTCCTGGACGTAGAAAAGGCCTTCGATACGGTCTGGATTGAGGGACTCATCTACAAGCTGAACCAGATGGGATCCCCCTCCAACCTCATCAGAATAATTTACAGCTTTCTGCATTCCAGAAGATTCTAAGTCTCAGTTGAAGGCAGCAGGACAACAGGGTGGAGCACCAAGGCGGGAGTTGTAGAAGGATCAAGGGACCGTGGCTTTCCAACATCTAAATAGCAGATCAACCACATCTAACTGACACTGTAAAATGCTGTCTATTAGCAGATGACTCGCTGACTATGCCAGCTCGACGTCACCACAGATAGCCGCGCGAAAGGTCGAAATCCAAACAGCGAACAAATTTAACTACTATACCAAATGGGGTATTCGTATCAATGCTGGGAAATCGGTACTTATGTGCTTAAGGAGACCATCCAGAGGTGGATCCAGATCAGCGGCCAAATGTCGATGCAGAAAGATGGTGCTCCCTAACGGTACAGAAATATTAACAAACGAAAAGGTCAAGTATCTTGACGTTAACTTCACGGAAAGCTTGAAGTTCAACAGGCATTCAAAACTGAGCCTAGGCTTCCATCGCATCTATCCTCTGATGCGCAAGCAAAATGGATTAAGCCAGAGGACAAAATTGCTGCTTACAAGCAGTTTACGGCCGATCTTAACGGCTTCCCAATATGGCACACCATCTCTAAGACCAGCATGACGGAGCTCGCAATTTTCGAAGGAAAAATACTGCGAATATATACCGGACTCATCTTCGACAGGAGTTAGACTTTACGAGCAGGCACGCATCATCCCTCTGCAACAGTACATGGTGACACTGTTCAGAAAGCAGCTACTAGACATCAACAACCATCCTAACGAGGAAATCAGATACCTGAGAAACACAAACGCCGGACAACGCTACTTCGACGCATTAAATCTGAACTTTCCAAGGACCTCGACCAACGAGCTGCATGTATTCTACCAGAGCAGCGATAGCAATCAACACCGAGGCTAAGTCGGCTAACACACCAGCACCCCATCCCAAAGGGCACACCATGGACACACGGACTTGAACAACTCGATGCAATACAATATAAACAATAAACCGACAATAATAAACATTAAATTAATCAAAGAACATCAGTTGGGCCCCTATTGTTGAGCCAACACCCTAACCTTTACTTTGTAAGTCTAGTTGTATACTCAATTATAAAAAAAATAATTCTGTTCAAATAAATAAAAACCGACTCTTAATCTCTGGCAACTTAGTCCTACACACACCCTCACGATGTGAGTGGTTTTTGTCCAAGACAGGGTACACACCCACCGTGTTGGCGGTCGCCAACAGGAGAGGGATATGTACCAGGAATTGATGAACTGGCGACGTGAACTAAGGCGACGTCGCACAGTGTGTTATTTTGTGAATCTAGCGATTTGGCCTACATGCCACTTCACAGTTCAGCCAGGCTATCAATATCTGAGGCCCCAGAAGTGTAAATCTGCGGGATGAGAGAGCACTGCTGTTGCATAGCAAGGGTACAATTATAACATCACATTCTCGCCTCTGGAGCTTCTGCAAAAGTCGTTGTAGGAAAGACCCAGTCTAGGGTTCCGATGGTCTAATGCCCTGTTAAAACGCCAATGAGAGTTCAAAGATTCAGCCTGCCTCGTCGAGCCTAGACAAAAGTTGTTTGGTAATGAGGCATCCTGTGGCCGTTGCCCATCTGGGATTCATTCGAGCAAGTGTTTCTAGCTTTATCAGATGTTCCATAGTAGCGATAGGCATGGAGGCGGAAAGAGTACAGAGCCTGTACCCGTTTTCGCAATCCCCTGGAATGGTTGGATTTTAAAATACGCCCATCTCTTTAAGCGTTTGACGGCAGTTAAGGGATGTCTTGGAGTTGAAAATGACTGAGTTCAAAGGTTAGACCGTTGCCTGTATGTCTTAACAAATGACCGTTTAAGCGCTTCCTTAATTGCTATAGCTTCAGTATGAATGCCGCTTCAGTGATTCTGTAATCGGGAAAATAGCTAGATGTTTAGATCCTTGGCATAGACGTCAGTACCCACAAATGCATCCATCTGTGAAGTATTCTCATCCATTTTACCAGCGTGTAAAATGAGATTCCAGTGAGATTTTGGGGCGATGCTGCATGAGAAGTTCTCGAAGAGGAGTTTGGGTATCGTGAGGGCTGTATCTTTGAGTATGAAACTTTACCTGTGGAGATTCCTTGAGCGTCCAGACCGAATTTCTTACCAGATGTGAAACGATCTCCGATTGCCGTATTGGCTGTTGTTCTGTCTATCAACTGCTTCTATCGGTGGTAGGTTAAGAAGTATGTTTGGAGGAGGTTGTCCTTATTGCTCCGCCGCTTATACGTAAGCATCACCAGTCTGGTGAGTGCATTGCAGTACTGTCCCGACGAAAGCAAGACGTATGGTCGCTTATATAAGCCATACAGGCCAGAACTAGAAGCCGAAATGAAATACTGTGGAGAAGGCCAACTGATGTGAGTGGTTTCAAATATATTACATTCGTGCTCTAAAAAAACATGATGTTCTTTTCTATGACCCTAATTTTCAGCATGAGCTCAGTCATGTCATTCAAAATTGGATCTTGGACATCCATAGCTAAACCGTATCCATGAGTTCGCTTTCTGGAATCTGGATGTGGTGCTCTGATGTTCATAACAGAAGTCTAGTGCTTCAACTTTATAAGCAAACACTCTTAATAAGTATTACGGTTTTAAATAATTTGGAGCATTCCAAGAGCATTCCGGTGATCACATATGTGGCCTCCAGTGTCAGCCCTTGTTAGACCCTGTGCAATAGTGTTGGAGAGCAATTTTGTTGCCATCTGAACCTTTTGCCTTGGGGCTCCAACAAAATTAAGGGTCATTTTATGTGTTATTGACAGTTCTCCCGAAGTCAAGGAAAGGCGTGGTGCAATTATTTCCTTCCGTACTTCTTCGCCATTTATTAAAACCCATTGCCAACAAAGTGGTTTCTCGTGAGTTTTATTAAATGGGGAACATCAGAAAACACAGACACACTAAATGATTTGCAATTCAGATTTTCATTAGTGCTTACCAAGGTTTCGCCATGGTTACTTCTAGATTCTTGTATAGTCCTCTGTTTCCTCATCAAAGATCACTTACAATAGCAGGAACATTATACTTAGATTCGTTGACTTCCTCAAGAATATGGTGTCAAATGTTAGCTGTCATTTGACAATCAAAGTCATAGAAAATAGGCTGCTTCCATAGTCCTACGAGACTTAATAAAAAAGTAAAGTTGACTGTGGTAGTATTGTTGGAACCGTTCCCATCTTCAACTTGAATAGATTACTTTTGCTAAGTCATGCAATCAATTGCGATTAACTATTATGTGTAAATGGAGCAACGAATATATTAATTTTCCCATTTCAAACTGTAAGTTCCTTTCGGAGTCACATGGAGTAAAATGTGCAGAGCAAATCCGAGACGTATTTGGATTTAAATTGTCCTTCCTTCTGCAAGAGTGAATCCAATCTATTTAGATCTTCACAAACTTCTTCAAATTTTAAATTTTTCACGCCGAAATCACAACCAGTTTTCACATCCGTATAAATAGAAGTAAGTATCCACTCGTCTCAGCCTACGTCAGCAAAAAATTGACAGATAGGCGTCAAACATGCCGGATTTTCGTAAGGCGAAATCTTGTATCCATCATTCATGTAACTATGTACATGCAAATTAAGCTCTCTAACGCGAGGTTTATTAAAACAAAAAACAATTTTTATTTCTAGTTGGACAACCGTCCACTTTATTGTACGATACAGAACTCATTCTAAAAATGATGGTTATAATTATTTGTAGGCAAATTGTTGACTCGGCATTTCTGCAGGTGCTGCGGATGCTATTGGAGTAGGGTGCTTCTAGAAGATGATCTGCGGATTGAATAGAGTGCGTGGATTGGATTGGGTGCGTTCTTGGATTGTGAGATGCTGTTATTTGGCTTCTGGGAATTGCTGCTTGTAGTTCATCATTTGGATTGTTCGTGCTAGTGCTTGCAGAATGTTGACATTGTGAAGTTATAATGAATTGATCGAAAGCATCCAGCGTATGTGTCGCTGATAGTACGGATTCAGCGTATTTGTTGTTAACTTGTACAGACAGACGTATCGGAAAAATGGTTTTCGTATTAAATCTTGTGGGAATATCATATGTATGTAGATGACATTTCTGCAGTTTGTGAATGACTTCAGTGTTTCTGTGATTTTCATGGAGAAAACAAAGGCGAGCACCAATCCATAAGTTACACAATGTTAAATGATCGCCTTGTAATTGTTAAACGCTGTCTCTTTATCGGAGCCTACCGCCCTATGCCGTAAAAAGCGCGGTCCACACTGTTTAAAGCGCAGCTCGCTTCAAGAAATGGCAAAACTGGAGTTTGTTTGAGACTGATTTCATTTCCCAAAACTCATTCTATTTATACAGAAGTTGTTATGACTAAACTATACTATTCAATATACTCCATAGGGAAATATGACCCCTATGACCCACTCTGTGGAATGTATGAAAGGAGAGTGCAACGGATACATACACATAAATTAAACTGCCCTCTACGATACCGATCGAATACTACTAGACACTTTCTGGCGTCTGGGTCGATACAATGTTGCGTAATGGTTTCTCGTACTGTGTGCTTGCATTGGACCACACTACACCTCTCTAAGTTGGCCAAATATGCTTACACTGCAGCTGGCCAACTAACACAGGTTTTAAAGTGGTAGCCGTCAATCTCTATCGCATATGTCGGAATCTGGTGGGAAATACGGTGACCCATAGTCCCCCAGTGGGAGAAAAATATGTCAATGCCAATATCCAACCGCAACGAACGTAGTTAGACTTAATTCAACGCCAATGCACAGAAACGTCACAGAATGACCATAATCAGACATTCGCTTAAGTTTCGTTGAGTTTCGTTCAGTTTTTCTTATTTAAGTGGTAAATGGTAGTTGATATTGAGAAGCAAAAGTTAACAGAACACTTTGAAACATGTGCCTAGAATTTGTTCAGGTTTAGCATAATCTTACGTCCATTATTTATTTATTTATTTAATCTACAAGCTACATATGTATACAATTCTCATTTATGGTTATACAATATTTTTTGAGCAACTTCAATGTATGAAAAATAGCAATTAAAATGTAAACAGGCTTAAGAGTGTACTTTCAAAATTGAATCTATTAACAGACAGATACAAGTGTTGTGCATATTCATTAAAAACTCTACTTTTCCTTGTGAGAGGCTCATTTTAGCCATATTCTGTGTTATGAGATCTCATGAATAATATTTGCCGACTACGAAGTGATCTAGCCGGCAAATAAAAATTAATCAAAAGAAGAAGACTAGGCCACTTTATATGGTAGGAAAGTATAACCTTCACAAACATTACGCCATGAATAATGCGTCTAGTTGCTAGGGATTTTGTGCCAAGCAGCTGGCACCTAGCCTCATTGCTCGGGCGAAAATCCCAATGCATCTTAAAGAAAATATATTTAGTGTATCGCTGTTGTACTTTTTCGATACGATCGGAAAATGTAGTGAAGGCGGGATTCCAGACTGCAACTGCATATTCAAGGAAGGGCCTTACGAAGGAAATTTAAAGTGATAACAAGTTGAATGGCTTAGTATGCGTCTTATGAAACCTACTGCTGAATTGACTTTTGATAATTTTATTAAGGTTGACCCTTAATTTATTTTTGAGTGGTTAAATAATCAGTGGAGTGCCACGGTCCTTTAATAATGCGGAATAACCGTCACGTTGGATGTGAATAACGTCAAGTTAAACAGTACAACTCGGCTTGGTACGATATGAATTGCTGACAAAACTCTGTTTCACAACAGACACAGCAGCAAGCATCAAACAAAAGCTGGGAGGCCGGGAATTTTGGTTAATTTCGGGACAACCGTGAACTCCGCAAATGATTTCTCGAAACTCCCCACAAAATATCAAGGAAACTTGTTTGTCTCCCAACAGTATTGTGTTCACACGGTTAGTATTCACCATCATGCCTCTGGATGGTGTATGAATCTAACTGGAATCAAATAAACACATAAATACCCTGTTCTTAATAATTGAAATTAATATCTCATAAAGGAAGGCTTTCTGAATCATGTACACATTTCATGGGGACCTACTCGTATTTGACCTACTCATTCTGTTTGACTTGATTTTCCTTTGGACAGAAGTCGATGATGTGCACACTTCTGGCAGCAATGCCCACTCACATGCAAGTCTTCCATGGGCAGACGCTTGATAATTGAAAATCCTCTTCACATCCTTCTGTCAAATTGTTTAGCAAACAGGTAGACATTTCAAACAAAAAATAAGTTAGAGGAAAATCACGACAGACAAATCGATTAAAAAGTTTCTTTCTTCTTTGCCAAATCTTAAGCGAAGACTTTTCATCCAAATTGAATTTGTTCACTATAGTACTGCAGACACAAAACTGTCTCACCGATCCGAGTGAGACACTGAGATGCAATATATTTAAGTCAATGATTCCATATTACACTTCAGAGTAACACGTACTCTGTCTATTGTCCATTTTATCTGCGATTCACAGAGTGTATCCATGTGACGGTGCCAAAATGTCCTCGTGATAACTTCAATTTGGTGCAGCCACAGAGTTCGTGAATTAAGATTTATGGCGATGAAAATATTTTTCCACACCTTTCAAGTTGTTCCTCTTAGTTTTGTGTGAAGAAAGAGATCGATGCACTCAAGGAATGTGAATGACTTCAGATTAGGTGTCCTTAGACGTTGCAGGTACTCGCGAATATATTCAGGCAGTCTCTAATAAAAGGGATTTAAAAAAATTGACATTTCTTTTTGTGCGATTCTTAAGAATATAGAATTTGTTGTGCGTGTCACTGAGGCTATTCGCGGAAGCACTGACGGTCCCGGGTTGCATGCTGGTAAATGACACCTTTCTTGTAGGAACAAATCTGAATTCGACATGTTCGGAGTCAAAAACCAACAATGCCCGTACTGCTATCTATTGTCTATTATGTAGTCTTACTTCTCCCTTTTCATGGACAGGACGTTGCAATTTACCTAGACCATGTTGTATTGTATCAGCGGCAACTTAGGCTAGGTGCTAACAATTTGGTGCACGTCTTCTTTCCGAAAGACGCTCATCTCGCCAGGAAGCAGAAATTGCTTAAAAGTCGAAGAAATAAACCATCAACCATTATTTATTGTCGATCACAAAAATCTAATTTAAGTGTCGATTGGAAGTATGTACTGTCAGTTGTTATCTCTCGAGAGCAATTCTTGGGAATTGAGCTGTGGTTTGGGCTGAGACTATGTTTTTTGACAGCATTCACCTAACTTTGTGCATTTAATATGAAAATACAGTGCCACATACTCTTCGTCTGAACAGTTTCAGTGGTATCCACTCTTCGCCGTGTGTTTTTCTTTTTTCATTCATTTCCCCCACAATTTTGTCACATCTCTCTTTACTGACAATTCATCATGGTCCGGTCATGAAGATACTCTTGTATTTCAATCCCTTCACATCGGGCACCCCTACATAACGGACACTGGTGATGGTGCCGCAGCTGTCCGCTTTAGAGAAGTTTCACTGTATTTCCTATGTATGTCAACCCCTTCACATCGGACACCCCTACATAACGGACACTGGTGATGGTGCCGCACTGTCCGCTTTAGAGAAGTTTCACTGTATTTCCTATGTTCCTTGTAATCGAAAAAGTTGCAGCTGCATTAATTGCCTGCATATAAAGCAAGAGAAGTGGTATACATACAATATAACACGAAGACATCGCAGTCTTCAATGCGGTCACATTGGATGTGGTCTAAAGAATTAAGGACACATCTCAGCAGATATTGCTCTTCTGAACCAGAAAAGATGATGGTGGCTGCCAGCGACATCCCGTTCATATCGGAGTCTCTTGCCACTGTTTGGCTTAGAATATAATAGGACATCCTTGTGGATCCTGTCTAGACAAAGGTGTGCTTCTGGAGGAATAAAGCCTTTAAGGCGCATCCTTTTATGGTACATAACCTAGGAAACCAGTAAGCCTATGTAATCTTGCCACAAGAAATTTTACTTAGGTCACCCAGATCATCGAATGATAGACACCTTGTGTTCTAGGTTTAAGGAACGACGGAGTCGGGGAGCTACCTGTATTATTGTCTCCTTCAGTAGAAAAGTCTGCAGAGTGAGGGAGGCAGAGTGTGGGCACGTCCGCTGCACTATTGCCTTTGATGTCTCTATGGACCGGTAGGCTTATTTTAAACTGATCAGCCAACTTAAATGAGCCTTTTTAAAGCCTTGTGCACCCTCAGGGATTAAAACAATCCATTTGTTAGATTTAAATTTAGATTCAGTCCACACCCTCGTCAACTCCATCTTTTGTGTTGAGAGATCCAGATAAAAATAGAGGACGTTCTGAAGAGTTAAAATGCGTTATTGTTCCCCCAGAGGAGCCTATCCAGAAACAGGGTTCTAAAATAAATGATGAGAAAATTGCTAGGAGCTGTGTGGTTCAGGTGATTTATTTCGAAGTCCAACATACTTTTTGTAATGTATTGGCAACACTACGCTAGAGCAGGAGAGGTGCTGCTCTTCGATATGCCTTCATACTTATGCCATGACAGGCACTCTCGATCTTTCTTCTGTTCGCGAGGACACTTCCGCGATCGCTGGCTAGCTGTCTCCAGGTCCGCACGCCAATTTAGTTGAGGTCTTTTTCCACTCGGATGTGTGTCAACTTAGACGCGTGCGTTGTCTGGGGCTTGGTTGCCCATACGCTCACATGTCCCATACGCTTACCGTTACTTATGTAACAGTTTGGCGAGAGTACGATCATTTTGCCAAATATTGATAACGGTATTTTCGTAGAGAGGACAAAATCCCGAATTTCGTACCATGTGTGGAGGGGGTCTCTTGCCAATCTCTGTTTCTTCGGGCTCAAGATGCAATTGCGTAACAGAGCCATCTCCCGAAACACCAAGCTGACTTTATAAACGCACTGATCATCCCTGTCCTGCTCAACGGCGCAGAGACATGGACGCTGTTGAAACCGAATGGAGAAACTCTTGAGCGAAAGTTGAGAGAAAAGTTCTGCATGCGATCTTTAGTCCTGTTTGCGTTCATGGCATCTGGAGGAGAAGATTCAACCATGAACTGTACAAGCTGTACAGCGGCAAGCACCGAGTTAAGCATCTTCGGATTCACCGCTTAAGATGGCTAGTGCATGCAGAGCGGATGGACACAACAGCTCCGGCCCGAAGAGTCTTCGATTCCGAGCAAATGGGACAACGCAACTGAGGATGTCCTCGAAGGAGATGGTGCACACAAGTGGAGAGGGACCTCAACCGACTTGTTGTGCGCAACTGGAGGCAGCCGGTTAAAGATCGTGCTGGCTGGAGGGACTTGTTGGTTGAGGCCCAGGTCCACGCCGGACTGTAGCGCCAAACAAAGAAAAAGAAGAAGATACGGGGGGTCCATCTCGCTCCGTTTAAAAGGTAGGGACCGTTTTATGAAAAAACTACTACACCAAATTTGTAAGTCAGAAACCTGTTTTTGAAAGCGTTTTTCAACAAATTACTGATAGAAAATGAAAAATAATTGTTTTTTGCCCCGATTGATTTGACATCCTTTTCGGAAATGTCCGTGGATTCCTAATGGAGGTCAACGCAGGGCAGTTGCAGAATAAATGTGAGGAGGTTGTCCTCTTCCTCTTCATTCACGCATCTCTTATCGAAGTCATTGTACTGCAATCCTAGAGTTGCGGCGCGTCTACCCATTGCGCAATGCCCTGTAAGGACTCCTACTAAGTTTGTCAGGTTTTTTTCTGTCGAGACAGTGGATGGCCGTAGTTTTTTTTGTCAATATTTGTTTCACGGGAACTGCCGATCGCTAGGTTAGGTTATGTTAGGGGGTGGCGGCTCAGCCTCACATAGACCTGTTGGTCCATAGTGCTAAAACTTGACAGAGTAAACCTAGTTGCAGTCAGCTGTCGCCTTATTTAAGCAGAATGTTCCAGTGGTTTCTGCGAAATGTATGAGATGTCGTGTCTTCACGAAGGCCTCATCGTTTAGGGACTAAAAGAATGACGCCTTAAAGTCGGCTTAAAGTTGACGCCGATCGCTAGCTCTGTGATCTTTGTTTCTTGAGTTTCTATTGGCACCCAGATGGTTTCAACCTACCGTCCAAGGATTGTGGTTCCGCTTCTGGCCAGATCGTCTGCTGGAATATCTGTATGTCCAGGAACCCCGCACACCGTGAAGCTGAGTCTTACCAATTTTGATCTTAGAAAAGGTGGCTCGATTGTCGTAGTCTGGAAGAGTGTGTGAACGAGGAAATGACTTGAATGAGTTGAAATTAAATGAGAGGTCCTATCTTGTTATGTAGTCCCTAATGTGCGGGCACTACACCATAATCGCTGTTTGACTGTAGATGGCGATGATCTATACCGTTCTCACAGACATCACCGACAGCCATTCAGCGACTTCACGAATAGGCGTTATTTCTGCTTGGAAACACTACAGTAATCTGGCAGCCAAAAGACCGGCTGATCTGGCGATGATCCGAGTAAATACCAGCCCCCACTCCACTATCTTAGAACGGATTGTGTAGATTTCCTTTGGCGTTGTGCAGTGTTCGGGTGTCGGGTTCGTCGCCCATAGTTGTCTACTCGGTATTGTGGTTTTATATTTAATGTCGAAGTCTAAGATCGGTGTTAAGTAGTCTGTAGTAGTCTAAAACGACCATACTCACATTTATTATTTTTTTTCTTTAAGCACTTATTCAAAGGAAACAAAAAATATTTGAATGCAGTGTTTTGTGAATTCCATTCCATGTCCGATTCCTGTCCCATGCACCAAGTGCCTTGAATTTGATAATTCAAAAGTTTTTTTTTGTGAATCCAATACCGGCCCCTAATAGATTCCCAACCGTAGACGAATAGAATTGAGACAAAAAGAAGTAATAAAAGGAATGAAAACCTTGATCCTATCCAAGTTTCAAGAATCGAACGAAGATTTACGAGTGCGATGTGCTTTTGTGTGTGAAATACAGCAGCAGGCAAGTTCGTCCTTTTAGGTGCATTGTTTTACGGCACTGCCATTTCTCCCCGGCCGGGTCTCCAGAATCTGGAATTCCTTTCATGTGGATCAGAGAACAAAAATGAGGAAACATATCGATTTTGTGCAAGGACAATTATTGTTCCTTTGCTGCAGGCAACAAATGATAAATGGTTATTACAGGAAAGGAAGTGTCTATGAGTGCACAAGCGAGTGTGAGATGCGGGATGCATACACAGCATAAATGAGAAAAGCGCTATATTCAGAGAAACTCCCACAGATGCCTGGATCAGCTTGTCGCTCATTGTTATACAAGCAGTCTTTGACATTCAGAACTTCATCATGTTTGAAGTCACATCGTGAGGATGTTCCATGGCAGGTATACTTGAATCACTCCTCTCATTTGCATGGACTCCCCATCTATTAGTATGACTTAATATATATGCAAAGCACTTCACTTTCAGTTCAGGATATAACGAGCGTAAAAAATGTGGAAACAACTTGCCCAGTTGGCCGTAACACTATTAAAATTCATCCATTCCTTCTTCGCTCGGAATTTTCAAAGACAAAGGCCACGGCAGAAGATGACTCTGACGAAGGGCTCAAGGACGAGGATGGGCTGCGGTAAGGCACGCTTAATGTGCGACGCTCTAACCTCTAGGGGTTCGTTTATTTTTTTGTTCGCTTATGATTTACGAATGGATTAAGGACACGCTCAGTTTGCAGAATAATTTCACTTTGTAGAGCCCGCCGTAGTTGTGTTATGCAATATTCATGGGTCACTCACAAGGCCTTACAACACACACACAATTTAATTGACCATCAAACTGGCTGTGGGACAGAAAATGGATTTTAACATGTAACGACTGTCGAATAGAATCTGCGTGGATTTTCTGTGACTGCCTGCAGTTGATATGCGCGAAGTTTTTGACCCTCTCCACCAGACTTCTATCTCGAAAATCCCAAGGACTTCTTCATCTCCATTTAAAATTGAACATTCCTTGCACCAGATATAATGGAGGATAAAGATATCCATCTTCTGGAGGAGATGTAGTGGCATCGGTTGTATTTCACACATGTTTTTACACAAGTCATGGATCCACCACGCAATGGCGGCTGATTCGTGGGAATGTTGCAGATTGGATGGATTTTAGTGGGAAGAAATAGCGGCAGATTGTCTACAGCCTAATCATAAACCATATATAAAAAAAATTATAAAAATTAGGTCCACACTATACCCTAAATTAACGAATTCTGAAAACTCATGATTTCAAGTTATTGGGGTATACAACTTAATTCGCTGTTTTTTTTCAAAATTTGAACGTTTATTTAAAAAAAAAACAACAAAGTATTGCCCATCTGAAGCTATGACTTCTTCCCATCTTTCTGGCGATTTGTGGGTCCCTTCCCAAAAGAACTGCGTCGGCTTGGCAGCCAAGAATGAATCAAACCTATTTTTGATATTCTGCTCTGATGTGAACCGTATTTCAGTGAGGGCGTTCTGCATCGACCGGAACAAATGGTAGTCAGAAGGGGCAAGGTCTGGGCTATAAGGCTGGTGGGGTAAAACTTCGCATCCACTGTTTTCCAAATAGTTCTTAACCGGAATAGCAACGTGGGGCCGAGAGTTGCCACGATGGAAAATTATTGTCTCATGTCTGGTCGCATATTCCGGGCGTTTTTCGGCTTCAGCTCTCTTCAAACGGATTAATTGTGTTCGGTAGCACTGTCCATTGATGGTTTCACCTGGTTTTTGCAGCTCATAATACAGTACCCCCTTTTGATCCCACCTAATAAAACCTTCGCGCCATGGTTGGCCAAGCCAAAATCACCTTTATCACTTTTAAGTCTTGCAAACCACTTTTGGGACGTTCGCTCAGTTTGCGCATGTTCACCATAAACTTCCACCAAAATACGATGACTGTCGGCAGCAGTTTTCTTCATATTAAAGTAATGAAGAAGAACTCCCCGCAAAAGCACTTTTTCAGGCCTAAAGCTCGACATATTTGAGTGAAAAAAAAGATTGTTGTTTACGCTTCAAATGAATGACTTATACTGAAATGACGAAATGACAGCGACAGTAGCTTTCCAACGCATGTTCCAATGGAATAATAACAATGGAATAATACAAGTTATGCCATCTCTTAGCAAACCGCATGAATTAAGTTATAGACCCAATAACTAAAAACTCGAATCCAGTCAGCTGTCAAATCACGCAGTCTTGGCCTACGTCACATAAAAGAAATGGAAAAATAAAGGCGCAATCTTGCTGTCTTTAGGGCGATGACATGTATGGTCAGGCCCCGCCTAGACTTAAGTTTTTTTTTTACTAAGAGCCTAACTATTCTTTTGTGGCTATGCAGCTGCTGGTTATCATGTTAATTAATGTTTGGTTCAAGTTTTCGTAAGTTTTCGTCGGTCTTGTGACTTTTCAGTGAAAAAAAGGGAGTTTGGAAAAAATAGCTACGGACAAAGAAAGACATTCTTTTGCAGACAGTTCGTCAGGGTCATCATGGTCGTCATAAAGATATTCTTATTTTTCAACCCCTTCAGATCGGACAGCCCTACACAATGGACACACATGATGGTGCTCCAGCTGTCCGCTTTGGAGAAAATATTGAAGATAATGCATTTAGAGTTAATTTTTCTTTTAATAAAAAATGAAAATTATGAAATATTGTTAAGCAATTTTTAACCGGTCAAGGAGAAATGGTTTTTAAGATTCTCATAATTTATTTATTTATTTGTTATGATAATAAGGCCAGGTCACTACTGATGTTAAGGTCAGCAGACTACTGAAAAGTTGACTGCTACACTTGTCGATCACTTGAGTATCCAGTAGTCAGTCTCAAATAGAGGCCAGTTCAGAAATGAAGCATGATAGAGATGCCCAACTTCTATCTCTCTTGACTCTTGAAATTTTTGACACCCAATTTTTATATCGTTTCCTAATTGACCAATCGGCATTTACGTTATTTCGTGAATTACTGTCAAAAAGACTCTGAAATTCGTCTATGAACTAGGGGTCAACCAGATGTGAAGTGGGGCATCTCTATCATACTTCATTTCTGGGCCAGTTATAGCTATCATTGATACGCTGACTACTGGCTACTCATGTGGCTGTCAGCTGGATCTGAGGGGGCTGACTAGTCCAAATACACATTCTTTCACTATTATTGTAAATAATTTCGGATAAGTTTGGCGCCAAGATTTAATTTAGGTAAAGATGATAATATTTAACGAAAAAAAAAAATATTTTAAAAAACAACGGCAACACATACAATAAAGTACTAACCAAATTTAGAAATGTTTTCTTCAACATTATTTAACATGAATAGTTTTTGAATAATTCGCATTCAAACTCAAATTCTTGGGAAAAAATGAAAAAAAAACTCAAATTCTTGGGAAAAAATGAAAAAAAAACTCAAATTCTTGGAAAAAATGAAAAAAAAAATTGTGAAATTTTCGAAATTGTGAAACGATATGCAAAAAAAAGGTATGCAATCCTGTTGTCGGTAATACCTATACCAAAAAACCCGCATGGCTTTATGTCTTCTCGTTTTTGAGATAATTTGAAAAATACTACGTGATACTGCCACATTTTAGGTGATGGTGGAAAATTCTACGAACATTTGATTTGTAGATTCTGTGGATTGTCCCTATTCGGCGAAAAACACAGACGACGATTTTAAAAATCCATTTACAAAGAGATTTCTTTTTCTTGGCTTTATTCCGCTTAAATTATCTAAATTTTTAATGATTGGTAACCTAATATGTGGTAACCTGGAAACACTTCCACTATGAGTCATGGGAATGAATCAAGAAAGGATTCCGAATATAGTGCTTACTCAAATGCTGGTTAACGGTGGAAAATGTGTCCGAGAATGGGAAAACTTAGCCTCGCAATATGATTTTAAACTCTGAGTTGCACCAGACGAGCAGCAAATACACCTCAGTTCTACACAGGAGAAAACAAGACATAGAGTCTTCAACCAATTTGTAGATGAACCCAAGTCGTCGCAATAGAGGACTATTGCAGCAAATTGAAACACAATTTACAAGACAGGATATAATAAGTAACATCTTTAAAATAAGAGGTGAACTGATAAGTTCAAACTTTATACCGCATCGCCCAGAACTCCCTCTTTTGTGCAACCTTCAGGAACGAGAGGACGTATTCCACTTCATCGCTAAATGTCCCATTCTTAAATAAATCTGCTGCCACTTCTTTGGAGCACAGGTGCTCTCACCTGAAGAAGCGACAAACATTTTAAACGGTGACCGAGGCTGGGATCCATTGTACAAGTATGCAATAAACGCACTGCGCTGTAGAAAATGTATTATGGAGCAGAACTTTTAGAAACACATACTTTAAATGTTAATCTGGTAGACGGGCCTAAGCCAAACCATATAGACTAAGAATTTTTTTGTTAAAATCCATTCTTTTTTGTGAAATAAATAGTCAACTAAACTAACTAACTGACTGGTGCAACAGAAATTGAAAAAAGGGCCTACTTTGGTAAAGTTATAATTTTTCAATTGCGCATTTATCACTCACTCACATTTTCTGTTTTACGTAACTGTAATTTGGAAAAATTAATTTTCAAATTTATTTTTGACGCAAAAGAAATTTGTCAAAATGTACGATTAGTTGCTAAGTGGTTGGTGCAATAGGGCCCCAACGCAGATGTATGTATTCATAGAACCCTGGCAGTGAAAGAGTATGATCAAAAACGCTGTCAAAGAAAAAACAATTGAAAGGGTCGAGAATGCTGAGAATGCTTGAAGTCTCCTACGAAATCTAACTTGATTTCCTTCCCAAATGTCGACATTGAATTGTGATAATCGATGGCTCTTTTCAAATCTATTTCTCCATCAGACATCAGAGAGAACTCAGTGAAAACAATAAAGCACGTCAACTGTCACCAACTCTGAACTCCAAACTCGACCAAGAGCACAGGATGTACCAGCGCAGTTGCATACGGTGTTCAATGTGGGAAAAGTGGGTTATTCCTAAGGTTCACCGACACAATGTTATTGAAGATGAATAACGCAAGCCGTTATTATGGTTTCAAAACCATGCCTTGGCATCCTCTCATCTCTCTCACTTGCCAGCGTAAATCTCAACTAAGGCACGTCCTTCCGCATATCCACTCTCCCCTCACACAGAATAAAATCATAAAAATGATTTGCTATTGCACTTTATCAACATTCCGAAAGGAGTCTCCGCCGCACTCTCAGACCAAGGCAATCTTATCTGGGCCGGCATTATGTTTCCAAGTGGCCTTTTGACACTGTGTCATTCCTTAAATTTATAGTGCACTTCCCTTCTTATCTCGAGTTCTCGACTGAGAGACAAATTTTCACAAAACCTGAGCCATTAATTTCGACCAAACCAACACCCCACAAAATATAATTAGTCCCAGGCATTATTCCCACGCACAACTTATGATCAATGTTGGCCTGCCAAACATCCTGACCCTTGCCTAATAAATAATAACAAAAGGAGAATGCATAATTAGTTCATAAATTTAAAGACGAACAATCCTAGTCTGCGCTGGGAATAGGTTTACACAGCACACCCCAACTAAAGTAACTGATTTTAAAGGGCCCCATTGTATCGTTGAGGACATTCTGGAGTCTAGCGACTTCCTCAAGGTCCTTGGGCTCCACCCTCTTTGAACTTGTCGTTTTCTTTTCGGGCACTTGTGCAGCTGGTCCCTGTCGCTCTGCCTGATTAATTAAACGAAGTGTTGTATTTCAAAGAAAATTCTTAGACCTGGTATCCTTTTTAAACATTTTTTCTTGTTTTGCCTTCATTCTTGATTTTCTCATCCTGATGCCCTGCACCATACACCAAAGGCGAGAGGTATTCAAGCAACCTCACTCCAGCTTTGTTGTGGATAATTTTACGGTCATATCAAAATTCAAAGGACACAAATGATAATGGCATCACTCTGTGGAGACTGCAAAAAGGTTGCCAGAGGAACCCCCAACAACTAATTACGTTCGAAATCAATTAACATAAATTTCGTCCCAAGCGTCGGGGTCGGATTGGCGTTCTCGCTCTTTCTCTCTCTCTCTGTGTTTCCTTGTCTGTGTTGTGTTGTTGTGCTCGGAGCTCCTCCCAGTCTCCTCGGTCTCCTTGGGGAGTTGTCGAAGTGAAAACCTTTTGATGGGGTTCGCCGCTGTAACACGTCTAGGGGGGGAAATTGGCGTTCGTCGATTCAACTAATTTAATTGAAAGTGTCTGCCCCACATCCTATTGGGGGTAGCGGGTGTGGATAAATCCCTTTCAATCTGATTTTGGCTGGGTTTCAGGACGTACATGTACGAGCAGGTAGGATAAACACCTTGTTCCCGTAGAGAGTGTTATCAATCCGTGCATGGAATATCCACGAGTGCTAGTCCCCTCAAGGAGTCTGCCTTCACGTGGGGAAACGAAAACGCAGGCGAAGCCAAACCCACCCATTTGAAGCCCACAATTGTTAATGCGACAGCATGCTACAGCCCATCAACAAGATGGCCCTTGAGGGCGAAAATTCATGTGGTGTCGTCGCCGATGGAATTCCTTTTCAGATTGTATGAATTTAAAGGACTGTTCATGTGGAACAGCATACAGCCGTGCCAACAATAGACGGTAACTCTGCCTCTTGTTGTACTTCATTAACACACCCGAGTTCCGAGGTGTGTCTGGCGCACATAGTGAAAGCGCATTCATTGCAGGATAATGGCTGAGGGGAAGCATCTTTGCGAAGGTAATTACTCTTACGCTGCGCCAAGGAGTGACGGCCAAGATAAACGACCTCAACCAGGAGTGAAGCTTTTCAAAACAGCCAGCGCTTCGTAATGTGATATTTTTCGTCAAGTGGTCCAACTCTGCGGCCATCTGCTATGGTTTGGCTATGAATTATGTGAGCTCGCCGGAAATAAATTGCCAGAAATGGTATTGTGAAGTGATTCCGGAACGCTTTGTGTTCGTGTTTGGTCGCAGAATGCGGCAACGAATTGCTAGCGCCCCCGTTTGTGTGTGGTTCCATTGTGTTGCAGCCGTTGCATTGCATGTTCCCTTGAAGAAGGAGGACCTCAAGGGCAAGTGTTTAGTGAGATGACCTGCCTTGGTTGAAAACACTGCGCGCTCATGAGAAGGCTCTTTGTGCAACCATCGCACGTCCTCGCTTTATTTACGGCGACGTCACTGCTGTCACTAGTCGAAAGGTCTCTCGCAAAATATTCCCAGAATACACGATACAATTTTTGCTAGCAAAATCTGATTTTGAAAAATGTGTCCCTTGCCGGATCGGTTGAGACAAGTGCTTTAGGCGACTAACCATGCGCAAGGTAGAGGGTCGTACAAATGTATTGCAACGAGCTGCATAGTTCGATCTAAAGTAATTATGCGGAGAGGCCATGTTTTGTTCGGTTTCGTACACATTCTGCGTGTCTGAGAAGTTGCTTGCGTGCCTGATGAAGTTCGCAGTTTCCAGGAATGCCATTATGGCCCGCTACCCAAGACAGGCGATTGTTGATCTTGATTTTCTTTTTTCTCTTGAGATTAGCGACTGCAAGAAATGTTTAGCCGACAACCGAATACAACGATATGGTGTACTTCTATCAGTTTCGTCAGGTTTCGTTCAGTTTCGTTATGGCGTAACAGCCCATAGAGGAGCATAGCCTAGCTTCTACAACAGCCACTCATATTGTGCGTGCTATTTTTCTCTCACGAGTGGATGGGACCTACAGTCTGATCGACCACGAACGGGGAAGTTTGATTGACCTTTCCTAAACACTCATACGGTTTGAACATTGTCTGTAACTCGAAAGAGGTGGTGCCGTGAAAATTGCCATCGGACAGGGAAAAGAACAAGGACACAGCAGGTTCGAGTGCACTCGTGTCAACGCATATACCCAGTACGCCGCGCCGACTACAGTCCACTCCAGAGGGAGCGAAATCATTCAGCCTCTACATACCTTAATAAAATATCGTCTTGGAATAGAAAGTGTGTGAAAGTGTAAGTTTCCAGAAGACACCACTTGGCAACTTCGGAATACTCTTTATTTGGTTTTGACATAAGCTTAGGTTCACTTAAGTCAATTATGTTTGAACTTTGACTTGGAATTTTAAACGAAGAACTTCAGAGTCCTTATGGCATTAGTTCTACCAGTTCATTGGCCATGCATAAATATCCATCCCTATAGGCTTGCCATCGCCTACAATTTTACTCTCTCCCTCTCTTGACCAGTTTGGGCGACAAGTGGCTACAAGCGCTCTTGTAGGTCTTCAATCCTGCTAGCAGTGGTTAACTTTGCAAAATCGAGACGCTGGATAAGGAGTTATGGGTTAGTATCCACATTCCGATCATGTCTAGTCTGTAGGGCAGAACATTCCCTTACAAATGATGGATACGAAGTGATCATAAAACCTAAGCTGATCCTCAGCAGATCAGAGTGGTTGTGTTGCGGTCCGATGTGTAGCTTATCAGAATGGTGTCCACTTGAAGTGTGTTGGAGGTCTCAAGGGAGACTTACCCTCAACTCTCCCAATGTGAGACATTCCTCGCCTCCGCTGCGCCGCAACATCCAATCCAAATATGCCACGAAAAGGAGAGGTGACAAGACGCACCCTTGGCACAGTCCCACGCCCACGGTAAAAGGACGAACACAGCTGCTACGTTTGTTTGTAGAGCCCGAATGGCCCTCAGAAGAGGACCTTCAATCCCATACTCCTGCAGAACACTCCAGAGGTTACCCCGAAGAACTCGGTAGCATGCCTTTTCCAAATCCACAAAACACACTAATTTATTTATATTTTATTTTATTTTGCATTAATATAGTCGACTGAGCCCTCGCGCTTCATTGCTTAATGGCATTGAGTCTTTGACGTTCTTAATTGATCTCCTCTAAATTATTAATTGTAGTTTTACCATAAAAGCAACGCAGCAGTCGGCCGGTTAAAAATGTTTCCTATTTTTAAAAGCGATTTAAAAATTTATTTGAACGTAAAATTATTTTTACAATTGAGATTACAACTAGACCTACAAACTTAGGGGCCCAACTGATGTACTTTGTTTAATTTAATGTTCATTACTATTATCGGTTTATTGGTTTGTCCTACAATGGCTGGTGTTTACATCGCGTTGTGGGGTGGTGATGTGTTAGCCGACTTAGCCTCGATGGTGACTGCTATCGCTGTTCTGGTAGAATCCATGAAGCTCGTTGTTTGACGTCGTTGGAAAGTTCCGCTCGTTTAGCAGATTTAACGCGTTGAGGTAGCGTTGTCCGGGGATTGTGTTTCTCAAGTTCCTGATTCCCTCGTTAGGATGTTTGTTGATGTCTAGTAGCTGCTTTCTGAACAGTGTCACCATGTATTGTTGCAGGGAGATGATGCATGCTTGGTCGATAAGCCTATTGTTACTGTGGAGCCTTTCACGGTCCCTGTCGAAGATGAGTCCGGTACAAATTCGCACTATTTTTCCTTCGAAAATTGCGAGCTTCGTCATGCTGGTCTTACAGATGGTGTGCTATATTGGGAAGCCGTACGCTAAGATCGGCCGTATAAGCTGCTTGTATAACAGCAATTTTGTCCTCTGGCTTAGTCCATTTTGCTTGCGCATTAAGGAATAGTTGCGATGGAAGCCTAGGTTGGCCTTCTTAAGGGTGAAGGCCAACCTAGACCCTTCTTAAGGGTGAAGGCCAACCTAGGCTGGCTGGTTGAACTTCAACCTTTGCGTGGACTTAAATCCAAGATACTTGACCTTTCGTTTGTTGATATTTCTGTATGTACGTCATTTGGCTGCTAATATGCACCCACCTCTGGATGGTCTCCTTAAGCACATAAGTACCGATTTCCCAGCATTGATACGAATAGCCCATTTGGTATAGTAGTCAAATTTGTTCGTTGTTTGGATTTCGACCTTTCGCGCGGCTATCTGTGGTGACGTCGAGCTGGCATAGTCAGCGAGTCATCTGCAAATAGACAGCAGTTCACTGTGTCGGTTGGATCTGGTTGATCTGCCGTGTAGGTGTTGGAAAGCCACGGTCCCTTGATCCTTGTGCAACTCCCGCCTTGGTGCTCCACCCTGTTGTCTTGCTGCCTTCAACTGAGACTTAGAATCTTCTGGAATGCAGAAAGCTGTAAATTATTTTGATGAGGCTGGAGGGGAATCCCATCTGGTTCAGCTTGTAGATGAGTGCCTCAATCCAGACCGTATCGAAGGATTTTTCTACGTCCAGGAAGCTGGCGACCTCGTTATTGTTCTTCAGCACAGCTTGAACATCGTGGTGGAACTTCATTAGAGGATTTAGCGTTGAATGTGTTTCCCGAAACCCGTACTGAATATCCGGAATGCTGTTTAGGTCGGTAGACCATCGCTTTAGTTCTTACACCACCAGGTTCTCCAGGATCTTGCTTATGTTGCTCAAGAGCGATGTAGGCCTGTATCTTGAAACACTGACAGCGTTCCCCTCGGTTGGTATTGCGACAATTTTTACTATTTTCCACTTGCAAGGAAAGTAGCAACTGTTGATGAAATTGTGCATGATGATTGTGAGAAGTATCATCACCGTTTGTGGCATTCGCTTCAGGACGAAATTCGAAATATTGTCAGCCCCGGCTGCTTACCTCATTGGGCTACGTTGTATAATTCCCGCAATTTCTTTGGCCGTTGAGTGGTCATCATTTCCTGTCGGGTCGTCCAGTGGGTTGGTTTCGCTGAAGATGATGTCTGGTGCGGATGAAGTCTCAAGTGCATTGACGTAGCTGTGTGCTTCTGTGACAAATTCCGGGAATGCTCCCTATATGTGCTCTTTTGAAGTAATGACTCCACGATTTTTACAAATATGAAAGGTGACACTTTTCTCTTGGCTATATACTTTTCAATTGCTTGACCTTGCTATGACGCTAGCCAGATAATCTCTACACACACGGAAATAGCTTTCCGTCGTCAAAATTACTCGTAAATAAAGTATTTGCTTGAAGAGCCGGGATGTTGCATGTGGATATAAAAACAATCAAATAAACTATCCTTAGTCCAGTCATGATGAACTTAGTGAAAACTGGGTTATTTTCGCTGTAGTTAAGTTTTCAGCGCTATTTTTCGGACAATTATCTATGCGACATGACATGTAAGCATTACACTCCTAGCTTCCCAGGTAATCTCGAAAAAAGTTTTTGTTTCATTTTTGTTTCACCGCCTCTCGGGATATCACCCCCGGAGACTGGGTGTCTTCATATGTCTACCCTGCCTCGTACTCAGCTCCAGGTGTTTCCCCACGAGGATATGGCGGGATCGAATCTAGTTAATTGGAAATGTAACACAATGGATCAGTCAGGTCTGAGGGCATCTGATCAGTCACTCCAACCTACCTGTCTGGAGGGTTTCTACATACGCTTCTGACATCCGCCATGCCTCTTAAGGTCGGATCGTATACTCAACTCTCAGTTGCTTACTAAGGCCGTAGAAACGGCATCAAAAGCTTTTCAGAGGTGATTGTTGGTCTTCATAGTTTGGAGTCTATATTGATTCGTTAACGATCTCCAAGGTGTATCTGCGTAAGGTGTCGTGCTGATCACATGATCCGTATCCTCAACCAGCCAAGGGCAGCGATCGCCCTCTCGATCTGTCTCCTCAATGACTCCGCACGGGCTATCAATCGGATATAAGAACGTGCCCTACTTTTAGTGCGTCTGTTTGTGGGGTATGTCAGAGTCTAAATCGATTGTATCCTAGCCTTGCAACCCTTATGACAATCCAGGGCTCGATCAGTTCGTTAACGACCTCGGCAGCTACATAACTACCTCTACACAACCTGACAACTTTGGAAGGATTGTCAAAACTGTGGAAATTCCGACACGCTTTCAGCTTTTGAAATTTTCGCCAAATAAAGCCTCTGTATCTGACCGACAACTCAAAGTATGTATGCCGTCAAAGCCCACAGAACTAGAATAAAAAGCCTACATCCAAAGAAGAAAACGTGTCCCACTGACAGTGTTCATAGGACGAGCCTTTCAAATGGAATCATCCATCAGCGGTAAACGCAACGCAACCAATCGATGCGTGCCAGGAGTGAAATGATGCTTGGTCTTTAGCCCCCCCGAACCGAACCTCCACAACACACCGGAGACATGATTTGTCAGTGAGTCACGAATCGCAACAAAGGCACACAGCCTTCTTCCATCTTTGTCAATTCCCAACCGAAAAGCAACACAAAAAATAAAAAATAAATAAATAAAAGCAAAGAGACGACTCCGATTAGACTACCAAATAATTCAATTCTCACCCTCCGAGCAACTCAAACAGAGAAGAAAATAATAGAGGATAATGATAATAAGACAATTTTTACATGAGCACGTATCCTCGTATCCTTGCATAGATGGATGCTTTCAGTTCTTGTGTGTGGTGCTTATGGCATTTTTTGTGCTATGCTTCCCTTTATGCTTTGGTAAACCTGCCGTTAGCCCCTTGACGTCGACGACTTCCGCCGTTCTGATGGCATTCCGGCAGCATTCTGGCGCGGCGGCAGCGGCGGCGGCAACGCTTCGAAATTTCATTGTGTTTGTGCACTCATGGTACGGTACATCGATTTTTGTATTCATTGCTGAAGAAGTAAATATCCCTTGGCATGGGAAATGTATTAGACATACATGCAGGCAGGCATCGGCAATCCTAGGCGATGGGACACGCCTTGGCTGAGGCGGGTAGGGCTCTCCGCTCGGCTTGAACCAGCAACAGACTACTCAGTCCTCATGCCCGTAACGAGGACAATATTAGAAGAGAGTTGCTTCGATTTTGTCTACCATTTCATGTGGCTGCTGTCATTGAGGTGAAGATGGTCGCGCTGTGCTGTGTTTCGTTCACGTAGCAACTCGCATTCGGATGAGGGAGTAAAAATAATAAAAAACTCATTATCCTTGTTAGCGGCGAAATGCTGTGTTCATGTGTTCATGTGTTCATGTGTGCAAGTGTTTCTCCTTCACGTGCGACGTCTGTTGTGTTGTTTTTCTTTTGGTCTCCTCCTGCTACTGCTAGTCAAGCAGCTCCTACTGCTGCTTAATAAAACAGCGAGTAACGTCGATGGCAGGAGATGGAAGGATAATTCATGCTAGCTAGGTACGTGATTAGGCCTTGCCTGTCGCACACATCTATCGCAATGGATAAATCGCATAATTGAGTTCATTGAACGCAGTTTTTTCTTATTCACATTTGGGCCTGAGTGGGAGATGTGCTTGCGACGTCGATAATAGGGACATTGCTGATGTCCTGAGCGCAGATAGCTTTTCAGGCGCATTTTCACTTGAAGTATGCCACGCAGGAGGGGGGATTAATTTGGGAAATTCTATTCATTCCAGAGTGGGTGATTGAATTGTAATAGAAGGCTACGGCTAGGAACAGATGGGGAAATTTATTATCTCGTCGCCTGTAGGAGACGTGCTTGTGGGTGCTCCTTTTTTTATTTGAAATGACTGTCATTTACTGGGCTGAGCAAATGTCTATGTTGGCCCGTTGCGTGACAATGTAGACACCTTCATTTGGCATTATACGTGCAAACGGTTAAAGTTGAATGGGACACGTCAAGGGCAGCGAGGAAATAGTATGGGTAGCGAGTACTGCAGAAGAGAAATCATAGTTTGCAGTATTATGTTGTCATCAACTCTTTTTTAATCACAAAAGTCTTTCAATCAACCCGACTGACCTGATATGGGCGATTTTTTGGCAGATGATTTTACAAAGCCCTTACATACAGCCAGTCAGAAAAGTATTACAGCGGAAGCTGGGAACAGTTGATCGAAATGTCCTGGAGCTTGTCAACCTCTCTGGACGCCTTTGAAAATCTGTAGAAAATTAGTATTTTGTTCGTAAATTGTCTTTTTTGTTTGGGATTAATTAGTTTTATTTTGTTACAAAACAAAAACATAAAAAAATCTTTGCGATGTTCAACTGATTTGAAGTATGTAGCTGGAAAGAGTAGTTTGGTACCAGGTTTGGTTTATGGTGAGTTTCGTTATTTTCGGAGCACCATTTGACCAATGCATTCACGCTTCCAACGGCTTCTGGACAAGCAATTTTTGTCGTTTCCACAGTCCCGATATCTGATTCGTCGTTAAGAGCATCAACCTGTTCCATCTCGTCCTCTTCTTCAATTGAGTCCGCATTGTACACTTGAGCATCGCTAAGTCCACGTTCACTAATCATTCCTCTCAATTTTCGAAAGCGGTGCGATTTACGATGCGTCTCTTGAAAGAATTTCACCACAAACTGTAAGAAAGCGAATTCATGTCTAAAAAGCGAATTCATTCCATAACTCTTCTCTAAATTTCGTTAACCATCCATCGCTCGCATTAAATGCATTAACACCTTTTTTCGGATACATTTTTTCGAAAATAAATTTAGCTCTGGCTTTAAATACTGGAACGGTAACAGTGCAAGTTCGAGCACGCTGATTTAAGAACCATTCGCATAATTTACTCTCTACCTCAGGAAGAAGCGTCTTATTTTGTGCATGCTCAAAATTGTCGACTGCTCCTGCGACAATTGTTTGACTTTTTTTATTAATCTTGGAAAGTGCCTTCTTTGTGACACCATGGCTGAGTTCATAACTGCAACATTGTTGCCCCTGCACTGCACAAACTATTCTGAAAATACATTTATAAACACGAATACTGCCGCAAGTTTGCAGCAGGTCAGCATTGTCAAAAAAGTATTGCATGCAACACAGGTAAGCGACACAAAAGGTGATTAGTTGACATTTGTATTGATAAAATGAATGTCTTCATCATGTCTAAGAAGAGTATAATACGAGCAGAAATGAAGTATGATTGAGATACCCAACTTCACAGCTGATTGACCCCTAGTCCATCGACGAGGATAATCATGAAAATGTTGACGGTTATTCATGAATTTTTTACAGTTATTCACGAAATAACGTAAATGCCGCTCTCTTATTGGTCAATTTGACTTTAGAAAGCAATATAAAAAAAGGCTTTCAAAAATTTTAAGGGGCAAGAGAGGTAGAAGTTGTGCATCTCTATCTTACTTCATTTCTGAATACGAGGTGTAATGTTTGACACATATAATAAACTGACAAACTTTAAAAAATATTATAGAAAGAAGCAGTAGCAAAATTAAATTAAAAGAATTGACAGTCAAAACATGTTCCAAAAAACAGAAATTTCTTTAAAATAATAAGGGAATTCCCGTATGATGTTCTCGGTTTCCCTCCAATCCTGCAACAAAACAAAAATTACTGCCAATTTGATCGCAGTTTGAATGTCACGTTGCTTTCATGAACGCAATAGCCGACTGCTCTCATGCATAGTCACTGCAGTTTAGTTGCGTTTATGAACGCAAATCTTGCAGGCCTGCCGCAGTGTGACATTTATGAACTCGGCCCATATTCGATTGACAAACGACTGCCGCATTGTCAAATTTCTTCAACATTTCTATTTTTTGTTTCAAATTTAGTCGAACTTGTTTCCGCGACTGGACTATAGACGTAAGAAAAAATGAGTAATAATCTAAAACAACTGTAACTGGCATGCAGTTGCCGTTACACATTTCTTCGGACTGTGTACCTACTATTTACATCGTTTATTTAAATTTAAAACCGAATGCAAGTAAAAAAAGAGTCATGCTTTCAAAAGTTAACTGAACTTCTTAAGGTAACGTATGTGAGCCAAAATTTGGTCAACTTTTCTGTGTAGTAAACTTTTCCGAACATCAACTGTATTATTATTGTCAAGGGTAAATTGAACTGCGATCTACAGATCTATTGTGCCCCCTATGCATACCTTTGCGTTCTTAAGAGCTCCCCTCTCATGCTGCTCTTTTCAGAGTTGCATTGAGGGTTATCTGCTCTTGTTTCGCGAAGGTGGAGGAAGAAATTTGTCCTAGAGTATTCTCTCTAAGCCAGTTTCCTTTAGGAATCTGAGAATGAGAGCTGGTTCTAGTGACTTCAATTCTTCCTCTGATATTATTGGGTCTACAACTTAATTCAACATTTTAACGTTTATTTAAGAAAAAAATGTACAATAGTATTATTCAAAGTATTGTCCATCTGAAGCTATGACTTTTTCCCATCTTTCTGGCATCTTAAAGTAATGAAGAAGAACTCCCCGCAAAAACACAAAGTTTGACAAAAACACAAGTTGAATAAAAATTGTTGTTTACGCTTCAAATGAATAACATATTCTGAAATGACGTACAATGGCAGTAGCTTTCCAATGCATGTTCCAATGGAGTAATACAAGTTGCGCCATCTCTTAGCAAACCGCACGAATTAAGTAGAAGCTTGCCTAAATATCTTTGCCTTCTGTGAGCAAGTGCCTCACGAAATCTAGAAACCTAGAAAATTAGGTGCTCCTGTGAGATACGAAGCTTGTTCTAGCTCATTCTGATACATGCGTCAAACCTTTTGCGGTTATGATTTCTTGGTCTGCTTCATGCCATGAGCCAAATCTGTCCGGTTCCATCTTTCCTGAGGGCGTGATCTCCTATGCCTTTTCCGTCCTTTCCTAGCGACGGAGTCGGCCATTTCATTGCCTTCTATCCCTAAATTGCCAGGAAGCTCTACTCCGTTACTCCTGCTCAGTTTATTAAGCTTCTGTAGACATTTCCAGATTTTGATGATATAGGAGTCTAGTGCCAGAGTAGCGGCATGACAGTCTGGCATTGGTAAGATTTGTAAGATTGATCTAAGCTCATCTGTCTATGGCATAGACTTCTACTCGAAAGATGTTGGTGCGTTTACCCATGGGTTCGTAGTACATTGTTCGGGGTCCAAATACGCCTGCCCCTGCTCCTTCATCAGTTCTTGAACCATCTGTATACCATTTCATCGTATTGCTGCTCACTCTGTGTACTATGGACTCATTGCTCCAGTTTTTTGAGCTTATTGGTGAACTTCTTTAGGAAATTGAATTTCCTAATCGCGTCACCCTTCGGAATGTTCAGGAGTGGTGGTTTTTTGACTATGTATGCACCTGTCGTTTCCTATCCCTTCTTTTGGCATTCTCATGATTGTTTCGTTAGCACCTTCTCCGACCACCAGATGCAATGGAGTCAGCTCCAATAACACCTCCACTGCGGCAGTTGGGCAAGTTCTCATGGCTCCTGTAATACAGAGACATGCCAACCCTTGAATTTTGTTGAGTGTCTCTCTTGCACTGATCAGGTTGGTCCTTTGGACAACGCGAATGGACCCTATGTGATTTTTGGTCTAACAATAGCTATGTACATCCATCTTAGGATGCTTGGACTTCAACCCCAGGAGCGTTGTCAGTGACTCGGAAGAGGTGAAAATGATTTAGCTTGTATCGGAATTTATCACCTAGGCAACGTATGCTCAAGTGCGTGCGATCGACTAACCCACCAACGACAGCTCCACATTCACTTTTTGATCGAGCCATAATTTGGTAATTGCCCTTTCTATTATTGCCGCCTTGAAGTAAAATAAAAACAAAACTGGGGATTCCCCTATGTGCACCAAGCTAAAAAAAACCCTTAGAAATTAGAACCTCATGTTCTTGTTTTAGAGTAGTTACAACACAGGTTCGAATTTGTGGAAGATTCGAATTTCCGAATACTTACCAGTCGAGATATTTACCAGTCAGCCGCCTCAGAGCCAGTTGTCAGCCACTTGATTATCCAGTTGTCAGCATTTCAATGGTATCTATAACTGGACCCTAATTGAGGCTGACTACAGGATACTCAAGTGGTAGACTATTGATGGTATTTATTTGACGAAGAATAAAGGGCATGTTAAGTCCGACTAACGTTGCTTTTTTTATAACGAATAGCTACATACTAAAAACGAATAAAACCAAAAAGAAAATTACCTGTTCCAACCTACGCCCATCCCAGTCAACCCACCAACATTTTCCCACCTGCTCAACAACCCAATAAATTTACTTGTATTTTTAGGAAAACATTTTAGAACCCATTAGTACCCTGATCCAGCTGCAGGTTGATACCTTGCTTCGCTGTGAAATACCCCGCTGTGCAGCGGTCGATTTATGAAATCCAATTTACGATGCTTCGAACACTCATTTCTATGGCACCTACCACTATCTCCCATTCAATATTGCCTTTGAATTCGGCTCTTGCGACTGCAGCTTGATGCAATAGACAAGTGCTCCATAAAAAATACTAGGCCGCCAATCGACAGGACCGTTTCTCGATGTAACTCGTTCAACGAATTGAGTTATTGAAAAGGCGATTGTTACAACCGCTGTGTGGGTTGTGGCAACGTCCTGTTTAAACTGAGGTTGAAACGGTGTATATATCATTAATGTCCGTGCAATTGGCCAGGCCAAAAACAGATAAACGTGTTTCTGTGGCGATCTGATCAATGGAGACTGATGGTATTAGGGGCTGCTAGTGGATTCATCAGTACACTGAGACCAGGGTGGTCCATTGCTATACCCACAGTCAAAGCACACGGTACTAGTGGCGTTAATTTGATCCTAACGGCAAATGATGACTGAACCAGATTTTAAAACCGGATAAAATCGTTATAACTTAGCTTTCACTGGGATTCGAACCGGGGACCTCATTAACCATGGACAGGCACTAAATCCAGTCATCCGTTGCGTCCAGAGTCCAGTTCTGCTACTGCCCAATGACACCGCATCGGTATGAAAGTCACACCATAGAGCAATTTTTTGGATGGATTAAGTAGAGTTGTTGTTTGTTGAGTGCGATTCCATCAGGTAGGCGACCGCTTAGCAGACCCCGGACGAGGTGGTTGGAACAAGTCGAAAAACGCGTCTCGATACACTTGGGCATAACTCCTCATTAGTTAGAGTCGATGGCGGAGAGTGAGTGCCTTTAGTGGGTCAGAAGAAAATGATGATGATGATAAGTGGTGTTTCATCAAGCACTGTTTGTCGACAAAGACTTTTAGCCAAAAACGCTTTTCATCACTGAAGAGGATTGTGCGATGAAATTGGTTCTCTTTCATCATTTCTAGAGTCCAATTCGACATAGGTACGTCGTTTGTTATGCCCGATTGGCTTTAATTTTTTTAATGCGTCGTAGAGTGATCTAACTCTCAGCGATGACCGATTCTTGAGGATGCAACAGTGGAAATAAATACCCGAAGTGACATATTTTCTCGGCCAAATGGTATAGGTTATCTAGAAACAAATATAGGAATCTAGAAATTTAACATTTTGTGGTCCGTTTGTCTGTACCGTTAGCTCAAAGTTGGGACTTTGAAATTTACAAAAATGTACGTATTTTTTAAAGGAAATTTGATGTGGAATAATTTCTAAAATTAAGCTTCGTGCGGTCAAAATTTTAACGTTTATTTAAGAAAAACATGTACAATAGTATTATTCAAAGTATTGCCCATCTGAAGCTATGTCTTTTCTCGTCTTTCTGGCAATTTGTGGATCCCATCACAAAAGAACTGCGCCGGCTTGGCAGCCAAGAATGAATCAATTTTTGATATTCTGGTCTGATGTGAACCGTATTTCAGTGAGGGGGTTCTGCACGGACCGGAACAAATGGTAGTCAGAAGAGGGCAAGGTCTGAGCTGTAAGGCGAGTGGGGTAAACACATACATCACTTCCACTGTTTTTCGAATAGTTCTTAACCGGAATAGAAAATGATGGAAAATTATTGCCGTCGCATATTCCGGGCGTTCTTCGGCTACTGCTCTCTTCAAACGGATTAATTGTGTTCGGTAGCGTTGTCCATTGATGGTTTCACCCGGTTTTAGGAGCTCATAATACAACACACCCTTCTGAACCCACAGAGCATTACCTTCGTGCCATGGGTACTCGGCTTTGCGGTTGATTTGGCTGGTTGGTCAAGCCAAAATCACTACTTTTAACAAAGTTCAACATACTTGAGTTAAAAAAAAAATTATTGTTGTGTACGCTTCAAATGAATGACATATACTGAAATGACGTACAATGACACCAGCTTTCCAATGCATGTACCAATGGAATAAAACAGCTTACGCCATCTATTAGCAAACCACACGAAGTTATACACCCAATACATTTGGCCTTCTCACTGCACCAACCGTTTTTCATACCCCTTCCAATTTTTATTATCGGGCTTTTAATTAAAGCCACATTTTGAGGGAGCATTTGTTTGATCGGCTGTAACAAAGAGGCTCCAACGGGAAACCAGCATTTTCTGAAAGCTACAAATATTCTCTATTGTTGGTGTACAATCTAAAATTCACTTCCTTGCACTTTGGGAGAACGAGGCGTTTAAGTGGAGCAATCTCGTGCATTTTTCTGCGTTTTCAAGTGATTTCCCTTGCAATGCATGTATTGTGCCAGAGATGGACGGAGGCCGAGGATATTTTTATTTTTGTAAAAAAGAATACTTGAGGCTATAGAATTGAAACTTTTCATAAAATTGAACCTAAAAACAAAACTTTTATCTTCTTCTGTTGCAGTGTTTTAAAATGCATATCCGCTTCCCATGTCACAAAGGTCATAGAATTTCGCAATTAGGTTGATGTCGAAACAAATGGACTTTGAGGAATCTACACATATTTAACAGAATATAATATTTATTATAACAGAATACATATTTAACAGAAATAATATTATCAGAAGCTTTGGTCAGATCCAGAGATAATGGAGGGATAGAGATATCCATCTTCGGCCATTTTTGCCCCTTATCCATACCGGCGATGTAGTGGTGTTCCCTTGTATTTCACACATACTTTTACACAAACCATGGATCCACCACGCAATGCGGCCGATTAATGGATTTTAGTTGGAAAAAATGGCGACAGATTGCCGAATTTGCCCACGATCCATGTATGTATATACATGCATATACATTTATAGGGAGTGTTATATGGAATTTCGTGAATAAAAATGTAATGCAATGCCCACTGAACTGGAACGACGAGTATTTGACCTCAATTTAATTCTCAGATTATATACCTACAGCCGATCTGACAAACTGTCCCAAAAGTTAGTTCCACTCTATACCCTTAATTAATGAATTCTGAAAACTCCTTCATTCAAATTACATTTCGATAACTGCAATGACAAGATATTGAAATTATAATGTATAAAAATGTATAAAAAAGGTTGCCAAAATTTTAAGTTAATTTCTATCAATATTTTAGCAAAAAGTGAAATGAGCAAAGAACTTTTTTTTGAGTGATTCATGCAAACGTTTCAATAATATTATTAGTTATCTGTACGCATGATTCGTGTGAATGCATTTTATATGCATAATTCATATACGAAAATACATACACTAGTAGCGCATTAATTTTGTCCCAGTACCTCAGACTATAACTTGCTCAAATGTGAGCTAAGGAATCGACTTAATAATGAACATAACCTTTATTCGGTCGTTTACCCCTACTGTGTTGAATTTTAACACCAAAATTTGAAATAACTTCCAACTAACGAGCGAATTTTCAAATAAGAGCTCTAATTCACCCCTCTACTAGGTTATGGAAGGGTATCAGCTGTTTGCCAGCTGATCTCAAGAGCTCACACGTATCCACAGACACGGGACAAAAGGCGTGTAAAAAACGCTGTCAGATGAAATCAAGGGACAAGAGAAGTAGAAGATGGATATCTATATCCCTCCATTATCTCTGGTCAGACCAATGTCAGAGGAGGCCCAGGAAAGACGGAAAATGATTACAGGTAATATCGAATAAATAATAGTAGACAATTTTGGAGTTTTTTTCCACAGTTTTCCTCCTATCACATATTTAATTAACTGCCCTTCTCAGCACATTCATATACCAAAAAATTGTATTCTTAATAGTAATGTTTTTTTGTGATAAATAATGTTGTTCTATTAAAGAAAGAAAGAAAATCTAAAAATCTTAATCTTAATAACAGACAATTTTCTTGTTCGGCAACAAACGAAGATGTTATTAATCAAATGTTGGTATCAGCTGATCCCTGGACTGCGATTTAAGGCCTGAACCGAAAACAGAAGACTCGCTTCCACTTAGAAATGAAGCGTAAGCCTTTTTATACTAAATTGTTTAGTGCCGCCAATTCGTGTAAAAATTAATTTTATTAAATTTATGTACAATATAAAATTTAATTATATTAATTTTATTACAATTTAGAGTAACTGACAATACCATGCATTTTAAAAATAGTCGTCTTTTTTTTTGGTTTTTTTAACTAAAGTTTTTGGACCACAATAAGAACTCATGGCATTTGCACTATGTTTTTTTATTTTAAGATCAGTCCACGACACGACGATTTATTTCCAACTCTCCCATACAATAGGACCACTGTGCGCGCCGTGGGATGACTGCTTTGGATTGTATGCGACGGACATTTGGGCGAGAGCAATATTCTCGGCACTCGATCAACCCGTCATCTTGCTGCCACGCCACAGGAGCATCTAGGCGAACATTTAGACTCATAAAGCTAGACCATGAATTGCTTGCCGACTGGGGCGGGCAATACGACCAAAAATTAGCATTAACACTTTTAAAGTTGCGATCACCGCTTCGAAATTGCATTTGAATTATTTGTAAACGTCCTTCGTTCGTTCAAGTAAAATTGCTCTTTTAAGCTTTGCCTTGGGGCAGGCCTTGCGATGGACCTAATTTTTTCCCATAGACGCCGGAAACTAGAATCTATCCTACATCGCCAATGCATGGCAGATAATGTTTCTATTTTCTCCCTCTTTTTCTTAAGCACACACATTAGCCTTAATTTCCTGAGCCTGGGCCTTAACTTCAGCTCAGTAATATGCCAAGGTTAACTTGCCTTCTCGTGTTTATTCACAAAGTTTCTTCGGAATTTCAATTTGCTATCAAATCATTCCCCGGCGACTGTGTCGCTCGAGATATTGACTTTGTAATTAGTTAAAATAAAAAGAAAAACTCAAATGCGAGTAAACATACACACCCAGATGGCACCAAACGACTTCAACTGTTGGCGTCGGGATGCTTTAAGCATGCTGCTATATTCAATCCCGACATTCCATTTTATGCTTTGTGTCTACATAGCGCTGAGTAAGTGTGTGTATAAGCGTATTCCTTGAGCTGAATAATTTTTACATTTCTCCCATCCAACAGAGAGTAGCATTCTGTCAGGAGACAGTTCATGTCTGAGACTTGTCTCCTCGTCTCCTCACGAGGAGTTCTCGCATTTAAATATTCCAATTAAAATTGTCTAAGGAGGGACAAAAAAAAACAAGAAATGTCATCTGAAGATCCCGTTGTGTTGTTAAAGCTTCCATGCAACAGCCAACGATACATACAGTAAAGGCCGCGAAAATGTACTCACTCATTTTATTTGAACACTGCCTTCAAATATGCTAGTTAGTGCGAAACGCGTCTTCTACTACAAACCAGTTTGTGTTGTGGTCATTTGTGTTTTGAAATACGTACACATTCTTTGTGCATTAGGGGTTGGTTCAATGACGGTTCAGCGACTGTACAAAGCAGAGTTAATTGTAAACGAACAGTGCGTCGTGTCGTCGACTGTAAAATCATACAAATATGGATGTGGATGCATGCATTCAGGGAGCGGGTTGATTCTTGGGAACGTGACTTTTTACCATGTTGGTGTGTCAACTTAATTTCGCTTCCGTCACGTTTTGTCTAGATTACAAGTGGCGGCAGTACTGCTGACTGGCTGTCGATGAACGAGTTCCTATTGTGTGATGTTACCCTTCTTGTATGTTCTGTGCTGCTTGTGTTAGTTTTTAGTGGCACTTGGATGTGCGAAGCATTACATCAAGCTGCCCCGTTTGCAGACATCTAGACAGAAGAGCTTTGTATGTACATTTTGACGATGAAAAATAGTCAGATTTGAAGGAAGTAGTATTCATGAACATCACTGACACCAAGTGGGAAGTGATTTTCATACACTCGCGTTGTGGTATGAAAAAAAAACTGAACGAAACTATGAAACGATTGCCGATGCTGATCGAAAGAAGCGTCAACTGAAATTCAACAAGATTGCTGAGAACGTCTGACCAAAAACGGGGATGCCAGGATGCCAAATGTATTCTCACAACTTCGAGGCCTCGGAAGTGAAGAAATAACACCAGGTTTTCCTTTGAGAGATTTTGAAAGAATCGCTTAGATGATTCTCAAGGCATAATGTTATCGTCCTTTGCGAAGAGATTACTCCCCTTAAGACCATCCGGCTAAGGGATGTGGATAACATTCAAAGCCACCCAACTCGGCGAAAGCTCCCCGAAAACGTGTGTAAAAATTCTCAAGCAATTCCTCTTCGGATACGGCCGTCAGGCGGAGTGAAGGAAAAGCCAAAACGCAGATACTAAGCGGTAATAAAAGAAGGGCAAAAGTTCGAATATGTCATATTATCCTTGATTTGAATACCAACCCCGCAATGGAACAGAACACGTTTCCGCCATAAATGTAATCTCCGGCAACCCGGATCTGGTGAAATTGTTGCGCATCATTGTGGCATTTATCATCCTTATTGGTTATAAACTTTACGATTGTTTATTGATGTTTTTATTGACTGTCCTTGCGAGGGACCATAAAAAACTCCGCCCGAATAGGAACGCACACCAACATTCGACTAACAGTTCGTCGGTTAAGCATAAAAAAAAGCAAACGAGCCAACTGCCGAGAGAGCGACACCCATCGCCTGAATTTTAAAATATATTTGATGTGATGGCCGGAGGCATTGGCTTCGCTTACATTTGGGAAATCAAAATTGAAAGGATTTCCTAAATTACACTCAATATGTTTCGAGGCTGCATAACAGCCAATATGGATTGAAGAATGGATTGTTTTTTAAGGATCCTAAGCTTTTGTGTGAATGCCAGGACGGGGGGCTTTAGATAGTGTCCTTGGCAGAGTCAGTGGTGTGTTCACAGCCGCAACGTTGGTACAGACGCAGGATTCACATGAACGAAAAATAGGATTTCAAAAATAATTGAAGAAGCAACCCCAACAAGCAGGTTTTGCACTTGGAATTTGAGGTCTTTTAACAGATCACGTTCAGCCGAAGAACTCGCTGAGGTCCTGGAGGTTCGAGATCAACACAATCCAGGAATCGCGATGGAAAGGCCCGGTCTGGTTTGCGGATTTGGTTGTTCGAGGCAGGCTGAGGCAAAAAGTCTTCAGCTTTGATTGTAAAAGAGAACTCCTCATAACAATTCGCAATACATCTTAATTCAATATCAGATTTTGCGCTGGTTACATGGACATTCCCTAAAAAAAGGCTCATCTGTGAAGCTTACTTCAAACGACATGCATCATCCAATTTGTTGTGATAAGGTTGCTGTGTTGTCAATAAGGTGCAGTGCCATTAGGTTTGAGGGAAGATGAGTAAGCCGTCAGAAGATGCGTATGTGTTGTTGTGAAGTGCTTGATGTTATATCGCTTGACCTCCCTTTAACATCGCATTCATTAGAGAAAAACTTCTCGAGCACTATTGCTTTCAGAAGTCATGTTCCTCCATAGACTAGGGGTGGGAATAAAACAAGGATATACCACTGAATATTTGACATCATTATGTCAGAAACGCTGCATGTTGTAAGTTCTATGTGTGTTGTTCTAACCATTTCGTGCAATCCAAATTGCTAACATTGCTTGTGCTTGAAATGCCATCATTATACTGTTAGCAAAATGACAAGGGAGCAAAGCACGCAAACCCCACTAGTTTGTCTTGTGTTCGTGGTAGAGGCAAACAACGGCACTGCAACTTGTCTTCGGTGAAGTACTCGTTGTAGCAAGACTAGGAAATGGGTTTTCGATGTGCTGAAAATGCAAACAAGCAGCAAGGAGTGGCACATCTCACGGCAATTTGTATCGCATTATATCAGGTTTGGCACATCTCCGAATGTCGTTGTCTCTGGAATCCACCAAGAAACTTTTCGTACCGAAGAAGGGTACCAAGTGATGGAATGTATTTAAGGCAAGTGTTGTTGTTGTTACTGGGAAACGTATTAACGAAGTCCGAAGACTTATTCTTGATCAGTAAATTATTGTTCACACAAAACGTTGAGGGGACTTATTTAGGCAATGGTTGACTCAGAGTTCTTGAAAAGCCTTGAGAAAGCCCATTTTTTGAAATTGTGGGTTACGATCCCCTAGGTTGTCCACAAGAGTTCTTTGAGCGGTCGCGGTAGCAATTATGTACGTTTAATAAAAAAAAATAAAAATGCTAACACATAAAATTAGCAACATTTTTGGTGTGACAAACTCATGTCAGCGTGTGTACGGTAGTACGATAAAGCCGCGCATAATACGTTTTTCGCAATAATAAATACTTTTTAATTTTTTTAAGTATTTTTGCTCTAAAAAGGTATTGTAATATTCGCACTTATTGTCAATAGTTTCGGTAAACTAGGACGCCTTCATTGTAATTCTGAGATATGGAACTGAGGATGCTGTTCAATTTATCCTACATACATGATAAAAAATAATCATATAATAATATCACTCCGCCACGAGCGTGGGACCAGCCACAAAAGTGGAGATTCAAGCATATCTTGTTTCCATATCGAAATATCGCAAGTCATATTTCTCAAGGTGAATTTTCCGATTACCGTCTGTTCACACAATCATCGAGGAAAAACAGCTTTGTAAAACCCGTTGCGGTAAATCAAATGTGAGTTTGATGTAATCTGTCATCACTGTACGACATAATTAAGTTTAGCGAACATATTTCATATTGTATTAAATTTTATTAACAGAAGAAGACTACCAAAGTTTCGAGTAAACCTGGATCAGTTTTTGCGGCCTATCATTATGTTTTTCTTACGGCGATTCTTACGGACTGGAATCCGTTGACTTTGACTCGTTCGTAGTCTTCTACAGTAAAGCCTTCTTTTATGTTCTTTGTAGAATTTTTGTCGGGCCTATATTTTTTCCTTTATTTTTGTATTTTGTTCGGACAGTGCTGTTTCTTTTTTTTTTATAGCGGCCCAGTTCTACCAAGTGTAATTTTAAAGCTGTCCATTTTTCATACTCATTTCTTTGTTCATTTTTTGTACAATAAGTCAATATGGTGCGATGGCATAAATCGAATTTTGGTGCTAGGTCACATGATTAAGGACCTTTTTGAGACAGCAAAAGGACGCTGTTCTCAATGTTTCATACATTTTTTATAGCATTGGGTCTATAACTTAATTCGTGCGGTTTACTAAGAGATGGCATAACTTGTATTATTCCATTGGAACATACGTTGGAAAGCTACACCGGCATTAGAACCCCCCATGCAATACATTTGCAAAAATTTGTGGTTTTTAATCTAGGAACGCTAACAATGACTCAATTTTTGTGACAAGCCCTTCATTGAATCTGCTCAGATGGATACTGTTTCGAATTGGTATTTGAGCACCAAACTAAGTCATATGGAAACTTCAATTATACTTCTGAATCTTCGATAAAAAATGTTTCGATTCCGATGATTCTCCTGAAACTAAAGATTTCAAAGTTTCGGTGGCGTATTTAATGTAGGAAATTTTACTTTCCCACTTCACAGAACATTCACGGTACTTCTGCCGTGAATTGCAGTATTCACAGACTTGGGGCGTTTTACAATCGAAACTGATTGATGCGAACTTTCATCAATGCACCAAGCTCAAAATTTCCCATGAAAGGCATTTGCCGCGGTCAATTTTGGTCTCGAACGTGATCGCGCTATACGTCCTCTTCACTTTTAGTCTTTCTTGCAGCCGCTTTGCATCAACTATCGCGAGCATTTCCATCAATTTTCTTCATGGCGGAGGATTGCTTTCAAATGAAACAAATTTCGATTTTAATTCGGTATTACTCCTTGTGTACCCGCAATACACGACAAAGGGTACGCGTGTTCATCAAACCCTCCTCACACCCTACCACTCCGTCCATCCCAAGTGCAGCCAGCACGGCAACACTGTTTGGAACGTTAAGTTCATCAAGTGAATATGTGCAGTAGTTTCCGTGTACTTGCCGTAAACACCCATGTTGCCAGGCCAAAATAATATCTCCCTAATAGCACCCTCCTGTTTGTCACTTGTAATACTTTGTGTTGGGGAGAAGTTTTGACAGAAATTTCAGCAAAACGGTTTAATTACAATTAATCTCTTGGTTGTTTTCTAAACGGGTAGCGCAGGGGATACCCAGCATGTCACGTGGCTGTTCCCTGCACTCACTCACTGTACTGTGAAACATAACATACACGAAGGCTGAAATAGTTTAAGAAGCTGTTGCCAGCGCCGTTGTTGTCGTCGACTCCCTCACACACACTTTACAGATATAACGGTAATGAAAAACTTGATTATTTAAGCTTTATATGCATATGACAAGTTGGGAATTGAAATGAGAATTACTGGATGAATTGTATGCACATCATCTGCAGCTACCATAGGACTGGCTGTCTGGACTTAGTTTTTGTTATATTTTTGTGTGCTGGCTGATGAGGGCATGCCATTAAGGCGTTTGACTGCGTTTTGCTTGTACTCTTACATTTTACGAGTATTATTTAAAAAAAAAAAAAAAAAATAGGGTTTTATGAACGCCGCCTTTGTAGAGAGTGCCACGTAAGAGCTGCTTTTATGCATTCACTTGATGGAGCACTCATTAGTTTTTGAGGGCTATTCTGTCAACGACAGATAAATTAATGTGTACATTGAACTAAGGAAATAAGAAAACTGATTTCTCCTTCTGTCAGTTTAACTCGGTTCGGCAATATCTTATTGATGCAATGCACATGTCCATCGTGCTGTCACTCGGGTGACTTGAGCTTGATCTTGACGACGCACAGTGTGTTATTTTGCCAATCCAGCGGAACTTTATTCTTTATTATATTATTATTATATTATTATATTAAACTATGGATTTTCCTTTCCGGTGACGGAAAGGAAGTAATTCTATCAAGTTTTTAAAGCCTCTAGCGATAGGGGCGTATACACCACGCCAACCGTAGTCCATGAACCTCATTGATACAAACGTCTCTTAATAAAATACCACTTGACCGAATTTGGTCAAATAACCAATGTGCTCAGAAAAAATAGTAAAACATTAATTTCATTCGTCCCCCGGCCATTTACATAAATACGTCCCAAGATATTCTGATAAAACTAAACGTCCATCATCACATTCATCATTTGGAAGTAAAACGTGAATAAAAGAGCAATTTTTAAATTTATTTATTTATTTACTTAATTAAAGTATTTTTTTTTTAATTTTAAATTTGTTGTCTTCATCGGAGAAGCTATTATGATGGTAGTTCCTCAGGAGCCTTTAACAGAGCAATACTTTCTTGAGGTAGCGCGTTCCTTATTCTATGAAACGCTGTGCTACGATTCGAAAATAAACGGTCGTGACCAAACCAACGAAGCATGGTCAATACCGTTTTCATCATACCGGGGTTTATGCCTGTCGTTTGATATCAAACTTGTGTCATTCGGAAGATTTTGATTTTTGAATTAATTTCCGCTAGATTGGCAAAAGAACACACTGTGCGACGGATAGTCTCGTGGCGTGATCTTCAAAGACGCAGTGCCCTATATTAAAAACAACCATTTTCGTTATATGTAACCCATTGACTAGATTTCAAAGTTAGACAACCAGGAAGCACCTAAGGCATTATCTTCCAACCTTATGAACTTCAAAACGGTCAAATGTCTATACATTGCAATTCTTTGGCAAACACATGAACGTTAGGCTCGGCTTGGTGCCTGGACACAAGGCACCAAGCAGATGGGCTCGTCATAAGAGGCTGGCTTGTAAACTAAGCTCATAGGTTACGAACCGTATTGTGAAAATCCATTCAACAAAAGAAAGAACTGTTCAGAACAGCCTACTGGGTATCCTTATTGGGGTTAATTCCTTGGAATAGGTTATCCGCTTCACAGTTTCCTGGAATGTCTACGTGACGTGACAATCAGCACGGGCGAACGAGGTACTCACCACGTCTATAGATGAATGGCTGGCAGAGGGACTGATTCCAATTCCATTGTGATTGCCGAAAGATGTAAGTATAAGTGGCATCTAAAGCTAATCAACCAAAGTTAAGGAAATCCAACGAAACTTAACGAAGCTGTTATTTTAGTCATAGTTTATCATTTATGTTTTATCATTTATGTTTCCCATTATGGTGCGGCCATAAGCCAGTTGACGCTGAAGGGACGAATAATAAATTATAGCCATAAATTATTATATACACACTGGCCAATTCAGCAGCCAAAAACGGGAGATTAATTGCTATCCTATCGATTCAGTTCAGATTTCCCATCGATTCACTGGTATTTGGCATGGAGTCCCGTCTGAGGACCAGACTCAAGTTTCGGTTGCATTTTGGGCAAACGAAGTTCAAGCCGTCTTTGACGGTAAAGTTGTTCTCCCGTTTATCTTTGAAACAACATGTTTCCCCGCAGTATAAACCACATCTAACAGAGCATATTCCGGGTCCATTGGCAGCTCATGTTTTGGCTTAGCGCGGTGAGTTCCTAATTGACTATATAACCTGATAGCTCAGCTCCAACCTGATAGCTCAGCTAAACTCAAACCCAACTCGTTTCGATTGGAAAGTATGCGGTACAGCATTTGTCAGAAGAGTTATGGTGACATTGCATGTTTGGTAGCATTCAGTGATTCGCCAATTACATGCTTGTACCTGCTGTCATCGGTTTGAGAAATTTATTGCAAATGCTACCAAAGCCTAGGAGATTCATTCAATGGAGACAAATTAGTGAAAAAAAAAACAGCATAAATAAATGATCGGCCTGCAGCAGCTCTCCAATCGAATCGAACACGGCAATTAATTTAAGCTTGTCATTGTGTTTACACGGTCGCTGCAAGTGCCGTGATCTCTCTTATCGTGAAAGTGTTACACACAACAGCTGGTGGAAAGCGTGTATGCATGTACTCACATATCGTGTGACACGACATCTCTGTTTGAAAACGCTCAAATCGACAACCAGTGTGAGGGGTATTTCACTTTGTGAAATAAGCATTCACTGCGAAGGTAGGACAATGATGAACTCAGAAACTGTGTCGGAGACTGTAGTGGGACTCCGTATAAGATGGGTTTCTCATCGGTAAAGCGTTTCGCTTTAGAAGTCAAGGTATGTAATATCCCTGCATCGTTCTCTAGAAAAGTAGCTCACATTCGATAAAATACATCATTGTTTTTAGGTATGTCTGCATACAATAGGTGATGGCGAGGACCGTGCGTCTGTCCGCCGAGGGAGTCGCACTCACCCACTAGACCAACAAAAACTAATAAAATGCATTTAATAAAAGTTATTCATGTGTTCGAATTTTGAATATAAAGGGTGACCAGACAGCAATAGGTCCAAATCGTGGATATTGTGAAGTCTAACCGTCATATTTGCACTGTTTCGATTGGCCTGGATTGTGGTCGAATCGGCGCAAACGGTGGCCAAGCCAGGACATGACTTGCTGCGTGTTTGGCGGGATTGGCTGCTATGAGCTGATCTCCTACGACAAAACTCTTAATTCGGACCTGTTTTGTCAACAATTGGACTGTCTGTAGGAATCAATCGCTCAGAAGCGACCAGCTTGTGTCCATAGGAGAGGAATTGTGTTCCGTCAGGACATCGCCAGGTCACACCCAGCCATCACCAGAAGCTCCGGTAGCTTGGGTGGGGGGTCCTTATGCCTCCACCTTATGGATCGGACCTAGCCCCAAGTGATTACCACCTGCTGGTGGAACCAAACCTCAGTTTCCTCTCAGTTTTTCAGTCGGGACGTGGGCTTTTACGAGGGACTAATTGAGAGCAGCCAAACAGAGGACATTAGTTTTAGCCAGTCAAATTATCGTCTCGAACGAGACGTACCTATGTACGTCCACAAGCTAAATTGCCATTACTGGAGCTAGCACAATCCACAAGTGTTTGACCGAGTGTCAATAGATCCAAAGAGATTAACTGTTTAGCGTGGCTTAAGTGATAGCGACAGCATCGAGCCTTATTTCTTTCGAATTGAGACGGCCTTAGGTACCGACTTCCTTGTGAGCCTGTTCCTGTGAACTTTCCTGTAGCGAAGTGACGTGGCAGTTTCAAGATCAACTTAAGGACTTTGTTCTGTCAAATTTGTAGCGTCTTCCAATGACAATTTGACAGTTGTCAACAGCTTGGAAGATGGATTTAAATATTATTTTTTTGTTTTCAAAGCTTTATAAGGCCCAAAGGCTTTAACGAGTTTCGCCTGTCTTCAAATTAGGATTTGTGTCCATTTAAGTTAAGGGTATAGTGGGGGCAGCGTAGTGTTACGTCACTAGTCTTAGATCATCTTGCGCTAGTGGCGTTCTTAGCTGGGTGGTTCTAGCGCTAGCTGAGATCGTTGGGACTCAGGTTCGAATCCTGTGGGGTAGTGCTTCTTTTCCTTTTTTTATTTCTGTTGTTCCAAGTTCTTCCAATGATGGTTCCATGACTTTGATCATTCTGTCGTGGTAGTGGGAATTAGCGGCTTTGCAGATGCCATGATGTTGTTGAGAACCTTAACTCTCCAAAGTACATCCGATGCAAGGAATACCTGGAACCATCGACGGAGTTGCGTTCTGACTGCGTCGATAGAACTTGGTGCATAGGGCATAGAGAAAATAAAAAAAACGAAGTATTGCCGTGAAAAGTTATCTCGTGGGTTTATGAGCGAGTGAATAAAGGTAGATGGGAATTTTCGCATCCGGGGAAATCGTATTTAGTTTTTTTTTCGCCCACTGTGTTGTAGAAGCGAGCAAGATCGAGATGTATTCGCAGCCCCACCCGGACATTGATAAACCATCCCAGATCATTCTAAAGGGAGGACTAGACCAGTAGACGATAAACTCGCAAATTTGGTAGCCGATACGAGACCGCGGATTGGTAGCACTCAGGTGAAGTAAATTTTGTCCAGGGCATCGATCCTTAGTTATTGCTGGAAGTACATACACGAATGTTAATCGGTATACATCGAACGGACTGTATTGCTAAACTGCTTCAATAGTTTAGATCGAGGAGTCAGCAGTGGTTGAGTCGGTGGCGGTGCGCGTTCGTGCTCGCGGAAACTTTGCACGTCGGGATCGGCGGGACCGAGTTCAAATCCTAGAGAAACGGTCTTTCTTTGCTTTTCTGGATTTCACTGAATTTCATAATTTTCTTGTTTTTATGAATTCAATGTTAGTTGTAAGTTAGGTTAAGTCAATAGTTGTTAGTCATAAGTTAATAAAATTTGTGAAGCAAATTAAAAAGCGGACTACCAGCGATTGAAGAGTTGGTTGATCGTAAGGGAGGTCAATCACATGGCGCCCATACATTAAAGAATAACCACCTACAGGATCACAGCCTTTCTCCGCGGCTGGTCAGGCATCCTCCCGAATGAGGTCGCGCGTAACTGGAAAAATTTGTGTTAGGTCAGACATATTGCATATAAAAGGGTATAATACTTTTATGGTAAAATAATATTGCTGACAATACTGCTTGTATGCTGGCCCAAGGTGAGTCTTTTGTCCAAAATCACACCTGGGTATTTATCTTCTGATTTCCTCTCCATGCTATTGCTGCCAATAGATAAATAGTTGCTCGATAAACTGCAAGCTTCTCTTTTTTGAGTAAAGCAGATAGCTTCAGTTTAATTTTGATTTTCCATTTAATGCAATAGAGAATACAGCTATCTGATCCATATTGAAAGTAGGTTCGGATAAGTCAACCGGCCGAATCCGATGAATACATCCGCAAACATTGCGGAGTGACACCCAGGAAAGGAGGGAAAATCAGAAGTGAATACAGTGCGATCTCAATAAAAGCAACTAATAGAAATTTGGGCAGTTGTTTTTACTCATAAGTTTTGCAGAGCTATAATATTATTCAGTGAAGCATCATTTTCTTCAGCCCCTTAAAGCCAAATGTTTAGTGCTTGGATTGCAGCCCCTGCTTTGATTTTTGGCAGTGGGGATTCTTTAACTGCACTTTAGTCATCACTTTCAATTTCTTCGTCTCCCAAGTTGCTGCAAGTCGGTTCCAGATTGGTTTCATTTTCGGCAATCCAATCATTTATGTCCTCGGAACAGTCAGTAGGGGAAAGCTCTTGAAGCAAATCATTAATCGATGATATTATTTCGCGGTCTTTTAGGATTTGGTCCCTTATGACACCCAAAGGTAACAAATCATCTTCATTATAATCATTGCTTGAGTTCATCAAAGGGTTCCAGCACTTTTGTATTGCCGTAGACTGCACCTTGTCCCACGCATTAGCCAAGAGACATATGGCGTGTCTCAAATTAAATGCTTTTATTTAGGCTCCAAATCTGACCCTTGACTAGCGACTAAATGTGGCAATAGACTCTTTTTGTAATTCAGTTTAGTCAAGTTTATCACATTTTGATCCATTGGTTGGGGAATAGCGGTGCCAATTGCTGGTAAACACATGGTGACTATCATTCCATCATCACTTTTCAGTGATGCCGTCCTTTGGATGACAAGTTGCGTTGTCCAACAGTAACAGAGCCCTCTTCTGAAGATTTCTAGACCTAAGAAACTGTCTTACCTAAATGAAGAAACAAATATGTAAATAACAAAGAAATGGTTATAAAAGTCGATAAATTTTATTAAACATGTTACCTCTGGTACAAACGTTGAGTGAAACCATTCTTCAAGCAACGAGAATGTCATTCACGCATTTTTATTGCCCTTATAAATGACGGTTTATTTTCAAAAATTTTAAATGCTCTAGGATTTAGAGCTTTCCCGATGACGAATAATTTTATTTTGTGAATCCCAGATGCGTTCGTGCAAGCAAGAAACGTTATTCTCTCTTTGCTTGTCTTCCGACCTGGAGCGGTTGCTTCTTTAAAGCTTACAAGGGATTTTTTTGGCATAAGCTTACAAAATAAGCCGGACTCGCCCGCGTTGTAAATTTGATTTGGTGACAGACCGAGCTCTTTAAGTGTATTTTTGAACTTAACCAAAAATGGTTTAACGAGTTTCGGCTTATTTGACAGCTTTTCTCCACAAATTTTAAGGTTGCGGATTCCATGCCTTTTTTTAAATTTGAAAACCAGCCATTGCTTGCATGTTTATGAAACAATATTTGCTTTTATTGAGTCACTTCTTTTTCGAGGAGTTGCAATTACTGAGTCAACAATGGTAACCCTTAAGATGTTGCTTTTATCGAGGAGTTGCACGTATCGAGGGTTGCTTTTATATATATGTCGCACTGTATATTGCAGAGGAATGCAGCTAAAACCGAAGCTTGTGGTACACCTGGAGGAATACATTCCAAGTCGGAAGAAGTACCGTTTACAAGCTCTTTACAACTTCTGTCCGTTAAGAAAGACCTCTCCCCAAACCCCAGCCCCTCACAGTAGGAATATTAAAATGTTTGATGACAGACCCCGAAGAGAAACCATAACAGTTCCAGCTGCCCCATTCTGATACAGATCAAAGCAGTGGCATTTCCCAGAGACACCGGCAAATATTGCAGCTTGAGTGTCCCTACAATGAAGGGGCCCTCTAATGGTATTAGGTGCTTATTCACAGCCACACTATTTCAACCTTGTATCTGTTCCATGACCTGTGAATGGAATTCCCTCTAATCACATGATGAAGGGAAACTGACTACAACCCTGTGTCCCATTGTCCGGTGGTGTTAAAATGACTGCATTAAATTTTTTTTCCGACTTAGTTAAAATATATAGCCATCCGGTGCCCTTTTAAGACAAGTGCAACAGCAACAGCAGAAGAAAAATCTTTCCAGACAACTAGGACCGCTCATAAATCGTTATTCTCGGACGGAAGGATGTGCACTCCCCCGTTCTGGTCTTTTGTGTGACCATCAAAACCACACGTATTTCGTTTTTTTTTGCAATTCCCAAAACCACACGATCGCATTTTTTTGCCATTGTCTCTACATTCCTTGTTTAAAGGGACTTCTCACGGTTAGCTGAACACAATAATGGCAATAAATTTGAATTACATTCCAATTCAATAGGGAATCAACAAGCATGAAGGAATGTGAATTTACCAGCGCACGTACAGATGTACGTATACGCTTGTGTGAAGCGTTAAGTGCTGTGGTGGCGTTGTCTCCTTTGATGCAGACCAATCATATCCCAAGTGCTCTTTTGTGCTGTGAACAACGATTTGTTGTCACACACAACAAAAGATGTCCAGGCAGCAGAAACTCTCCATAGATTATGCATATGCGGTCATTAACGTTGGGCCAAAATACACTCCTAAGGGAAGCGTGGAGTATAATTGACATTTTTGGTATAACACGGATAAATGCGCTAACAGACCTTTTCGACTGTGCATGTCTCTAATTACAGGTGAATTTCAATTTGGCCTGTAGATAATTACAGCGGTGTAGAAAATTGGCAGGTATACGGCGACGGTATGGAAACTAGGGTGCAGATGGCTTGTGTCCTGGCTCGTCCTAATGGCTTTTCATTTTGGCTATTCAGTAAAGTAGTAGAACACGCCCTTTCGATTCCCTAATTACAGCCGAAAGAAGTGAACAATCATAAGGAGAAATATTAAATCAAATGAGAGTGATTTGCAGACGGGAGCTGATGGTGATTTCATTCAATTTAAAAGTGCTTTAGGCACATTTCTTTGGATAGGGTTGGGTTCCGTTGTGGTTCTTTCATTCGGCGATTGAATTAAGTTCTTCGACTTGCAGAATGATATGCTTACTGAGAGTGGTACATTTACAATAGGAAAAAAGGCATAACCACCTTCAAGTCACCTCAGTGTAAGAATCCATAATATAACCACTTTACTTAGTTTTGTAACGTTTCGTTAACTTTCGTTCACAGCAGAGGGAACACATGCAAACGATAAAATGTAAGCACATCGCTGAGTTTTGTAACATGTCCTTCATTTGTGTTAAGTTTCGTTTACTTACGCAACGGATTGAGCACGTAAAAATTTTACAATGTGACCGCAGTAAATACATCGCTCAGTTTTGCAAAGTTCGTTCAGTTTCGTTCAGTTTCGAAATGATACAAAATCGATCACATCGGTCAGTTTTGTAACGTTTCGTTTAGTTTCCTACACTCAAGGATCATAGTGGACACGCAGAAATGATAAAAAGTGTGCAACCTCACCGGCCTGTTTCGTTAAGTTTGGTTCAACTACGTTTCGTTGATTCCTCTGCTCATTCATCCTTCGCTTCTGTCTAAGGGAATTCCGGTACATATTTGCAGTATTTGTCTTTCGAAAATTGCGAGCTTCGTCATGCTGGTCTCAGAGATGGTGTGCCATGTTAAGAAGCCGTACATTAAGCTGCTTGTAAACCTACTGTTGCCACGAGTCTATTGAATTTCCCCGCTGACGATTATAAAAATGATTCTTTTTAATATATCTGTGTATAGGTGGCGTTCTAGAAAATGTACAATAATTTCCGGAATACTGTTCCGATTTGACCGTTCTTACAATTGCGTATAGATGGCGTTTTTGTGGTGGTTGGTGTCCTGATTATCTCATCTTTTACATGTTATAGTATTCACACAATATTCATTTTCACGGTCTGTTTCGCGCGAAAGTAAGTAAGTTTTAAGTAAAAAAAAAATGCCAGCAGGAGGTGAAATTAAATGTCGATGGGTGAATTGGGAATCTCTGACCTCTGTCGGCATTTGCTAATTTTATTGATTTTAATTGGAATTGGCGCGGGTCTTTACTTTTTGTCTCGTTGTCTCTTTCGATTTTTTTCATTGTTTGCTAGTCGATTGTTAACAAAAATCGAATACTTGGTTTAGTTCTTATTAAAAAGTTCGGATGGAATTTTATTCATAACAGTAGCATATTTATTTGAACTTCCCTGACAAATGAAAGCAAATTTCCATTGGAATGTCCGTCACAACAAGCTCTCTCGAAGGCTGATACGATCCCTGATGCACACAGAAAAATAAGCACAAAATCTGCTACATTTTCCGAACTCATGAGACAATGTATAATTTGCTTCTACGGCAAAATAGTAAAGGAAAGTGGTACTGCGCAAAAAAAAAAAAAAATGAGTAATACACCTCCAGCCAGACTTGAACACAGGATCTGCAGAAACCGTAAGCAGTGCTCATGGCCACTCCGCCAAAGAACCAGATAACTTGAAAGGATTTGTTTTTCGTTCGTAATATTATCATCCGGATGAGCATAACCTTTCTGTGAATTCAAGTAGTAGTAATCTCCAGTCACATGGCTGCTGTTGACAGCTGCCAACAACGATTAAAAGTAAAAAATAACTTCATAATAAATAACTTTTATTTGCTTCTGCATGCGTCTCACTGAAGACTGGAGCACCTCAAGTAGCATTTTCAAGAATCCAATTCCTGAGTTCGGAAACTTTAGTGTACACGCCCGGCAGACCTTCCATTCCGCATGGCGATGGTCCAAATGAGATCACACCAGCAAGATATGTGTACGGCTTGTTGTTGACCGTATCAACTGCCATTAGGGGTCCCCCAGAGTCATTTCGGCACGAATCCTGGCCTTTGTTACCGCCCGCGCACATTTGCGAAGGGATCAGCGTCAACATCGGACTGTAAATCGCTTGGCAATCTGCGTTTGAGACTGTAGCTATTTCTAGTTTCAATTTCCTCGCACTGTTTGTTCTGTTTTCAGTTCTCCCCCAGCCTGTTACACTCATCATGAGGTTAGACCCACCATCACGTTTGATCGCAGCTTGAGGTGGCATGCAGATCGGTTGAATGAAGAATGTGAAATCGACTTTTCGCTCCAGTCGAATCAGAGCTATGTCGTAGTGCTGATTCCTAGACCATTTCGCATAGTTGGGGTGGACAATGATTCGTTCTACACGGACGTCAATGTGAGGATCAGCACAGTCCTTCTTATTCCTTCTGTCGGTCACACAGTCCGGGTCAGTCGATGTATCCCATTCACCCAGACGAACACTGAACGGTCTGAATGAGTTCATACAGTGGGCTGCGGTGACAACGTACCGCTCATTGATGAGACTGCCGCCACATTTGAAACCAATCGATACTCCATCTACATGAGACAAATATGATTCATCAACCGATTAACATACCGAAGTTGCTGTATTACTTTGTTTGTACTCCAGCAAAGCAGTCCATGGGTATTCATCGAATTTCGTCTCCGTTCCGCCAATTATGCGATCATTAAGCACACGGCCGCATTCACGTTTGGCAGGTGAGGGCATTTTGACGATATTAGTTTCGCCGCCGACTATTGATGATTCAGTTTCCTTTTGCTCATCATTGCAACAGACCTAGATAGGTTTTTTTGGTTATTACAGTTGCGTCAATGATAAGACTTGTTCTCTTACCAAAATGTTTCTGTTAACATATCCGCACTGCGTTGACCTTAGGTACCGAACGTTCTGTCTCGTTTTGCCCGGCTTGTTATATAAAGCGAAGATTTCGGGACATTCTGTGAGATGAATGCATCGCCCTGTTTTGCTTTCGGGAGTAGTACATTCGCCATAATTCTTGGGGGATTCTAAAAGAAAACGGAGCAGAATTTAATGATTTGCATGACCACGCAGTAGGTGCAGGCTACGAAACGAAAACGAAACATGTACTGGTTGTATCCTGCCTATGCCTGGCGGATTAGCGGCAACATATTATTTACTCTACACAAGCAAACCCTGGGCTGCAATAAGTCTCAGTAAATAATTGAAACAAAAAATGAAAAATGAATAAACGCACACGTTACAAGTTTCACTCCCAGGGTATATGCATTTTTCAAATTTTAACTTACGCGCACTGACCATCGAGAAAATGATGGCGATGCATAGTCCAGCCATGAGCGTAAATTCCACGTTCATCGTTCCAATTCCTCGTATTTTTCTGCTGTAATTCAAGAGTCTTTTAATACTATCGGCGTGTTTTTCGAGAGATACTGGTAAACAGAACACTTTCGCTGCCCCCCGACGAACAAGATTCAAGACACCACAGACGACTGATTGGAAATCTCTCCGTACCTAAAATTAAATTAACTTTATCAAGCAAATTCTGATTATTTCAGCTTTTGTTATTGTTATTTCAAGGATTGATGTGTTTTGTATTTTTCTTCATATCTCGTATGAACTGTGGCTGTGGCACAGTGGGTTCAACTGCATTTGGGGATCTTAATGGTGGCAATAATGCATTTAGTACCCTCCAACCGTCTAGTGTTGCCTCTGCTTCTTCTTACAGTAAGTCTCCTACAGTAAGAGTTCATAGGTGGTAGCAACACCAATATAGGCATCGGCTATCCCGAACAGCAATCTCATCTTCAGATGAGCGACAGCTCATTGCTAATTTGGAGTATAAAGACAACAAGTCCAGACATCTATTGACAGGCCGGCTATCTTCGAAAATGCGAAAAATCCCGCCTGATATATGTTGGCGGTGGCGTATGTTGGCATGGCGATTCATCAGGAGAAAAAGAACGCACAAAGAAACTCTGGACGCGAATAATTGGTTAAAATTCAGGGATTGTAAGAATCTATGTAAATAACAAAAATGACATTCAAAGAAATAGTAGTAAAGGGTGATTTTTTAGGTATTATCTTTGAGACCAACTTTTTTTGCCCAAAATGCAAGAGCTTGACTTGCATGACATGTGGTTTTAACAAGACGCTGCCACATGCCACACAGCACGCGCCACAATGGACTTATTGAGAGGCGAGTTCGGTGAACATTTTATTTCACGTTCAGGACCGGTCAATTGCCCGCCTAGATAGTGCGATTTAACGCCTTTAGACTATTTTTTGTGGGGCTATGTTAAAGCTCATGTCTATACAGACAAGCCCGCTTCAATTGACGCATTGGAAGACAACATTGAAGCATTTATTCGTGAGATACCGGCCGAAATGTTGGAAAGAGTATGCCAAAATTGGACTAAGCGGATGGACCATTTGAGGCGCAGTCAAGGTCAACATTTGCATGAAATAATCTTCAAACATTAAATTATATGGACCGTACTATCGATTCAAATAAAGATTTCATGCATCTTATGTGTTTTTTTTTTTTTGAAAAAACTTTTCTAAAGCTTTTAGAAAATCACCCTTTATTTGTATTGCTACTTTGTTCTCAAATTGTAGTATTTTGTATGAAATGAAATTGGACTTACATTTTGTATACGGACGCTGTATCTCGAAAAGGCTGAATTATAAATTTCTAGGTTACGTTAGTAGGTATGCGGAGGTCCGAAAGTTTTACCAAAAGGTAAATCAGTTATCCGGAGGGTATAGACCTCGGACAGAAGCCTGCAGGGATGAAAATGGACAACTAGTAGTAGAATCGCAGTCGATGCTGAGAATTTGGAAAAATCACTTCTGCAGACTGTTAAACGGCGATGACGACACAAATTCCGCTGTCAGGCAGAATATTCCACTTAATTTGGACGAGGATGACCAAGAATTCCGTCCCCCCGACTTAGGCGAGGTCAAGATAGCGATATCTAGACTAAAGTCGAACAAAGCTGCTGGAGCGGACGGACTGTCCGCGGAACTGTTTAAAGCAGCTGGAGATGATCTGGTTGGGCGCATGCACCAGCTCATCTGTAAGATATGGTCGGAGGAAAGCATGCCCGATGAGTGGAATCTCAGCGTCGTTTGTCCGGTCCACAAGAAAGGAGACCCTTTTGACTGCGCCAACTATCGAGGGATCAGTCTCCTTAACATATCGTACAAGATCCTCTCTGCCGTCTTGTGTGAACGCATGAAACCATTCGTCAATAACCTGATAGGTCCTTATCAGTGCGGTTTCAGGCCGGGAAAGTCCACCATCGACCAAATTTACACACTGCGGCAGATCCTGGAAAAAACCCACGAGATGCAGATCGACACCCACAACCTATTCGTCGATTTCAAGGCCGCATATGACAGTGTGCATAGAGACGAGCTATACAATGCCATGTCTAGTTTTCACATTACAGCCAAACTCGTCAGATTGTGCAGGATGACGAAGGAGAACTCTCGCTGCTCCATCAAGGTCGGTAACGAGCTCACCGAGACCTTCAATGTCAAAAAAGGTTTTAGACAAGGCGACACGCCGTCAGGTGATTTCTTCAATATCGTACTTGAGAGGATCGTAATCTTCTAAAAGTCCGTTCAACTGCTTGCTTACGCGGTCGACATTGACGTAATTGGACAAACACAGCGAGCCGTCAATGGGCTAAATGGGGTCTGTCATCGCGGAAGCACGCACAACACCGACGTCTCGGATAGAGCTTCATAAAACTTTGAGGTAGTCAAGGACTTCGTCTACCTCGGCTCTGCAGTTAACTGGGACAACAACACCAGTACCAAGATTAAGCGCAGAATTACTCTTGCCAATCGCTGTTTCGTCGGGCTCAAGAGGCAATTGAGTAACAGAGCCATCTCTCGAAACACCAAACTGACTTTATATAACACACTGATCATCGCTGTCCTGCTCTATGGCGCAGAGACATGGACGCTATTGAAATCGGATGAAGAAGCTCTTGGCCGTTGATGGCGTCTGGAGGAGGAGATTCTACCATGAACTGTACGAGCTGTACAGCGGTAATCCACCGCTTAAGATGTCTAGGTCATGTAGAGCGGATGGACACCACAGCTCCAGCCCGGCAACTCTTCGATTCCGAGCCAATGAGACGATGCAACAGAGGACGTCCTCGAACGAGATGGCGCACACAAGTGGTGACGGACCTCAACCGACTTGGTGTGCGCAACTGGAGGCAGCTGGCGAAAAATAGTGCCGGCTGGAGAGGCTTGATGGTTGAGGCCCAGGTCCATCCCGGCCTGTAACGCAAACAAAGAGCAAGTAAATGTCTGTTCGTCCTACTGGCCTAGGCCTGCACTAATCCGGTTGCTATACTAAATCGAATGCTTCAACTGAAGAAGCTTTCAGTGTTCTATTCTTTACTTACTTTGGCTATAGTCATAGTCAAACATGCTCGGTTGGTATTAGCAATTCATCTTGGAGTTTTCAGCTTTTGAGCTTTATTTTCGAGCTGTTTTCGGCGACGACGCCCATTTTTAGATGAATGTGTGTGTTGATAAACAATCCCAATGAGATTTGACCCAATGAGCAACCTCAGGCAATACCGGCGCTAATATGGGGTTCGGAAAGATCCACTGTTTGGTGCGACTGGCTCAATGGCCCAGCACATGTTGCATTATCCAAGTGGCCTGGGCATTCACTCGATTCAAGAGAAACTAAAAATGTCTTTAAAAAATTGCCCATTCCGGCTTATCAACACTCACTGTGTAGAGATTAAAACTCTGTCGCTGAGAAGATAATAATGTGATGCCATACTCAGTGTGGATTAATTAAATGGAAGAAGAACTGATAAAGAACAGGCAGAGTGTGGTTGTAATTATTTATTTTAATCAATTTGGTGCGCGGAACTCATCTGGGATTTCCCCAAGTCATCTCGGGTCACATGAAGCTGTTTACAGCTCGCAGCTATTTATTTATATATTATGTTGTATGGATTTGAAAGCCTTGATGTGGCGTCTCATGCTGGCAGAAGCCTCTGCACTTAGCCTCTATCAACGAACTCATAGAAGATGGACTTCCCAACCTTCGTGGGACGTCGTTGGCGGCAGCAGACGAGAGAGGGATCTGTATCAGGAGCTCGTGCCATGGCTCATCTCTCAGCTGGGGCACTACCTAGCCAACGGCGGCATCCAACACTCCAGTCAGCAGGAGGTTCTTGGTGTTCCCTCCTTCTCCGAAAAGGTTCTTCCAAGCCCAAGTCATGGCCATGAGATAGAGATGTCGGCGAAAGAACCCCATAGCCTTGGGGCGACGGCGGCGCTCACAGCCTCAACGAGGTTACCTACACCGGATCGAGGGTAAAGCAATAGGGCCTCGTCTCTCAGTTGGGGATTGTGCATCAAGTTAACTCCCTCAGCACGTGTAATAAATTATGTTCAAATACAACCACTCTGAGCGTGTTTTACAAAGCAAAAGAGGACTCCTGCGCTTAAGAAGGACCTAAACCAACATGGCGTGCAGCACTGGAGGCAGCTAGTCAGAGATCGTACTAGAGGGAGAGGCTTGTTGGTTGACGCCTATGTCCAACCCGGACTGTAGCCCCGAATAAAGAAGAAAATCTACATTAAATAAAAAAAACAGCCCTGAGTCATAACTTTTATTCGCAAACAGTTCAAGCAGTCATATTCTCCAAGATCCAATCTGTGAAATCGGAAACTTTAGTATACACGCCCGGCCAATTTTCCTTTCCGCACGGTGTTGGTCCAAATGAGACCAAGCCAGCAAGGTATGTGTAGGGCTTGTTGTTAACCGCATCAACTCCCATTAGGGGTCCTCCAGAGTCCCCACTGCACGAATCCTGGCCTTTGTTACCGCCAGCGCACATCTGCGAACGGATCAGCCTCACTCTCCGACCGTAGGTCATTTGGCAGTCTGCGTTCGAGACTGTAGCTAGTTCTAGTTTCAATTTCCTCGCACTGTTTGTATTGTTTTCAGTTCTCCCCCAGCCTGTTACACTCATCATGAGGTTAGATCCACCATCACGTTCGATCGCAGCTTGAGGTGGCATGCAGATCGGTTGAATGAAGAATGTGAAATCGACTTTTCGCTCCAGTCGAATCAGAGCTATGTCGTAGTGCTGATTCCTCGACCATTTCGCATAGTTGGGGTGGACAATGATTCGTTCCACACGGACGTCAATGTGAGGATCAGCACAGTCCTTCTTATTCCTTCTGTCGGTCACACAGTCCGGGTCAGTCGATGTATCCCATTCACCCAGACGAACACTGAACGGTATTTTTGTTGTCATACAGTGGGCTGCGGTGACAACGTACCGCTCATTGATGAGACTGCCGCCACATTTGAAACCAATCGACACTCCATCTAAATGAGACAAATATGATTCATCAACCGATTAACATACCGAAGTTGCTGTATTACTTTGTTTGTACTCCAGCAAAGCAGTCCATGGGTATTCATCGAATTTCGTCTCCGTTCCGCCAATTATGCGGTCGCTAAAAACACGGCCGCATTCACGTTTGGCAGGTGATGGTATTGGGGCGGGGTTACTTTCCTTTTGATAGATATTTTCATTGCAACATACCTGCAGATGATTGATGGATGGATGGATGGATTTTAAAGAAATACGACTCGTTCTCTTACCAAAATGTGTCTGTTCACCGTGCCGCATTGCGTTGACCTTAGGTACAGAATATCCTGATTCGTTTTGCCCGGCTTTTTAAATAAGTCGAAGATTTCGGTGCATTCTGTAAGCGGAATGCAGCGTCCAGTCTTGCCTTCGGAAGTAGTGCATTCGCCATAATTGGCGGGGGATTCTGAAAGAAATCGGAACAGGATTTAATGATTAGCATGATCAACTGAAATCCTATCAGGTGAAGGCAGGCTACGAAACGAAAACGAACGAGCGACATTTACTGCACTTGTTTGGTTGAATCCGAGAGGATAGAACACACTATTTACGCTGCACAATAAGCCTCAATAAATAATTGAAACGACATAAAGTACATGCGACATGTTTAACTCCCGAACACACAGGTAACTTTCAAATTAATGAACTTACGTGCACTGACAACAGACACAATGAAGGCGATGCAAAGTCCAACTAGGGGCATACGTTTCAGGTCAATCGTCCCCATTTTTTGAGATTTCACTGCGGTTTTACGTACTCATATACAAAAGACGTGTCAGATATTTTTCAAGAGATAGTGGCAGCAATTTCGCTACTTCACGACGAGACACTGCGGAAGACTGATTGGACACCACTCTGTACCTACAGTTAAGTAAATACGCTTTATCTGGGCGATTCTGATTGTTTAATTTTTTGTCCGTCTATTTGTTATTGTTATTTGCCGCCTTGACGTATTATGTATTTTTTCATTTGTCGTATATTTTCTCGTATTCGATGCGGAGTCAGCTGATCTACTCTGATTTGTGATGCTTTCGTCCGTAAGATTAAAAAGTTAGACCCGTCTTCAATAAGCCGCGACCCTGTATTTTTGATGGCTCTCACACATCATATAATACCTGTCAGCAAACCTGCATTAATACTGAAAAAATAAAGAACAAGCAGCAGAGAGTAGGAAGTAAATAAATAAGTAAATCGATATGGGCACATTTAATAACATTTTTACACTAGCTCACAGGTTCGTTCGAATGAGTTTACATATTTAAATTTTTGTTTTATCAAAAGCGGTTTAGCGGTTTGCTAAGAGATGGCGTAACTTGTATTGTTCCATCGGAACATGCGTTGGAAAGCTACTGTCATTATACGTCTTTTCAGTATATGCCATTCATTTGAAGCGTAAACAACAATATTTTTGTTCACTCAAAAATGTCGAGCCTTATGCCTGAAAAAGTGTTTTGCGGGGAATTCCTCTTAATTACTTTAATATGGAGAAAACTGCTGCCGAAAGTCATCGTACTTTGGTGGAAGTTTATGCTGACCATGCGCTAGCTGAGCGCACGTGCCAAAAGTGGTTTGCACGATTTAAAAGTGGTGATTTTGGCTTGGGCAACCAAGCAAATGTGATTTATGTATAGACAGGAAGTGAGTGGAAACATGGTTGCTTTTGTTAAATTATGCTCCTCTACAAGGTGGGTTATCGGTAATATTTTGAATTTTTAAAAACGTTGATTTGACATTACGCACTACGTCGTGTTCTTCGGATTTATTTAAAACCGTGACTTGGAAAAAAGCGCTCATGAATATTATCTCAATATGATTTCCTACATGTGAACCGCTGCGTGTACATGACGTAATCTGAAGGCAAATTTTTCACATTCTCTTCGCCTGTTTTCTGAGAAACAGAATTATACAACATTCTCATATTCCAGTGTAATCTGTAGGTGATACATGCTACATGACAGTGGATCATAACATGAATCAGAGAAACAGAAGGTAATGAGCCTTATTACCTGTTACATGTTCAAACCTTTCGTCGATGCGTTTTCTGGAATTCATGCAGATCAGCATCTCTCTTGGACTGTTTATGTCACCGAGCAGGCACGCGCCCGTATGGATCGCCCCATATTTTTGGGTCTTTAACTTAATTCGGTTTTTTTTTTCCAAAATTTGAGCGTTTATTTAAGAAAAACTGTTACAATAGTATTATTCAAAGTATTGCCCATCTGAAGCTATGACTTTTTTCCCATCTTTCTGGCATTTTGTGAATCCCATCCCGGCTTGGCAGCCAAGATTGCATCAAGCCAATTTTTGATATTCTGGTCTGATGTGAACCGTATTTCAGTGAAGGCGTTCTGCATCGACCGCAACAAATGGTAGTCAGAAGGGGCAAGGTCTGGGCTATAAGGCGGTTGGGGTAAAACTTCCCATCCACTGTTTTCCAAATAGTTCTTAACCGGAATAGCAAAGTGGGCCGAGCGTTGTCATGATGGAAAATTATTGCCTCGTATCTTGTCGCATATTCCGGGCGTTTTTCAGCTACTGCTCTCTTCAAACGGCTTAATTGTGTTCGGTAGTGTTCTCCATTGATGGTTTCACCCGGTTTTAGCAGCTCATAATACAGCACACACTTCCACCAAATACAGAGCATTAACTTCGCGCCATGGATATTCGGCTTTCCCGTTGATTTGGCTGGTTGCCCAAGTCAAAATCACCTTAATCACTTTTAAATCGTGCAAACCACTTTTGGCACGTGCGCTCAGCTAGCGCATGGTCACCATAAGCTTCCACCAAAGTACGGTGACTTTCGGTAGGTCTCCATATTAAAGTAATTAAGAAAAATTCCCCACAAAACACTTTTTCAGGCATAAGGCTCGACATTTTTGAGTGAACAAAAATATTGTTGTTTACGCTTCAAATGAATGACATATACTGAAGTGACGTACAATGACAGTAACTTTCCAACGCATGTTCCAATGGAATAATACAAGTTACGCCATCTCTTAGCAAACCGTACGAAAGTTATAGACCCGATATGTATATGTACATACATGTTTTCCCAAAATTTGGGAAAGTTATGTCAAGGGTTACGCTACGTTTCCACTGAAACGAAACCGCGAGGTGCGGATGAACTTTTACTGAAACCTCAATAGGGCGTTTCCATCGAGCTTGAAGTGGTTTCGCTCTCAATTTTCAAGTCACTCGCTCTCAATTTTTAAGTGCCCGCCAAAAGAAATGTCACTCGCTCTCAATTTTTAAATGGCCGCCAGAACAGCTGATTCTTGACAGGACACACTAGTGTGAGAACACCAAAAAATAGGAAGAGACAAAATTAGAAAATAAACTGAAATTCAGTCTGTAGGCTAATCCGGGTTCACAACCTCTCGCGGAGGATTTAAATAGGTTTGTCAGAAACCGCGAGGCCCCGAAAATGAATGGCGGAAACTGGTAGGTTCGGAGAAAATTAAAGGAACCTCGCGATTTCGTTCGGTGGAAACGTAGCATTATGGAAGACACAAAGCTTTGTGTTGGGTTTTCAAACGCCACCCATGGTTTGACAACGATTGCAGGCAGGCGCATTTAGCGAACCAAGCAGCGTATAAGGCGAAGCTGGACAGAAGGATGAGAGAGCGGCTCGTGAGCTCTACCAGCTTAAAAGAAGGGAAGGCCACGGCCTTCTCAAAAGGAAAAATAAAGTGCATGAAAAGCGTGCGATCGAGGAGATGGAGAGGTTCTATGGCAGGAATGATGTCCGAAAGTTCTAACAATGGGTATAAACTTCGGACAGAAGCCAACTCGTACTAGAGTCGCAGTCGATACTGGGAATCTGTTAAACGGCAATACCGCTGTCAGGCAGAATATTCCACTAAACACAATGTCCCAATGGCATGGCAGCAGATGGGACAACACAAGTATTGCCTGTCGCAGTTGTAAAGAATATGTACGTGTACGTTAGAAAAATAAACTTCATAATTTGTATAGGTACCGCGTGAGTCACTTTGTGGACCGCGTTTTCAGTTTGGCAATTCGCCCGGCAAATTTGTGTACGTATGGCCTGCGCTTATGGTTGGCGTTCTCAGTTTGACAAGTTGCCCAGCGAATGATTGATTCGCAGAGGCAACAATTTAAATCGTAACTTAAGACATTGAATACAACGCTTGTGGAGATTTTTTCCAACTTTTGCATACCAACAAATATTTTCATGTTTTGTTTTTCGGAGTTCCGCTGAAAGCTGGTTATTTCTAAAAATACGCAGTCGCAGTTCAGCACTTAAGGCGGTGACACATTTCACAAAACACGGCGGCAGACAAAATTGATTCCTTCCCTACCTTTCAGAAATGTTGCCGCGTTTTCTGGTCAGCCACTGGAAAGATCACTTCTGCACTTATTGCCTTTGCGCTTCTTCCTGTCCGAAGATGATTGTCTGCATTTAAGAGCGCCAAGTTTTGTCATTGACATAGCTTTTTGTCTTAAATGAGAGATTAAATCGGAAGTCATTAAGTCCGTACAATAATGCACACATCACACATCTCCTTCAAATGATTTTAAATTTGATGTACACATCGTATCGAAAGACGACACGTTTCCGTCGTAATCGTAACTCTTTGGGATTCGACCCATCGGAGATAGCTGCTCATCATTGTGACACTTACCCGTATCATTGTCGTTCTCTGTAGACTTTACGATGATTCATTGTCTATATGGAGTAAGGGCGGAATTGCCTTAAAGATCGACTCAGATGTGAAAAAAAGGGAAAAATACATTAACTTGCAATTCCTGAATGCAAACTCGTGAACTCAGCCCACGTTGGATGATTGTTTGGATTCCAACGTGAAATTACCGTCGGATGTCCCGTAGTCTCTGCAAACTCATGCTAACCGACGTTTATCGGAAGTCCATTAACAGAACCACAATAAATATCTGCGATAGAAGTCGAAATCGATCGGTTTCCTTTTGCATATCCTTAAGATGTTTATCCTTCCATCAACACATTTTCCCGCCCCAGAATGTTTGCTTGTTAAATGGCAAAAAGAATCCAATAAAGTTGCGTGATTTTGAGAGCTCCTTCCGCGAGTGGTCCTGCGGAAGTACTTAATTATTATTGAAACGCTCAGTCTCGAGTGCGTTCAATGGGATTTCAACCAAGCGGTCACATAAATATGCGGTATGCGTAGTGGGTTGCTGCGTCGACTCCTATGCAGAGGGTGACAGATTCGATACCCGAATTTACTGACATTCATAAATTACGAGTCCACTCTTTTCGCGTCCCTGACAATGCATACAGAGTGTTGCTGTCTAGAAAAAGCGTCCCAAATTTGCCGTTCGGAGTCGGCATAAGGCTGCAGGTCCCATTCACCGGTTGGCTGTAGAAGCCAGGCCTCGGACTGTGACGCCACCCATTTTGATGGCATGATACAGTTGTTGCAACTCAATTTAGTGTCTATGTATAATATTCGTAACTAACGACAAATTTCGGGTGGAGAAGGTCCTTAGACCATTGGTACAGCAAAACTCTTGGAATGCGAATCCTTCTCCTTTCTCACTCATCTTTTCCTTAAATTCATCTGTTCGTGAGAGATCGAATGCATGCTGTAGAAGTTCTGCTCGCACTCACCTCACATCAAACTGCATCCTTCGTAAGTCGACACATCAACCAAACTCCAATCATAGCCCCTTACAACTCTAATCAAAGTGCACCCTGAACCACCACAATTCTGGCATGGAAATGTTGACATATTCAATCATACCAACAGCAACGTCGCATATTGTTCAAAACCGATTTATCACGTCTTCAATCACGAATGAGCCATCTAGGATGCCAGCCAATTGTATGAGACAAATCAATCTTGCACGATCGCGACGAGCTGACCGATCTCACCGACATCACCAAACTCACCGATTTGGATTAGATTACCGCATGGCAGTGAGGGGACCCAGCATGACACCCGGCTAACAAGTATTTATGAGGTCTTGAGTTTGATTAACGATGCCCAGCAGATGGAGACGAATGCAAATGCGATGCCCATGGGAAGGTGACATGCGAGTCTGTGAGATCGACCGTCCGACTGAGGCTCTTTGCGAATATTGGTTTTGCTTACTGCCATTTGTGTGGATTTATTTGTTCCATTGTCCCCGAGGTCGACTGGCCTCATTGAACTGCATACGTCTCGTCCTACGGGTTCGCATTCATGAGAACTTGAGAGAGTGGCTGATGGCCCTGTTGGTTGTGAGATATACGTTGTATCCCATTCATCTTGAGACATTCAAGTGGCGCCCTGTGTGGCGAAGCCTCTACTTGTTTTTGGCTACTTCTCCTCGAAAGATTCGACAGTCTGTCGAGTGCAACGTTGTTGATATGCGGCATTTCCCTGTTTCCTTTTCATTCTCTACAACATTGACCGACAAGAGTGTGTAGTAAGTTGAGACCTTCCACTTGCAGACATGCACTAGCATCCGTTCACTTACTTGATGTCTCCGCAATGTCCCATAAGACACCGAATTGAATTGCATTATGTAAGGTGTCAGCAGAGAATGTGAAGACGAAACTCAGACAACACTAACTCGTGCAGTAAGTGTAAGGGCTTGATTTCGATTCGTAGGAATTTTCCTTGAGCCGAATTATCCATTGCCTGTCACATGGATTAGGGTCACGCGAAGTCATAGGTCCACTCTGACATCACTTACGGTGGCACCTCTGTCGCAACGCTGGTCTCATCAAAACGAAGATTTCAGTTCATTATTCGAAGTTTCCAGCGAACAGCATGCGAGCAGTCATTGAAATGCAACGAAATGAGATGCTCACTGCAACGGAGCACGTCATAAACTGTCAGTGGCCTCATCAATCTCGTGGAAATATTTGAAAACTGTTGCAACAGTCATCTGAAGTGCGCATTTTTACGATTCTTCTCTAAATAAACTCGGCCCGAGTTGCAACCGACGATGGACTGCGCATTGGAATTCGATAAATAGCTTGTAATTGATGTTTTTCTTTCAGTGGGGCATCGGCAATAAAAGTGTCAGTGTATCGGACCAAGTGGCAGCATCTCGACGGTCGTAAAGTGGAGTTTCAAAATTAATTTGTTGTGTTTATTCAACTGGAAGTGATTCAATCGAGTAATGACTGGACGATAGTGTTTGCTTCAAAAGCTGTTTGACTGATTAATTAGCATCCCACCCCCGAAGAGTGGGCAGCGGGGTGCCGGTTCGTTAATCTCCTCCAGAAGACTGCGTGAGTTGTTGTATGCAAGTAGTAATCTTTATGATTAAATTGACTTGTTTCAATTAATCTGCCTCGATGGGGAGCATTGCAACGAAAATATCTAAAATAGGTCAAATTCCCGATATTTTTGTTGAAATTGGCTCATCATTGTCTGGCCGCACTTTGACAAATGGCCCATGAATACAAGTGTAAGGAAGGGGATTTCAATGACAGTGCCATGCTCTGTTTTTGGCGACGAATTAACAAGCCAGGTAGGTTGGTAGTGAGTGGCTTGGATGTACTTAGGCCTATTTAGGCCCGTTGACCTGCCATGTGGGCTTACACAAAAGATGGGGTTAGGCCGGAGTGATTATAACGACAGCCAGCCAGATTTATCAGTAAAGCCTTGATTGGGGTTTCTCTCAGATCGCTTGGGTTATTGTAGAAATATGAGTCTAGAATGGAATGGCTTGAGGCGAGTGCAGGGCAGCACACTTTCTTCTTCTTCTTCCTTTGGGTGACTTCGCGTGTTGCCCCAAAAGGCGGTGCCCTGTGATTATTCCCCCTGCGGTGTTGATTTTGGATCTGTTTAGGGTCAAGACTGGGCTAGATTTGTTTGGTAATTTGGCAAGTATCGTCTGTATTCCAGCTGGCATTGACTTTTAGTTTGCTTTTATTATTGAGTTGTAACTTCAAGGAAGCTAATGGGATACCTACGCTACCAAGGGTTTGGACATCCGGCAGTGTTGTTGGCATTTTTGCTAGTTTGTCAGCTTCGCAGTTTCCCATAATATCTCTAGGACTTGGTACAGGCGAATTCGAAACTGTTCGGATATCTCGTCAAGAGATGTGCGGCAGCTTATGACTATTTTTGAGTTTGTAGAGAACGATGTTAGTGATTTAATTGCAGCCTATCACGGGGAGTTATAACGTTCCACCACAGCCAGGACTGGGCTTCGCTGATCTTCATTATTTCCGCTCGACAAACACTGCAGTGATTAGGTAGATGGATAGATTTGTTAGGGTCAAGATGTTCAGTCCTTCTCAGTCTTACGCTTGGCATCCATCTGTGTGCAAATGAATGGCGTTACCGAAAGGTACATTGCCGCCATACTACAGGTCTCTTTCCGGAATAAGGGGTTTCGAACTTTTTCCTTGAGAAGTATACAGGTGAGGTGTAATACAGAAGACTTAAGCCCTTGTTCTATTAAGACTTAGGCATGTCCGAATGTGCCGTCTTGCCATTGAGGACATGCTTTTAATCAGATTGTACAGTTAGTTGCTAGTTGCTTGCCAGGAATATCTAGGGGGAAGGTTAAAATAGTTTCAAGTGCATCGGTGGGAGTCATGCTCAAGGCTCCACTTATACAGATGCAGGCTTGCCCATGTGCCTTCCTTAGGATGTTTTGGTGTTTCTTGACGTTGAGTGTGGGCCACCATTCTGCCATATAAGAGGATAGGTCTGATCACAGCCGTGTGTCGTGTGGGGTTGAAGACCCCATTTTTTTGCTCGTGTATAAGGCCGTAATGGTCTTCCTTGCTCTATCGGTAATTTTGAGCTTCCAATTCAACTTACTATCTAGTATAAGGCCAAGGTATTTTGCCTTATCAGAGAATTGCAAACTGGTGCCATTTAGGGTGGGTGGGTGGATGTAAGGTATTTTGTATTTCCTAGTGAAAAAGACGATCTCGGTTTTCTGTGTGTTTTAAGCTCAGACCATCTTCGCCCAGTTATTCAGTACATTAAGATCATGTTGCATTAAATCTGTCAATACTAAGGGGTTCTTTCCACAGAAGGCTATTGCGACATCATTCGCATAGGCAATCGGTTTGCAGCAAGCCTCTTCCAGTATTGGTAGCAGTTTGTTCCCTGCTAGGTTCCAAAGAAGGGGGGATAGTACTCCTCCTTGGGGTGCACCTCTTTTGGAATAGCTTTTTGAGGAGGCGTTACCTAGAGCGGCGTCAGTTCTATCTCTACTTGTGAGCAGGTGGTTTATTGGTGCTACTAGTCCCTTTTCTACGTTTAGCTCCACCAGTGCCTGTGCCTGTGTGTGATGATGTTGTTGAAGGCGCCTTCTATGCCTGGAAAGCAACCATGGTATATTTTTTGTAGTTAAGGGATCTCCCTCGATGCTTCGTATCAATGTGTGAAGAGCCGTTTCTACGGATCTTCCGGTGAGGTGGTGAAAGTTCAGTTGGGTCGATCGTAGATCAATAAGCCTTCCTCATGTGCTTGGAAGTAACCATGATTGGTCCAAATTATTAGGGTGTCCATTTCCCGCTTTGGGTACAAAGGCTACCTGAATTTGTTTCAATCTGGTTGGGATGTGGCACAATGAAAGCCAGCCTTTGAAAATGATTTCCAACCATGGTATTCTCATTTCGGAGGTTTGTTGAAGTTCGCCTGGGCTAATGCCGTCCAGTCCCAGTTTGAATGGACTGAAGCTATTAATTGCTCACGTTATCCTCTGACTTGTTATCAAGGATTCTGGATTTAGAGTGGGTATCGCCCCCATTTGGTTTGGATTCGTTCAGTCTCCGGGATTTGGGTGTCTTCCAGTAGCTCGAGAGATTCCTCACCAGATGATGCCCATGTATCATCGCCTTTTTTGAAGTAGCTCGATACATTTGGACAGGTCGATATGATCTTTCGAAGTCTGGCGAATTCCGAGGCTTCTTTGATCATTCTTTCTTCTTTAGCTGTCTCCCTGAAGCTCCCTGACCACTGTAGCGTATTTCAGGCAGAAACCATTGCCATAAAGGAGGCATTGTCCTGGCTCAAGGACAAGAGGTATAACCAACTCCTCGGACAGTCAGGTCGCAATCAAGTCCCTGGACAATGTCGTGTTTAATTCAAAAACATCCCTTAACTGCAGGCTTTCTATGAACGAGATGGCTGAGCATTTTAACATACACCTCATGTTTGCGCCGGGACACTGTGATATACCGGCAATTGCAAATCCGACGAACTCGCTAGGTGTGGCCCATCCTCCACCCACACAATGAGAGATGTTCCACCTTCAATGCCAATCGCTACAGCTCACCATCTATTAAAAATACACACAATCAACATCACTAATCGTAAATGACTAGAAGGTACCACTTGCCTTAAAACAGAGAAAATATGGCCATCGCTTAAAATCAAACGATCTCTCAATCTGCTTAGACTCAGCAGATCTTCACTCAGACGCTCAGCGCCAGGGCACTGCATAATTGGCACCCATGTCTACAGGTTCGGGGTTCCCTATAATGACTTCTGTAGAAGCTGCACGAATGAAGAGGAGGTTGAAACCACAGACCACCTACTTGCTAGGGGCCTACTACTTCAACAGCCTCAATGAGCTAAAAGACGTCAGCATTAGCCAGCTAAATCGCTTTGTCACAAGCCCCAACTGGTTTCAATTGTGAGGGGGAGTCAATCCGCGTGGGCCGACTTTGGCCGTAGTCAGACTGCCTTCTGCAGACAGCCACTATAACTTTACCTTGATCTTTTCGCAGAATTTCTTCCACGCTGACCTTTTAACGTTTCTGGCATGTCTTTTGTCTTCTTTCTTTCCTAACAGTTTCTGACATGGATTTCACTCACCTGAAGGAACATCAACATCAGACAAACACCTTAAGTTCTTTCGACGGGATGTGTGTGGGAAGGATTTGAAAATAAATACACGTCAACCACATCGACTGGCAGTCAATTCACTTACGTGGAAACCATACCGCTTCCAAAGTGACTGCTGCCCACATGCAGATACTTTATTAATAACTTCCCGCTTTCAGTTCAAAACCAATATTCCACTCCCTGTGCACGGGCAAAGGGCTGCGTGCTATATTGGTGCCGCGACGACATAGGGTAGGACCAGCGAACCAAGCAACCGGCCACCCCAGCCAGCACCCGAAGAAGGGTACAAAGCGAGCAAAGTTCATGCAAACAACTTCCGTACGATCCGGAGAATTACATAAACTCAATTAAACTTCATCCTGCAATTATTGATGATTTATTATCGGCCACTTATTTATGAATGCAAATGCGATTTTCTCATGAAACATGGCGATTGCATGTGTAGCCCGGTTTCGGCCGCACATGCATTCCGGCTCCTCAGCATATTCACAACCGCTCCGCTCCTCCGCTTAGCCCATGTGATTTGGTGGCCCACTTGCTCATCAGTCCCGCATATGGCTTAAATCGCAGCTAAATTTTGATTAAACGCCCTCGTTGCTGTTGGTGCTAGTGTGGGGGGCTGGGGCATGGCTCCCTCTCGGACCGGGGTTAGACATCTAGACACGCAAACAAATCGGAGAACATTTTTAGTTCAAATGCTTAACAAACAAAATTAATAACCCATGGAGTGAAAAACTAGGGCGACGGGGTGAAAGATGAACCTCTCATACAATTTGCCAGGCCCCCCTCCCTAAGCATCGCCTTTGATCTGAACCCCCGGTGGCAATTATGAGCAATATTTCTGTAAATGGCAGGGTGGGCTCTGCCTGCTGGGCGTTAACTGGCTGACTTCAATCGAAAGGCCAAGGAGCGAAAAGTTTTGGATTATCGAATGATGGAGTTCGGGGGGATGGGTTAAAGGCAAAATGTTTGCAATGCGATTGTATTTATTGGTATTTGAAATTCACCCATAAATCAGTGCGAGACTTGTGGGGTTGTTTGGGCATGCCGATGCGAGTTGTTTACGACGGCCTTATGATTTCCATAAATGTACAAACAGTTGTATCCTGTGGTAGCTGGCCTCTTTCAGATAGAACGCCGAAAGGATGTTTGTCGCTGAGAAGGGGCTTAATTATGGATGATCATAAACACTACTGGCTTTCATCGATTGCCACAGGGGCGGTTGCTGCTCTGTTTCGCTCTGGAGTGAGACGAACTTTTGCATAAGTTAACGACTTGATTTTTGCAAATAAAACACGACACAGGCTGTCGACTACGTATGCTGGGGAACAAGGATGGAACACTGAACAGGGTGCTGTCGAGTGTGTTGTGCTTTTATCATGTAGAAGGTTATCTTAAAAACTCTCAGGTCTGAGTTCTTTTTACAGTCTGAATTGTGGGAAGAGGGCACCAGATCATGGAGCTGTTCACGTTTAAATAATGTTATCGACGCTTTTGCGTCAGCGGGTTTTGTTGGTTGCTTGGCGTGGTTAACAAATGTTGTCTCTTTTTCTTTGGCTTTGAATAAAATGTGTAGACTTTGACTGACTCAGAGTTGGAGAGAGAAGTGCAACGCATGATGGCATCAGAGCAAAGTACTGTAACCAGAAATGAAGTACTATAGAGAGAGCCAACTTCTTCCCGCTGACAACCGTTTTTATATAGTTTTCTAAATCCAAATTGACCAAATTGACAACCAGGCATTCACACTATTTCGTGAAGAACCATCAAAAGTTCCTGAATACTGACAAAAAATCACTCATATTCATCGGGGGACAATCAGCTGTGAATTTGGCCGTATTTTTAGTCCTTCATTTGTGACGGTAACTTCACCGTTTAGAACAGAGCATGAATATGCACAGTTGGGGCACTCTCTCAATGCAACAAAGCTGAACCTTAACTAACTTAATTTCGGCTAGTAACGTAAGTTGCTGAGCTTAAAATTGCTGCAGAAGACGACGTTTTTATTTTGTGTCAAAACTAGGATGTTAATACCCTTAAGCATCGGGGTTCAAGACACATCACGGGCCGCAGGTGAAGAGGGAAAGGCGGTACCCGTGCACATTGGTTTTAAATTTCTGCGGATTGTAGTGTGTGGGATATATTAGGCTGGGAAGAGGATTCCATATTCGAACGAGTCTCTGAATTTAACGGTGCGTCCGAAAGTAGGCTTAGCCCTTAAGTTTCTTAATTCATGTTTATTTCGATAATTGTAACCAACTTACAAAATTAAAAGTTTATTTAAGGAACACATGTGCAATCGTATAATTCAAAGTATTGCCCATTGCTCAAGTAGATCCCCTCCCAAAAGAACTGCGCCCGCTGGGCAGCCAAGGATGAATCAAGCCAATTTTTGATATTCTACTCTGATGTGAACCGGATTTTAGTGAGGGCGTTCTGCATCGACCGGAACAAATGGTAGTCAGAAAGGGCAAGGTCTGGGCTATAAAGAGAGTGAGGTAAAACTTCCCATCCACTGTTTTCCAAATAGTTCTTACCCATTCTAAACCAAGTTCTAAACCAACGTTTATTGCCTCGTGTCTGGTAGCGTATTCCGGGCGTTTTTCGGCTACAGCTCTCTTCAAACGGATTAATTGTGTTCGGTAGCGTTGTCCATTGATGGTTTCACCCGGCTTTAGCAGCTCATAATACAGCACACCAAATACAGAGCATTACCTTCGCGCCATGGATATTCGGCTGTGTCGTTGATTTGGCTGGTTGGCCAAGCCAAAATCGTGCAAGCCACGTTTGGCACGTTCGCTCAGCTAGCGCATGTTCACCATAAACTGACTTTCGGCAGCAGTTTTCTTCGCATTAAAGTAGTGAATAAGAACTCCGTGCAAAAACAGTTTTTCAGGCACAAAGTTCGACATATTTGAGTGAAAGAAATGTGTTGTTGTTTACGCTTCAAATGAATGACATATACTGAAATGAACGTACAATGACAGCAGCTTTCCAAAGCATGTTCCAATGGAATAATAACAAGTGTCATAGTGTTGTGACCCTTATGCCAACTAAATTACAACAACACACTAATAGCTCGTTTTCAGTTTCTTTTTCAGTTAATTCATCCGTACTGAGTATGGTATCACGTTATTGTCTTCTCAATAGTGTAGTGCTCTCAATCTCTCAAAATCTCATCAAATTCAAAGATTACGAAGAAGGCTTGGATCCGATTTTGACGATTTTCAATTTTTCAAAAAGATGTATTTGGATTCTCTGGAAATGTTATGTGCAGGCTGGGATAGCCCAAGTTTAGCCGTTACATAAGAAAGAAACTCAACTCAGTTGAATGAACAAATATTCTTCGTGGCTCGACAACGTTGACTAGTTTATTCGAAACTCAAATCTCCCACTTTATTCTAGCAAGCTAGATCCCCAGACAGCAGCAAAGGAATTCAAAAATGTATTTGAACGGAATTCTTTTTACAATTGAGATTACAACTAGACTAAAGGTTAGGGTGTTGGTTCAACAACTGATGTACTTTGTTTAATTTAATGTTCATTATTTTTGGCGGTTTATTGTTTATTTTGTATGTCCTGCAATGGCTAGTGTTTTCATAGAGTTGTTCAAGTCCGAGTGTTCATGGTGGTCCCTTTGGGATGGGGTGGCGGTGTGTTAGCCGACTTAGCCTCGATGGTGTTTGCTATCGCTGCTCTGGTATAATCTATGCCGCTCGTTGTTCGACGTCGTTCCGTCGTTTCGTTGTTTCTCAGGTTCCTGATTCCCTCGTTAGGATGTTTGTTGATGTCTAGTAGCTGCTTTCTGAACAATGTCACCATGTATTGTTGCAGAGGGTTGATGTGTGCTTGGTCGTAAAGCCTATTGTTGCTGTGCTGCCTTTGACGGCCCCTGTCGAAGGTCAGTCCGGTACATATTCGCGGTATTTTTCTTTCGAAAATTGCGAGCTTCGTCATGCTGGTCTTCGAGATGGTGTACCAGATTGGGAAGCCGTACGCTAAGATCGGCCGTATAAGCTGCTCGTATAGCAGCAGTTTTGTCCTCTGACTTAATCCATTTTGCTTGTGCATCAAGGGATAGATGCGATGGAAGCCTAGGCTCAGTTTTGAATGGCTGTTGAACTTCAAGCTTTCCGTGAAGTTAACGGCAAGATACTTGACCTTTTCGTCTGTTAATATTTCTGTACCGTAAGGGGGAAATATCTTTATGCCTCGACATTTGGCCGCTGATCGGCATCCACCTCTGGATGGTCTCCTTAAGCACACAAGTACCGATTTACCAGCATTGAACGAATACCTCATTTGGTGTAGTAGTCAAATTTTTTCGCTGGTTGGATTTCGAACTTTCGCGCGGCTATCTGTGGTGACGTCGAGCTGGCATAAGTCAGCGAGTCATCTGCAAATAGACAGCAGTTCACTGTGTTGGTGCAGATGGTGCAGATGTTGGAATGCCACGGTCCCAGCCTTGATCATTGTGCAACTGCCGGCTTGCTGCTCCGCTCTGTTGATTTGCCGCCTTCAACTGAGACGTAGAATCTTCTGGAATACAGAAAACTATAAATTACTCTGATGAGGTTGGAGGGGAATGCCATCTGGTGCAGCTTGAAGATGAGTCCCTCAATCCAAACCGTATCGAAGACCTTCTCTACGTCCAGGAAGCAGGCGACGGTGTCCTCTTTATTGTTCAGCGGTGGTGAGACCTTGATAGAGGATGTAGCTCTGAATATTTTTCCCGAAATCCGTACTGCATATCCGGAATACTGTTTAGGTCGGTAGACCATCGCTTTAGTTCTTACACCACCAGGTTCTCCAGGATCTTGCTTATGTTGCTCGAGAGCGATGTAGGCCTGTATCCTGAAACACTGACAGCGTTCCCCTCGTTTGGTACTGCGACAATTTTTACTATTTTCCACTTGCAAGGAAAGTAGCAACTGTTGATGAAATTGTGCATGATGATTGTGAGAAGTATCATCACCGTTTGTGGCATTCGCTTCAGGACGAACTCGAAGTATGGTCAGCCCCGGCTGCTTCCCCGTTGGGCTATGTTGAATAATTCCCGCAATTTCTTCGGCCGTTGAGTGGTCATCGTTTCCTGTCGGGTCGTCCGCTGGGTTGGTTTCGCTGAAGATGATGTCTGGTGCGGATGAAGTCTCAAGTGCATTGACGTAGCTGTTGACTTCTGTGACCGGGCGGTCATGGTTGAAAGTTGCCTTCGAAAAAGGATGAAATGGCTTCTGCTTTCTCCTTCGCTTGAGGCATTCAAAGGAACTTGGTGTAACAACGAATAAAAAATCCAGCAGTTGCTCGCTTTGTCCGAACTTCCATCCCGTCCTAAAATGACTAAAAGGGACACACGAACTTGAAAGGACTGGACACTGGAACTACACACTAAACCAACACCCTGACTTTAGGTCTAAGTCTAGTTGTAATATAAAATTATAAAAAATAGTTCCTTCCTCTTGCATGTGCCTGGCAGAATGCCAAATGCGTAAACACCGTGTGCATGCAATGTGGTACAACAGCGCTCGTCGTATTCAACTTGATCCAATTGAAACCCAAAGGCCAGAGCGACTAATTGCACTCGAAGCACCGATAACAGTGTTTATTTTCTTCCGAATTTGGTTTTGTCCCTGACACGATGGCTCGTGTAGGAATTGATCGCTTTTTAGCCGATCATCTGTACAGCTGAAGCCGCAGTATGATTGGAGCCGCCAGAAAGTATGCAAAGCTCCAAGCGTTGCATCATCTTAGGGGACGTTCTTTTGCGAGTGGTTTGGGAAATCGCTTACAGATTGAGATGCAATGTTGCTTGGGAACATTTTTATGTGCAACAAAGAAAACCGCCCGGACACCCATCAAATTCCATTGTCAGCGTGAAGTCGCCATTGTAAGGCAGCAGACACGTACCACTCTTCCATCATCTCCCAGAAAAATGAAAAAAGAACAACCCAAAAGCATGGATATACATCATAACCACGCCTTCATGCTGTTCGGCTCGAGCTGCTTACATGCAACCTGGCGTAACCCCCACAACCCGCAGGGTTGGCTGACCATTGCCAACTAATAATACAAGATTCCCCCTTAAGGCATACAAGCATCCAAGGCAATTGGTTACACGAAGTCGAAACCCACTGCGAGAGCTCTTCAGCAGCATTTGTACCTTCCTTGAGCGTCACGATACACCCCAGACCACTGTTGTGTTGTGGTCGCGTTTGCGTTCATGTCAGCCACCATTGGGAGTGCAACAAGTCATGCTCTTCGATGGTAATTTATTCCGATCGAAAGCCGGACCGAGGAGGTCTGCGAATCCACAATAATTCCCGTGATCCATCCCAGGGACGCACCGCGCCCGGCTGGAGTGTCCTGGAGTGTGCGCTAGTTAATGCTGTAGTAGCTACAAATCGTTCTTGAGTGGACCGAGTTGGACAAGATTGTGGGTGAAGTGGTGTGGAAGTGAAGGGCGAAAAAACGACCAAAATTCGATTTTACTCGCAACGACTACCGGCTCAACTCATAGAGAGAAGGAGGCCGCTGAAGTGGCTAATAAATTGATTTCAATTGCCATTTGAGTGGTGACTATTAGTGGAGATTTTAACGAGCTCTATCATGGGACGTGGTATGCGTTCAATAGGCTTTCCAATTCGAACGCCATTACAGAGCTCCTGAGAGTGTGCTTATCCGTGGCTACTGAGGCGAATGGCAATACGAAGGGGAGGAGATTTCCTGCATCTTCGATTGTTCCATGTACTTTCTTTAAGGATGCCAGCATCAATCCAGTAACTGGTTTAGTATACAAATGCTTCGGACTTCAACGAAATGACAACACAATTTACAAGCCATGTGTTAAGCAGAAGATTAAAGAACTGGCACCATGCTGCCACCTCTTCGCGGGTAGAATGGCGATTAATCAGTTTCTGAATCAGAAACATACAGTGTTGATAATTGCTTCTGAAGCAAACAGTATCGTAATTCCGGTCATTACTGGATTGAATCACTTCCAGTTGAATAAACACAACAAATTATTTTGAAACTCCACTTTACGACCGTCGGGATGCTGCCACTTGGTCCGATACACTGACACTTTTATTGCCGATGCCCCACTGAAAGAAAAACATCAATTACAAGCTATTTATCGAATTCCAATGCGCAGTCCATCGTCGGTTGCAACTCGGGCCGAGTTTATTTGGAGAAGAATCGTAAAAATGCGCACTTCAGATGACTGTTGCAACAGTTTTCAAATATTTCCACGAGATTGATGAGGCCACTGACAGTTTATGACGTGCTCCGTTGCAGTGAGCATCTCATTTCGTTGCATTTCAATGACTGCTCGCATGCTGTTCGCTGGAAACTTCGAATAATGAACTGAAATCTTCGTTTTGATGAGACCAGCGTTGCGACAGAGGTGCCACCGTAAGTGATGCCAGAGTGGACCTCTGACTTCGCGTGACCCTAATCCATGTGACAGGCAATGGATATTTCGGCTCTAGGATAATTCCTACGAATCGGAGTAGAATCGGGCCTTGACAGCTGTTTGCTTTGGAACACAAGCCCTTACACTTACTGCACGAGTTAGTGTTGTCTGAGTTTCGTCTTCACATTCTCTGCTGACACTAGATGCTAGTGCATGTCTGCAAGTGGAAGGTCTCAACTTACTACTTGTCGGTCAATGTTGTAGAGAATGAAAAGGAAACAGGGAAATGCCGCATATCCCCAACGTTGCACTCGACAGCCTGTCGAATCTTTCGGGGAGAAGTAGCCGAAAACAAGTAGAGGCTTCGCCACACACGGCGCCACTTGAATGTCTCAAGATGAATGGGATACAACGTATATCTCACAACCAACAGGGCCATCAGCCACACTCTCAAGTTCTCATGAATGCGACCCCGTAGGACAAGACGTATGCGGTTCAATGAGGCCAGTCGACCTCGGGGACAATGGAACAAATAAATCCACACAAATGGCAGTAAGCAAAACCAATATTCGCAAAGAGCCTCAGTCGGACCGTCGATCTCACAGACTCGCGTGTCACCTTCCCATGGGCATCGCATTTGCATTCGTCTCCATCTGCTGGCCATCGTTAATCAAACTCAAGACCTCATAAATACTTGTTAGCCGGGTGTCATGCTGGGTCCCCTCACTGCCATGCGATAATCCAGATCCCTTCCGCAGCACTCAGTTGCGGTGAGTTTGGTGATGTCGGCGAGATCGGCGAACGTGGCGCGGCCGTACAAGACGAACTTGGCTCATGCAATTCGCGGGAATCCTAGATGGCTCATTCGTTGCATGATTGAAGACGTGATAAATCAATAATTAACAATATGCGACGTTGCTGTTCGTATGAGTGAGAGTGCGGCCTATCTTAGAGAGTGCGCCAAGCTGGTCAATATTTTGATCGCGGTGCGATTTGGTGTAGATTTCATTGAACAGCGCTTTGATGCATAGCCATGGGTATTGAGTTACGTGGTCTTGTAATGTCCAGCAGATGGAGCATTTTTTTTGCTTTGCACTGAATGAGAAGTGTAGTCAGATGAATGATGATGATATTCTTTGTCTGCTTGCATAGGCACTTGTCCCTTCTATTTTAAGCCCTTCTGTGCTCTAAGGAAATTTTTAAAAATGAGGTTACGGCTGCTGTTCTTTTGCCTTAGTAGACTAAAGGCACTAGTCGCTGGACAGGGCTAGTAGGTGGACACTTCGTCGTTTATTGTCACATAATAAGAGAACTTGCCGGTGGTCTCTTACCTTAACCATCAATGTCTCTTTCAAACCACACCACACGGAGTTTTCATATTCTCGTATTCTAAAATACGCGAAATAGTGAGGACGTGGCAGTCGCGAATAGTGCGGCTTACACAGACTCGCGTGCCGAAATGTCACTACTTTAAACATTATTTATTGCATTTGCACATCAAAGTGGGTCTGATTTTAATTGAATATACAGTCGAGAACGGATAAGTGCTCAACGAACAGGCTTCAAGTTTTTGTGCACTTATAGGATTTGTCAACTTCACCGTAATTGCAAATTTGTTGCAATTGGAGGGGCTTACTTAGCTACATAGGTGCACAATTTTGAACCCATACGAATAAGTAAATGAACTGAATGCATAATACAAACCGTATTTACTCAAAAAGGCATTTACGAATCCCTGTAGGGGATTCTTTAAAAAACGCAAACGGGAAGGCGAAGTCTCCCCCAACCGTCCGACTTACAAATAAAAAACGTTATTTTCAAATTACGACTTTATTGATTGCCTACACTTAAGCCTACAATATTCCCTGCTTGAAGTATCCTCTCCACCGTCCAGTCCGCACGCAATTTGATCCCGTCCACCAGTGCCGTGAGAATATGCTTGCAAGTGCCCAATCCAAATGTGCTGCCTCAGCGAATACTCCCTCAGGTACTATTGCTGCGTGGTGTGTTAACTCGTTCATATACAAAAAATTAAAATCAACTTTTAGTTTTGTAATTGCGGTGGAAGTTCTATTCAAAAACTAAAAACTAGAACTTAAAATTATCCTAAGCCAACCCTTGCCACTTGTGCAGGATATCGTGTTATGAGCTCGCAACGTTTGCAGAATGCTGGATCGGCGGTATGTGGCTGCTGTTGCGAATCTATCAGTTGACGATTGCGCGGGTGGCAGAGATGCTGAATCAACAGCATGTGGTAACTGCGAGCCCACCGTTTTAACTTAGATGTGCAGATATTATTTCTAATACTACTTATAAGGTAATCTGAACTAACGGAGCAATATAACAAACCAAACGAAACGGAAATTCAATTTTGAATTTCATCTGCGTTCATACAACTCCAACACCATTGGGTCCATATAAGACTGTAAGCAGTATCTAGACAATGAACTGCATCTCAGCGACTAATGAAGACCTGGCAAATAAAACACTCTGCTGCTTCGAAGGTTCTCTATTGACTGACAATCGTTAATAAAACGGTGAGAGTGCACAGTAAAAGAATTGCGGATAGATCATTCGATCATTTAGGCCAAAGACAATAATTATATTAATCGTATTCCATACACCCAGTCGAATACTCAGTCCAGACAAAAAGTTCCCGGACTGATTTGAAAAAAAAAAAAATGACTGCACAAGTGACGTGCATTGTCATCAGATTCTTCTGACATAAGCTCACCACGTTTCCGTCGTCGAATTGCGCTATCTGATCGGCTGGTTATACTGATAGCTTGCAGTTCTCTCATAACCTATAAGAGAATATGAATTATAGCAACTAAGGAGTTTGTTACTGATCCTCGAACTGAGACATATCACTTTGTCTTTTTTTTCTTCCACAAACCCCTCTTTCACATCTTCAGTCAACTCACCAAAACGTTCTTCATTTTAGTCGCTTTTACCACTTCACTTGTACACCATTTGGCACGTATGGTACTTCCACTACATCATCTTGTTGCAACTGAGTAGGCGTGCTTTTAACAAATCCTGCCTTTTAAAAGTAATTGCTTTCTAGCCGTTGAACAGTGGTCGATTTCATACATCCGTAGCTGGGCATAAGTTAAAAATTAACATATTTTTTTTTTTTAGCTCATTTACCTTTTAATCTAGAGAGATATATCCAAAGTTGGTCTATAACGGTTTTTTCGAAAATTGTGCAAAGTATTGCCCATCTGAAGCTATGACTTTTTTTCCATCTTTCGGGCAATTTGTAGCAGCCAAGAATGAATGAAGCCAATTTTTGATATTCTGCTCTGATGTGAACCCTATTTCAGTGAGGGCGTTCTGCACTGCACTGGACTATAATACGGGTGGGGTAAAACTTCCCATCCGCTCTTTTCCAAATAGTTCTTAACCAGAATAGCAACGTGGGGCCGAGCGTTGTCATAATGGAAAATTATTGCCTCGTGTCTGGTCGAATATTCCGGGCGTTTTTCGGCTACTGCTCTCTTCAAACGGATTAATTGTGTTCGGTAGCGTTGTCCATTGATGGTTTCACCCGGTTTTAGCAGCTCATAATACAGCACACCCTTCTGATCCCACCAAATATAGAGTATCACCTTCGCGCCATGGATATTCGGCTGTGTCGTTGATTTGGCTGGTTGGCCAAGCCAAAATCGTAAACAAAACCATAAACTGACTTTCGGCAGCAGTTTTCTTCATATTAAAGTAATGAAGAAGAACTCTCCGCAAAACAGGCACAAAGTTCGAAATATTTGAGTGAAAAAAATGTATTGTTGTTTACGCTTTAAATGAATGACATATTCTGAAGTGACGTACAATGACAGCAGCTTTCCAACGCATGTTCCAATGGAATAATACAAGCTACGCCATCTCTAAAAAACCTTAGCAACCGAATTAAGTTATGATGTGTAGCAAAGTGGTGAAGGATTGAACTAAAATTGTACGGGTTTGAAATTGATCTTATGCCAGATGGTAAAGAATTCCACAGTCTAACAGTATGAATAAAAAATGAGCGCGAGGAGCATAAATGATTGCTACGGAAAGGGATAACATTTGCATTTGTATAATATGCAAAGAGCCACAAACAACCGCAGTGCCACAGTAAACAACCATAAATACGGCCAATGACCATGCTTGTGTGCTTGTAGCAAGAGTGTAGTAGACTCGACTGCCTTAATTCGAGAGTTAATGAGATATATGTCGGGTAAAAGACCGGGATTAAAATGTTTTTTTCGAGATTGCAACAACTTGCGATTTTATTGCGTTTCATAGCAATCCAAAATCACAATTTAACTGATGGATGGCGCAGGCTAGACGCGAGTACAATGCACATTATTAAAACTGAATGGCTTTAGTCCAAGAGCAATTTTGTGTTGGTTTCAGGCTGAAAGTAATTGTATAGCTCTGGACGCAGAAAGCACGACCTCTTTTGGCTAGCGTAGCTAGCAGATTGTGATGCTTAAACTTTCAACAACTTCTTGTGTTCGCTCAAGGTTCCAAGTTGAGTTCATTTTTGAATTAGAAAATTATTGCAAACAACTGGAAATCTGACCAAAAACTTCATTCGGACTTAAGGCGTGTCCACTGGGGTTCTTTTTATTTTTTCTTTTCAAAGAAGAAAGACTAAAGAGAGACGCGATCCCCTCAAATTCACAGTCACGCTGAGCAGCTTAAGCTGCAACAAAAATATTTTGACAAACATGCCACGATTACGGCTCATCCGTTCATTTGTCTCAGATTGCACCCTGTCGGCGATATGCAAATCTGATAACATAATTCATCAAATGCCACCATCCACGGCACAGAAGCGAGCGTGCATCACTGGAGTTCGGGTTTTACAGGTGCACTGACATACCTTTCTTGCGTTTCGTATAATCAATCACAGATCTCTAATTAATCATCCAAAACGCCTACATGCCATTTGCATCTTCGGCCAGCTATCACTTCGAACATATCCACGGGCGGCAACGGCGGCGATACCCGGAATTGCCGTCTGCCTCGTGTGTTTGCCTGCCTGTCTTAATTACAAAGGCCATATTAATTTGTCCCCGATTGATGCTTCAGATGGAAATTAATTACAAGTATCTTTTGGAAAGCATCACTGGAACTCGTTCTGACACACGACCAACTGACTTTTTGTTGTCCACATCGTCTGGCGTCCCCACGTATGCGACAACCTAAGTTTGCCCAATGAATGGTCAAAAGGCATCTGCGTGCCCTTTCACGCATAACAACGAGTAATCACTTTTCGTTTGGTGAGTTATGATTTCCGTCGTTGTTAGGCAGTGATGCATAAAGCGATAGTGTAAATCAAACACCCAACGGTATGTGATGACACAAAATTAAGTCATTAATCGATTGAACAAAGCCCGAGGAGATGAAACTCATCTTGTCCGCTGTGAATTGATACTTTGGCAGGCAATTTCGTGAAAAAGATACAAATAATGATGGAATCGGCGTGTGGGTGCACGTGACACGTTGTTTGGCACGGACAATGGCCTACGGGTGTGCATGTGCGTGGGAGTTTTATGAGGTCCCCTAGAGTTGACATCTGCATGGTTTTGTGGGTATTTGGCGTTCGTCAACTTTCGTATTTTGAAATGGATTGTGAGACAAGATTTGGTAACGAGAACAAAGATTGATGGTGGCTTGAAGACTGTCTAGTCCAAATCGGTTGAAGACACTCATGTCGTTGTTTGATGGAGAATGTTGGACGAACTAGTAGACAGTCTTACCGCAGAGCAACGATTGAAATAAAATAAGGGCGTGAAATTTGTCAAGATAATCAACTGAGTCATTTCGTCGCTCATGTCTGATGCTCATGTGTAAGGAGCTCAAGGATCCAGGATCAAGGCTGGCTCCAAAGCTTTACAGCATTTGCATGGCAGACCAACTTCAAATGCTGTTTATTTGCAGACGACTCGCTGACATAGGCCATCTCAATGCCAACGCAAATCACAAAACTGAGGGTCATGGACCGGTCGGCGGAAAGTACAGCAGCACCTAAACTAAATGAGATTGGAATAAAGGAAATCCGAATAAAACTCATGTGCTTCAGAGGACCATCCGAGGGAAGATGCAGATCAGCTGCCGAATGCGTCATGATAGTGCTCTCAAATGGTGACACAATAACAGAAAAAGAGAAGGTGACGAAGCTAGACTAAAATTCAAAACCCTCTCGAAACTAACTCTCTAAAAAGGAAAACAAAACTGATCTCTAAGACTAGCTTGAAGATGCAACATCTAAACATTGGCCACCATCTAAACATGGCTATAAGGGACCTGAGAAGTTCGGATCACGGGCAACCACACCTCAGCGCGTCGAATCTGTTAAACGAGCAGACATTCCCTAGAACATCAACCGGTAGACTGTATCTACCAAAGTTGTGAGCACTCGGCTTAATCGGCTGCCACAACACCCCCCCCCCCCCATCCTGAGAGGAGGAAACAGATCAAGACGAAAATAGATCAGATGGAATAAGCCAAGTAAATAATTATCATAACAACATTGCAAGCGCTATGAACATTGCACATCCGTTGGGCCTTTAGTTTGAGCTTTTAGCTCAAGTATGTGTATTTTTTTCCAATTAAAAATCGAATTTAGTGAGTTGGAGCACTTCGTGCCAATTATTGAAGAGGTTGGGTAAAGGGTACAACCACTTCTGTCACTATTTACTTTCTTCTCAGGCCTGCGACCCCAGGAGGGTTTGAGCCTGAACTGTAGCTGCCTTTCATCGCTGATGAGCACTCTGCTTCGAGTTTTTAAGACCAAGTTTTTTTGGACTTGGTCTTTACACCGAAGGTTCGGTCTTCCACTTGGATTCGATCTGGCCAAGCTAGTGCAGTCCACTGTCATGAATTCCCCTCCATTCACCTTCCTCGCAGACTGGACCAAATATCCGACGTTTTGCTTATCGTCCATCTTTCGGCTCCATATAGGAGCTGTCAATATAAGAGTTTTCTAAAGTACGATGTTAGTTCTTCGAGTCAGGAGTCCACACTTCGAACTTAGCTATAAGGTCTTGTTGTTGTGCACGCTGTACCTCACTGATGCAGTACCTCTCCTGCCAAAGCGGAAACCAAGAGTGGTTACACGCATACGGTGGGAGAAACTACAGAGCAGTGAGTTGCGGCTAAATTTTGGGCGGCACACATCTGAAAGGTTTGAGCGACTTCCAACTGTTCCAAGAGTGGCGACTGATTTTAGCAGCTGTCATTGCCTCTGTGGCAATAGTGGTGAGAAAAGAACTGTGTGGTTTAAAACGACCGGAGTTCAAGAAGCCATCAGAGAGAAGAAGAAGACTCAGAAAGACTGGATTCTCTTGGGGGACTTTACGTCTCGAGACCGGGACACTGAGGCGCGAAGAACTTGCAAATTGGCTGCGCGAGCAGCTAAAGAGCAGCCTTGGAAGGAGTTCGGCCAGAAGTTGGACGGCGAGAATAGATCTGCGAAAAAGGTGTTCTGGCAAACCATTCGCCTACTCAGACGAAGGAAATTGAACATAATCGATGGAGTCAAATCCAAAGATGGTGCGTTGCTTTCCAATGAGGTGGACATCTTACGAAAATGGAGCGAGCAGGGCATTGAGGATGGCACACCTGGAGTCTTGAGCAGGGCGGAGAATAGTCCAACGGTGGAGGAAGTAATTTGGCTCCAGCTACACGGGCATATTCTCTTAAGTCTCCCCGGGAAAGTCTACGCTAAGGTGTTGGATGCGCGTTCTAGAGCTGGCGGTTTTCAGCTCAGTATTTGTTCCAACTCACCTATGAACTTTGGGTAATGACCGAAAGAATAAAATTGCGAAGACAAGCTGCTGAGTTGAGATTTCTCGGTGCTAGGATGAGAAAAACGGCAGTGCGCGAGGAGCTCAACATTGAGCAGCTGCTTCTTCGAACGGGAGGGCTGTACTTCTGAGATTTGGTCAAGTGGCACGACTTCTGAGGCGGGAGATGAATGCAATTCCATCAGGTAGGCGACCGCTTGGCAGACCCAGGACTAGATGGTTGAACCAAAACTCGCCTGGGCATAACTCCTGATGAGTTTGAGTCGATGGCGGAGGATCGAGTTGCCTGGGGATCTCTCGTGCGTGGTTTACCGCCGCGACCCCTTTAGTGGAGCATGCGGTTCAGGAGATGATCTCTGTAATATAAAATGTGCGATGATAAATCAAATTATTTGTAATACAAAGAAAAGAATAAAGTATCTATCTATCTAAAAAGTCTTCAATGAAAACGGAAACAGTGCAGAATCTGGTAGCGTTGTGCAGGCTGCCATATGCAAGTAGCCTGGCCAAGGATTTGACAGCAGTGTCATCGCAAATGAGCATCGGAATTGAAAGACGAAGCATGTGTGAGGCGGCATTCCTCATCATTTTGGCAAATGACCAATCATTGCAACACTTTTTTCAGAAACTTTTGCTCGTAAGAGAGTTTTGAGCCTGAGAGTTTCAGTCCTTTCTGGCTCGTTCACTTTGTAAATTCGAAAACCTACAAACTCTCTCAACCTGATGGGCACCGTAATTCTGAAGCCAGCGACTTACGGAGGACCTTTAACCAAGCAGAGGGAGGTCAGAGTACCATAATCTCTCTGCAAACCGAAAAACTATCAAGAGATGACTAGGTTTTTTAACTATCACTATAGAACATGCGCGTGCATGATTTTCCGTAGAGTATTAGTTCCATCCTTCAGACTCTTGAGATTCGAAGCACCATTAGGCAAGCGTCTTATTTCTTATGTTAGCCAGCACTGTGCTGTTGGAAAGATGCTTCAATTTCTGCATGTAGACGGAACCAGCCTTTGTCTGTGGGTACCCTTTAAGACAATGTCCGGTTTTGATGTCAGAATTGCTTGGCTTGTGGTTTTGTTCCATATTTCGTTACATGTCATCGGTAGTGGTGTGTTAGATCGATTTAGTGGAATGTTGACAGAACCTCTCCCTAGTTGCACTCCCAATTTGACCTGCTGGGAAATTACATATTTCAGTAACTGTATGCTCAGAGACCAATTAAGCAGACTGTGTGTTGTTAAGGCTCAGCCCCTGTACGGACGTTTTACAACTAAGCACAGGTTTTGATTCGTAGATTGTGCTCTTAACAACAGCCTTTAGCGCAACTTGCCTATCAATTGTACAGGGGTATTTATTTGCAAGCTGCGGGTAATCGGCTGATTTTCGATGAAACTGACTTTAGCTTGAATGATACTGCATCCATCTGGTAACTAGAAGAACAGCTCATGAAAGAGAAATGCTCCTGATCGTAATGGAACCATATCGTCCGCATAAGCGATGACTTTATGCCCTGCTTGTGAAGAATCGGATCCAGGGTTACAATTCACAGAAGGGGCGAACGTACTCCACTTTGTGGTGTACCCCTGTGGTGTACAGTGTAGCAGTCTGCCGATCCAGCTTTGTACATGATCCCCGCTCTTGACAGTGAATGAACGCCCAATGTCGACACCCTTACAGCGAATATCTCAATCGAGGGACTCCCCACTTTTCTGAAAACCGCGGAAAAATATGTCTTGAATAAATAAATTTCATGCATTTGGGTCGGAACACTTTAAGTAGTTCCACACCGCTCAGCAGTTCGCATCCCACTCGGACTGAGATTCTTTTCACCTTTATCCCTCGACAACTCAAATCTCTCTATCTAAAGTGAAGTCGACGTGCATTTAGCTTGGAAATTTATCACCAACTATCTGAAATCAGAAGTCAATACCAGACAAAACAATTAGCCCCAGCCGGTGTCCGATAACGAATGAAAATGTTTTAATTCAGACATTGTCAATGAATGCATTTCAGATTCAGCCGATACAGGCAGAAGATTTCATCTCAGTCGCCGCATATTGTGTAGAATAATAATGAGCGAATGCCACCCCTTTCCACTGTGTCCATCGACAGCGGCGCGGCTTAGAAAACCACAGCCTAATGAATTGCTCAATCCGTCACCCGGCTTGTTGTCCCGCTAAGCGGTTGCAAAGGAAAGAAAGTCCATTAATTCCAAACGTCACCACTTAATTTATCTCACCAACCGCCTGTCGCCTTCCCCCGCGGAGCGGGAGAGCGAGAATGCGGACTGGGGCAATGGCAGCCTGATTTCAATAATTTTCCACTTGAAATGTCAATCAAGTTAAGGTTATCTAATGAACTCATAATGAAGGGGCCCCACCATCCCCCAAGCACTGGCGTTAGCCGTTGCTCAGGTGCAGCCTGGAACGCTGAATAATTTAATTGAAAGCAATTAGTCACAACACGCATAGCTACCAGGGTTTCCGAAACGTTTGACTGTAACGAATGCATGTGAGGTGAGAGAGAGGAAGAGATTTAGAGTATGTGCCTTGGGCTTGGGGCATTTGTCTGGATCTCCAACTGGGCCGATTGTTATCGGCGATGAAACAATGGTTTCTTAATCTCCTCATGTCGTCTGGCCGCGTGAAATCCGCCAAGCGACGGGCGCATAATTAAGTTGATGACGGTAGATGTTGAATGGGCGGATAAGTGGAATTGTGCCCGATTGTGTTCTCGCATTCCGGCTACTGGTCTCTGTATCGACAGCCAAGAGCGGCTGCATTGACGCGAGCCATTCACTGGTCGATTGTAAAGGCATTCAAATGTCAGTAATCAGTGCCAGTGTTAATTAATTCATTGTCCGTGATGCATATCAATAAGTTGTGGCTGGAATATGACTCGAAGATACTCGTACCGCGAAGATGTTCTCTTGCGGTTTGCTTGAGCGCTGGAAGCATATGCATATGTTCCACCTTGACTGGGAGTCTATCTAAAAATATCCTTGATAGGGCATGGTTAATCAATGAGGGGGAACAGACACAGACTTTGCTAGGTTAGGTTTTGGAAGGGGAGTGTGATGGTTGAACCTCAGTTCCACTCGGAGGCCTTGTGGCCCATTGTGAATCCCCTCATTTGTGGAGTACACATTCCATTAACCTATCCTGTGCCACGTGATGGTTAAAACACCCCCTGCTCTTTACGAATCTTAGAAAACCCGATATGTCTGCATGCGCGAGATCCGTATGCTCTCTGAAGAATCCTTGGCTCAGCGAAGTCGATTATGGAGAGCTGGCCAGTGGCAGAGCAGATGTTGGATCGTCTCGGTTTATTTCTCGTCGCCACAGCTCCGGCAGAGATCGCTGGATTCCGCATTCCATTTCCTGAGCATTGTTCCGATGGGGCAATGTCCTGTGATCACACACAGTTACGGTCCAGCACCAAAAGCTTCTTTGTTTTGCCGCTATTATGCTCTGGCCATGTTGATTTTGTCGCATTACAGTAATTTATTGCAACCCAAGACGAGTTGGCTTCTTTTCGTATAGAATCGCTTATGCTCTGGTAAAATGCACTGATCGGTGGTTTTAACGTTGTGTCCGCATCGCTGATGTCCACTTCAGACCCTTGTCTGGCCAATTCGTCCGATTTCTCATTCCCTGCTTTTGAGCTGTGGCCCTGTACCCAGCAGAGTTTAACCTAATGGTCACTGCTAGACCGTAGTGAGTTGCGACAGTTCACAGCAGATTCACTTCAGTGCAGCTTGGCTGTCAACAAAAATAGTGATGTCAGATGGTGGGATATCGGTTGTTTGAATGTGCTTGGCTGCTTTCAAAATTGCCAGAATCTCTGCTTGAAAGACAGTGCCCATGTCAGGGCGTCTAAATGAGTCCTCTTCGTATAAGACGTCGGAGTAGAATCCGGCCTGTGTCCATTTTTGATCCGTCGGAGGAAAATGCAATCTCGTGGTCGTTGATAACTGCGTTCGAAATCCAATTGACCCTGTCGGGGAGCAGAATTGGTACTTTGAGGGAGAAGTCATTATGAGACATATAGTCGGTTGTAGCTGCGAGGATACTAGAACCTTTTTTTGATCTCTATTATTTTGATTATGGTCGCATGTCCATAGCTAGCTTGTTTCCACAAAGATACCTGCCTTAGCCTGAGAGCGCTTTTGTCAGAGCAACATGGGTCAAGACTTCTGACTCATCATCATCATCATCTTCTGACCCGCATGTTTAACTAACGGGGTCGATGGGGTAAACCACGCACGAGAGATCTCCAGGCAACTCGATCCTCCGCCATCGACTTTAACTCATCAGGAGTTATGCCCAAGCGTAACCAAGAGAGTTCTTGGACTTGGTCCAACCATCTCGTCCTGGGTCTGCCAATCGGTCGCCTACCTGATGTAATTGCATTCAACGCCCGCCTCGGAAATCGTGATGAAGGAGACATTCGTGGCATGTCACCAAACCAACGAAGAATCTGTTCGAAGAAGCTGCTGCTCAATGTTGTGTGAGTTTGTTTCTCACCCTATCCCCGCGAGTAGTTCCCACAACAGCACGAAGAAATCTAATCTTAGCAGCTTGTATTCGCGATCATATTATTTCAGTCATTAGCCAAATTTCATGACCATAGGTGAAAGTTGGAACAAATACTGGGTGGAAACTTCGCTTTGGCACCAAGCTCTGCCTTCCTGATTACAGATCTACCAAGCCGTTTCAAAATTGACCCAGCTTGACCAATCCTACAGGAAAGCTCAGCATTACTCCTTCCATCACTCGTGAAAAAGAACCCGAGATGCTTAAACTTCTCCACCTGCTTCATTGGGACTCCTCTAGCACGTAGTGCATTGAACAGGCGTTCTGGAGACAAACATAACCTCCAATTTGTCCACGTTGACCTTCATTCCAGCATCAGCACATGGCCACAAACCTATCGAGTGCGCACTGGAGTTCCGTCTGGGGAGATGGGAGGATTACTAAGTCACCAGCAAAAATAAGATGAAAATTAATGTTCACAAGTACGCTGGTCGTGATGTTATTCCCCCAATATGTGTCTTGTTCGTTTGCAAAATCACTGCAACGGCTTTTTTTTGTATCCTACTCTTCAGATGGAAACAGCATTTGTCCGTCCTGACTCCAGAAAGGATGATTGTCACTCTCGTACTGTCCCATAAACCTAACGCTCTTTCTGTCTAATCCACTTCATATTCTGTCTGGAATTTGATTCCTCACCGGTCATTATGAAATCCCCTAAGCAGCATACAAACCGTCACTACTTACGGTTCACCAGGTGTTCCATATTGTTCACGTTGCTTCATGGTCGCGTGATGTGGCATACTGCTACGAGTAGATTAAATGCTTGATTAACGTGATCCGATGTGCTCCAAGAGTTAAAGAAGACATGACAATCGAACTAATGTTCCATTAAAATAGAAATAAAATGATGCTAATAATAATTACTGTCACAAGTGTCGTGAAGTTCGTCCTAAAAGTGGTGGCAAAATTGAACATTCCGTAAAAGTTTGGAACGAAAATACAGTAGAACTTATTTTGACTCCTTTTTAAGTCGAGCTTTTATCTAATTTTTATTGTGAACATTGATTTTTTTTTTGAAAAGTGGCCAAAACCCCAAATTATTACTTCCCAAATGATTCCCGTACATTTTTGCGTATTTCGTAAAACTCCCACTTATTTTCTGGTCCCTTAAAAATTCGACATTGTATCGTTCTCTGATACAATACTTAAATCTACTTCATAGCCAAGATACACTTAAACTGTATGATCAACTTCGTTTATTTCTCGTTGCTAGTAAGTATTTAAATTGGGCTTAGCTATGATACGGTTTTTTTTAAATGCAACCAACTTCACTTCGATTTAAAATTTGGATTTCGATTTTGAATTTGGTATTTTTAGTGAGTACATGATAATTTTTTTGTGGGATCCATAGACAAACAATGGTGGAACGGAGTCTATTTGAAAACATATTTCTGAAATCCTCTGTTAATAAGTTCTTATCATAAAACATTAATGTGACAATAGCTGATTGATGGGTCCGATTGAATTATTTCTGTAAAATGTGAATTTGCATCAGGAAATGAATAGGGATAGGACGAGACGAGAAACCGTACGAGTTGAAAGGACATTCTAAATTTTAAAATCTACTGCAAGCAACCATGGTTATGTCTTCGGCTAGCCTAAAACGTTTGTAAAACGAAAGTTTCCCACAACCATGAGAATACTCATTTTGTAAAAATATAACTATAATTTTAAAAATTCTATAATTTTCAATTCCTTTCTTAATCAGAAATGCCTCCTCGATTTTATGTCACTGTCAGTATTAGAGTACAACTTAAAGTCTTGTGATCCACTTATTCTTCGACCTAGTTTAAGTTATACTTTATCATACACTTTTTGTTTCGTGCAAAGTCCATCTTAACTTGTTAAGTGAAACAGACTGTCGAAACGGCCCTTATCGAAGGTCGACTTTATATGTCAAGAGCCCACTCACTAAATAAAAAAATATATATTGGGTCTATAACTTCATGCGGTTTGGTAAAAGATGGCGTAACTTGTATTGTTCTATTGGAGCATGCGTTGGAAAGCTACTGTCATGGTACTTCACTTCAGAATATGTCATTCATTTGAAGCGTAAACAACAATCTTTTTTTTCACTCAAATATGTCTAACTTTGTGCCTGAAAAAGTGTTTTTTCAGGGACGCGACACACGACGCAACAAAAGGAAGTCATTTTTGCATCGGATTGTTACTGGTGATAAAAATGGATCCATTACGACAACCCCAAGCGCAAAAAAAACATATGTGAAACCCGGCCAACCAGCCAAATCAACGCCAAAGCCATGGCGCGAAGGTACTGCTCTGTACTTGGTGGGGTCAGAAGGGTGTGCTGTATTATGAGCTGCTAAAACCGGGTGAAACCATCAATGGACAACGCTACCGAACACAATTAATACGTTTGGAGAGAGCAGAAGCCGAAAAACGCGACCAGACACGAGGCAATAATTTTCCATCATGACAACGCTCGGCCTCACGTTGCTATTCGGGTTAAGAGCTATTTGGAACAGTGGATGAGAGCTTCACCCCACCCGCCTTATAGCCCAGACCTTGCCCCTTCTGACTACCACGACTACCCCTCACTGAAATACGGTTCACATCAGAGCAGAATATCAAAAATTGGCTTGATTCATTCTTGGCTGCCAAGCCGGCGCAGTTCTTTTCGGACGGGATCCACAAATTGCCAGAAATATGTGAAAAAGTCATAGCTTCAGATGGGCAATACTTTGAATAACACTATTGTACACTTTTTTCTTAAATAAACGTAAAATTAAAATATTTACCCAATATAATATAGTAGTATGAGTGGCTTTATGACTAGCTTCTCAGGAACCACTTGTGTTGTGCGTGCCGGTGTTCTTTCACGAGTGGAAGGGACCTACAGTTTTATGCCGACTCCGAACGACCAATTTGAGAAGCTTATTGTTAGACAGTTATACTCTTTGAGCATTTTCAGTGACCAGTGGTGGGAGTTAATATTTTCAAAAAGTTAAAGATCCCGATGAAAATTAGTGATAAATTTGAAAAAAAGCGTGGTAGATCTCGTTTACGTACTCAACTTCTAAGAAATTGCACATACTACGAGTACATGAACGTTTTCAAAAGTGAAATGAAATAGCTCCTTACTTTCCCTTGTGATCACATTTTTTAAACGCGGTCGTTACTTACAACAATTCTTTCTAATTTTTTGTACATAAAAAAAAACAACAAAAGCATAAATAGGAATAATTACAAGGTGTGGTCCATTTTGCACTTTTTAGTTTACTCTTCTCTTATGTCTAACTTAATCCTAGACAAAAAGTTTAATTCTACCTTAACTCTAACAACTCATTTGAACTTATAACTAACTTACTAACCCCATGCGGGTACTCTAAGCTAACCTAGTCTACTACTCTAATTGCCTTTCGGCCTATACTATCATTTTTTTTTATTCTGTCAGAAGGCGAAAAGGGTGCGAGTTAATGTCAGTAAATGCAAGATCGAGGTCGTTCATTTTACACTTTTCGCAGTAGATGTGGTGGATCTCAAAATATTGCAAAATTGTCGAAAAGTCCCAACTGTCAGTGACTCGAAAAAGGTCGAAGAGACCGTGAAAATGGAAAAAATGTGTTTCGAACTCAAGCAGCGAGTATCTGTTGCGAAGGGGTTGACGCTCATAAAGATACGCTCCTTCAGTTGCACAAAGAAGAGCAACTGAAATTGCATCCGAACCATTTTTGGAGGGAGAACATAAACCGAAGAAAATGGTATTCTTAAAAAACAAAAATCAAAATAATTGCGCAGATTTGCGCAGCCTATCTGTTAGACAAGAAGGTCAAATACATGAAAATGCAAATATCTCTAAGTGGAAGGATGTGGAAACGTATCTTAAGCTTAAGGTTATAGAAAAGACATACAAAATGTTAGGTTTTGAAACACACGTCCATTGTTTTAATTGAGACAACTGAAAACAGCCACATACATGGTCCACTGCTGATTACAATATTAGCACTAGGACTCTCATACTGACTCGGAACGGCCAAGTTCGAGAAGCTTGGGGAGTAACTAGCGGTTATTTCCGCAAGCGCGCATATTTTTCGGCGAAACTACTCCGCAATGTGACACTCTTTTTTCGAAAAATGTAGCGTACGTCGAAAGTCTTCCGTGCGACTGGGCTGATCCATTGTCGTTTAAGCGTCAACATCTTCACTTTTCCAAACTAGGTCATCTAACGTCATACTCACTGTGCTTATTTTCTGTTCGGAAACTGCTTCAAGTGCGTTTGTTTTGAGAAAAATTCTTCAGTTGAATAAGCAAACGCGTGTTGACGTACATTATTCAACAACTTGTACTATGCTCCATACTCAGTCAAAATCAATATTTTTTCTTCCGTCGAACGACACTTGAGAAATGCCCCCATTATATGGATGTAACGTAGCTGACGAACCAGACATCCGAAATTAATTAACATCTCACGGATGCATTAATTACCGCTACCCATTCGCTTTGGATCAATATCCCAAGTCTTCTTCACTTGGCCACTCCACCTCGGGGATTTGATGACATCAAAGCGTCCCCATGCAATTATGCTCGGGCTACTACTTGGAAGAGTTTCACTTCGATATCGATGAGCTGTGGTCGTTTGAACTTCTCCCTGGAAATCTATGTCAACTGCAAATCACTGTACACACTCTCATCGGATCAGTTCGAAGGTTTCTTACGCCACACAGCATCTACCTATCCGACGACCGATGGTTGGCGGGTGCTACTTCACTTGTGAGCGAATGGCGCTTGAGCCTGCTTGAGTGTCATCATTCGGAAGGCTTTTCTTCTGGCGGCTCGCTTCAAAGGCATAATGCTATGAGTTGTGTCTAATTGCTGTCAACAGCGAATGCAAATGGAAATATTTTAATGAAGTCAGCCAGCTGGGCGCTACTCGCCTCAAGAAATATGGTACCCCGCTGTCTACAGCCTCCCACGTCCAATCACTAATTGTTCGAGATTCATAGGTATGTACTTATGTTGGTTGGTTGTTGGTGGTTATTCCTGGGAGGCATTGGGTTATATTATTGGCCGGATGATTAGCTTGGTCAGGTGTGCGCAGGATATTGGATAGCTTACGAGGTTAATAGCATATTAAGTCTGCACGGAGCGGTGGAGTGAATGATATGAGAATGATACCCGATCTGAGGAACAGCATAAAATTACAGAAATCACAAGCCAGAAGATAAAGTGGGCACATAGCGAACGACAGAACATTTGACACTCTCTTGAACGTATCCCGAGCTATCCCACTTCAAAAATGTGAAATCGAATTCTTCCTTCATTCCACTTTATAGCTTCCGAAACTTCGTCCCATCACTATCCACGTCCAACATGCACGAATCAACAGCACATCCTACCACGCATTGCACGAGCCTTGATCCAGGAATTTCAACCTTAATGTCATGCAAACACAAGAAAAGAGATCCAGATACATTCAGTTGATTAGCATACCTACGCGAAAAATCCCCCATAATCCGCTCATGGTACGCGGCACGGTTGACGCGTGGTTGGCGTTCCTGAAATGACCACAACAACCGCAAGTGCTGAGCAAAGTAAGGACTCCATTTAAGGGCATTACTGGCACTTTCCTTATCGCCTTTGTCGTCAAATGGAACCCGCACCACAGATGCTAATTACTTGAGAGACTTCGCCACAAGCCTCCGACACACAGGCGCAAGGCCAAAGTATCCGCAAAAGCCCGGAGCGGACCTGAAGTGGATTAGTTAATCAAATAAGAACGTTGGCGGCGGTGCTTATGTACCTCTTCTGTTGCGCACGGACATTAAAAGAGCATTATCTGTGCGTTCGTTTTACGATTGCATGAGACGGAGACACCAGACAGACATCAGATTTTACTGGTTGCGCTGGTCCGGCTTGTTGTTCAAGATAGATGTCGGTTACCACAGTTGCCGGCTCCATCCCAGAGCCACGCTACTGCTGCCGACTGCTTCATCCCAAATCGCACCGACAGACGGAGAGAAGAACAAAGTGGAAGAGTGCACGCATTTCAGATCACCATATCGCGTGCAAATTTCAATTTTTCACAAAGGTGATGGGATCGATGTTAGTCTTGCTAATTTCGACCAAAACAACAGCACCAGCTCATCATGCTGATGTCCTGGGTGGCCAGTGTGTCAGGAGGTGTAATTGCTTGGTAAAAGTGCGAGATAATGTCTGTTATGGATATATTGCATGGCGAATTGTGAGGTTGATTTGTTGCAGAGGCAGTATCTAAAGACGGCAGTGGGGTGTTGTAATGCCATAGTTTTTTTTTTAGATATTGCCTGCGGAATGTTAAATCGGATGATAAATGAGGTTAACTTTCTTCAGACGGTGTAAAGGAATGGTGAACAGTACCAAATCCATGGAGTGACTGTGCATGTACAGAAGATGTGATGCGGACATGTATCAACATTTGATCAACATCTGTCTAATATATCGGTGTACCAGAAGGTTTGAGTTTGACTCATTGTGAGAGATTTTTCATTGAATCATCCTAAGCACGACGAATTCCGCTTCGACTCCGGTTTAACCATTTTAAAACTGTTCTCAATGCACCGCAAATATCCCCAAATTTTGAGTATGCGGCACCTATGATCGTGGATGAATTCCTAGACTTACCATTTCCCGTCTCGGAACTAGAAGTTGCCATCGAGAGCTCGAAGAAAAATAAAGCGCCGGTAATTGACCGTATTCCTTTTCGAATACTAAAAAATTGTTCACCGGAGTTCTTGTCAGCTCTTACTCAAGAATTCATTGCTACCGCTAATGTGCTCGAATCTTGCCAGAAAGCGATAATTTCTCCTCTACACAGGAAAGGTGACTATGATGATCCAGCCAACTACAGAGGAATATCTTTCTTTTAAGTGGATCTCTATATAGAACCACGAAATGAGTGGAGGATGAAAAAAAAATTTAAGGAATTCCAAGCTGGATTTTCGTGCGGCTCCGACACCATCCCGAGAGAAATCTCGTCGCAATTCGTTAATGTCTTAGGAGCATTTATCAGAGGACTTCGAAGTCTGAATGGGTGTCAAACAAGATTGCGTACTTGGTACATTGCTGTTTATACTGTATAGAAATTACATAACGGATGAAGTAAGATTTGGAATAAATCTTTGTGGAACCAATATTCTGGCACTATTGTTTGCAGATGCCATAGTCCTTCTGGCTGACACAATAGATGTCATGCATGATCAAGAGGCTAGATACCTACTGCAAAACATGGAATTAATTTAGAAAAATCAAGGAAGATGATCTTCAGAGATGGTGGATGGGGGTAAGCTCGGGGTGAAAATGGAGATTTCGAGGCAAACAGATTGAGATAGTCAAGCAGATATTCCGTGCCACAGTGTTTTCTATTCTATTGTATGCAGCGCAAGTTTGGGGTTACGCCGCTATTGAAACTGTGGAAAAGTTCCTCATTATATGCTGCACTTAGAGTCGGGAGTTGCACCCCTGTTTCTGCATCCTATTAAAATACATTTTAATTATGTTTGAGGCAAGAAACTATTCCGAGGTTGGCACTCGCACAAATCCAAAAATATAAGGTGAAGTGTGTTCAAGAATGGGAATTACTAGGATCAGAATGCAGTTATAACGTTAATTTTACTCCAAGTGAACAGCAGGATTACTTAAAACAAAACTAAACACCATGCTCCAGAAAAGTGGCCACCGAATTTTTAACAGATTTGTAAATGAAGCCCAGTCATCCCAATACAGGGCATACTACAGCAAAACGAATTACAATCTACAAGAAATTACCTTTTTTTGAAAATCTACTCAATAGAACAGTTTTTAAATTAAGACGTGAACTGATTAAACTCAATTTCATACCGCTCACCCTGGGCGCAATTTTATGCGACCTGTGTAATCTCAGACAGCGGGAGGATGTGTTCTTCTTCGCGAAATGCCCTATAGGTAAGGAGTTCCCCAGTAATTTCTTCGGTGCTCAGACTTGAGTTGGAAGAAACAATGAATATCTTGAATGGTAGCTGAGGTCGGGACCTACTCTACAACTACGCAGTCAACGCATTGCTCAACAGGAATTGCATAGTTGAAGAAAGTTTTTAATTTAACTAGAGCGTTATATAAAAGTTCAAACAGCATCTATTTTTAGTTTATATATGTATTTAACGTGTTTTTTTCTTTTTAATGTCAATCTGGTAAACGGCCTCTAGGCGAAACCATATAGACTAAGTTATAATAAAGAATATTATAAGCATTCACTTTTTCGATATAAAATAGTCTAACTAACTGAACTGAACTAATCCACTTCAGTTCTTGTCCAGCTTTATAACCTTGATAATAATGGAATGCGGAAGTAAAGGGTGATTTTTTAAAAGCTATAGGAAAGTTTTTCCAAAAAAAACACATAAAATTCAGAAAATGCATGAAATTTTTATTTGAATCGATAGTACGGTCCATATAATTTAATGTTTGAAGATTATTTCATGCAAATGTTGACCTTGACTGCGCCTCGAATGGTCCATCCGCTAAGTCCAATTTTGGCATACTCTTTCCAACATTTCGGCCGATATCTCACTAATAAATGCTTCAATATTGTCTTCCAATGCGTCAATTTAAGCGCACTTGTCTGTATAGACATGACCTCTAACATAGCCCTACAAAAAATAGTCTAAAGGCGTTAAATCGCACGATCTAGGCGGCCAATTGACCGAACTCGCCTCTCAATTAGTCCATTGTTGCGCGTGCTGTCTGGCATGTGGCAGCGTCTTGTTGAAACCACATGTCATGCAAGTCAAGCTCTTGCATTTTGGGCAAAAGAAAGTTGGATATCATCTCACGGTAGCGCTCACCATTCACAGTTACGTTACGGTCCAATGATGCCACCAGCCCGTAAACCGCACCAAACTGTGACTTTTTCTGGATGCATTGGTAGCTCTTGCAATGCTTCTGGCTGATATTCACTCCAAAATCGACAATTCTGCTTATTTACGTACCCATTGAGCCAAAAATGAGCTTCGTCTAAACTGACCATAAAATAGAAGAAGCGCGCGATGAACTTTCTTAACAGAGCACGCATTTTGATAATAAAATTCAATAGTCGTAATTTGCAAGCGTTGTTCGTTTGTAAGACGATTCATGGTTAAATTATAGACCAAACTGAAGATGTTTGACAGTGAAACAAGACACGAAACGTGCGTCTGCTGTTTAAACCAGTGTTGCCAAAAAGATAATAGCTAAAAAATCACCCTCTACCTTGACCGATATTAAATCGATCCGATAAGTCGCGATATGTGCAACCCTTAGCTATTTTCCATAACGCCCGTATGTAGAGGGCGAACATATGTTTAGTCCGGGCCTTCCAGATTGTGTTTGCCAAAAAAGCTCTAAAATAAACCCGAGTTCCTAGAAAAATATTTCGGGAAAAGTTAAAGGTAAGGAAACCAAGGATATGCACGTTATCTCTACCTGAAGGGTTGTTCTTTTCATTCTGAAATGGCTATAAGACACGTCATCCGGAAAAGTGTTTATAATTTCCCAAAAATGTCAGATTTTTAGGTACACGCCGTTGCAAATTTATATAAACAAGAAATTGTTTTCTTGAAACTCTTTTTTTATACTATTATTGCAACCATCCAATAATGTGTTAAGAGTTACATATATTCGTATTGTTCATTGTTATTTTTCAGTGAAAAAAAATGCAAATAATCTGTCAAAAATCTTGCTTTGCAAAACGTTTGCATTGCAAAGTTTGCGTTTCCGAATACGACGACACACAGGCTTAAGTTTTTGCTTATAGGAAAAGCGAAGAACAAAAGTTCCAAATCGTCTTGGATGCCTACTTGCCAAATTTCATGGAGTGATTCCAGCACTCCTTTGCACCACAGGCTAGCACTTTGCTTATCCAATTGATACATTAATGTTTCTGAAATTTTGACATTTTTAGGTGAAAGCTTTTCGAGTCAAAAAAAAAAAAAAAACTCTCCGCATGAGGTTCTTCTATTATTAGATAATGCACCATCTCATCCTTGTGAAAGTGAACTCAGATGAGAACATACTCGCCATGTTCATGCCGCCTAATGTAACTCCGCTGATCCAATCTGCACCAGTTCAAGTATTTATCAAGGCTTTGGAATGGTGTGCAGATGAAGGCGTTGACCAAAGTGTCATTAACGTACTTTCACGCCTAAGAGAAAATGCAGTCCTTCAAATTTTGGGAAAAATACAACAGAAAATAAAAAACATATTTTGTTTTGCTAAATAAACCTTTTTTTAAATCTTTCTACTCTAAAAACGAAATCTAATCACTTTTGTTGTGTAAATATGCAAAATTATTCATGAATTGAAGCAAAAAGGAGATAGAATTGTAAAACATAAAATGTTACATCCAAAATATGAACACCCTCGGTTTAAATTATTTCACCTTTTCCAATGTTCACTGTACTAAGACTGACTTAAATTTTCTTCTTTACATGCGTTCGCGATCACGTATGTCCATGAAATTACCATGTTCATGAAATAGTACGCAGGAAGTACTCCGTTGTGGGTTGGTGCGTCGACCCCTATGCCCTTGAGCCTACTTTACCCAGGTTCGATTCCCGGTATGAGCAAAACACTTTCCACGGCCCCACCTATTTCGAGTCACTGACACTGCTTCAAAGGTATACATTTTAAACAAAATAAAATTTTTGGCGAAAGCCCATGATGAGTGCTGCTCAAGTCTGCGACATTTGTATCAACCACAACCAATAATGATTAAATTAAATAATTACATCCGCATTGCATTTTGCTTGTCTTCTCAGCGACAAAGTTGTAATCACTTGCCGAGCAAGACGCGTGGGTTTGGTGTGAAAATGTGAGCCCAAAGTGTGTGTATGGCTAAGTTTCATGTTCAAGTTCAAAAGTTCATAAAAATATTTCAAGCAAATTATTTGCCTTTTAACATTAATGACGACGACCGGTTGGTGGTTGGTGCGTCGACCCCTATGCACTTGAGCCTACGTTGCCAATGTTCGATTCCTGGTATTGCCAAAATAATACACACGACCCGCCCCACCTCTTTCGAATCACTGACAATGCTCCAAGAGCATAACTCTCTAGAAAAGGCTTGTTGGCATAAAACTGTAGATCCCTTCCACTCGTGACAATACCACGCATAACATGAGTGGTTGTTGTAGAAGCTAGGCTCTGGGGCTCTATGGGTTCAAGCGCCACCCATATTGTTATACTATATCTTCAGGCAACGACAACTTTTTTCTAACTTTCCATGATCCAACACGGAGGTGACGAAAAACCGAAGGTATGCAAGAAGTGCGATCCATTTGGAGGTGCCCCAATTACAGTGTGTTCCAATTAGGAGGTTTGCTTGGTCCTACAACGTATTACATACCGCCACAGCAGCTGTGTGAAGCACGCCAAACACTTCACGCTGCTACTTCATGAGAAAGTAGGCAATAACAATCGAAAACTTGCATTTAGAGTGAAAACACGGCGAAAAAATGGTTTTATTTAAAGAAGTTGCATCGGAACAAATCCATTGGACAGTACGCAGAGCCACTAATTCTGCAGCTCGTTGTTCGACGTCCTTGGAAAGTTCTGCTCGTTTAGCAGATTTAACGCGTTGAGATAGCGTTGTGTTGGGGATTGTGTTTCTAAGGTTCCTGATTACCTCGTTAGGATGTTTGTTGATGTCTAGTAGCTGCTTTCTGAACAGTTTCAAGGTGATTGTGCGTGCTTGGTCTTAACCTTAGAAGGTCCGTGTCTTTTGAAAATTCCGAGCTTCGTCATGCTTGTCATAGAGATGTTGGGTCATATTGGGAAGCTACGTTAAGAAATCCAAGAGCGTACGTAGACATCGGGGTTCAAAGTATAAGGTGGCTGGGGTAGAGAAATGATACATGGACAGCTGTGCTTCGAGCCGAAGAGTCTTCAACCATGTGGATCTGGGTTGGCCCACCAATAGATGACGCTCGTGTCTCATGATGGTCTGCAACCCACTCTTACAGGCAAGTTGGCCACACTTACAGGCAAGTTGGCCAAAGATGGCACAATCAGGATCGACATGTTGTTTACGGTACATCCCAAGTCCTCACATCCTTCACACAGAGGAAGAGGAATTTTATTGCAAACTCGTTGAATGCAGACGCAAACCTCTGTGCTATGGGTCAAAAGTTGAAACGCGCTTGCCATCTGCGTTTGTTTCCGACTCTGAGGTGACCAAGGATGAAAGCAAAAGTCCAAAAAAGCCGTGCTTCTGCCAGCTTGTTCCAATCCGCCTATCACACCAGAAGTAATTAACTTGTGTTTATAGCCCTGTCCAAGTACTTCGCTAGTAAAAGGAAATCAGAATCCGTTTGCTTTTAGCGGTCACAATTTGCCCGACCACCCCTAGTTCACGTAGCTTTGTGCGGCTGAACTGGTTACCAATAGCAAAAATGTCAACAACAATACATGTAATTGTATCATTTCCCTAGCGATGATTTATGGTCACCACGAAAGGATTCTAACCTTAAATCCAATTTAGCAAACGATACCCACAGCCGAAGAAGGGTTTCCTCGTGAAGGAGGACGCCTCGTCGTGGTGCGGCGACCGCCGTCAAGCAAAGAGCACAATGTATCCCAAGCACCGCCACCGTAAAATCGTATCCAATAAATTTTAAAGTTAAACCAATTCGATCGTAACCAACGGAAGGAGTCGAAAGGAGAGGCAAAGTATCCCGAACCATTTTCATAAGCATAAGAATATAAGATTTTTTTATTGTGTGTTCGAGTCGTAAACGATGTAGGACCTGCATTTTGTTCTTTTCCTTTTCGGTTACTTTCAGTGAAGGGGGGTTAGGGTTATCTCTGGGGAAGGACTACCCTCCTCCGTCCGACCGGCTACGCTCCCCGATGAATAGAAGAACTTTACACAATCGAATGTTTGGAAGTCCTAAAATTACATTACGACTATGGAGGAGGAGTCCTTAAAATTTATGATCGCAAGGGTGGCCACCACCACCACCGGCCGTAGATGCCAGCACCTTTAGCGGCGGACTGAGTTTCATGCATTTGAATAGGAATTCATACAAGTGAGCAATCACTTGATTTATGAATTACTAAAACCAATTCCATGGCGAAACTCTCTGCCGTAGTCGATGCGATGCGATGTATGACAACTAGATCGGAGTAAAGCACGTTGTGGGGTTTCGGTGAAGACAACTGTGGTGTCATCGAACGTCAACGAATGTCACTCGAATACCTTTGGAACGTATTCGACACATTAGCCTGGCATTTTAATTACACCACATCGCCGCGGCGACTGCGGAGAGCCAGCAGTGCCTCAGTCACGGCTACAAAAGTCATAACCGAAGTGAGTGAGCCGAGCGCGCATTAAACTATCCGCTCTCAAAGCACCGCGAACGAATGCGGCACGTGAATGCAAGGTGACACATAAGCATCATCTCGTAAAACTTGCGATCATAAAAAAATTTAAATGGGAAATCGTCAGTTGTTTCCGAATGGGATTTGTTTGATTAGTGTTTTATGAGTTTTTATTGCGGTCGGCTCTGTGGAACGCGTTCGGTACACACGCACGCAGTGTCCCGGGCGCAGGGCTGGGGACAACAAAGCGCCGGTTGTCATGCATGTCAAAATATTTACGTTTTATTGTTCATCGGCATAATGAGAGGGTATTGTCAGTGGAAATCGGAATTCTCGATGGCGGTGGAACCTTCACATGTACGCCCGAGGAAGTGCTGTCTAAGGACGGAATGCGAGTGTGTTTCGTCTGTCTTTTCACACTTGGACCGTTGTGATGATCAATATATGATTTTATGGAGCTGTAGGGATGCAGTAGGGAATTGAATGCGGTTAGCACATTCTATGAGTTGATTGTCGTAAAATTGACAAAAACACTCTAAATGGCGTCGCACAGGCACACAAAAAGGGTGTTGGCGCTGAAATATTGTACATAGATGGGAATCAAGGCCCATCGGACATTTGTTATGGACCATTGTCAGAATTGTTGAAAATCCATTCCCGTCAAAGGTGGGTACTATGTGGTTAAAGGTGTGATCACACCGGTGCCACGGACTGCGTGAACTGTCAAAACATGGCATGGCCACATGTGAGAATTTTTCAGGAAAAATTAATTTCTGTATTTTTGGAGCGTATAGTTTGTGTAAGTGTAAGTGGACTAGTCAAATTTTAACACATGGACTTGTCATCGAAAATAAACGACTCAATTTGAGTGTGTACTGTTGAAGGGTACGTACATAGTTTGGATTCCGTATCAAAATGATCAGAGTGTGACGCTTTCCAACTGGCAAGCCAAAGTGTGTAGAAATCAGCAAGAATTGGTGAGTGAGTTGGAGTTCATGCTGTCCGGAAGTGTACTTAAGTACAAGTCGCTCTTTTCTAGTTTGTTTGCCAATGCTGTGGGTTTTATTTTCAGTCAGTTCGTCGTCAGGCCAGCAGCTCATCAATTATTGCGGCAACTATATATTGGACAGTCGGTGTCGCAGCATAGTAAGTGTATCGAGCTTCTTCGATGATTCTTGACATAAGAGATGATTTGCTTAAAGGAGCGGTTAGACAGGTGTGCCTCGGTGAGATATAGACTTCTTCATTCCAAAAGGAAATTAAGAAACCGTTCTACATGCGATCCTTGGCTGAAGGGAGAAGATTCAACTGCAAACTATGCGACAACTGTACGACAACTCTAACGCATTCATGTTTCATGCTTCCCTTTACAGTTTGCCCTTTTTCCTACAAAACTTGGTATTTGATACCCAAATTAGCCCCGAACCGAAAATATTGTTTTCGATTCCGCACCAGTGGGACAACGCAAGAGAGGACGACCGGGTCTAAACAAATGCAGAAGGACTTACACCCACAGATCATATGTGTAAATGGAGGCGTCAAGCGAGGCTTGTCGTTTGAGGGCAAGGTCCACCCCGGACAAAGAAGAAGACAATGCGATTTGCATACGTGGAGAGTAATTCATTTCGCTCTTACATAATTAAATTGAATGAACAACGAAACTTAACGAAACTGAACGAAGCTGTTATTATGCCCATATTGTATCGGAAGCAGATGGAGAAGGACTTCAACCAACAGAGCATGTGTAAATGGAGGCGTCTAGCGAGGCTTGTCGTTTGAGGGCAAGATCCACCCCGGACAAAGAAGAAGACGAAAGCAAAATTCCAATTTTAAATGTAATTTGCATAAATGGAGAGTAATTCATTTCATTCGCTCTTGCATAATTAAATCAAATGAAATGAACAACGAAACTTAACGAAACTTAACGAAACTGACCGAAACTGAACGAAGCTGTTATTATGCCCATATTGTATCTATTGCTTAAGTATACGTACGCACTTCCATTACGGTCGGGCCTTAAGAGTGGGTTACAAATCTCTCAAGATGATGTACAGAGAAACCAACGAATTTAATTGTTTGCCAATCTGCAAGTTGTCTTGCCTTTCGTTGCCTGGAGGACCTCTGTGCCTTGGGATAACGTCCATTAATATTGCATCTGACCAATCGCACTGTTACGTTACGGATGCAGTTGCCAAGGATCCTAAGCCTTTATGCCCACGTTTTGTCATTTACTGAAGTAATTTTTACTTTTGCAATAAACCATCAAAAATAGAACGAATGTCAATGTGATCACAGTCGTTAGACAGTGTTGCTCGCTATTTGAGATGTGTACATTTTTTTCGAATTCCGTCTCAGCATGCAGAACATTATTACAAATGGAAGCCGCACGTTAACTACCACTGTTCAGCAGATAAAAGTCAATAGCCTCTTAATATTCGTTGGAAAACCAATTATAAATTAACGGATTATTTTATTCTATTTAATGTTTCTGCAAATCCCATGACGATTAATCATCCCGGGGCTTTATCTGGACTAATCTGCCGAACGATACCGCAGTATCGACGACATGCCAATCATACCGCTACTCGATGAATTCACTAATCTTAATTTAATTGCTTTGCATCTGTTCCGATAAAAATACATAATATATCCAATTAGGAATACGGTTTCACATATGTACTTATTTCAGATTGTTGAATCGAACATGAATACATTAAGGAGGTGGTGTTTTTTCTCAGAATTTTGTGCGTCTCATCTTCTGTATTTAGAATGCAAATTGGGAAATTACTGATTCAAGGGAAACGAGATCATACCGCAGTGAATATAAACAATTCAATGCGATATCACGTTACCAGTTTCAGGGCACCTTCACGTTTAAACTCCACTTTTGTTTCAGGCTCCAGTTCTACGAGTTCATCGGTTTCACAGTTGCGTTTACACTTTGGACTGAGTTCAATTTGTAGTTTAAGTTAAACGAGAGTGTAAATTATGTTTTTTAGGCGTAGGTTTAGTAAAAAAATATATTTTTATTTTTCGTTGGACATCTATGGTGACAAATTGTCGGGTTTTGTTTTGGTTGTTGAAATGAGCTGCGCATGTTATTGAATGCGCTGTCGGGTGCGTTCCTGGAAGAAGAGCGGCTGATGCTACTGTTTAAATTTGCAGAATGCTGATTACTTCGTCGTGGAGATTGCTTGGGCTAATGTTGCCGAATGTTGTCCGGGTGCTTTGGAATACGCTTCTTGGAACTGAACTTAAGTACATGGCTTGGTGTAGGGGTTGTAACATTTATGCTGTTAACTTGTACTCCTGTTTAAACCTCAGTTCATCAACACAGTTGCATTTCATTTCATTTTGATGTCTAAATAAATCTGAATTTCGAGAAAGAGAACCATGTCCTTTCTCATTTTTCTCACTGTTATTTTCGACATTTGACCATTATTCATCCCCTTTTATGCACAGTAGTTTTTTCCATTTCCTTATTATTTTCTTTCACTGGTCAGACTCAGGGATGGATTGTCTGGAGTGATTTTGTATGTCTGCTTTCTTTGTTCCTTATCTATCTCCCTAACTGAACCAAAAGCATTTAAAAATTGCAAACTATAGCAAATACACCAACAATCCAATACTAATTACAGTAACTACAATCAACAGCTTGAAGGGTTGCCATTCTTTTATCGATCGCTTTACACAAACGAAGTTCAGATTCACTTTGAAACTGGACGAGTTCAACCTAAACTTTTACCTCCGCTTAAGGTTCAGCTGAACTGAAGTTTACACCTTCACTGTGAAACTGGGCATTAGGGAAAATATCAAGCAGTATTCATGAGACTTCAAGTAGGAAGCTGTCAAAGGCTCTCTGTCCGTGTAGTCTCTAGCAAAGTCATACACTTCAGAGATGAGATGCCTATTCAGAGTTTAGTTCATTAATAATAAAAATATGGACGGCGCTACAGTCCGTAGAGGGCCAGTGCCTTGCTTCTCAGCAACCCTTCGCGTTGTTCTATCACGAGTGGAAGGGATTAAAACAGCGATTTAAAAATTTATTTGAAAGGAAAATCATTTTTACAATGGCCTTTTACAGATTTGATTACAACTAGAATTACAAACTAAAGGTTCGGGTGTTGGCTCAACAATAGGGGCCCAACTGATGTACTTTGTTTAATTTAATGTTCATTATTTTTGTCGGTTTATTGTTTATTTAGTATGTCCTGCAATGGCTAGTGCTTTCATCGAGTTGTTCAAGTCTGTGTGTCCATGGTGGGCCCTTTGGGATGGGGTGCTGGTGTGTTAACCGGTTTAGCTGGTGATTGCTATCGTTGCCCGGGTAGAATCCATGCAGCTCGTTGTTCGAGGTCGTTGGAAAGTTCAGATTTAACGCGTCGAAGTAGCGTTGTCCGGCGATTGTGTTTCTCAGGTTCCTGATTTCTTGGTTAGGATGGTTGTTGATGTCTAGTATCTGCTTTCTGAACAGTGTCACAATGTACTGTTGCAGAGGGATGATGCGTGCTTGCTGGAAAAGTCTAACTCCTGTCGAACGTCAGTCCGGTACATATTCGCAGTACTTTCCTTTCGAAAATCGCAAGCTCCGTCATGCTGGTCATATTGAGAAGCTGTACGTTAAGATCGAGCTTAATATGGCTTAATCCATTTTTCTTGCGCATTAAGGGATAGATGCGATGGGAGCCTAGGCTCAGTTTCGAATGACTGTTGAACTTCAACCTTTCCTTGAAGCGAAAGCCAAGACACTTGACCTTTTCGTTTGTTAATATTTCTGTACCGTTAGGGAGCACTATCTTTATGCTTCGACATTTGGCCGATGATCTGCTTTCACCTCTGGGTGGTCTCCTTAAGCACATAAGTACCGATTTCTCAGCATTTATACGAATACTTGACTTTTATAAATTATTTATAAATTAATTTTTATAAATTAAAAATTAAACAATGTTCACGAAAGGAATTACACTAAAAAATATGCAACATTTTAAATCCCCATTCTCTCCTAATTCAGTAGTTTTAACTTTTGCGCTGACTTAGCTTCACTTAATAGACAACAAGACTTAACTTTATCAAGTCTTTAGTGCTATATGCATAGGCACAGCGGGTCATAAATCATCATACATTATCAAATTACTATTCTAAGCTATGCTTGCCCGCAAAACGTCTCGATAGCGTGGAATATTATTTTATTCCATTAAAAAGATAATTCAATTTAACTTAGTTTTTAATTTAATGATTTAATTGGTAAAAAATGGCCTGGGCCTAAAGTCTACAGCAACCACTACTGTTGAAAGTGCTCTTGCTGCATCACGAATCCAGGTGAGGGGACCTGATGATGTTGTGACCTGTGATGTTTGAGAATCTCTAGATAAGTATACAACCGAAAACCCCCAGCGCGTCGACACACCATTTTAAATTCTATTTTATTTTCTAAATAATTATTCTTCAAATTCTAGATAGTCTTCTAAATGACGGCAGTTTTTGTCTCAACTCTACACCGGCACTATGGACGAAGCACTCAATTCGGTTTTGCCTTTCTGCTTAAGCAGCGCTTATGTCTTTAGAGACAATTTTTATATCACGCCTGACTCGACAAAGTCGACGGACCCATCTAATATCTTAGCGTGGCCAAATCCATCAGCTACCCTGTAGCAGTGTGCGAGAATAAACATTTTGACACGAATGCTAATGCCATTTGGGCATTCATTCAAAGCACTGGTATTTCTGATCGGAGGTCACATCATTTCCACATCCGGTCATGGCAGTTACGCAAGAACCAAACAAAAAAAAAGCCCAGCCAAAATGAAAACCAACCCGTTGATGGATTATTTCTGATAACTTCATTAGCCTGGCATTAACATAAGACCCGCTTCCATGGACGTTCCGCAAAAGCGAGGTTCCAGCCATTCATTCAAAGCACTGGTATTTCTGATCGGAGGTCACATCATTTCCACATCCGGTCATGGCAGTTACGCAAGAACCAAACAAAAAAAAAGCCCAGCCAAAATGAAAACCAACCCGTTGATGGATTATTTCTGATAACTTCATTAGCCTGGCATTAACATAAGACCCGCTTCCATGGACGTTCCGCAAAAGCGAGGTTCCAGCCTCTACCACCTAGATCCGCAGATCCCAAAACATTCGGTACAAGATTAACCACCTTCCACGTAGTACATGTGTCAAACATGTCACATCCGGACGCGATAAAAGCATCGGTTTGGTCGGCATGGCGGCCGACGCGGTCGCCTTCGGCTCCAACTAATACTAATTAGTGAAGATTTTAATTCCTTATTAATTAAATCTGTCACATGAACCGAGAGCTCAACTCATGAACACACCGGTTTGAAAGCCAATTTTGTCATTAGGCATCTACCCAGGAGTGGCCGATTGTCCCACAGTACACTCAACGGCACTTGAGTGGTGGAAATTTAATTAGTTCAAATCAATCGGCTCGGATATTAAGTGAATCGGTTTTGCGGTATCGAATGAAATGGCAAGCCGTCTCATTTGAATAAATCGATGAAATAATTTTGCTTCAAGTCGTTCGCTTAAGGACCTATGCGGAAGGAAGGAGTGTGTGCCTGGGGGGTTGTTCTGCTTTTGTTGCGCCACTTGCCATCTGAAGTTGTTCGCTCAAAGGAAAATCGATGGATGTCACGGAGATGTGACCACTTAAGATGCTCGTAACGAGCTTGAGATATGAGTCTGGTGACATGGGCCTTAATGTAAATTCCCCTAATAGCTTCATCGTTTTCATATTTATTTAGCTTAGCCCATGGGGCCGATATGGATTGTAGTCAAGGTCGACGATTGTGCGGCACTCGGCATATAAATCATTTTGTTATCGTCGGATTCGAATGGTGAACATTTGTCACCTAATATCGATTTCAGAACGACGACGATGACAATGGCAGCGGCAGTGACAGTGACAGCGTACGATACGATGTGCTGTCCCCCTTTAGCCTTTAAGCCTCCCTGGCGGGCAGGGAGTGGGCGGAAGATTGATTCATTAGATTGATCGTAAACAAAATCAATCTTTGTACGGGGATGTCGCTGTTGCGGATGCAGCTCTGCACCAGACGTGTGGACAAAGGGCAAACACAGAGTCTAGTTAGATGGAGCGTAAACAGGTAAATTGGCGTTTGAGATACATCTCAATTGTTGGGCGCAATTGAGAGACAATGCACAGTGGATTGGTGGATTTGGTGCGTGTGTGCTCGGGACATCTTTCTTCGCCTGTCGGAGTTTATGCATTCAACCCGCTTGCATAGCCTATTTGTCTTGCTTACCTTGTGCATGAAATGTTTCACTAAATGTCTGTGCGGGATGGCAGAATGCAATGACCCACAATGGATAAGGGGGAGCTAACCAGTCGAGTGTACGGTGTATGATAGTTGCCCGATGGATACTCTGCTTATTGTCAGCGAATGACTTGATGTGGCCCGAATCCCGGAAAATACGTAGAAATGCATTAAGTCCAACAACACATGCAGAAGGAATTGTTTCATCCGGCTGAGCGGCCCTTTGGAAGCCTATCTGCAGACGGACGATGGGAACGGCAAAATCGGACTGCAAAATGCGAGAGAGTTCAAAGCATGGGATGTGCATGTCGTCGGCTTAAAGAAAACCAATGAAAATTAAAGTTTGCTGTAAACTTTTGTGTAAGTCAATGCCTTTTGCGGCGAAAGGGAAATCTGGATGAATATGAACAACGAACGGAGCAAGTTTCAAAAAGCTACGAGTCCAGTGCTGCAGGGGGAATTGCTAATTAACTTGTGAAGACGTAATCCGTAACAGAGCGATGCGCACGTAGAAGAAGGCCGGGAGTTACTCCGACGAGTCAAACAGAGAAATGAAAATAAGGTTATTTGGGTATTAGTGCAGGAGGTGGAGTGCGGAGTGCGGATTCACCGAAAATCTGCGTAGCATTCCGAAGATGGTAAATCGACCATTCTGCTCAGGCGGTCATAGGCAAAGTTCAACAGCCATCGACGAAATTCAAAATGGTAAGACTTTACGTACATCACTCGGCTGCGTTCTCAGCCTAAGGTGGGTTCCGGGACATAGAGGTATTCTTGGTCACAAGTGGGGACGCGTTCAAGGAACCCACACAAGGCAGAAGCGTTGCGGTCAGATTCAGTGCACAAGGTCTTTAGATTGGTTATGCAGAAGAACCTGTTCTCCTCAGTGAGTCTACCTTCTCTCTCTGAATCAATTTGAATGACTTCTGGATTTGTCGCTGTCTTTTAGAGGGATCGAATTTCAGTGGAGAGGAAACCCCATGCTGAGTGCTTTATAAATACAAGCTGAGCGACCTGACGAGAGATGTCTGCACCCCCAACAGTTCACCCAGCAGAGCCCAAGAAGAACGGAGCCAATTTAGGGAATATTAGAGGACTGCTGTGTTTGATTAACGTTCAGTTAATAAGTCCCCCAATTCCGGCACACATCAGTGGGGGGTCACAGCTCATAACGAGATGATGGTAATTCACAAGTTGTGAGGTTTTGTGATGTCGATTGTGCAGGTCACAGGCGAAGGACGAGCTTGCGGGTAAAGTTAAGAAAAATATGTGACGAATAAGTGTGAGTGATCATTCTTGTTGGCGAAAAAATCAACCTTCTTTTGGAGAAAATACAGGTCAATATGGCCGCGAATAAGAGACGCGGCGGGTAAGTGAGGGCATCAGTGCTGTTGCATGTAAAGTCGAGCTCGAACTGAAAACAAAAAGGGGATCAACTGATATTGCTGGAAATGTTGACGCAACATTTGTTGTATTGCATACATCGTGTATTGCGACAGACTGTATTTTCCTCAGAAGCAGTGTATCGATGCACCCGAGTTCAGCATTTGCGTGAAATGTGCTGACTTGACCCCAAAGAAATTGCTTGTTTACAAACTAGCGAGGCCAGTGGCGGTGCTTACTCTGAAATAATATTGGGTACATCGTTGATTGTCGTAATTACTTTGAGTACTTCTGCGCTCGCTACTATAACTCATTGGCATAGATCTTTCATTCACTTCAGTGATTTGTACATTCTGTGGTTTGTGAGATTTTGGCCGAAATAGTTTTTCGTGTTTTACTCATGCACGACTTTTTGGACTGCGAAATTATAAAAGTAACTGAACACGGTCTTCTCTTAATTCGAATTATGGAGACCCTGCTGTCTCTCTCTCCTTCTCTCTCTCTCTCTCTCTCCCTCTCTCTCTTTCCCTCTCTCTCATGAAATACTGGTTTACTGAATCGGTCGAGAGCAGGGCTGCCAGAATTACTACTAAGGGCATATTTGCACTAATCTCGTGTTCATGGTACTCCAGTACTCCCCTCTGCTTGAAAATACTCGGCTCTAAAATATGTCAAGTTAAACAATATAAAGCGGTCTGAGTCGAAGATAATTATGTTTCTATCGGAACATAATCTTCCATTTTAGTGACAAATCCGCTTATATTTTTAATTCAATCCATCGCTATATGTGGAAAAATTGAGGTAGTAGTTATAAATATTTATTATTATTCTTAACGTAGTTGCGGCATAGCAACATCCCGCACATCCCGCCTTGATACCGCTGTACTGAACCGGAGGAAACCTGCTTCAGCTCGTTGTGCGACGGAGCGGTCGTGGTTGAGTCGCCCATCTACAGTTGATCTGTCGATGTGATAGATGAGCGGTACCGCATTTATGTCTTGTATCAGACCGTGCTTATCCAAATGTAGGAATGCTTCTGGGGGGACGAAGCCGTTTTGATGTAACCTCTCGTGGCATTGTTAATTGGGGTAGTAGGTCTGGTTGTTGCTCGAGTTCATCGCTCTAGCAGTGTGACCTCGAATCAACGTCACTAGGAAAATGTCCACTAGTATCCGGATCGCCCTATTGTATAAGACCTCATTGGAATATAATTTTTTGTACTGGGACTCTGGAGTTGGACAAAGGCGAAGGCATGCCCTAAGAAAAGCTCTCTCAAACAACCGAATCTTTCTTTCAAGACATAGGTGAGCATTGGCCGGATGAGGGCCATGTAGCAGATAACCTTCATCCTCGCATCGAGTTGGCTGCTGTAAAACAGTCTCTTTGTAAGGGCAAAAGCACCTCGGGCCCTGGCCAGAGCAGGATCTACATGTTTGTTAAAATATGGATACTGATCTAGCTAGTCATAGCAATGTCACATGAATGAATCGAAATCACCCTGTGCGAGAGTAGTGGTGTCCTCAATCTCTTTGCTTGATCTGTACACTTTTAAGTCGTCGGCGTTATTAGATGGCTCAAGTAAATGTTGAACAGGATCGGCGAATTAACGGCAAATGTTTGAAGGTGATCATTGTGAAGCGTGTTCGCCAACAGGGTGCCGTTAATTCGCCGATCCTGTTCAACATTTACTTGAGCCATCTAATAAGTTCTCTTCCTCACATAATTGCGAACGCCGACAATTTGGGAACCAAAAAATGCCGACATCCTGAGTGTCGCGCTTGCTTACGGTGAACCAAAACGATAATTTGTTGCGGAGCAGTTTCGGCCTCAATAAGCGAATACACATCAGAAATGAGGGAACAATCAAAACAATGTACGCCTGAAGACGAGCGCTGAAGAGAGACTATGTTTTTTAAATTTAATTTAAAAAAATTTATTTTTTTTTTTGTCTATTATTATGGTATAATTTTTTTATTTATTTTTTTGAATACAATTTTTTATAAAAGATTTTTTTCCGTATTTTTTTTTTATGTTTGTAGGTGTCTATGGTACTATATATCGTAGGCACATAGATCAAATGAGATGCACTAATGTTGAGAGTAATGATCCCGAAAAGGTAAAGAAAGCCCCGAAAATTTTGATCAATCTTCAGAGAACAAAGTAGCAAGAGCTCATGTCAAACCTACTGTTGCCGAGTCCATGCATAATTCACATCTAGCATTAAGGCGGCCTCAAAAACAGGTCCGTCTGACCGAAGACCAGATACGTAAAATTCAACAGCAGCTTCCATTATACGTACAATGCTTCCGGATTTAACAAAGGGCAATACAGGAATTGCAGACAAAGACATTGAAGTAAGAATGTCAAACAGAAGTCGACGTCCAGTTGCCCGATATCATCATCAAATTTGAATAGTGGGGAATACGATTAGTTGGCGCAGTTGGTTAAGTGCCTGCCCTAGGTTAGTGGGGTCCCATCTGGTCCACTGTGCCGTCACGTTCGGCTTAGTGCCCACAATCCAATTTACACTTTGACCTAGTAGTAATTCCCTCTTGGGATTAAATGGTCATATGTGATTTCTTCTGACCATTGTTACTCAGATCCTCAAGGTGATTGAAGTAGTATTTTCCTCGCAGTCTCCTTCATGTTTCCCCAAGTGCAGGGCATGTTCCGAGTTACCTCTTCTTCTTCATCCATGCAGCTTTTGCAGAAGTCATTGTAAGGTGCCCCAAGTCTTCTGGCATGGTTGCCTATGAGGCAGTGCCCAGTTAGCATATTACTGATATCCTTCCTGTCGAATTTACGAATTTCAGAAGGTAAACAGTCCGTCCTTGGTTTAGCATAGGCCTTGGTTTAGCTCCGAACCTTTGTTTTCAGTGGGAGATACCCCATCTGCCACTGGCATACCCTCCCCCTTTCTTGCTAGTTCAGACGCTCTTTCATTTTCCGGAATACCCTTGTGCATAGAGACCCAGCAAAGGGTAAGATTGCATTTGGCCGGTATCTCCCTTAAAGATAGATGGCAGATTTTTACCATTTTGGAGTTTAATGGTGGTGTGTCCAGAGCTTTTATGGCCGCATGACTGTCCATGTATAGAACAAGAGATCTACCGTTTATTGGGCTCATTGCTAGTCGGATGACTGCCTTTTGAACAGCTGTTACCTCCGCTTGGGATACACTATAGTAGTTCGGTAGTCGCATTGTCTCCCAGATCTCCGGCAGATTGGCATAAATACCTCATCTGTGCCTTCTTCCTACCAATGCGTTACAGCGCTAAATAACGATGAAAAGTAAAGGATCGACGAATGCTATGTTTTTACTGAACTGAAACCGCCAAGTCCGGATGAACTTTTACTGAAACCTCAATAGACTGTTTCCACCGAGCTTGAAGTGGTTTCGCACCCAATTTTCAAGTCACTCGCTCTCAATTTATATGTGTCCGCCAAAAGAAATGTCACTTTCAGCTGTCACAGAACACCTGTTTGTTGACAGGACATAATAGTGTGAGAACACCAGAAAATAGAAAGAGACAAAGTGAGAAAATAAACTGAAATTCAGTCTGTAGGCTTATCCGGGTCACGGAAGGATGAACTCGAGGAGGATTGACCGAGTTTTACCAGAAACCGCGAGGTTACAGACCCCAAAAATGTATGGTGGAACCAGCTAGGTTCGGAGAAAATTTGTGGAACCTCGAAGTTTCGTTGGGTTTAAACGTAGCCGAACAGTCACTTACTCGAGGTTTCATATGTTCCCCACCCAGATTTATCAAGTATTTATAGTCACTAGACTATAAGTTCACGGTTGTGATGAAATCGAAAGCGGATAGTTTTTCTACCAGTAGTACTTACCACTGTTACCTACTGCCACCAAATCTAAATCTCCTCCAGCCTTGCATTTTTTTTTTAGAGAACCAAGTACACTACAGTCGCCCAGTGTCGATGATGGTAATTGTGGAGGTGGGTAATAGGCTGCGTCTGCCGTAAATGGAGTGACTTGCTACCGCTAGATTTCAGAAAATATAAAGAAAAGTGTATAGTTCCAGGTATGCCAGGATTTGTTCATTTCATTAACGATATTTTTTATCTACAATGACAGTAACGCGAAATAAAGGCTCAACTCGGCAAAACATCAACAGCAAATTCCAACAGTCTCTCTACGTATGAAATGCAAGCAACGGCTGAGTAGGGGCTGTCCGCTGCCTTAGCAACAGGCAGCGGAAAGTCCACTGGTCATCGCACTGTGTGTCGTGCAAGAGTCTAATTTCAGTTTCTAACGACCCCTTAATTTTTACTTAACAAAAAAGGACAAAGTTACCTGAATGTTGACAGCTTATGCTGTAACCCACCTTGTTTATGATATATTTCGCGCTGTCTACCAGTGACCCAAAATTAACTCGAATAACTACATGCCCATGAACTTTCTCATAAAACAAGTAGCTTCCTGCCGTACTCACTTCGGTTTGAGCGTCGTTTATCACCCCACTCAAAGTTCCAGCTCTCCAAGCATATAAAACCCTTTGATTTCCAGTCACGGACAACCGTCTACCCAGCGAGTGCGGCGAACAGCACTCAAGAGCCACTGACTTTCAACAAGCTCATCACTTTTTACGAGTGCATTATAAATTATGTAACTTCCTCTATTCGCACCCAAGCCGGCTTAGAAATGCCCTTTTCTTCTAAACGAACTTAAATCAAAGTAAAGTCTTCTTCGAAGTGTACACTGTACAGCTAACATCATAAATCGTCACCAAATCACGCTATTTTGCCACTGCTGCCGAGTGCTGTCGCCCTTTGCTCGATATCACAGCGCCCATGCAGTGTCTCGCATCCCCGTACTCCGTACGCTCTCTGTCACCGTGTGTCGTGTCGCTCCCAACTTTTTACAATTTTCTCACCTGTCAGCGAAATAATTCGTCATAATTCCAGCGCAACACCGAGTCACACCCTCCGGCCATTACAGGCGACAACAGCATGACACTACTGCCATCCACACCTCAAGCATGGGGACTCCAGTCGCCCCGTAATTACAATAAGTAGGTTCTCAGTGAATTCATCTTCGTTCACTGCACGCAGCTGCTTGGACCGGACGATGAGCGGTGATGTGGATGTCTCATGGCCACGACACCTTCAGTCCCCTTCGCGGCGCCGTGCCGCGCCGCCCGTTGGCAAACGGCTTTCGCAACTCTTGCTTTGTCCACATTAATTCCATGCCGCAGGAACAACATGTTAACCGAAATAAAATCCCTCGAGAGGTGTTAACAAGATTTCGCTGTATGATAACTCGGAGTGCCCATCTGAGTGGGCACTTGGTCGGGAATTAGTGCACGGACGGCGCGTGAAATTCCTCGGGGAGCTGTTGAGTAAGGCAGCAAAGCAGAGCCAGCCTTGCACGCGCATTTTATCGGACGGGGGTAAACTGCAACATTTACACAGTCCGGCATCGCGCATCACATCTCGCTGCTCAGGAACACAGTGCCGACCTTTAATTTTGCCCACACTTTGATTGAGCATGATTAAAGGAGTGCTCCTTATGCGGAGGTGCTGATGTGGTCAGGTATCGGTGGACGCGATGTTGTTAAACGCCAGTTCCAAGTAAATTGTGGCGATTGTGTGTGTATTTCTGTGTGTGCACCAGAGTCCAATTGATGATACTTGACTCAGGTGTGGTTTAATTACTATCCCTCTCCACGCGGATGGTCAGACTACATACATTCACGGGTACACACCCCAACACCTTAGGTGTTAATTTATTCGTTTCGCAAGGCGGTTGGGGGAAATCGGATACGCTGCTCTTGGCACAGACTCTTGTGCTCATTTTGATTAATTTGCCGCAATCAAGATGTGTGGTGAGTTAGCCAGCGATGAGCAAAGGCGAGGCGGAGTCCTTTTTTGGTGAAACGGGATGTGCTTCGTGGACTGCATTCCGCACAGCTCGGCATCAAGATCAAAGGCACAACACACTCGTTTTCCCTCGCGCGAGGCGTGGGTTTAATGAACACTCGTTACGGGCTTCAAGGATCTCCAGCTCAATTAATGGTCTTGCACCGCCAAGCCATGATACCGTGACGAGGAGGAGCGACGCTCTATGAGGTGTTAACTCAATAAGACTAATTTTATGGATCTGTTCGCACGTCATCCACGTCTGCGGGAGGATGAGTTGATGGCTTAATTGCCATTCGCGTACACGAGGGTTGGAGATGGTTAAGCCAGATTGGGTGCGCAGATATTTCTATTTTAGTGCGAAACTGATGCTCTTTGGCGCCAAAGAGAAGGATGAATTATGACGTTGAAACGAACTGCACTCGCTTGTCTCCCGTTCGAGAGGCAAAATTGATCTGGTCAACAGCATAATTTTTGTGTTGTCATGCCAATTGCAGTCCGATTGAAGGATCCGGCCATGAATTCAAGACAAGCTGTTGCGCAGTCATTTTTGTTTAATTGAAATTTAAACAGATCACCGATCACTGATCGCACTGAGTGACTTCGATTGCGGACATAATCGATTAGCTAATCAATCGATTTTCCAGATATTGATCTGTCAGATGGATTCATGCGTATTCTCAAATTCGATCAATCATCTCAGATCACTCGATCGATCGATATAATTGTGATGCGATCGATCAATTACCTCGAGCGTAGAACAATCGACTGATTAATCAGAGAAGGCGCCAGTTTCCGGATTGTACGATGAGTTGGTAATTGCTACAGTTGCAGTGGATCAAGATGGATGAATACAATTTAAGGTTGTCCAAAAAAAAAAGGAGTGAACGAAGATATCGTTAACTTTCCTCTAAGTCTGGATTGGTATTGAGCGGAAGTCTAATGGGCATTATTTTGGATTTAACGCCTTTGGCGTCACCGTTCAGGACATGGGGGAAATAAGGAAGTGACTGCGAGTGTCTGGAGGACGGGTTGTTTCTTACCCAATGTTCTATAGGATTCCATGTTCACCAGCAATTATTGTGTACGAGTTGAGTGGGTATCATTTAGGTGGTTGTTGTTTTTCGAAAGTTTTTTTAAATAAAATATTTTTTTTTCTTGAAAATGAAAATTTAGCACCCAGGGACCTTAGACTTGACGTTTTCATTATACAGTGAAACCTCCGAATTGGGACATTCTGAAATTGCACACAAATTAAACACGTATTCTTTTTCGTTTCCCTCTATGAGGGATTTTATTTACTAAAATTTAACTGCACGTTACTCATGTGGAAGTTAACTTGAAACTAAAATTACTCTACTTATTCTAATCGTTCGATGTCCTTGAACGATGGCTTTGACACATTATTCGGTCCCATGTTGAATGGTCGGCGACGCTCCCACGGTGGTGTCGGATTCGCTGCGTCTGGCATGCTCGGCTGATCTAGCGTCTGGCTGGTCACACACTTTGCACCTTTGAGAGCGTGTTAACTTACACTCGGTTTTTTGCATATAAGTGAACCTCTATAAACGGGGCACCTCTGAAATGGATCATCGGTCAACGATTTCATTAGAAAAAAATTTACAACCTCTAAAGTGGGACATATGGCAACGAGAGGCAGAAATCACAAGTGGTAGAACTGATTGTGTGGATGTGTACATCTTCGTACATCTATCAAAAATATGCGATTTCCCCGGAATGTCGGAAATGTGTTGGTAAAAAATTAAATACTTCACTCATTAAGTTTGGCAGTGTTTCATTTATTGATTTAATAATAAATAATGGAAAGTAACCATTTCAGGAACATTTTATTTCAGGGCTATGTATAATTTTGACATAATGCTCTCAATTTGGGACATCTCCGAATTTGATCGCATTTTCTTAGACCCCTGGAGCGTCCCAGTTATTGTATTTCAAAAACCGAAGCTGATACAAAAATCTTAACTTCAGATCTAAAATCAGCCAGCGAAAAAAGTCGAATAATTAGTCATAAATTCCTTGCAACAAGAATGCTATTCCCTTGTGTATTCTATGGTGATGGCACTAGTAGTCAGCCCATAAAAAAAAACAATGTTCAAGTTTTTAATAGAGAATGTAGATTATCTGATTGGTTGAAATACAGTGGACGCTGGATATAGTGAACCATCTACTACAGTGAACACACAATATTTTATACAGACAGTGAACAAAACAATCTCGCTATAGTGAGCACGTTTTTTGTTTGCATTTTCTCTGAACGTTTAGCATGCAGAAAGACTTCTTAAACTCATTAGTGGTATCCAGCGAAAAAACTGCTCAAGAAAGAACAAATGATCTCATTATTATCGTGTGTTCATGCATGCCACAGGCCACAAAATGAAAACTCTTGTTATAGGAAAGGCACAGAAGCCGCGCTCCCTTAAAAATGATTCTTCGCTGGATGACTTCGCATTTATCCACTTTATATTGAATGTTAGATAATATATTGTGAAGCTATTAAGGGAGAATCAATAAAAGACGCTGTTTTTAACTTGGCAGCAGCATGGGACAAATTAGAAGCTAAAGCCATTGAGAAATGCTAGAAAAACATCCTTTCGTTTGAAGAAGACCCTAAGGGCGATCTAGGATGAATACTGAGGAATACCCCTCAGTATTTTTCGCAACAAGCCAACATCGAATGCTAACTTCTAAGCCATATAACAGGACTAGCACATACGGCAGTCGATTTAAACGATTGAGACGAAGGTCATGTATACATGTTCAGATATTGAAGAAGACAAAACGAATGCGAAGGCGAACCCCGATCACCCGATTTGGTCAGTCTAGGGATGCCGTCCAATTATTCGAGAATGCACGTGAAAAATTCGGTATAGTGACGGGTACGCCTGTAAAAGTAGTTTAGTACACATACGTATTCATTACTTTTTTTCTGAATACTCGTTATTTTAATCTCGTTACTAGTTATTTTCGTAACTTCCATTATGTTAAAATTGAACGTTGTATTCAATGTTGATACTTTCAACTAACAATAAAGTGGAACACACATGGAAGTTTTGGTCCTTAATAGGTTACAAAAAAGACGATATTAATTCACATAAAATCAAAGAAAATGTAAATGATTAACTATTTAAGCAGAGCTTAAGTTTTAAGTTTAAGCCCAGTATTATTTTTGGTGGTTTTTGCTTTTACGGGTGAGTGGTCTTTGCTGAAAATAGGATATTCTATTTTATAAATATTTTCTTGTTTTTTTATTAATTGCAAAGAAAAATTGTAATTACATTAATTTTTCAATTAAATAATTGTACATAAGAGCATACACATTTTGATGCAATTTGCATCACAAGGAGTCTCAGCTCGTTATAGTGAACAGTCTGGATATAGTGAAGAGATCCGGTTTTAATTAGTTCACTATTTCGAGCGCCTACTGTATGCAGATTATGTATTACTAGTTGAAAAGGCTGTTGTAAAACAGGCAGAATGTTATGCGGAGCTAGGTACATGTTGTGTCTACGACGAATTTCACACGATATCTTTCAGTCTTTTTTTTCGTTCACATTTTTTATTCCTATCCTTTTTTTGATTTTGTGGTTCCGAAAAACGAGTGGGCATGTTATTTCCTTTGCCTTTTTGCGAATTATATCATCCATAGCATTCGAAGAAAATAAGTCCATAATGTCGGGTTCGCGCTGTAGTGCTTTAACATTTTAAGTAGAATACACGTCAATCCATTAAACAAGTCGCAATGCAGCGGTCGCGCATTGATAGTTCACAGACTGTGATACGATATTGCGCGGGCACACATTTCTAGGTAGAGCTACTTCTACAAACTCTGGCTTTTGACAGTTTTGAAACAATTTTATTTTATTTACTCGTGATTGTAAATAAAATTTTTTGCTGGCAGCCCGAGGTGACTATTTATGTACGCAATAAATTTTGTATAGTGATTTTATGTGAAATAATTGCATTTTTTCAGCAAAATGGTAAAACGTATTTGAGACCATTTTACTTGTGAAACGCGCGCCTTTTATTGAGAAGGAGAAAAGTGGAAAAGTGAAGGAGCGCCGCTTTAACATAATATTCTCGTAATCTCAATAAAACGCGTACTTACGCCCATCAACGCTCGACCGCGCGAACGCAACATTGTAATTTGGCCATTATGTTGGTTATCATGTAAATATGCTTAGGATTTTTTTTCTTGTCTAGTAGTTTTCTTGATTTTCTCTTGCCCTTCGTGCCACCCTATCATAAATCTTACTGCAATCATTCGCAGCAAATATTATTTTGTTGACGCTCTTGTCTTTCAGGTGTGCTAATTCTTATGCGTAGCTGCCATTGGCCCCCTTTACACGGTCAAATTTGTACGCAAGTGCCACCGTTTATCGTCGTTTATTTGATTTTCCCTGACAAATTATAGGCGACAATTATGAGCGAAAGTCAGTGAAATTTAACATTGGAATGCCCTTCACAATAAGGAAGACCTTTTCCGTTTCCCTTCGAACATTGTTCAGAATAACCGGGTTCAAAATTAGAACATGAATAGAGACTTGTATAAAGAAAGGAAAATTGTGGAAGCCTCTCGCAAGCTAATACGATCTCTGATGTACACAGAAAAATAACGAAAGCCCATTCAAAAGCTGTTACATTTTGCACGCTCATGCGACAACGTATACTTTGTTTCGACGACAAAATATTTCTTCTAAATAGAATACTTCGGAAGACAGAATATGAAATAAAACAAAAAATAAACAATACTAGGATCTGCTGAAACCGTGAGCAACAAGATTACCCACACCGCCGCAGAACCCGATTGCTGCGAAGCATGTTTTTCCGATCACAGTCGGTATAGGTGTGACGGGTGGGCGTAAAAGTAACGAAAAATTTAGTACACATACGTATTCATTACTTTTTTTCAGAATACTCGTTATTTTAATATCGTTACTAGTTACTTTCGTTACTTCTATTATGTTAAAACTGATTCTTTTGTTTTTAGTACCCTTACCCTTAAACCGCGGACTTGTAGCAATTTTTTGTACGCTTTGCAGCACTGTGTGTCATTCAACGCCTCGGCGCATATGAACGTTGAGGGCATTCTAAAGAAATTCTCACATTTCTTTGCACGGAAGTATTTTGGCCCAGGTGCAGGGAGCCTAATGTGAGGTTATCGATGCCGACTACATTCTGTTGTCTCAACCATCAAAATACGAATCCCGGTCGAGACGAATATGCTGTAAGCTATGCGGCTGATATATACGCACACGAACACTTCCACCTGCACGCTCACCTGCAGTACTCTCAGCAGCAAATACATCCAGACACGATAGTTTTGAATACCATTCTGCCATTCTACACGAAACTGCGACAAGCTGTGTGCCGCCATTGTCAGCCGAAGAAGTAATGTAGTGAAAAATTAATTAAAAATTTAGCACAAAACTTTAAAAAAGAACACCCCCTCACCCTCGCACTCTGTATTTCCAAACAAAACAAAAATCCCCAACAGCAAGGCAGAGGTGAGCAAGATACAACAAAGAGCGTTGAAAGCCAGCCCGACTAAAGATATATATAAACTAGAACAGACACTCGCAGATGATTGATTTACTATTGGAAAAAAAGTTTTCCATTTTTCCCTACATTTATAAAAGTTTTCCAGTCGAACGCAAAAGTAGAGACAACCATCCAAAAGAATATAAAAAGACACCAATCGTTAAAAGAACGGCAAAGAAAACTTGAAAACTTCACGGTTCTTCGTGCAACTTTCGATAGTCATCCATCAATCAAACTTTCTTCGAATGCTGATACATTAAATGAACCGGACTCGAGCCCATGAATGCACATAGTGTAAACTCGGAGCCAGACATACGCGTCCCCAAAGAGGGACAATCTTCCACAAATGACACACGCGAATGTGTCAATGATGCTGCCGTCGCCGGTAGCGCGTGTGGGCCGGAGTTCGACTGTTAAACGTGGGGAAGAACAGTGCCGCCAGCAGTTGTGCCCAATTAACAGGATGTTGAGAGTTGCTTCAGCGTGAGAGTACAGAGGTTCCACAAAATGTTGCTGCATCCGCACAACATTCGCAACACATTCGTGTTGCAGAAACATTATGTTGCTAGACATCTTGTACAGGCGTTACAGAGTTCATTTCTGGCGTTCACTCTCTCTCTCTCTCTCCCCCTCTCTCTCCCTCTCCATCACTTGCTCTATCACTTAGACAGTGAAGTTTTCTCTCGCTGTGGGGATACACCTGTTCATCGGAGATGGCGCTCACGTAGACTGCGTGCTTCGATTGCGGTAGGTCTCCCCAACGTTCGAGTTCGAAACAATGACACTACACACACCCACACACACGCACACCTCAAACGACATTACTTAGTAGACGAACACGCTTCTCCCTCAGAAGTTGTGATAGTTACTGAGAGCTAAGTCGATTTAACGACTGGAAAATCGATAAGTTACTTATGCCTTTCTTTTTTTTGGTTAGGTTTTAAGCATTCAGATTCATCCGCAGGTTAGCTTTTAAGGATTCGGATTCATCACCAGGTAGTTCGCCGTCACGCGATTCAGTTTTCACCTTGGTCCACTGGAGTTTTGCCTTTTCACGAGATTGTCACTCAATTAAGAGGCAGAGTCTGATCTGTTCGTCACCTGGCATGTCACCTATATTTGTGTACAGATTGGAGGTGCGGGCTAAAGATTGTCTTCTCATTCTTCTTTTTGTGGTTGGGTCTCATGTACATGGGGGCACATTCGTTGTTCTGCACTAAATACACGTGCAATGGTGATAGCTCTGGACGACTTGCAATCTCTAATTCTTGATTGAAAGTGTTCTCCTTTATTTTTAAGCCTTTGGGTCTCAACTGTCGTCTACTTGAGTTGATACGTCAAAGATTGGCATTTGCTATTTGAAAGGTTTAGTTCATGTAAAAATTGATTACGACTTCGTTTTAAGTGATCCTTGTTATTCGACATTCTTCTTCTTCTTTGTGTAATATTAATTGTGTCTCAGACTCTCCAGGCAGCACGACGATCTTTTGGCTGTTGCGAGTTGCTCTAGTTGGTGGATGTTCCTGTCCACATAAACCCGTCTCCTGCGAGACAATGCAATGGAGGACCAGTGTCTCCGACTCTTCGAGCCTTCTATTTTTACTCTGCAGCATATACCGAGTTAGCATTTCCCTCATGGCCTGTTGGAAGCGTGCGACGGTGGTCTGCTTTACCCAAAAGTTGGACGGATTTGTACAAGATAGTGCCTTCCGTGTCCACGGCTGCCATCCACACTATCTCTTCCAGTACGAAACTGAACAAAATCACAAGTCGGCAGATCCCTTTGCCAAAGGCCTTGAACCGAACTGTGTAGAGCACCTCGTATGTCTGAAGTGTATCCACATCCTTTAAGAATGTTGCAGCTGTATTTGAAGGGCGCATAACTTCACTTCGATCAATATCAAATATAGCAATAATGTCGTGCAGTCGCGCCTCTATCTTGGTACTACATCACATCATCAAATACAAACTTGTGTGGGGAGGCCAAGAGAAGCTTAAAGAGTTGAGCAGGAATTACATAGTAGGTAATACTCTGCGACCAACCGAGGATAGAACGCAATACAATGGCCGACTCCTTAGCTAGTAAAGGAACATGGGAACCTTTTTACAAGTCCCTGTAGGAGACCATGTCCTCAGGGAAAAATTCGGGGAACAAGACAACATGGCACTGCAGACTCAGGGAGCACCTACGAAAAGTAGGGGTATCAGAAGAAGGTCTCTGCAGATTCTGTAGAGGATCTAATAAAGTTCCAGAACATGTACGGCGACTTTCTGATACACTGGCACTGTGAACACTAGATATCTGGACAAGCACCTGCTATATAAGAGGAAGAACTGAAGTCTATAGAACCATAGAATAATTTAGCTAGAATAAATCTCTTCCACCTACGTATGAGCAACAGGGGTCCATAACCCTTAATACAACTCCTGAGCTGTATGCTAGGGGAACTCGCAAAGGTGTCAAAAGAGGGCACAGCATATCTAAAGGTCTCGGTGCAATATACCCTCAACAACAATAATAGGCGTTGCACAAATGAGGTTCGAATGTGATAAATAGCGTGTTGCAACTGATTTTGCGACAACGTGTCAAACTTGAACAGGACAGAACATTTTTTGTGAGTTGATCAGAAGGCACGTTCAATGTGCTATGACTTCTTCTTGGGGCTTACTACCCCAATATTATGTACCATGAAAGGGTGCGCCTTAACGGCTTTATCCCTTTCGAAGCATTGGCCTAATACAGGATCCACATGAATGACCTGTTATCTCCCATGTCCTACGGACAGTGGACAGGCGACTCCAATACGAACGAGATGTCGCTCGCAGCCACGAGGATCTCCTCCGGTTCAGTCGGACGATCTCTGATGGAGACAGGAAAGCGTCTGCCAAAGAACGGACATTTTACTGGTGGTTACACCAGCACCAGTCCCTGCAGTAGCTGGCTTTTAATAATCCGAGAGTTGACCATAGTGGCTAACTTACATAGATTTAAGGTAGTTTCGAAAAAAATAATTTAAACAAAAAATGACCAAAAGTCCCAGAGCAAAAAAAAAACGAAATTTTGTTAAAAAATACCGAAGTGGCAACCGTGAGTGGACGTTTTATTTCCAAAACCATTATTTAGCCCGGTTTCAAAGAACTTAAGCTCCAAATTGGGTGAAAAATCTCCCATGTGGAAGCATTGTTTCTTATTCCAAGCATCTTATTACTGAGGAAACACTCGAAATGTTAATACAACTCCCAATGGACCAGCTTAGTATTTTTCTTCAAAATGTACATTCCAGGACTCAGAAAGGACTTCCATATCTTAATTATTCGTCAAATGCGAGCATCGAAAGAGACCACTTAAGAATGCGGAAATTTTGAGTCACTGGGCGAAAAATTCGTCGGAAAACGACACCGTTTCCAGTTTGTTTTCTGCAAACTAAACAGCTACCTGGTTGGTTTGTTTTTCTTGTCTTTATGAAAAGAGAGATGGTTGTCGGTTGAATTATTCTTACGAAAGAACTTATTCTAGTAGTTGGAAGTTCATTGAGTGGTTGCTTGGTTGGCGCTCCCACGTTCGATGGTTGTTGGTGTCGATACTGCTGCGGTTGATGGGAGATGGGTGTTATGAATTGTAGCAGCATATAATGTGTAATTGCATTACACAGTCGACTCACGGTAGTTCGCAACTCAAGGGTCCTTGCCATAGATTCGAATAAACGGGAGTTCGGAGTAACGAAAAGTTGTCGAGTTGGAGCGAAGGACGAAACCGAAGTACATAAGTGCAGCAATATTTGTCACGCTTCATTATTTCGAAACACGCACTGAATTGCATTATTTTGTAAGGAAATCAGTGATTTTTGACCCACGAATGCGGGGTGATTTGAAAGTAAATGAGACGGAAGTCGTTACTTGCAATGACATCAAAATGTAGTTGCGCGCCAGTTACGTTCCCACACTTCACAAAACTGAAGTTTGATGTAAATGTTCATGCCTCAGACAAACTGTGCCAGACCTGAAGTCATCAATTTTGTGGAAAATCTACACCGATCGTGACTCAGTCTGGCCGCCAAAAAAAAACTCAGTGTGTGCAACATCTGAGTAAGCAATTTCCGCGAATGGCACTTCGAATGAAAACAAGTTTTTCTTCAAGCTTCGGAAGGAACGGTTGACATCTCGTAAGCGAATCTAACTAAAAAGTATTTCTTAAGAAGATACTTGTGTTTTTTTTATTTGTTGGTTTCCGAAGAATACTAAAATAGTTAAATCGCGCAGCCGACCGTTTGTCATGAGTGAGAATAGCCCTCTTACCGATGGTGGAAATGTTGTTGTTGACGTTTTAATGATTATAATAAATAATATAATAATTATCTCCAATGCAAGTAGCAGAACGACGTCTATTTTATGTTTGAGTGGTAATTATTGGGTCTATAACTTAATTCGTGCAAAATTTGAACGTTTATTTAAGAAAAACATGGGCAATACTTTGAACAATACATGTTTTGTACATGTACATGTTTTTCTTAAATAAACGTTCAAATTTTGAACGAATTACGACGCTACGACTTTTTCCCATTTTTCGGGCAATTTGTGGAAACCACCCCAAACGAACTGCGTCGGCTTGGCAGCCAAGAATGAATCAAGCCAATTTTTGATATTCTGCTCTGATGTGAATCCTGTTTCAGTGAGGGCGTTCTGCATCGACCGGAACAAATGGAGCAAGGTCTGAGCTATAAGGCGGGTGGGGTAAAACACTGTTTTCCAAATATTTCTTAACCGGAATAGCAACGTGGGGCAGAGCGTTGTCATGATGGAACATATAACGCATATTCCGGGCGTTTTCCGGCTACTGCTCTCTTCAAACGGATTAATTACGTTCGGAAGCGTTGTCCATTGATGGTTTCACCCGGTTTTAGCAGCTCATAATACAGGGAACCCTTCTGATCCCACCAAATACAGAGCATTACCTTCGCGCCTTGGATTTTCGGCTGTGTCGTTGATTTGGCTGGTTGGCCAAGCCAAAATCGTGCAAACTACTTTTGGCACTTTCGCTCAGCTAGCGTATGTTCTCCATAAACTGACTTTCGGCAGCAGTTTTCTTCATATTAAAGTAAGGAAGAAGAACTCCCCGCAAAAACACTTTTTCAGGCACAAAGTTCGACATATTTGAGTGAAAAAAAATGATTGCTGTTTAAGCTTCAAACGAACGACATACACTGAAATGAAGTACAATGACAGTAGCTTTCCAACGAACGCACGAAGTGGTAAGTTATAGACCCAATAGTATTAATTAATATTTGCATGATTATAATTAAGTGAAGTATTAAATTAACTGTAAAGGTGTCAACAAAGTAGAACTTGACAAACAAAATTGTGGTTTATGTATGTCGAGAGGAGTGGTTTACGGTAAGTACTCGATATTTTGCTTCACCAGCACATTTTACCCAAAAATCTAGAATTCAATGATGAAAGTGGCGATTTGAATATTAATTTTGACACGCCTGCAGCTGTACCCCTGGTAGAGTTTGTGAGAGATACTCCAAAGCTTCAAATGAAACCTAACTCAAAAAACCTAACACTCAAAGTGGTACAATCATCGACGCAGTATTCCAACGATATCTCAGTACATTGCAGTCTCAAGTGTACGTTTCCTGTTTCAGCTATCATAAGTCCATTGTATCAAAATTACCATAAATTGAACGTGATTAAATATTCGTCACCATTCACGACAATCCGTGAAGGTTCCTTGTCCGTTCGGATATCATCGATTGGGGGACACTGCGGTGATAAGATGTTTACACATAGACCTCGAGTACGGGCACTGCTCGCTTCTTTGTTTTTCTTCCAGCATGCTTTGTCAAGGGCCTTGTCTATGACAACCAGTGCCGAGAATATCTCGTCGGTCAATTCCGTTCTTAGTAAATGTTGACGCAATGTACACAACAATGACTTTGGCCCTTTTGACGTGTGGAATTAGTTCAGCTTCCGATTCTTCTTCGTAGTCGTCTTCGTTGATGTTGCCTAAATTCGGAAGCTGCCAAAATTTCGTCGTCACGCAGAGCACCCTAGACCTCCACATCATCGCCAAAATGTACAAAATCATTGAAAGTCACAGATCCATCAAAGGAAGAAGGCTCCAGGATGTACGGAGTGAGGTTGAATTTTTTACCGAAACACAGCATTTGAAACAACAGCTCGACAAAGAGCTGAGAAACAAGAAAAAAAAGAAAAAGAAAAGAGCTAGCTAGTGATTTCGAATTACAGGTTTATGCTGGCAGTTGTGCAGCAATGCAGTCACTTCGTTAATTCGAAGAGAGTACCAAAACACACAGGTTTTGTTCGATTTATCAAGGATTTCCACGAGACCTAACATTCAGTTCGAATTATCGAGAGTCGACTGTATTTAAAAATGCAAATGTTATGCAAAATTACACAATTGACAGTATCGTCTGCCGCCTTTGATCTAATATTTGGAAAGGGGCGTAGCCGATCAAGTGAACGACCTGAAGTCTCCTGAAATGGATCCCGTCAAGACAATTTGTATAAATAAACAGTAAGAGCTCGTTGATTCGCAAAGATTTGGAGAAAGTCAGTTCGACGATTTCGATTGTATTCATGAGAGTAATGTTTTATGCACTATAATACGTTCCTATTTATGTGTAAGAACTTGAAACGAAAAATTATTTCATAACACAAGGTTAGGTTAGGTTGAAGTGGCTGACTGCAGCGCAAAGGACAACAGGCACACTTAGGCCAAGTATAGCCCCATTGTGTTACCACGCGGATCCTGAAGCTTCTATTCCAATTAGCGCTTTTAATAAAGCGAAGAAGATAGCTGACTCTAATGCTCAGTTCAGTCAGATCATCGAAAAAGTGGGCCCCCACAAGTCTAAATCTACGGGACGAGAGAGCCCTACAGGTGCATAGCAAGTGTTCAGTCGTTTCTTCTTCGTCCTCGTTCCTGTAGCTTTTACAAAAATCATTGTAAAGAAGGCATAGTCTACAGGCGGGAGTTCCAATGCCCTGTTAGAACGCCAATAAGAAATCTGAGACTTGGCCTGCTTAATCGGATTAAGCTAAGCGATCGTTAGGGGACGATCATAGTCCATATTGTGCCTGATGTCCACCCGCGATTTATTTAATCAAGCGTTTCAAGCTTTAGCTGATGTTTTATAGTAGCGATAGGCATAGATGGTGGGTCTCCACCCAGAAAGAGTACAGAGTTTGTGCCCTTTCTAGCGAGTAAGTGTGTGTTGTGTTCTTCATATTTGTGCTCAATCCTTGCGACATTTAAAACCGACTCTCAATTATTCGAAAAAAATCTATTTTATTTCGATTTTTTTTTTCGAATAAACGGGCTTCCGGATAAAAGTGCTCTTACTGTGCTGACTTTCGACGGCATTCTTGAGAAGTAAACGGATAAGCGAAAAGCAGTTGTCTCAGGGCAAATTGTTGTTATTATTTCCTTGATGATTTCGGTGTCATACAGAACTCTATTGTCTACCTGGTCCAACAACGCTCGTGTCAGGATACTGTGTGATAATTTACATTCCAGGACTCAGAAACCACTTCCTTACTTTAACCATTCGTTAAATGCGTGCATGGAAACCGAGTTCTTTGAATCTCTCATGATCTGAATGAGCTATCAGGAAATATGTATTTACATGTAAAAATAGGCCAGTTAGACAAAATAGAAGTTCCTTTACTTATCAAACTTATGTTGAGATCAGCCTCTCTGGCCCGGGCACGCAAAGTTTCGGGTGTGTCTAGAATAGCGAAAATTCCGGACTTTACAGAGAGAATAAAATTATGTGTGACAACTTTTCGGTTGAAAAGTTTCAGTGAGAAATTCAAGCCTGAACCATAAAAAATTCGTCTTATCCTAAAAAGGACTTCCAAACAATGAAAACAGATTTAAAAGCAATTTAAAAATGTATTTGACCGGAAAACGGTTTTTATAATTGAGATTACAACTAGACTTACAAACTAAAGGTTGGGGTATTGTATGTCCTACAATGGCTACTGCTTACTTCGAGTTGTTCAAGTCCGTGTGTCCATGATGGTCCCTTTGGAATGGGGAGATGATGTGTTAGCCCGTTAAGCCTCGATTGTGATTGCTATCACTGCTCTGTTAGAATGCATGCAGCTCGTTGTTCACCGTCGTTGGAAAGCTTAGATTTAACGCGTCGAAGTAGCGTTGTCCGGGGATTGTGTTTCTCAGGTTCCTGATTTCTTGGTTAGGATGGTTGTTGATGTTTAGTAGCTGCTTTCTGAACAGTGTCACCATGTACTGTTGCAGGGGGATGGTGCGTGCTTGGTCGTAAAGCAAATTGTTGCTGGTGCCTTTGACGGTCCCTGTCGAAGGTCAGTCCGGTACATATTCGCGGTATTTTTCTTTCGAAAATTGCGAGCTTCGTCATGCTGGTCTTCGAGATGGTGTACCAGATTGGGAAGCCGTACGCTAAGATCGGCCGTATAAGCTGCTTCTATAGCAGCAGTTTTGTCCTCTGGATTAATCCATTTTTCTTGCGCATCAAGGGATAGATGCGATGGAAGCCTAGGTTGGCCTTCTTATGGGTCAGTTTCGAATGACTGTTGAACTTCAACCTTGCTTTGAAGTTAATGTCAAGATACTTGACCTTTTCGTTTGTTAATATTTCTGTACCGTTAGGGAGCTGCTTATCTGCATCCACCTCTGGAGTGTCTCTTTAAACACATAAGTACCGATTTACCAGCACTAATACGAATATCCTATTTGGTAAAGTAGTCAAATTTGTTCGCTGTTTGGATTTCGACCTTTCGCGCGGCTATCTGCGGTGACGTTGAGCTGGCATAAGTCAGCAAATCATCTGTAAATAGATAGCAATTCACTGTGTCGGTTGGATATGGTTGATCTGTCGTGTAGATGTTGAAATGGGAGGGCCCCAGCTTTGATTCTTGTGCAACTTCCGCCTTGGTACTAGGCTCTGTTTATTTGCTGTCTTCAATTTGAACGTAGAATTTTCTGGAATGCAGAAAGCTATAAACTATTCTGATGAGGTTGTAGGAGTCCCATCTGGGGCAGCTTGTAGATGAGTCCCTCAATCCAGCCCTTTTCTACACAGCTTAAGCATAAAAACAGGCACCTAGGTAACCTTGCGAATCCCAACCACCCAATGTGTAGACTCATGAACGGACTGCACTGCGGACACAACTAGTCGATGAATTCCCACGTGCGTACATAGAACAGATTCAAAATATGTGCGCACTTTAATACTCTGTCCGGACTGTTGAGGTAACATTTTTAATGTGTCCGAAATACACAGGTGCCCGGAGTGCTGAAGTGTCCGGGCTAGCGAGGCTGTACTGTAATTGTAACCGGTGATGTCTTTATTATTTAGTATATTTTTTTTTCGTCACGTAAATTTTCACACTTTAGGTCTTCACTGGACGTTGTCAAAGTCAAGCATTGACTATGGAGTGATACAACGACTGCACTGTGCGTATCAATAATGATCTGTTCATGTCTCCTGATTACAATTAACCGTTACAAACTCAGTGTCCAGAACAACGCTAGATATTAAAAATAAAAAAAGTCCCAATGCCAGCTTTACAATATCAAAGCTCGGCACTCTCCAAAGAAAGCGCGTGGACAAGCTCACACACATCACACGTTTAGGAACACCGACAAAAAAATGTGACCGTTTTCATGTGGCTCAGAAATCAGCGGACAAACAGGACATATTTTAACACACTGACACAAGTGTGAACACATGGTTCACTTCAAGGTGAGCCCCATGATTGATGAAGCGTACGAGTGGTGTATCCTCCGATGTCATCCTCCTCCAACCTGAGTCCTGAGTCACTTTGCAGAATCAGCTATTCGGTTTCATTGCTAAAGAAAGTGTCAGCCTGGCCTTATGTTGACATTTGATTCCCTATTATGTGGTTGCCACCTGTACATTCGGCTGACCCTATTGACTTCATGTGTACTTAGCACATGCCAATGCCGATAACAAAATTCCCCGTTTACACTATGTGACGCGACGACAAAGAAAATCTGGTGGCGTGTAAGGCGTGATGTACTGCTCAGGTGATTAACCTCCCATTTGCCTTGCGCTGCGACATTGTTACTTCATGGTTTTAGGAGCATCCACAGAAACTTCAAGAAGTGACAAAGCCAACCAGACAAGCCATCGTATCGATTGCATACTCGCCAAGTTGTGGTAGTATCGCACATAAACTACAACAAATACCTCAACTGATAAGCAAATGAAGTCCACACGATATGAAGTACCTACATAAATACAAACAGAAACAAAACAACAACCCTTGACATCGTCCATCATTGTCTCCTCAGTCTTCACCGCACAGCAGCCAGATGATGGGGGTCATGTTTGCTGACATTTGTTGTAATTTTACCTGAAACATCTCAGCACACGACGCAACCCCGTCCTCATTTTGTCATCATAGCCTCAACCCCTTTCAACTTTCCTGACACAAAATGATAAATGGAATCAACCAAAAAATGGAACCACAAAACGTGGTCAACCCACCAAAACCCAATTCGTGCCCCTTCTAAATCGATTTGTACATAAATATTTCATGTGGAGTCCTTGAGCAAGGACAGTGCAGTGCGCTAAGATCACACACACACACGGATGCTCTATCGAACTGGAAACGTTCGATGGTGGAGATTTTGATTTTTCAGAAGCTTGCTTAGCATCGTATTTGAACATCAGTCAGCAGCTGTTTATAGATTCGTCTGTGTGTGCCTGTCGGGACTTTGATTCGTTCAGTGGCAGATGGATGATTTGATTTTTTGAACATTCACTACCGTCATTTCTTTCGCCTCCATTGTGTACTCGTATGGGTGTGGTGCTCGAGCATGGTGTTCTCATCGTGTGTGGTAGTGAGTTGATGCATGAAAGCAGGATTTATGTAGGTCAGTATGGCATTCCGATGAATAATTGAGGTTCCACGGGTGCATGTGCAGTTTCAGCGAGACATCAAATATACGAGACACGTTGCTATGAATACGAGAATATTTTTCAAGTGTTTCGTTTTTAAGGTACCAAGCCCAACACCAAGTGGCTGAAGAAATTTAATTCGTTCTTCGTCAGATATGCAAAAGGTCACTGATTCTTGGAAATTTGTTCCCCAAAGGTAGGTCAACATACAACCATCCTCCACAGACATCCCACTTCTTTCACTTAATTTAAGCAGCTTTCCCTGCCTCAAGCAAATCCCTCTTCCAGTTACTTTTCAGTGTTCTATGGGACCCGTGTCAAGGATCAGCCTGCCTGTGGGCAACACTGTGTATAAATAGCGCAGTTTCGAAATATGACGATCTTCCGCATTGATTTGACCTCAAAATAATAATAACGTGGGAGTCATATAAACGGCCCAGGGGTCACTCATGAGCCAAATCCAGGAAATAAGGATTCATAGTCCTTAGATGACGATACATACGTTCTTACGATCATAATAAATCCACTGGAGTTCGATCGGGAAAGTCGAGGATAAGGAAAGAGACTGACCACTTGAGCTCAGTGCGCTATAATCGACGACGATCGATTATGAAAGGGATGAGATGCAGAGTGAGACACCAATCGGTTCAGTCTCCAGTACGCCGAGAAGGAGAAACGTTCTCTGCAGCTAGGTTAAGATTGGCTGCTTTCAAGTTTAGTACAAGCATTTCTTTTCTCATGCGTTTTTGAACATTTACACGTTGCAGAAGGTGCGCAGGCCTGCTGTAGTACGTATGAGTACCCGTCGAGGGCCAGTAAGTGTTGTTCATTTAGCTAGTTTGAAGCATTTTTGTCTAGTATTTAAGTATATCATGAATTGAAAAATAAAAATGAAAAAAAAAAAACGATTGTCATCAACCATTGATCACAGCGTCATAAAATGCTGTAAAACAAATGGTTCGGAATTCGATTTTTGAGCTACTTACAACATAAAAAAATATCACCATAAATGCCAAAAAAAAAAAAATATTACAAAAAGTATCAACATTTTTTGCAAGTAAAACTGTCATGTCAGTCAAAAAATAATGACTGTAGGATGACATATCGAAGTTTATGAACAGTAGGCACTGCAGTTAGTACGATTGTCAATCAGCAATAATGAACATGTCTAGTGCAGGTCACCTTTTGACGTGGAATCGTAGTTTTGCTCACCTTTCTTTCGTTTTTTGATAAGTCATCCAAGATAAAAACAGTCAAACCTCCATAAGTCGAATAGTCAAGGGAACAAATATCGTGTTCGATTTGTGGAATTTTCGAGACATGGAGTGTAAAAAAAAGGAAACTTAAAGTTCTGAAACATTTAACAAATTTTGGTCGACTTATAGGATGTTCTTTCACAGAGCTTCGACTGTATGGGTGGCGCGACAGCCCGGGGTGGACCTGGACCTATGTAGCTCCTACACCAACCACTCGTTCTCTCACCTACCAGCTTCGTGCGGGACAATTTGAGAAGCTTTGTCCAGACAATTCAGGCTCTCAGATCATTGTGCGTGTGCAATTTGCGTCAATCTCTTGTTCCAGGACAGCTGCTATGTCTACATCGGATGCATCAGTAGACAATACAAGAGATGCGGCTTTTTGAAAGGAAAGATGCTTCCGCTATTGACGCATGTTGTTGTTTGATTTGCTCAAACGCTCCTGTTGTCCATTTCACTATCTCTTGTTTCGCGAGTAATTGAGAAAGCTATTCTTCGCGGCGAGATCAGCCGACGGTAACATATATTCTCCACTGAACATGAAGCAGGCCCGGTTCATGAACATGTGAAAAAATCTAGTGGAGGCATAAAAATCCAAGGCCAAGCCTACAACGTGTCGGAGAATCCCAATTTTACGACTTGACTTTTTCCTATATGTATTGAGAGTAAGAGTAGAAGTGTTGGTGAATGTCATTTTTTGACATTATTCTTAGTGAGATCGACTTCGTTGATTGGGGGTTGGTTTCCCGCTTCTTTATGTTGATTCTCTCGCAACCCACGTTGAAGTGAAGCGACGAGGCATACATTGCCCACGAAAGAAAAGAGCACGGATGGCTGTTCAGATTGTGGTTGTAATGTTGGGCAGAAATATGTCAAGTGGAGACGGTGTGTAATAGTTGATGGTGTCGAGGAACTTCCGAAAATCGGAGCCAATTGAATATACCCTTTGCCTGTGATTTCAAAGATGAGTTCGGACTGCAATAACTCACACTTGCTCGGGTGAATTTTTAGTCCGAAGAGAGTCTCACCGAAAAGTGGAACCAATCTTTGCACAATGCAGGAGAAAGCAAGATCGTTGCGCTTGATATTTCTAAGGCATTTGACAGAGTTCGGCATCAAGCTCCCCCTTCCAAAATGCGTGCCTGTTGTGTCGATAAATCTCTTCTTCAATGGATTAGAAATTACCTTTCGGACCGTTCAATTCAAGTTATTTTGGATGAGTTCAAGTCTGATATCCTTCAAATATATGCTGGTGTTCCCCAAGGCTCTGTTCTGACTCCGACACTCTTTCTCATTTTTATAAATGATCTCTTGTCTGCTACTTCTAATCCAAGCCATTCCTTCGCTGATAGCACCCTCAGCTTTTCATATTCGTTCCAAGACTTATGTAAGGCACATTGAATCCGATCTTGACAGCATAATTAACTGCGGAAAGAACAATCGAGTGGACTGCAATACATCAAAAACTCAATGCTGCCTGCTGTCACTCAAGCGAACCCTTGTTAATTTCCATCCTTGGTATGTGTATCAACACAACACTTAGTTGGAACGATCACATATCTGAGGTCGCCAAAAATGCTGCGAAATGTTTAGGTTTCCTCAATCGATGCAAGAAATACTTCACCCCTTCTGATTTGGCTGTAATTAATAAGGCGTGTATACGCCCCAAACTTGAGTAGAACGCTCATAACTGGTCTGGTGCCCCCAAAGTCACCTTGCATCTACTAGATAAAACTTATAGGAGACAACAATATTGCAGAGTCTTTAGAATCGCTCGAACCTCGACGTACAGTCTCGTTTCTATCCGTATTTCATCGCTTTTTTAACAAACGATGCTCAAGTGAGCTTGCCAACTGCATTCCTCCTCTCCATGAATTCACCCGCAATACCTGTTTCTCCAGGAATGCTAATCAGTTTACCCTTAAGCCTACTTTCGGACGCACAGTTAAATTTAGCGGCTCGTTCATCAGCCGCACGACACGAATATGGAATGCTCTTCCCAGCCCAATATTTCGCCCAGAATACAATCCGCAGATATTTAAAACTAATGTGCACAATTTTATTGCGGGAATCCCGGCAATTCAAATTTAAAAGTCTTTTGTGGAAATAAAATAATTTTTCCTTCTTGCACACTTTCATCAATAGGAGAGCCTTGGCACTAGATTCAAACTCTCATTAATTCGGAAAATGCGTTTATTCGAATTGACCTTTCGAATTAAAGAGCTTTTACTGTATATACAAGCGCCAGATCACGAATCCCACTATTGCCAAGAGACAAGAGGTCATTGACTTAACTCTAAGTTGTAAGGCTACCTCACTAACGGTTAACTACTGCAAAGTTTCAGAAATTCCGTCCTTTTCGGACCACAGACTGATAAGCTCTGAGTGCATCCAGGTCCACAAATGTATAAATAGTCAAACAAGGAGCCCAACTGAAAAGGATGTTTGCCTTCCAGAGTTAGTGACCTTGAGCAAATCGTCAACGAATTTGTCTACAACCTTCCAAGATTCTTTTGAGAAAGTGTGTCCCCACGGACCTGCTTAAACAAAAAATCTACCTGATGTTGAGGTAGGCACCTCCTTCTTCTAGGGATCGCTTTTCAATGCAGCCAAGCCCTTGATGAGCAATGTGCCGCATCCATTGCAACATTGCGTTGCATTCGATGTTTCGCCTGTCCTAGACCCATTATGTCGCCACCGCTACAATTCTGCAAAATCGAACCAACAGGGCCACACTTATGGAAGTTCGAACCCGCGGTTGTTTGGACTACACCTTCAATAAGAATTATGCCATTTTTATGGCTCAATGATCCACGGTACACTTGGTCAGGTAAGACCCCAACTTTTTTTTGCGGGTATTCTCAAACAATGTTTCAACAATTTTGAAATTACAGGTTTAGAGCCGTTGCATATGAGTTAACAAATTTTGGTAACAGAAATCAAGTCCGCAAAGAGCATACGATTCTTAGTACGTAGCAATCTATTAATCTAATCATGGATCCCAGGTCACACTGACATATCCGGCACTGAGTCAGCAGATGGACCTGCCAGGAAAGGGGCTGAAACCCAGTCCCAATCATATGCAATAATCCACCTCTGGTAGAGGAAGAACTGGATGACAAAATCACAGAGCTGAGAAACGAAATGTGGAACTCTCTAGCCACCTCCCGTCAGACTACTCGGATGCAATGGTCCATGTTCAATAGTGCAAAAACCAACAAACTCCTACAATGCTCCTCATGACCTGGGATTAGGGGATGCGTGGCCTACCCACGTCTACCCACGTACCTAGCCTATATTGCGTGTGATGCTTGCTTTCATGGCAAAATTCGCCTGGGAAGTGCAATTTAATTCCATATAGTTAGATATGATTTCGGTTCTTCATTGTATGTGGTCTTAGTCCACGCAGGACTGTTGGAAGTGCTACGATTTAGGGAATATCATCTTTGCCCATCAGGGCCGCTAACGATGCCAACGCTCAATACATATCAAGTTTCATACGAATCCTGTAGCACCTGTGAGGTATGTTGGGTAGGGAAGGGGTTAGTAAATTCCAGAGTTGGTCAATTGTGATACTGTACCAAAGATGGACCACTCCAGTGGTAGTGGCGTTAATTTGATCCCAACTGCAAATGGTAACTGAACCAGATTTGAAAACCAGATAAAAGTCTATTAACTTTGCTTTCACTGGGACTCGAGCCGGGACTAACCAAGGGCAGGCAGTTAACCAACTGTGCCGGCTAGTCGTCTTGTGAGGTAGGACTCCCGCCCGAAAGCCGCAGCCACATAAACATTTTGAATTCCTTACTTTCAATATTCTCGGAATACGAAATAGAATTTAAAAAATTCAACTGTGAGTAGAACGCGCTGCACACACGCTTGTAAATTTGTTTGCTTGTGTGTTTCACTTGTGCATGTGCATTCACATGAGACTGTGCAGACGCATGAAACTTCCGTTGAAAATGACATTTTTGCCTGTGCGGCAACCAGACTTCAATTAATTTTGAAATTGAGTTACAACTTCAGTTACTTACTTCCTATGATACGCAAGTAAACTGTAGGTATGTATGTATCCGCATGTGCACCATCTGAAAAGTTGCCAAGTGAAATTCTGTCCGCAATTAGTAACTGCTTGAACGAACAACAACCCGCACGACGACCACAAGCATTCGCAAATGCACATACTTTTGTATTCTCTCGCCAAATATAGCTTCAAGACATAATTCCTCGTTGCCTGATAAAAGGATTGTTCATTTCGCCATACGTGCAGCTATACAATCCTCCTTTCAGGCCGTGCGTCGTCCGCGTCGCCCCTACACATGCAGTATATCCTTGCTGCTGAAGTGCTGCAACACCACAGACGGGCATATGCCTGCGCCTTCCAGCGGCACACTCTCGTAGACCGCCAACATTTATGATTATTGTTATTATCATTATTGTTGTGCAGTTGTGTTATTATCCTTGCCATGATTACTTCCTTATGAATCGCGAAGAAAAGGAACTGCGACACTTAACATTGTGATAGTGTGTACTGTGTTGTCTCCTTTCACCAGAACTGAAGTGTACACACATGTATGCTTTATGCCCCACGCTAGGATATGTAATCCTGTCATGGGCTGATAGTGGCACGATGTTGCTCTTCCATCCTTGAGAGATGTTCAGGACAAAGTTACACAAAATCATCTTTATAGTGTGGCTGCGGGTATATCTTATGGGATAGTTCAGCTACTGCGTATAATCTTAGGTATTTGATGATGATTTCCAAGAGCGGCTGGATGCTTTGTAGAACGGGGGCAACACCCTGCAAAGGATGAAACTCAGATTTCCGGTAAATGCTCTGGGAGATGAAAGGTTATTCGGCGCCTTTCACAAGCACAAATGACATTTTTTTCAGGCGTGCATGGTTTAATATCCGACGAAACTAAATTCTACAAGTCTGAAGACAACCGTGCGTACGTTCGTTAACTTCGCCGTTATGTGCGAAAATAACGCCTGAGCATGACCGCTGTTGCAAGTCAGTTAGAGTCACAGAGCTGTGGTGTCTGTAAGTGGTAGGGCGGAGTCGGACTCTTGGTTGGAGGTCCTGTACAACAAGCATGACCGCTGTGGCAAGTCAGTTAGAGCCACAGAGCTGTGGTGTCTGTAAGTGGTAGGGCGGAGTCGGACTCTTGGTTGTTCCGATAAGTCGGGTTGCTTCTGGTACCCTCGCACATTGCCTGTGTATCCCAGTTCCCAATTTGAAGGAGTCCTTATTTGAAACCCCCTTAAACTAATCCACGGAGTTTAAATTATGAAAATTTAACATTGCCAACAACCTTGAGGACACATCATCGACCGTATCACTGCGCCAAATGTGACATTAACAGAACATTTCATATGCATGTACAAAGGACACGCTCTCACCGAGATGTGTATCTGTCGTATCTGGTTACCTCCGTACATGGAAATTCACTCCAGCACTTGACTTGTATCGATTCGTGTCAACAGCAACGGCGGCGGCGGCAACATCGACGAAAAGGCGAAACACTTTATTCAATACACCTCATCGATTCCGAGATATCCAACATGTCTGACATCAATGTCGTTAATTTATAATTCATTTTCTGGTGTTCCTACAAGGTGCTAATACACTTTTAATAATGCTCCAAGCAATTAGACACCCGTTGGCCGATTTTCAGGGCGTGACTGTGCACTCTGTGTGTTTGGAATACTGAAGTGGATTGTGCTGGTGAATGCATAGGCATTTAGTTTAATTTTGGGAGCATTTAGTCAGGCACGTGTGAGTTGTCAGCACTTGGTTAGAGGCTTGTGGTTTTTTTTCTCTGCTTTTTTTTCTGCTGTTGTGAGAGTCATTCTCAAGCAATAGAATGTAATGAGAATCTGTCGAGCTGTTCCAGAATCTCATGGGTACTGGACTGAAGTTGCAGGCAACGTTCTTGGAAACGAACGAATTCCTGGTAAAGTAATTTTGTAAATGATCAAGCAGGACGGGATTCGGAAGAAGTTTGTAGGCAATTGTGTTTGTTTGAAAATACCACGAGTCCCACTAGATGATGATAACCGCTGTTGATTCAGACGAGGCTGTGATGACGATGACTTTTTCTTGATCGAAGATCCCCAGGCGAAGGTTAAGACAATTGGTGCTGGTGCCCCGAGAGTGTATACGACAGTCAACGAGGTTCGTAGGCCGTACGACGACCTCGAGAACAGAGCCTTGTTAAACCACTTCTATCTGCGTAACGAGATTAGTCAATGGCGTTCGGAGAGTCCCGGTTTTATCAGATTCATTGACGAAAATAAGGCAACTATGCCGTTGCCAATTGCGTATAGTGATTTCCCAAGAAGATCTCCAGGGGATGCTTAAATGAATGAAGAACAAGAAATCAGCTGGGATGAATGGTATCCCGAACATTGTGCTTAGTCGTGTCCCTCCGGCGGCAGTTGGAATTTACACGACACTGTTCAACAACACGCGCCCAGTAATGCATATTGCCCGGAACATTGGAAGGCAGCTGTGGTGTAACCAATCCCTAAATGGGACAAAGACAAAAGCATGCCATCAAACATCCGATCGATAAGTCTTCATCCTTGCTTCAGCAAGGTCTTCGAAGAGATTCGAGTTTTGAAAACGTGGGTCGGGGCATGACACCACACATGCCGCGTCAAAGCTGGTATCCGACATTCAATGAAACAGTGTACGGGTGCCTGTCTGATCGACTTTGAGAACGCGTTCGACACCCGTCAGACTTAGCTTACATAAACCATTGCTATACATGATATATGACATGACGACAGGTACGCCATTGACAGATCAGAACCTAAGTTAGAAGTCATTAATACCTTGTTGCAACGTGACTTTGGCAACACTTGGCATATTGCGGTGACTGGAAGCTGCTTATCAACTTCCAAAAGAGTGAAACTGTCCTTTTTCGTACCCCGCTGGTCATGGCCTTAAGGGATACGCGCGTAGGCTGGAACAAGCTCTGCATAGTCAGCCGTTAGCCGTGAAAACTGTAATTAGATATTGGTTGGATTTTGACAAACATTTAGAGAAGGCTCTGACCAATGCTAGAAAAGCCTTTGCAGCCAACTAAATACCAGGGTGAACGTAACCTGCTACATCGCCCTCATAAGGCCAGTCATGGTGTATGGCTGTCGCCTGGGGTTCGACGTGAGTCCTTCGAGAGTCCTTTGAGAAGAGAGTGCTCGAGAGACGGTGTCTTAGGACTTGTCTCCTGTACAATAGGGCAAACGTGAAAAGGATAAACAATTTTATCCTTCAATTAAAAATAAGCCACATTGCAAGAAGTATGACTTGTGCCAACAGTCTGATCTTCGGGGCTTTTTACCCGAATTATATGCATCGTGAGAGCGTGCGCCACAACGGCTTTATTCCACCTGAAGCATTCCTCTATTTGGATTCGATCGGCCTGATCCAGGACGCGGAAGGATGTCCTGCAATCTACCACGCGGTACGCCGAAAAGTTCACAGGCGACTCCTCTGCGTATCGGATGTCGTCCGCGAACACCAGGATCTTCTCCGGTTCGGTAGAGTGATAAGGACGGCACTTCCTTTGGTGGTCGTGTAGTTGGTTTAACGGCTCACTTACCTAGCCCTTCTGTACACGTCCGTAATGTTACGGGCATAGATTAAGTTTTGATAGGTTTTTAAATGTTTTTTTTTTTGGTTTTTAACAGTACACTCGAGCACTCAGACTCAGAAACTGGTCTGTTCCGTTTTAATAGAGTACTGAGTTAAGTTTTAGGTTAGGCAACGATAAGGATGTCTAGAGCGCCAAGTTTTTTCTTAATTTTCTTGGCTAGTAAAAATTAAAGTCTGTCCTAATGACAAAAAAAAGTTAATCGTTTAAACGCCGAAAGTTAGATTAGATTATTTTATAGTACCCGCGTATGGTAGAATTAAGAACTTGAATTGTCAGATATTAAGATAGATTTTAGTCATTTTTGTCTAGTATAAGTTGTTCTGAAAAAATTGAATAAAAATGAAAATATTGGGTCTATAACTTAATTCATGCGATTTGCTAAGAGATGGCGTAACTTGTATTATTCTTTTGGAACATGCGTTGGAAAGCTACTGTCATTGTACGTCACTTCAGAATATATCATTCATTTGAAGAGTAAACAATAATATTTTTTTTTCACTCAAATATGTCGAACTTTGTGCCTGAAAAAGTGTTATTGCGGGGAGTTCTTCTTCATTACTTTAATATGAAGAAAACTGCTGCCGAAAGTCATCGTGTTTTGGTGGAAGTTTATGGTGAACATGCGAAAAGTGGTGATTTTGGCTTGGCCAACCAGCCAAATCAACGGCAAAGCCGAATATCCATGGCGCGAAGGTAAATCTCTGTATTTGGTGGGATCAAAAGGGTGTGCTGTATTGAGCTGCCAAAACCGACAACTCTACCGAACACAATTAATCCATGTGGAGAGATCAGTAGCCGAAAAACGCCCGGAATATGTGACCAGATACGAGGCAATAATTTTTCATCATGACAACGTTCGGCCCCACGTTGCTATTCCGTTTAGCAACTATTTGGAAAACAGTGGATGGGAAGTTTTACCCCACCCGCCTTATAGCCCGGAAATTGCCTCTTCTCTAGGTCTATGCAGAACGCCCTCTCTGAAATACGGTTCACATCAGAGCAGAATATCAAAACTTGGCTTGATTCATTCTTGGCTGACAAGCCGGCGCAGTTCTTTTGGGATGGGATCCACAAATTGCCAGAAAGATGGGAAAAAGTCATAGCTTCAGATGGGCAATATTTTAAATAATACTATCGTACATGGTTTCTTAAATAAAAGTTAAAATTTTGAAAAAAAAAACCGCCCGAATTATGTTATATACGCAAAGGCGTTGCAAGGAGTGAAATGAATTCAAAATGTAGGTGCTGATGGAGTGCTCATTATAGGGCATGGGCATATGCGCGTTTCTTGTTCCATGTTAGTGACGGAGGTTGCAGTTGGCCTGTTATGACTAAATGTACAGATTGAATTGCCGGAATTGCCGTCTTTCATAAGGGAGAATTATTCGAAAGCAGCCGTGCTTGATCCGCGGGATCTGCCAATTTCATTCAGCTGGTGACCGCAAGTCAACATACTTATGGTTTGTTGACAGAAATGACCCACTTGCGGACAGCGATGAATTCCGCAATCTACGAGTATGCTCTCGGCAAGTGACCATCACTCCATCGGCGACTTGGTCGAAACAAAAATGGAAAAACAAAAGTCTTGCCAATCTCGGATTCGCAGGTAGTATAATTTCCGTTCACTTACACGTGATTGTAATAATACGTGCCAAATATTCCGCATTTATTTTTCCACGTGAATTTATTTCTTATCAACTTTAAAAATCTTCTTAAGAGTTCAGGAAATGCACATTTCACTACACGCACTTTACTCTTTTCGTATTATACAAAAATAGTACGGGTGGCGCAAACTTTGGATCCGGAAAAGGGTTTCTACCGGTGACTTCCCCACCGGGAACGAGTTGCTTAACCATAGCGGGAGACCGCCCTTTATCCCAATGGCTCAGAGACGAGATACGGTACAGGGGCAGGGATCTTCTGTGACCTCTTCGAAGAATTCCCGCTACTAAGGGATGTTTGCAGCGTTTTTCAAGCCGAAGTAGCTAGCATACACGCTCGCCCTGAAAGACAAAGACGTTACGGGCGTAGCATATATAGCCATAGCATCAGACATTCTGACGTCGAAGCTGGTTAGACATTGCAGGCAAAGCGACAACGACATATCCTTGGAATACTCGGTGACCCTCTGTTGGTAACTCCGGGACATATGGCAATGAAAGGGCGGACAATCTCAGTCAAAGAAGGGCTCGGAGCAGAGAGAATCTCTGGCAATCCCGTATGAGCAGTTCATAAAGAAAAGGCTAAAAGACAAGGCCCTCGATAGAGACAGTACTCACTGGCGCAGCCTGAATACTGTGGCCAGATCAAGGTATCTATGGCCGAAGCTCAACAAGAAACGATCAACATCATTGATCGCCTTAAATCGCAGAGACGTGCGCACGCAAATAGGAAGCCTTACCGGACACTGTGCCATAGGGACATATGTACTGACATATGTACTGCGACTGAAAATGCTGCGACTTCTGTAGAAGCTGTAGAATCTATCCAACATTTGCTCTGCGAATGCCCAGCCCTAGCAATGAACAGAAGGTATTTTCTAGGAAAGCACTTCTCCGAGTTAGATGACTTAGACGACTGGATGGTGCAGTTAGTTAAGTGCCTGCCCTTGGTTAGTTGAGCCCCGGTTCGAATCCCAGTGAAAACAAAGTAAATACACTTTTATCTGGTTTTCAAATCTGGTCCAGTCACCATTTGCCTTTGGGAGCAAATTTGCGGGCTATCACTGGAGTGGTCAATCGGTGGTGGTAGTCTGACAGTGGGTATCACAACAGACCAACATGGTCTAGCACTAGCAGCCCCCTACCCTACCTAGAGGACTTGAGCGGTGTTGGTTTGGAAAACCTCCTAGAATTCGCACACGAATCTGGCTGGTTTTAGCATTGCAGTAGGTCTCACGGCAGTTAATTGCCCCGAAATATCGGCACAATGGACCTAGGACGTTGATCTAAGTGAGCCGCGGCTAAAGGCCGTCAGGGCACCCAATATACATACCTGGCGCCATAGAACGTGGAGGGCCAGGGCAAAATTCGTGTTGTGCATTCTACTGTTCTCGAGTGGAAGGGACCTACAGTTTTTTGCCAACTCCGATCGGCCAATTTGAGAGGTGTTTATCTAGACAGTTATACTCTCCAAGCATTGTCCGTGACTCGAAAGAGGTGGGGCCGTGAACATTATTTTGCTTATACCGGGAATCGAACCTAGGCCACGGAGTCTCAAGTGCGTAGGCGTCGACGCAACTAGCCAGAAGGCCACCGCCGCCACTGACTCTTTCCCCATTATTGACGCGTTTTTCGACTCAAATGACAGGCCGAAGTACGATCAAGAGATATCCCCCAGATTACAGTACACCCTTCAATCTCATTTCAACCCCCAAATTAACAACAAAACTCGCACACTCCCTCATAATATGATACTGGCTTGGATATGGGAAAGCGAGTCTGGCTTGTCTGGATGTGATCCATTTCAATCTCGGTTGGTTTACCAGAGCACGGACCTCGGTGGTAATGTGAGTTAATGCCCTAGGGATATTCAGTCTTTTCCGAGTTGCACAACCTTAAGCCGTTATCCAGAAGTCTAGAAAGTTTCATTTTAATCCGAAGAGCCCTTTAGAGGCTAGAGCTTCACAAACTTCCGAACATCATCCAACTATCCAAAGTTTTTAATTGATGAAATTGGCTGTATTTCTGATAGCGTGCATTGCACACAAAATTCACTAGAGGGGCAATCAAGAAAAAAAGTGATTTCCAAGATGTGACGTTGAAGTTTTAAGAATGATTGGCCATACACAACCCCTTAGGTTCTCAGTTCCTGGTGGTTGTTGGATATGATCTGCTCTGTTTGTTCTCCCTTGAATCTATGTGGCCATGACAACAGAGTTAAGTTCTCGCCACAAGAATGAAACATCGCAAAGAGTTCCCAGCTCCAATGGGACTTGTACCCCTTGCAGACAATTCATCATATCTTGTTGCACGAACGAAGCAGATCACAGAGCTCGGATTCTTTTCCACCCATTGTTGGCCGATTAAGTAACATACCATAAACTTTTCCAATAAGTCATGCAATGAACTCAAAAACTTGTAGTCCATTGCTCCTGCAGCCCCGTGGGTCGAAGAACTTCCACAAACAAACGGATCCACATCATTCACTCAATCGAATATATCGAAGTCGGGTGGCGGAAGTGGAAGTTGAAGCGAAGCTATACGGAAGGTCTTATTTAATTATGGTTACACGAACGAAACGCTGCAAACAGATGCTCCAATGAGCACTTTCAATTATCATTTTGTCTCGATTATATCCTCTGTTCGGGGCGCCCTCTTGGGCTGCTTCTGCACGGGGAGGCGGTGTTGGGAGCATTTAAATCTAACGGCTTCCAGGGATTGGATATTCAAAGTTTAAATTTGAGCGTGTCCATGTTTTCTGCGACCGTCGCCACCCCTTGTCGGCCGAGGAATAACAGGCACGACCTTGTTGCACAGCCAGGGGATGTCTGTAATTAACTTACATTAGGAAAGTTTGGATATAAATTGTGTAGCCGCAGCAAAAAAGTTGTAAAATCAATTGAAGAGGAAAAGTCAGTTGGAATGCGGCCGGGTGAATGGTCATGGGCTCACCAAATATGGTGCTTGGTTCTTATGGGCCTATAAAGCGGACGTAATTTAATTGGCACCCCCATCTGCCCCAGCGGATTGATGATTTTATTTATGCACAGACTAAATGTGGTGGTGTTCTCGCTACTGCCGCCTATGAAGAGTTACCGAATTTATAGAGGTCTTCCATATGCTGTGCTGTGCTGCGCTGCCTGGTGTGCTGGTGAATGGCAACCGATGGCATTTCAAAGGACCTGCAATATGTTTTAATTGCCGTGAGTGTGGGGAACACTGGCAGCAAACTTTTGTTTCACGCAAATTGCGCAAGTCCCCGTTGCGCTGTTTATTACATTTTCCTCGGGTACTTCTTCCACTCCTTGGATACATTATGTTGCGGTTGAGCAATGAATGGATGAGTAGGGTTTCTCACATGCGTCCCCTTTTCAGCGATGTACTTTCCCCGGGATATGTTTATCCGGTACAGACGAGATTCACAATTGGTTGAACAGTGCGTCTTATACTTGAAGGACGCAAAGCGTATCCTTCTCACTTGTGTTTGTTGTAGTCACGAGTACGTTAAAGATGCCGCACTCATTCCAAATGTCGCCGCCGCACACAGACGATCGGTCCCGAGCCACAATTGATATTCATCAGTGTTCAGACTCAAAGAAACCCTCGAGTTAAAATTGATTGGATTGGCAGAGCAACGTTAAATCGATGAAACCAATGAAGCCCATCCCACCATTATATTGGAGGCAGCGGGATAAATGCCTCCGGTTTTTATTAATGCCAACAGCATGACAAATGTGACCGTACTCTCTGAACACCGCCCACAAATTAAAGAGATCCATCCCCACATTGGCGAGCAAATTTGCACAAAATTTATTTCAGCCGTCAAATGCCGCAATTAAATGTTACTAAAGCTCACGAGTCTCATCTAAGCATCTGAACGGCGAAAAGCCACCGCACCAATTGAACGGAATAACCATTTGCCAAACCTTCATCAAAAGTCTGGAATTACGATTATTTTCTTGTCGTAGCGCCGGAGACAATCTATCCTTACGAGAAATTTATTTCTTGCATACTCTGGTCTAAACAATGTGCGTTCGTGTGCCTCCTCGAGCGGGCCAAACTTAATTTATTGTGCGGATTGTATCGTAGGTTAGCGAAAGCGTTAACCCATCACCATGAGTCTGTCGAGGGAGAGGGGAGATGAGGAAAAAAGCTGACCCCTCGAAGCGAATATTATTGCCAGCTCCCAAGCCCATCCCTCCGCAGAAGGTGTCAGTCATGCATACCAAGCTACTATAGCTCGCGATACTTCGACTATGGCAGAGCGGCTGAAGAGTCACCCTTAAAATTAATTTCCTGTGAAATTTCATTGAAACGAAGTGAAATGAAATGGACTCGATGTCCTCGCAAGTACAACGCTGCTCACCGAAAAGATCCGGGATTGGGCGCCTTCGAGTTAATGCTCCGCTCCAGCAACGGTGCCAGCAGTTCTGCCCCTAAATCAGTCCAGCTGAGTTTCCCGTATTTCACGCACATAATGATGGCACCGACTAACGGTGGAGATCTGTCGCCAAACAATTTATGGCGCTCTGTGGTTCGGTCCTCTGTCGTAAAATTCTATCTAATGGAAATGCTGGTGCTTTCGTGCATTTCTGGTGGATGGAGAATGATTGGAGCTGGGGGGGGTATTGGATTGGTGGGATGATGGGCTGGTGTAGAGCGGCCACCAGAAATTGCTGAAGGACAGCAAATTTGCCTCAAATCAATGAGCTGCTAAAATTGAAAACAGTTTCTGTTGCTTTTTCACCGGAGAACTCTGCCTGAAGTACAAACAACAGATAACGCGTTTCGCCAGGGAAATGTGCTCGGAGTCTGAATGGACCTGCTGTTGTTTGTCGCAATGATAATAAAGTAAAATCAAAACAAGGATGTCGCCCACGGATAAGTTGATGAACGGAAGTAAGTTACTGATACCCTGAATAAATCGGGGGCGACGGCGGATAATTCAACAGGGTGGGACGAAATTTTGACTGATAAAAGTTTCGTGGAAACGATTTGTCTGTTAATATCATCGAAATCGAAGGGAAAGTAGATATGAAAGATAATTTGTTGAGTGGTGTAGATAGCCCTAAAAAAGCAAGTTATTTCGTTTGCAAATCGGTCAACAGGAATAACATCTTCAGTGCGCTGGAAAAGAAAGCGTTTTGATTTGATTCCATTTGATTTTTAACTCTCTTTCATTTTCAACGATACTATCAAGGACACTTGAGACAGATATCTGTTGACAGGGTATCCTTAACTGAAATCCAGCCATGATAGACGTCAAGTCAACTTAAGCAGTCAAGCGAGCACACATAAATCAAAATAACCACTTCCCTCAGTTTCGTTAAGTTTCGTTAAGTTTTTTTTCCTCAGTCTCGTTAATTTTTGCGTTCTTCATTGGGAGCGAAACCAATTACTATTTTTCGTAAGTTTTCATAACCAAGTGTGGACACTTTGGCATTTAACGACACCTTCGACCCTTCCGACTGGCTTTTGTTTAGTTCCGCTTAAGCTTAAGTTGACCTAGCTGCCAACAAAAATGAGTAATAAGAATTTGATCTGAATCGAATTCATGAACATGTTGTATTTTAATTTATTTTTTCAAACCTCTAACTGACTGCACATATGCCACCCTGTGTTCGTGCTCGATTTTCCAATGAATTGTCTGATAAGTACGAAGACAGATACGAGTATTCAATTTGCATTTAATGCAAACAAAAAAAAAAAAAAAAAAACGAAGAAAATATAAAAGCTTCAAATCCACTCCGTGGATTTTATAGATACTTTCCGCTTGGGCATTAGGCACGGCATTCATTGTGGGCCGCGACGACACTTCTCTTGGCTGAGTTTCAAATTCATCTTCGTTCAATTCAATTCGAGCACGAGATGACACGACGAGACGACTAATTTGAATTTTTGAATATAAAACACCACCAAGTTTCGCCGTCTTTTGTGGTCAGAAGGAGAGGCGTGGAATTTTGATTATCTGCATTAGGAAATAGAAAATGCTGAACAGTCCACAGCGCTGCCAGAGCGATACATAATGAAATTCAAAACTAAATGAATCCCTGAAGCACCGGACTTATTACGACACGCTCCGTAACAGCGAGGGGGCCAAATATCTTTTTGCCCACGCTTGTGGAATTGCGTCATACAAAACGAAATAATTGTAATGTGAAACGATGAGATTGAACAAGTGGGCAATCCTGTACGTGGACGTCGATCGAAGTCACGGTTAAGAAGGTGCACCTAATGAAAACCAAGGCAATCGGACGGCATTAATTACATTTGTAATTCAAAACTACGGGAGTAATCAATCGACGAAAGGCTAAATTAGCCCTCACAAACGAAACCGTCCGCAGGGCGCAAATCTAATTAAGGACGAGATAGTCAAACTAATGTAATTTATTTTTATCCGTATCCTCGGTTATTTGTTGTATGCTCAACTGTGGTCATCAGCGAGTAAAATGTAATTAATTTGTGGAGCAAAGCGTTGTCCTACACTAATGACACGGTTGGTATCAGTTGGGTGGGGAGAATGGAGACGAGCAAGATAAAGGAGGACAAACAAAAAAGTGAAAGATCTCACACCCAAGCATTGTTATCACTGCTTGACACACAAATGGGCCTTAATCAATTGCGGGTGATAAATGAGATTAACCTGCAATGCTCCGCTCTAGAAGATATTGAATTTTGTCAGCCCTGAACAGGAGAATTAATTAATACAAGAGCGATTGGTGAAAGCCACGATAAGACATGTCACCACTTGTCTTCTTCTTGTGCGTGTTGTAGAAAGGTTTGCAAGGTTCTTTTCGCCGATTACAGTCTTAGGTGGATTTTTTGCTAGAATCAAACACACATTTCTGGCAACCTTTGAAGAGGTTTGCTAAGAGTTATCAACCGTTACAAATTACTCTCTGCAAATGATTTTCATCGTTCTACATTTTTTGGTTGAAATAATTAACTTTAAATTAAATTTAATTAGTAATAACTGAACCATAGCTTAAGTAAATGGTTGTCTCAACCAATTTTCAACTAGTGTGACGAAACTGATTTTTTAATCAAAAGTACAACATGGAACATCGGGTTGGGAGAGTGCATTTGTTCAATAATAATTTTAATAATAATGATCTGTTTATCCCAATGAGTAGTGCCAACAGTTTGACATAAATCGAATAGCAATCGTTGTTGGCAGTGGCTTTTTTTTTTGGCTTCAGGTCATTGGAAAACATTTATTTTATTTGCGGGTTCCCGTCAATCAAAAAATCAATAATTTTTCATTTGTATGCGGAGTTTCACAACAGACTAAAACGATTTTGACGAGTTGATTAGTTCAGTTGCGGAGGAACATCATATAAGTTGCCTACAGGCAGTGCCCTGATTTTCGTCCAGCACCAACCATCAGCAATGTTTGTTAACCTAACTAAATTATGTCAAATATTAACAGCTGCTCGCGAGGGACAGGAAACTATTCATGGTCGTGCCCTCGACTTTGGCATATTGCAATATGTCATAATCAGGGCTAGGATTTTGATGAACAAATAATACTGTTTTTCGAATCAGTAGATTTCCTTTAAAGTGGCATTTAATCGGCAGGGCATATTTTTGCATATAAAACCCATAAATGTTGTTCATATGTGTTTGAAGGTAGTCCAACATCGACTCACTGCTCAGAATTCATACTTTGGACAAGACCAAACAGGTGGATACAAAAATAAGAAAACGGCGCTATTAAAAATCAAATGGAAGAGAAAACAGACTTAGACCTGTGTTAAGATGGCTATATTCAAATCTCATGCCTTTCAGTTTCTCTGCTAAGCCTTTGTTGGAATAAGCCCGCTAAATTTGGTTGGCTAAGTTGGTCTCACTCCCCTTGAATAAAACTTGCACAGCGCAGGTTTACGACTAGGTACAATAATTAAGTTCTACCTTTTGAACTCATTGTAATTTCATCATTGTAAATCATTGTTTTTCCTTAATTGAGGTTCATCGTCATCATCTTCAGTGTTTGTAATTCATATGTCAACTGAATGGCGACGTAGAATACGAATAAGTGCAAACGATATTTCAGATCAAAAATCCAATTGTCAATTCATAAGATATTTATATCTCTTTTATGGCTTGCAGACGTTTCATTATCCGGATATTGTACTTTGTGTTCACGACATTCTCGTTCACCGACTTGGATCTATTTAGCTTCTCTGAACTCAACCATATTGCATACACTCGTAATCAGTGTAGTCTCAAGGTCTTAAACAAAATATACGTCCCTGTTGAATGGGCATGGATGAAAGCGAAATTTGACTGGACTTAAATACGACTTCAGGCAATGATGCGTACATAATTGAAAAGACTTTCATTCAATTGAATTAAACTTAAGATGGCTTGAAAGAAATTATTGAAATGTTCGCTGTAAGAATTGAATTTGGGGAATTTCATAGCAGGACTGCTACTATAAAGACCTTTTGTATCCTCTTCTCTTGGCCTAGGATTTAAGAGCTGAGAGCATAGTGCTACTACGTTCGAATTATTTTACATGCTACCAATTTGAAAAAAACATTAATTTAGAAAATTATTTCAGTTCATATGGGAGAGGTGAGGAAAACAAGCTGAACAGAACTGTCTGTACTCGGTCTTGGACCGTATCTGTGAGGGACGATGATTCCCCAGGTGTACAGCATGAATGAAAAATTGCCTGCTCGGATGTTCGACGTGCCTGAACATAAGGTTTCAATGTCATATAACGACTCGATCGACAGAAAGTAAATTTTTCATACACATAATTAGGTTGCTTACTATGAATGTTTTTAAAGAGACCTGTAGTTTGAAAATATCTCCAATTCACAGCCAAGAAGAATGCGACGTTGGTCCGAGACATGATCGAATCATCGAAGGTTAAATGTATACCGTAGAGTCGCGTGGATTGCATTTAACAATTTTTGCTGAGAGAAGTTATCCCAGTTAGAAAATAATTCATAACCAAGAACTCTTGGAAGTCTTTCCCTCTGTAGTCTTTCCCAGCAAGTTATGGACAGTCGATTAGTATGTGCTCCATAGTTTCTTTCGACTGGCCTCGGGGCCTACAGATTCCTGTACTGGTAAGGTTCATTCTTTGTGTTGTTCCGTGTCCAAATTGTGCTCTCCATAGCTCTCTTAGGTCAGTTTTGTTAAGTTCTGGAGCTGCTTTAAGGATTAAGGATTGCAGTTTTGTTCAACGAACATTTTTGAGCGCTTGATACCGTCCCGACTGCTCCAAAACTGATAAGTTAATCTAGGGTGCCTGAGAACAGAGTCGTAAAAGATTGCACTCTTTTGAGAATGCTATCTCTGAACTCAATTATCTGTTTTGTGATTCAATGAATTGACTTCATTTGGGACTTCTGGACTTCGGCATCGAAGTCATTGTTTGGAGGAATTATTTGGACCAATCTGGAAAATTGAAGTCAATTGAATGCAACTACACTGCATTCACTGAAGTGACCTTGAAGTCTTTACCATTCACCAGAAGTCATCCGCAATCAGCTGAAGTCCTTGGGACTGCAAAAACGCTCGGTGCAGTCTTTGGGACTTCAAACATATTCGTTGAAGTCCTTGGGATTTCACCAAGGGAGTGAGCTTGAACGGATGTAAAACTATTTCCTGTTTTAAAACCTAGTTCACCACAAATTTAAGTATACAACACTTTCGCACCACAGAACTGAAGCAACTGATAACGAGACGAGTGAAAACAGCACTGCACCTGTTACTTGGTTATGCTGTGTGGTCTCGAAGAAAGAAAATAGTTTTCGCATATGCTCTCATCTGGATGAGGGGATCTTGTTTGAACATATATTTTGCATACCTCGCACACACAACAACATCTCTTCGATTTCTGATTTGTTTTCGTACGACTCAGAGACTTGACTCAGTTCACATGATTGTACCATTTCAATTTTTCAAGAATAAAATAAAGATCATTCATTGGCATTATTCATACCCCCAGAGTCCAGAGTCTTTTACAACTCTGCCTGAGAAGCTCATTGTCAGATTTCTGGTATTTAAGTAGACCAAGTGGTTCGTGGTGACCTTGTCTAAACTGGCAGTCTTTTCCTGGTAACAAAATAATTATTTTTTGTAGATACACTTTTTTCGATTCACTTCGCGTTTTATGATTTCTACCAGGTATTGAATGCGAAGTGCAGAAAAATAAGAAGCTTGAAGTCGTGTTTTTAAACGATAGTTAAACCTACAGTTTTATGCCGAACGGCCAATTTGAGATGCTTTTTCTAGACAGACACTAATTACTCATAGAGCATTGTCAGTGACTCGAAAGAGGGGGGTACCGGGAATCAAACTTGCGTAACGCAGGCTCAAGTGTGTAGAGGTCGACGCACCTACCGACAACGCCACGGCCGCCCACCTACATAGTCCGCATTTAAATTTTGACTTTATACTATGTCCCATGGCAATGAGTTTTTGGGTGACCTGATGTCAGTAAGAAGCCCATTTTAAGGATGTTGAGTGAAAGTCACAGTACAGTTTAACAGGGACCCATAAACAAGAACAATTAAACAGAGATACCTACATAATTTCGGGCTCGATTCCAATGTGTATGTATCCTCACAAGGAAGAATGTTTATTGACTAAATTGATATGGGTTAACGATTGTTGTGTATGACATGCAAATAATTTATAAAGCATAAGTAATGCGATTATGAACAAACAAAGAACGAAATTTAAATAATTTTTCAATGTCTCCTTCTCATCTCAAAGTGCAAAGAATAAAAGAAGGTGGATTTTCGTATTGAAGTAAATAAAAAGGGCGAAGAAAGTATCAAGGACAACCTAGGGCCTATCTTTGAATACACGCAACTTCCCATTTTTTTAAAACTTAAACTTTTGAAAGTTCATCATCAGCAGAATTTTGACTGTTGACAATTCAGATTTTAAAGTAGTACGAGAATTCAACAGATATTCTGTGCCTGGAGATAATACTCCAAATAAGTCGTCCTTCCCATACTTCTACTGGAAATACAAATGCTGCTTTACGACCAAATTTACTGACATACATGTTATTTGTAGATATAACTGTTTAAAACCGTAGACAGAGAGTTTTTTTTAGAGTGTGATCAAATTGTTAGGAGGGCATAAATTGGGTCTGCCCCGGGCGCCACTACGTCACTTCTTTTAGGTTCTCACAATGATTTTCGCATGATTTTCCCTTGGATACTCTGAGTTTTTTGTTGTATTTTGAGGGCATCATAATATGCTTGTCAGTGGCCCTAGCAAACTCACGCCTTGTTCCGCACAGAGCTCCACCAGGGTATAGCCTTCGTGGTATCTTTTACCTTTAACCCGGCGGGCATGTGCTAAGCAAACCATGTGAGACGGGGTATGACATACCCCGGCTTCAAGTATCACTAAAATGATGCATTTGAAATATATTGCAATTACGTTGATTATATTTTGTTACTTAGGTGCTGTGTTCTTCACAAAACAATGTCAATTTAGAAACCACAAATTAAAGGTAAAGAAAACAATTCGATACGAATCAATAAGTAAGTGGCAGAGTGTGACATACCCGACAGCAGTTTGCGCGCGAATATTCTAACAGACGTCTCACAACTGCGATCACGACACTACGCACTCATGCACCACGCACTCAATTGCCTCCAGCTACTGAGCACGCCAGTGTTGGCAGATGAATATTTTAGATTATGCACAACTTTTTACAACTGGCTGGATATGAGGTGCCCTGCCTCATGCTCGCCGATTTAAAGGACAACTAGCATAATATGATGACATTATTGTATTTGCTAAGAATTCAATAGAGTTGTCAAGTTCCTCAGGAGTGATTGTGTCTACGTGTGTGCCCTCGAGTTTTTATAAGAATAGTAGCTATAAGACGCTTTCGAGTAAACGTATTTCAATCGATTTTTTTCCAAGACAGAATTGTATGTGTGTTTGAGGCGTGGGATTTTGTGTCATAAACTCAATGCTGTGTTGTCATTCAACACAGGCAACAGAAAGCCAAAGCACAAAATACTGGGTAGTGCACGTTTGTTAAAAATCAGAGGATTGCAATAAGCCGTAAAACGCATGCACTATTTTTCCAATCTGTAGGATACATTCCCGAGAGAACTGCGTTCAGCCGATTCGATCTGTAGCGAATTAAAAATTTTGCAAAAAAATATTGATGGAACCGGCGCAATCATTAATACTGGCAACGACGGTATGGTGGACAGATATGGACAGATATGTTGAACAGCTCCTTCAGCACTCAAGTTGCCGTTGGAGATGCAAATTAATGTAACTCCAAATGTCAAGCTTTCACATAGGGGCGCTCGCGCTGTCGGGCTTTAACAGGGGTTGGTACGCGTTTTATCGACTTTCTGAGAATCACTTCCCAAATCACAATACAACGAGCGCGTTTCACAAGTAAATTGGTCTAAGATCCATTTTACAAGAAAAATGCAATTATTTCACATAAAATCCCTACAAAAATGAATTACGTACACGAATAGTTGCATCAGCCTGCCAATAACAAAACATCACGATTAAATGAAAGAACATTGTTCCAGAACTGTCAAAAGGCCGAGTTTTCAGAAGTAGCTCTACCTAGAAATATGTGCTGGCGCTTATGATATTACGGTCTGTGAACTATCAAAGCGCGACCCATCGGCCGATTGTGACTTGTTTGATGGATTTAAGTGTATTCTACTTAAAATGTCAGAGACCGACAGCGACCGCGACGTTGTGATAAGGGTATAAATTGAAATTACACAAACAACCGATCTGGAGAAGTTTTTTTTTGCCAAACAATGTCGAACAGCGTCTGGGTACATTCCATTCCCCGTTACTGACTCCAAGACCAAACGCATTGATATGTTTTCCCAAACACCGCTCATAATTACAAAAATTATGTCTTATTGGTTGCAAAAAAAAGTTGATGTCAATGAAAGAAATTTTCAGATTCAAAATATGATAGCAACCGTATTGATTGGAGATATACAAATCGTTTCATTCCGTTATCCAACGGAACTTTCGCTTGAATTGGCCGGATTACCACCTCATAATCCAACCACGTCTCTGTAATGACACCCGGCTTGCGGTGAAGAAAGTAATGACAAACCTCATCGAAGGGCCAATTTTGAAAGGGAAGTACAAGTGCAAAGACGTTTTGTTTCCACCCATCTCTATGATTCCGAACGACATGCCATGGCCAGAACCATGGCATGCGTTGCGTGCGTTCTGTAATGTCACAAAGTTGGCAACTCATTAGCCCTAATCCAGAGGGAGAGAGACAGCAAATGCGCCCCACAAGTGGTCAACTTTTAACCAGAAATGAAGTGTGATAGAGATGCCCAACTTCTACCTCACTTGCCCCTTAAAATGTTTGACAACCATTATTTATAAACTTTAAACTTTTAATAACTTTTCGGGCCGGAGCATTGGTTTCCATCCGCTCTACATGACCTAGCCACCTCAATCGTTGGATCTTCACGCTTCTGGCTAAGTCGATGTCGCTAAACAGCCCGTATAGTTCGTCATTATATCTCCTCCTCCACTCACCATCTTTGCAGACAGGACCGAAAATCACACGAAGAATTTTCTTCTCGAAGCAACCAAGAGCAGCTTCATCCGCTTTTGATAAAGTCCATGCCTCCGCGCAGTATAGCAGGACTGGGCCGATTAAGGTCTTGTAAAGCGTTAGCTTCGTTGTTCGAGAGAGGGCTTTGTTTACCAATTGCTTTCTTAGCCCAAAGAAGCAGCGATTGGCAAGAGTTATTCTTCGTTTGATTTCAGCGCTGGTGTCGTTGTCTGAATTGATAACGGTGCCTAGGTAGACAAAGTTTTTGACTACCTCAAAGTTATATCTGTCTGCTGTGACGTTCTGACCGAGACGTCGGTGTTGGGTGTCCTTTCTCGTTGACAGCATATACTTGGTCTTACCCTCGTTTACCGCTAAACCCATCTTCGCGGCCTCCGTTGCAATACCCACAAAAGCGCCATTGACATTACGCTGTGTTCTTCCGATAATGTCAATATCGTCGGCATGTGCGAGTAGTTGGACGGACTTCTGAAAGATTGTTCCTCTGGTGTTGGCGTTCGAGTTTTGAACAATTCTTTCAAGAACGATGTTGAAAAAGTCGCATGACAGCGCGTCTCCATATCCTCAGCATCGACTGTGACTCTACTACGATGTTCCCTTGATCATCCTTACAGGCTTCGGTTCGGACTTTATAACCTTGACTGGTTAACTTTACCCTTTGGTAAAACTTCCTTACCTCATTCCTGCAGGTCGGGTCAGCTAGCTTACAATAAATTCAGCAACAATAATGGGAATGTTAATTACTGCAACTATGTGTCTAAGTTGGTTTGCTAAGTTCCGCTCTAGATATATTGGCCATATATTGGTCACGTGGTCAGGTGAAAAACCAGAAACAGTAATTCAAGGCTATATTTTGAAGCGGAACATAGGAGTATCTTCTATGACAATAATTCGTCAGCCATCCCTAAAAGTGAAGTACCTCAAGAAGACATTTCATTTGGTGCAACCAAATATTTGCTTTGAGGTAACTGAATGCAAGACAAAGAGATTGCATTATTTCGAATCTCACACTGAGACCTATTTTCGAGAACTCTTTCCGGCTGTATGCTAGTGCAATGCATGAATAAAGGTGTATAACAATGGTTTCAGGGAGGCACAATCCAAGAGATTCGATACAAATTTCCCGCCCTCAACGATTTTGTCAAAGGGCCCCTGCTCAAACCCGTATTTCAAAAAGAAATATTTAATACGGACATACCAAATGTATGGGTGGAGTCCTCTAAGCATGAATATCCTAAAATAATTTTTTTTGCGGAACGAATTCGTAGCATTTTTCTCTTAGACATTCCTACACATAACGGCGTTTTCATTGTATATTGTGCTTCCGAAATCCATCGGAATGGGATTTATTTGGCAAGAGCGAGATTTGTGGAGATGTCAGTGGAGAGTGCGAAGATCAAAGAATTTAGGAAAAAGAGCAAAACAACTTCAAAGAATCGCGTAACATGACATTCCGTATGGCAACCGTCATTTTAAAGGGATGCCACATGCCTCGGTTTGGAAAAAAAAATGTACAAAAATACACACATATGCGTGTACCTACATTCAAGAGAAATTCGTGTGCGATGGGATGACATGTTGAAGTGATTTGTGAACGACAGACTTTCATTACATCGACGAACTTAATTTCTTTTCTTCTTCCGATCTGGCATAGGTTTGTAAGGCAGTGCTTCGCAATTTTTAATGGATGATGTGGTGTGATGTGAAGTGACTTCTAAGGACATCGCAATATTTCTTGTAGGCAATTGTATAGAAACTTCTGGAGTAATCGAAGAATTTAAGTTTTCGTATGGTATTCAAGAGACTGCCTTAGGACCAGAAGACTATATTTCAGTAATTGTGATAGATTTTGAGAAGGTTGGTGTTTCAGTGCCTAAACATCGATAGTTTCCATTTTCGATAGCATCGATATTTTATTTACCAACTGTATGAAATATTCTTACACCTATTTAAAAGGTTCCATTACTTTGTATATGTAATTATACTATTCGGCGTATTCACATTATTTCGAGAATAACCGTCGAAAATTCATGAATAACTGTCAAAAAGCCGCTCAAATCCGTCCATAGGCTTGGGGTCAATCAGCTGAGCAGTGTGCCATCCCTGTAATACTTCACTTCTGCATATACAGTGCGTTCTCGATTATCGCAACTAATAAAGGGTGATTTTTTAGCTATTATCTTTTTGGCAACACTGGCTTAAACAGCTGACGCACGTTTCATGTTTTGTTTCACTGTCAATCATCTTCAGTTTGGTCTATAATTTAACCATGAAGCGTCCTACAAACGAACAACGCTTGCAAATTATTGAATTTTATTATCACAGTGCGTGCTCTGTTAAGAGAGTTCATCGCGCGCTTCTTCCATTTTATGGTCAGTTTAGACGAAGCTCTTTTTTGGCTCAATGGCAGAATTGTCGATTTTTGAGTGTCAGCTTTGAGCTACCAATGAGAGCTACTCTGCGCTACCGTGAGATGATATCCAACTTTTTTTGCCCAAAATGCAAGAGCTTGACTTGCATGACCTGTGGTTTCAACAAGACGGTGCCACATGCCACACAGCATGTGTAACAATGGACTTATTGAGAGGCGAGTTCGGTGAACATTTTATTTCACGTTCGGGACCGGTCAATTGGCCGCCTAGATCGTGCGATTTAACGCCTTTAGACTATTTTTTTTTGGGCTATGTTAAAGCTCACGTCTATACAGACAAGCCCGCTTCAATTGACACGTTGGAAGACAACATTGAAGCATTTATTCGTTAGATACCGGCCGAAATGTTGGAAAGATTATGCCAAAATTGGACTAAGCGGATGGACCATTTGAGGAGCAGTCAAGGTCAACATTTGCATGAAATAATCTTCAAACATTAAATTATATGGACCGTACTATCAATTCAAATAAAGATTTCATACATTTTTCTGAATTTTATGTGTTTTTTTTTTTTTGAAAAACTTTTCTATAGCTTTTAAAAAATCACCCTTTAGAAACTGGGGTAGTTGCAATTATCGAGTTTCTGTCTATACGAAAAGTTGTGATCACTGCGCCAATAATGATACAAAAATTCAATTCAATTGAGTGTTGCGTTAATCGTTATCAACACACTTCACGTACAAGTGAAAAATGCATGCTACATTTTCCTTTTCTGTTATAGAAAATGTGCTTATTTGAAAATGGCGATATAATGTTGACATGCCTGCCATCAGTACAGCCTGTATAACACCGTCTCCACTGGACATTATTTCTGCCCAGGATCACAACCACAATCAGAGCCGCCATCTGCAAGCTTTTCCTTCGTATACCATGGTATGCCATGTCGCTTCACTTCAACGGCTGTGAGACCGTCAACAGCACTAAAAATAGTGCCAAAAAATGACATTCACTAACTTTACTCTCATTATTTGCCACTCCATTAAAACAAAATCCTGCACATATATGAAGACGTCAAATCTTATGTCCAACTTTCGAACAGAGCTCATGGCATCGTAGAATCGAGATTTTCCGACACAATGTAGGTTTGGACGTGGATTTCTGTATCTCCACTAGCTTTTTTCACATCATGGTCATGAGCCGGTTTGGCATGGTTCATGTCCACTGGAGATTACGTGTAACACCGTATCTAGAATATAAATCTTGAGCAATTTTTCGTAGTTCAGATATTAGATTTTCGGTGATCAAGATATCCATTGTGGAATGTTTTACTTTCGGAATGTCCAATAAATCGGTACGTATCACACTGAAAGAGTATTGTGCCAGACCAAGATCAAGATCCTTTAATACTCCTTTCCCGTATGCACCTTCTGCAACAAAAAAAAAATCGCAAACAGGCGGCCAGTATCACTATAGTTGGAAAGAAGAACCGCTTTTCCTGTCAAAACTGTGGGATATAAGTTTCCTCAATATAGAATTAGCTGTGCCGGTTGAAGTAGTTTCTTGAAAATCTGATGGTCGGTAACAAGGTGGCGGCTTCAGGCCAGTGATGTTCACAAAAGACCAAACTTTCAAACTTTCACAGGTCGTGCAAAAGACTAGATCACCAACCCAGATTTGACATTCCTGCCAAACTCGTCAGGAAGTGCTAGATGACGATGGAGAATTTTCGCGGCTCCATTAAGCTCTAACTCACCGAGATTTTGAATGCCAAAAAAAGGATTTAAACAATATGCGTTGCGTCATGACTGCTTTACCACCGTTCTGGAGAAGAAACTCCGAAAAAAGGCAAAACTTAAGTCAACAATAGAGGCACGACCAAGTTTGTACCCACCACTGAAAGCATTCCCGGACGACATTGTTGCTATTGATCGAATACAGCGAGCTGTCCCCAATGCATTACAAAATATCAGTCTACGATTCAATTCAGTAATATTAGTCATTGTGAACCTATGGCTATCCCAGTACCGTTCCGGTAGTCTTGAACGCAGATTTAGAATTCCTTGGTATCTTATGTGAGTTAAATCCTGCTTTTGTCCTGTTTGCCTGGAGGACATCTGGAAGCGAATATTAATTCCCGAAATTAAAACGGGCTGTACAGCGACATTTACCTGGCCAGGCGTCTAAGGGTCCAAGTTCTATAGTTGTTGGGCAATGAAGAACGCATGCACAACTTAGATTCGTTTCCAGGGAGCCTTAGCGGCGGAACGCCGAAATAGAAAACATGCTTCGGAGGTTGTCGCAATAGTCAGGGATGTGACTCGACATCAGAGGATTCAGTTCTTTAAGTTGTTCGGTTGACGCTATCGTCGGTGAACGGGTTGTTAGTGGCAATGTTTTATTGAGAACTCAGTATTCAGCACAGCAATGATCCAACTATTTGAAACTCAAATGCCAGTAATACTGCTGCAGCTTCAAAAAGTGTTGTCAGCGGCATTTGTGATTCAGTGGTGTTATCTGAGTCGTATTTGAGACGCCACCTATGATAGAAGTTCTTCAACGCACTCTAGTCAGTGTTCACTGTCAAATATGCTCAGTAATTTGTTTTTTTGTTGCTTCGCTTGAGCTGAGTACAGATTCTCAAAAAAACGCGCCTTTCGCCGAGCAGTTCGTTTCGCAGTGTTTCATCGAGGCACTAAAACAATTTCAAGTTTGATGCAACCAGCAAAATGGGTAATTTCCGAAAAAAACTTAATCGTACGTGCCGCATTATGAAAACTTTATGCGGGTATATTTTACACATTAGCTTAGCTGAATAAAGCCCTAACTCATGCAATCAATGTGTGACACAAGGGATTACAGCCGGATGCAGCTACCAAGCAAGTCAATTTTGAATCACGCTCACTTAGAAGAGATACCAAAATATGTGCCATCCAAATGTGAATTTGTATTTCCCAATTGAATGGAAATTCGAAGTCAATTGGAGCACATATCCAAGTCTTCATCAGCCATCGAACAGCAAGAAAAACCCTGACTTGTTGTGTATTTTATGTCGACCCATAATTAGATGTCATACTATCGCAAGATTCATTGTGGTCATTTATTGGCCAGTTGCTTTTGGGTAGATGATTATCTCCGATGCCATAAATATTATCGAAAGAACATAAATACTTGTTAGTGTCGCTTGTCTGCGCTGTCCCCGTCGAAATATGTATATTGGATTGAATATTATTAATGCCCGGTATTTCATACAAAACGTCGTCTTTAACTGGCCATTAAGCGTGACTCCGACTTCGGAGTATTCGCTAATTCAAATGAGGAATCATCGCCCGGCAGTCGACCCGGAATGGCTGTACGAGTGTCTCCTACATCAGCGTGTGTGATTATATCAAAGGATTCCACAGATGGCCCTTAAATTTCACCCAATTAGGTGAATACATTTCAAAATTCCATGTGTACATTCCAGAGTGGGTGTATCCGATGTATTAACACCACGGGGGAGAACGAATGACAGGAGAAATTCATACCAACGCACGCAGGTGACTCGACATCTAAATGGATTTATCTTGTATCAGGCCGCAAAAAGCTGGCAATAAATGTTGAACAATAACTGCCCCCTCGACGCTTGAGGCCATCGTAAAACCTTGGTCACGTCAAAGGCACTCCAATTACTGTCTGTCAAATGTGAATCAGGCTCATGTTTAGACAGTCCTCATCGATGGCAAGCGCGCCATTAAGAGCCTTGATCTGTGATTTAAATACAGTCAGTGAGACAACAGATAAACCGACCAGCCGGTGGCAGTTAAACAATGAAACCGATTAAGAATTAGTTCTTATCAGATGAACAAACTGACCTCAAGGTGACATTCTCCCTCCGAGATATCAACAAATCAAGCTACACACTTAGTGACGTGTATCTGTTGATAAGTTTCCGCAATAAATCACAGTCGGGATGGTCTGTCTTAATGGCCGAGAAAATTGTCGATCAGACAACAGGCATTTGCTGAAGGCCGTGTAGGATGTGGCAATGCATACTCGACAGACGGCGCGCCGTGTTTAGTGTATTTTAATTGGCTCATCTTCGATCATAAAATGCAGTTGGACGCCGTGCCAGAGTCGTAGCTTGTTTACGATTCTCGCATTTATTTCGGCTCAAATTCAGTGCGCTATCTTTGGGTAGTCATTATGCGATAGACATCTACCATACAGTCATCGTCACACACACAATCTTAATGTCAATGATTTTTACGGCCTCCTGGGAACATGATTTACATTCCTTTCGAGTTGCAGTCCCGTCTTTGGTTATGAGCTCCGTAAGTTTCTTTCTGTTGACGCATCAATACTGATTGATCATTACGATTGGTGATGAGTTTTGAAAATTTACATGAAATCAAAATTTACTCATGTTCTTTGGTGTTAACGATCTTGTGCAGTTTATCGATGCTTTCACTTGATATCTGTTTTCACTGTTATGCTCGACGTTGGAGAAAGATGCGATGTCTTACTCAACATCAGTGGATCGTGTTCTGTACAAATTTGTGTTGGCCACCTTTGAGGAGACGATCAGATCTGTGATCTTAGGCCTCTTATGTGGGCATCAATGCATGATCGTCATCTTGGAATGAAATTGATTTTTTCTTCTGATCGCTTTTGCTTTCTGGACACATGGTACAAGATTTCAGAATCGGATCGAATGTGGATGGAGGGGAGTGTGGTTGAGTGCGGCTAAACCTGCAAATAGTAATGAGCAGGGACTGGATTTTGTTGGCTGAAAAAAGTAAAAAAAAAGGCATTTATTAAAAAATAAGAAAGGGAACGTAAGTACGCATTTAATTGCAGTAGCAATGAACTACCAAGAGTTTTTTGGAATTCTCTGGCAATAATCTTCTCCGGTTGTCTCTTAGAAGCGCCTTGAAAGAGCTAAATGAAAGAGTCACTTTGCTGAAACAAGTGGAGCCCCACATTATCAACATCAATGTTTTTTGGAATTCACGTCACCAACTTCGGCTCGGATTTTGTGGAGCAATTCAAGGTAGCAATCTCCACTGTAATTTTTTCTCAGTGTCGACTCATCTATGACTTTTTTTTGTGGGTACTTCACTATGATAGTTTGGAACTCAGGTTTATTTTCCTAAATTACATCATATGGATGTGACCAACATGTGGCTTCAACAAGACGTTAGGACATGCCGTACAGCCAGAGAAACAATTTAATGATTACATGAGGCATTTCCTAATAATATTTTTTTGTTTAGTCGACTCCTGCGCAGAGGGTGACAGGTTCGAGTCCCGAAATTACCAGTCTTCAGTTTTTTTGTTTTTGTTTTTTATGCGTCCGTGACTGTTTTTATTGAATTATTACGTAGTGTGAGTAAGATTCAATGTTTGCACAGATATACATTCACGCAAACTCAGATTTTTGTACAATTTTTTTTAGCGAACAAGCTGAAACAAACTGAGGTATTTGGTCCGATGAGTAACCGAAAGCAACAAGGGCTGACAATGAACCCGGAAAACAGACTGTTTGATGTGGGTTATGTTTCGTTTGCGTCACTCACATGAGAACAACGTCACCGACAATGGTGCCCTCTATCGTTCAATGATTACGAACCATTGTTTAGCCAAAATGCACAAACAGGATATGGTCGACATGTGGTTCCAGCAATGCGGCGCTACTTGCTTCACTCGGTTTGGACCGGCGAATTAATCAGCTTGCTTGTATGATTTGCCGCCTCTAGACTTTTATCTGCCGATAACCGAGCGTCAGTTGCACGCTGTGAAAAATATGCCATGAACGGTATGTTCTATCGCACTTTACCCGATAATCTACTTCTTATCTCACCCATCTCTCTGAGTCACAGACTCCCGTTCCGATAGTCAATCTTACCCACACAGTCTACCTCACCTCAGACACCTGATTTTGCTCACTTCAATTTATTTTTTTCCTAGGGTCTGATAGATGATGCGCCAGGGTGCTGAATTCCGCAATCGCACGTTTTTCAACTGATGCGCATTTAACTCACTGCCGGAAACAAAGTGAATAAATTCCATCGAATGTGTACCTACATTAATTCTCGCCCTTGTGCAATCGATGCAGTGCAATATTAAAGGCTCTGGCACATAGAATACTTTACTTGCGTCAGCGATTCTTTGTCAGATACATAAAATGTGTGTGGTCTTATGGGAGATGATACATAGACCAACGCTGACGGATGTAGTTACTCAACTTTTAACTTTTCTCTCTCCTTCGGCGTTGACAATCGTCAAATTGTGACATTTCAGCGAAATTTAAATTCTGTAATTAAAGTCTGGGAGTTAGTTCTAGTCGAAGCAAAGTTTAAATAAGGTGAAATCACTAGTAGCCGTACACTTCGTCGTTTACTTTCACATAATAAGAGAACTTGTCGGTTTTTGTGTGAAAAACCATCTATGTTTCTTTCATACACACACGAAGTTTCCAATAGATGTGATAACTGGATTGCGAAATACGCATGAGTAAGTACGTCGCGTCGTCGCGAAGAGTGCAGCTTAGAGAGTTTTTTTTTTTTTGTTATAAAAAAAAGTGGTGCTATTTTCAAAATGTATTTTAAGCTGTAGGAGGAGTTGGTGGACAAAAAAACACGAACAGCTCTATGTTTGTCAGATGACTTCTATTAACAGACTGATAACCCAGTATGCTACAGTTTGAGAGTATTTACTTTACTTTACTTATTGGAATTTTGACGTTTCTAGAACATCCCACGATCGGATGGATCGAACTTTATATATTGAGTATATATCTTAATTTGTCCGGTTTGCTAAGAGATGGCGTAACCTGTATTATTCCATTGGAATATGCGTTGGAAAGCTACTGTCATTGTACGTCTTTTCAGTATATGTCATTCATTTAAAGCGCAAACAACAATAATTTTTGTTCACTCAAATATGTCGAACTTTGTGCCTGAAAAAGTGTTTTTGCGGGGAGTTCTTCTTCATTACTTTAATATGAAGAAAACTGCTGCCGAAAGTCATCGTATTTTGGTGGAAGTTTATGGTGAACATGCGCTAGCTGTGGGAACGTGCCAAAAGTGGCTTGCATGATTTAAAAGTTGTGATTTTTTTTATCCATGTCGCGAAGGTAATGCTCTGTAATTGGTGGGATCAGAAGGGTATGATGTATTATGAGCTGCTAAAACCGACTGAAACCATCAATGGACAATGCTACCGAACAGCATGACAACGCTCGGCCCCACGTTGCTATTCCGTTTAAGAACTGGAAAACAGTGGATTGGAAGTTACCCCACCCGCCTTATAGCCCAGACCTTGCCCCTTCTGACTACCATTTGTTCCGGTCGGCGCAGAACGTCCTCACTGAAATACGGTTTGATGTGAACCATTGGACCAGAATACCAAAATTTGGCTTGATTCATTCTTGGCTGCCAGGCCGGCGCAGTTCTTTTGTGATGGGATCCACAAATTGCCAGAAAGATGGGAAAATTCATGGCTTCAGATGGGCAATACATTGAATAATACTATTGACCATGGTTTTCTTAAGTAAGTTATTTACTCAATAAATGTGAATTTACAAAATATATTTGCAATTGAATTTTAATTCAAACAATTATAGTACGTTGCATTACTGGTGTAATAACTAAAAGATTTTGATTCTCTTATATTTTATTTTTAATTTTTATTGGAGGCATTTTAGTTTTATTTATTTATATAACATCATTAGCTTCTAATGAAATATTTACATTATATCACACTCGTTTATGAAAAAACACTCAACACTTTTTAATAAAGGCCTACAAATCATTATGTATTGCATGTTCACATTAAAGTAGTTTTAATTTTAATTGAATATAAATGATTTCTGTGTTCAATAAAAAAAAAAAGGTAAATTTTGCGCGAGTTATTTGGAGCCCAAATTGCACACTCATTTTAGTTTCCGGACAGGTTATCCTATGTGTAGTATGCGGACAGTGTTTTTTTTAAACAAAGAAGCCGGGTTTTAGCTGTTAAACTGGCTGTCCAGGTATTGAAAAATCAGGTTTTGCATCCGGACAATTGCTTTTTTTACTCATTAAAATATGTAAAACTCTCAAAATGTCGTATTTAGAATGAAGGAAAGCAGATTAACACGGGGTTTAGAAGATATTCGGGGAAAGAATTTGAGTTTAATAAAAGCATTTGCCAAATATGATGTTTGTCGATCAACTCTTCATGACCGACTAATATTTAAAAGATCTAAAAGTGAAAACGCTGGTGGAAAGCTCTTTGAGCCTATGGTAGTGTTCCCATACTTAAGTCCTCAAAGTGATATTGTTGAAAGTACGCCGTAATCTGGACACTAGGGGAAAGCTAAATATCTACTAAATATCTTTTATGAAGAGTGTTTTGTTTAAGAGTACGTAGATTCATATACAGTCGACTCTCGATAATTCGAACTGATAAACCTTGATAATCGATCAAATCCTATGTCTTTTGGTACGCTCGTTAATTTAAAGCAATCAGCTCAGTCGGTGGCTGCAGTCAGTAGCTGCTGGTTTCATCTCTTTGTAGTTTTTGTAGTTTTTTTTTTCCAATGCTTTAAGTTCGTTCGATTGTGACGTGACGTCTGCGACGTGGCGAACAACGTAAGTAAAAAAATGCAACCTCACAGAATGGATGGAGCCTTCTTCCTAACATTGGTGCATCTGTAACTTTCGATGATTTTGTACATCTTGACGTTTATGTAGAAGTCTGTGGTGCTGTGTATGACTGCAAAACTTTGGCAGCTTCCAATTGAAGCACGACAATGAAGACGAAGCAAAATCAATTTCGCCCGTCACATCAGAGTGGCTGACGTCATATTATCGGCACTGGCTGTCACAGACATTGTTCCTGACCAAGAACGCTGGATTGTAACAAAATTATCACTGATTTCCTTACAAAATAATGCCTGTGCATGTACTTATTTCGTGTTCGTCCTTCGGTCCAACTCGACACTCTCGAGTTGAATTGAACTCTCGTTAATTTGAATTTTTCGTATCGAAAAGGGGTCGAAGGTCGACTGTAGCTCTTGCTTTATTAAATGGAGTTGTCTGATGCTTGTACCGCTTAGTTCTGTCAAGTCGTAGAAAAATGGGGCGAGAAGTGACTAAATTTGTGCCATAAGAGGGCACTGCAATTGCAAAGTAGCTATGAAATGGTTTCTTCTTCCTCTTCATCCCTACAACTTCAGCAGAAGTCGTTGTAGAGGATACCTAGTTTAGAGGCGTGAATACCAATGGCACAATGCCAGGTTATAACGCCGATGAGAGTTCTATGATTCGACTCATTCTGATGAGGTCGCGTAAGCGGATGGCCGGCCATAATTGCTTGGTGATGAGACAACGAGTGCCGAAAGACCATCTACCTTTAGTGTGAGTAAGCAGTTCAAGCTTTAGTTGATGTTTTGTAGTAGCGATAGGCATGGACGGCAGTTGACCTTACGGAAAGTGTGTTGAAGTGATGCCCTTTCTAGCGAGTTCATCCGCTTCGCAATTCTCTGGGATATCACTGTGTCTCTGAACCCACATAAGTTGGATGGTTAAATATTTGGCCACCTAGTTAGGAGATAGGCGGCAGTTAAGGGACGTCCTGGAGTTGAAAGTGACTGCTCTCAGAGATTATCGCTGCCGGCTGTCGGAACAGATGACAATATGTGTACCTGATTAGCCTAAGCCCCCTTGATGCTCTGGCTACTAATATAATTTGAATTATATTGTAGCTATTCAATAAACAAATAAATAAATAAATGTGTACGTGATATTACATGGTTTTTTAGCCATGACAGAGCTTCTAGTCTCAGCCTGAAACCCCTGGTTCTAGAGCAAACAGAACTTCTTAAGAATGAAAAAAATCAACTATCGACAATAACAAGTTTATTTGAGGAGTCTTACTTACTGAACTCTACAATTTACTATGTTAACTAATTTTGTGCAAACTTTGTCACTGAAGCTTCAATAGTTCCAAAAATAAGGAGAAGTCAAAGTTAAGATTTGTGTTGACTGTCCGGCTACTTGTCCGGCTACCCTGCATAAAAATATAAATAAACGCTTGTAGTTGAGTATTTATAATCAAATACACATGAGTCAAAACAACAATTGAAAATTGAGACCGTCAATTGAAATCAGCTGTGCGTTGAAGTATTCCTTGCGTCATCCCCTTGCGTTAGGTAGTTCACCGTGAACGGATGCTCTGACGCTACGCAAGTAAAGTACTATATGTGCCGGAGCCTTTACATTGTATATTTTATTCAGAGTGACCTGCTGGTCTCTCTCTAGAAGCATTTAGCATTTGTACAGAACCTCATGTCTGGTAAATAAATGCTCGTTGGAAGATATCATTTTGTAGAGCTGTAAGTATTCAGTCATGCTCAATTCACTTGCTTAACCGTCGTCAAGGAATAGAACCCCTCTGGAACTCCATTTCGGCCTACCGAGTGTTCATTTCCAGCGATTCTGAAATAACCATAATTGCATTTTAGTCAGTGTCTGTTAACTTGAATATGTTTAAGATGTTTATTTTATTTGCATATCATCGGCCCTCAATTTAGGGAAAAATTTGTGGTTTTCCTTCGATTTCCTTTTGCTCGAGAGACTCATTTGCTTGGGTTCCGTGCAATCAACAAAGCTTGAGCTGAATGTTTTCATTAAAACGATAAAGTTGAATGAATGCAGTCTCCATCCTGCGTGTTAGAGATTTCAGTTGGATTCAGCAATCGCACGAACTTTGCTCGTGGGGTTATGCCAACATGGAAGTTCTTCACTGTAATATACCGACGAGCACCAAGCTCAGTGAGGCGAGACAGAATGCATTTTTTCACATCTGAATAAGCGTGCTCACGTTTATCGCAAACTGTTCAACATTCGATCATCACACCTGTCATCACCCAGCACTCCGCAGAAACCATTCAAATAGGACCGAACTTTGCAACGATTCGCAGATAGTTTCGCTATAAAATTCCATGTCCAGTGTACTGATTTATGATTTCATCGCCGAACGTGCCTCGGTCTTGAGGCATTCGATTCTCAAACTTTACCCAAAGCATATGCCCACACTCGAGTCGCAGCCAACTCGCATTAAGCCATTACACGTTTCATATCTTGGGGGAAAATTCAACTTTAATGGGTGGACTTTTCCCTCTTTTTGTCCATTAATTTTCCTTCCCTTGCTCTGGGGTTATGTCTCGGAGTGCTACGGTTCTTTTTTTTCTTTCTTGTCTGTTTGCCGCCGTTCCTGCTTCACAGGTTATTTTATTTTTTTTTAACTTCCCCTGGCTACCACTGTAATCATTTAGAAAACATTCCCCACCACGCGCAAGACAATAGAATGTCAACCGCAAGACAGTCTGTCTTCTGTGTCGTTTTTCTTTCGAACATGAGGACAGCTCGGCATCCTTTGGAGATGTCTTTTGTACGTTCTTTCGCCTTCTCTCCTTTTTTTCCCTGTTTTTTCCGTTTTTTTTTTTGGTCTTTGTGTCTCCTAATTTTAGGACTTTCCGCAGCATAGCACGTCTTATAATAATAACGTCTTGCTCCACCGTTCGCTTACGTTGCTCCACCTTGGCGTGTACCTGGAATTCCTTTATCTTTATTTCGCATAATTGATTCTATGCGACGACCTCGCGATTTCCCAAGATGATTTTCGCAGCGAAAAAATTTAGTACCGCCAGGAATAACCGCACACGGAACGGAATGAGCGAATGAAAAAGCGAACTCGACCAGAAATTAAAATGAAACGTGAATCAACGTTGGATGTGGCGCATTTGAAGTTTTTAATTTAAATAATGTGACTTTCTATTTATCTCCCGTTCTTCCCGCTGTATCATTGGGGAGACACTGTCGGCGAGCGTTTCGTGTGATCCTGGAAAGGAATTTATAACCGCTTCGCACGTTGTCGGTCGGTTAAATATGGCGAAATGAAGGGCGTTCAGTTGGAATGAAATTATAGCAAAATGATGTGCACAGTGTCCTTGGGAGCTGGGGACTGTGGAAACAATTTGGAACTCATTCACGTTTGATTGAGTTCTGTGCAACACGGGGTTCACTGCTCCTCGTGGATGGTTGACGCTTAGTGCCATGCGTTCGAATAATCCCCAATGCTGCAGAGGTAACGGGTATTGCTTGAAGGGCTGTGTCAACAGCAGTTTGGACAGCACAACTTTAAGTTGGACCCTGGTGGCTTAGCAACATACATGATTGGTTATTCATACTTGCACCACGAGTGAATCGTAGCACCGTTGGCAGTTGTAGCACAAATAAAATGGAAACTACTCAGCAAATTTCCAAATAATTTGCTTAATTAAGCCTGCGCTTGTGTCCCTTTTACAAAATGGTGCCAACATTTATTGACTTGTTGACAAAAATCCATCCGTCTCATATTTACGTCCTCAAAGGCTTCTCTTTAAAACTACACCGTTGAATTCCGGTGCGGTTCGCAGGTGTGTGGCGAGATTTCAAAAAGGATATTTCACAGGGGCCGCGCCGCTTTGTTGAACAATCCGCTGAATGAGACTCCCTTCTATTCGTGTTGCTAAAACAAAAGTTCACTCCCTCTGTGGCTGCGGCAGTAGAAGTGGCACTATTTCAGTTCCATCTTGCATTGAACTACAACCGCATTGTTGTCAGTTCCAGCTGGTAGACAGTTCGTTTTAATTAACGTTACCGCCCACCGACGCTCAGCCCGCCACATTATGCCTTGAAAACTATTTAAACACACAGCACCTGCAAGCTGGAATATAAAATGTCATCACTAATTACTTCTAAACAAAATCCACAACAGAACTGCCGTCGATGCCACTGCCAGTGCCGCACACCACCAACGAGTTAAGGACCATAGCGCCGCGCCGTCCAAAACAGCCGTACACATATTTGAAAAACAGCTTACATCTTAATGCTGCCTGGATTAAAAGAGCTTTAAATGAATATTACCGCCCACTTGATGTTACATCGTTAGGACATTAAGTGCAACCTCAATAACCGTCCGTCCGGGTGGACATGCTAAGCACACTGAACGCACCCGGCTTGCCGATACATTCCTAACTCTGCCCTAACCAATGCAATGCGGCGAACGGGCCGCGCTATAAATGAAGGATTTTGCGATTGGCACGACTGCAGGTCTGCAGGTGACGCTTAAAACCTAAACATACGTTAATGGATATTAAAACCGCATGCATAATTGTATCCTGGTGGATCTGTATTAATTATTCACACCATATATGCGCATACTGACGTATATACTACCGTACACAGTGTCGTATTTAAGGCCAGCCGGAAGGGGGTTTGTAGGCTTTTAGATGAAACAGATGCGCGGAATGTAATTTTGGAGGTTTTACAATATTGTATGCATGGTTAAACTCTCTGGGTAATATTTTTCAGCGTAATCCACTTTTGCGTAATTTTGTTTGACGCCTCCCGGCTGGTTTTGGTCATTTTAGTGAAATTGGATTCATCTTCAATTAAAGGGAATTTTATCAAATTCTGTATTTGCACAAGTTTCAATGTCGAATGGCAATTAAATCAAGGCACTCAAGCAGGATTCCAAAAGAAATTTGTCGGATGCGTTGTTAGGCGTGTGTCTAAGATGGAGGCGCTGTTACGACGTACATTGGCCCGGGGGGTTGATTTTTGCTGAAATCATACCGCAGTTGTCTGCTTGCTAGGAAGCACCAGTTTCGCTCGTGAAGCATTTTTAGGTCCCTCGCAAATTGTGTGAAGTCGAAGGCGCTAAATGACATCAGTCCGTAGACAGCTAAGTTTCCGAAAGGGAATTGAGGTTTGTCGCTTGCTTGTACACCTCACAGGCAAGCGACAATTTCCCGTCTTCAAATTCTGAATAATACTGGTTCTACAAGGCCAGGGCCCAGCTTCTACAGCGACCACTAGTGTTGCGCGTGCTTTGCTCTCTACCGAGTGGGAGAGACCTACAGATTTATGCCGACTCCGAGCGGCCAATTTGAGAAGCCTTCTCTAAACGATACGTTTTGAGCATTTCCGTGACTCTGAAGAGGTGTGGCCGTGAAAAGTAGATTGCTCGTACAGAGAGAGAATTGAACCTGTGCTGCGTAGGTTCAACTGCGTAGAGGTCGACGCACCAACCCACAACGTCACGGCGGCCAAATTGTGAATAAGACAGTGCAGGAAACAGCCGTTCAGGGATGCCGCACAAAGAAAGGCAAAACTGGACACAACTTCTTCAGCAACCATTCGAGTCGCGTGAACTAAATATTCAACACACAACACGCAACATTTAGCATTGGTGCTGTATACATGAAAATAAATGCAACCTTGCAGAAGAAATCATAATCGACAACTACAATTGCGAAGAAGAATGTCGTTTGATTACCTTGAGCCAAACGCGAAGTCCACACATGGTATCCTAATGCACATACTTTGGAACCCAGTGATACCTCAATTTGTCGGTAACCGATGGAAAAGCTTCCTTTCTCCAAGCTTCGATGAAAGCTCCTTTCTCGAACGACCATAATCATGCTATACAAAACGCAAATATTGTCGGTCCTGTCATATGCTGAAATCGGGATGTCATGGTGCCTTCGAAAGAAACATTCTGTCACGAATATATCCTGCAATCAGCGAGGAAGAGGAATGGAGGAGGAGAAATATGCACCAACGCTGTGATATGCACAAAGATGATGTGGATGTAGTTCGGGAGGCGAAAATCGGTCGACAACACAGGAGACCAACGCTCCAGCTAATGGAGTCCTCGAATCCGAGCCTCTTGGTTTGAGAAAATGGGGATGACCGAACACCGACCGACAGCTTGATCTTGATGACGTACCTCCTATGGGCCGACATAAGCCTTCATGAGTAAGTAAGTTTGTGTGACGGCCGGGAGTTGAAAACTCACTGGCTAATATCTAAATCTAAGCATAAAGCGCTTAAATGAACACAATTTTGCTCCATGAATGAAGTTGTTTTTGCCACTTAATTAAATTTCCCTCGTCATACTCCCTCTTTAACCACGCATTCAGAAAACAAAATAAAACGAAAAAAAAATAGCACAGAAACTTTGTTTCCTGTTAACTTTATTTTCATGCACAGCTGACTTTTCTAAAATAAAATCATGCAACCAAGCTGACTCCTTTGTCGATAAACGCGATTTGATAGCAGAGCAGTCCTGCTACCACGTTGCTGCCACACAACTCCTGATATCATCATAATTGAACACGAACAACACGGAAAATTGATGTCAATGTTAGTGGGGCAGAAGCCCCAGCCATGCAAGCGTTCCACCCCCTGCTGAGGGTCATGCAATGCAAGGCGTTGACTTATGTCAATGTGAGTCAGTCCTTTAACTCAATCTGCCGGGATGTGCGTGCCAAGGGGTTATCATGTCAATGTTTACGCTTGGTGTTATCATTTATGAAATTGAGTAATTTGATTGCGGAGTGCTTTGATACCCTTTAATGTGGGGTGAAAATCGATTTGCTCGGTTGCATGGAACAAAGCGAGAGAATAAATGATATCCTTGTTTGGTTTTTGACAAACATTAGTTAGCACGTATGTAGTAGGGTTGCTCATTATGCATCGAATACATCGATGTTTGCTATTCGATGTATCGAATCAATCCGATGCATCGAACACTTTCTCTGTTTATCGATGTTTTCCATTTTAATATTTTCGGCATCATATACAACAACACAAGTAAGGCGAGAGATTCCGACCACGTTCGCAGGCCCACAGACACAAAGAGAGATACAATTAGGAACAAACTTAGCGGCAACGTTGCCGATTTGACGCGATCGTCCCATTATAGCACATTTCCACTGAAATGGTACTGTGGCAATCAGTACTGCCAGAGGCTTTTCACCAGAAGTTTTAATTTCTAGCTTTCAAAATCTTGGAAATAAGGTAGGGATATTAGAAAAGAGAAGAACATCGTTATGCCCGGTGCAATTTTCGCACTATATAACATTTTTAATTCATTTAACAAGAAAAATAACTTATATTAAGTTTATTCAAAATGCTGCTATTCAAATTATAGCAAATTGTAGCCTCTTGCATTCGCAGCAAATCTTTGGTATAAAAAATTCCTTGCAAGGTTTCAGTAGCAGGTTAACTACCGAAAATATGCGTTCAAAATTAGCAGATGAACGCGGAAGCGAGAGGAATTCAAAAATGTATTTGTTTAGTAACGCGAATGCTAAACTTTCACTACCATGCTTCACAACACTTTGCCAAAGAGCTATTACACCTATTGAAGATCGAGGTTCAAAAAAGAGGTTTTCAAACTTTAGATTTCTTATCTTACGAAATTTGGCTTTGGAAATAGATCTGTAACTTTTGATTCAGTGGACCGATTTTATGTGAAATTTGAAACATAGTACAATTGATTTTACTGAATTTCAAAAACGGAGTAATCTTAAAAAGTTCAAAAAATAATTTGCTTAAATGCATAAAATAATTATTTATTATGTTAAAGCTGTAATTACTATTTATATAAATAAGTTAAATTGTTCAAATATTGTTAACATATGTTCCATTTAAAATTAAATAAACGAAGCAATTTAGTATAATGAGGCTTGTCCCTCATTACTTAGTGGAAGCGAATCATTTGTTTTCGGTTCAGGTCTTAAATACGCAATCCAGGGATAAGATGATACCAACATTTGATGAAGAACATCTTCATTGATTGAAGAACGAGAAAGTGTTCTACTATTATTCATTCGATCGTAATTGTAATCTTTATTTCGACTTTTCTGGGCCTCCTCTGACAATGATCCGACGGGCAAAGCTGCTGATGATATTAATTATTTTTGCTCCGTGGAACAGAATTTTATGCACTGTTGCTGGCATATAATACCAGGGATATCAATTTGTAGCCAGTGTAGCGGGTTCCTGGGCTCCTAAGCTCCAAATTTTCTTTTTATTAGTTGCACATCTATTTCAGTTATTTCTGTCGTTGATAATAGGTCTTCTAACAATCTTTCATTTGCAGAATTAAATTTGGAAAACTTTTGAATGTATCTTTCTTTTTTTTTCAATTATCACCCGAGTGTCTCACAGGAGATCTTAAAGCACCACACGCGGTTCGTGTCGTCGGCCTGGACAAAAATCCTTGAAGTTTGCAAGTGATAGTTTAATCTATATTCAAAGCTACTTCGTTACTGGCTATGTCCCTGTGACCTATGGCCAGCAGCCTCTTCATTTTTCGAACAGAGTAATGTGCATCTCGCGTTGTATGCGTCATATCGGGCCAAACTAAATGCCGTTGAAAATTTAAGGTGTCTATTCCATGAAGTAAAAAAGCATTGCGGACAGTCATGAGTTGGTGACTGGTCATATTTTACAGTGGATCTTTGTAAAAGGCGAAAACGCAAGCCAGACGGCTGACAATGTAAATAATGTTTAAGGTCCTTGCACAGTTTTTGTTCAATCGAATCCGATCCGGGAAATTCGATGCCAGGATGCTGTGAAAGGCCAACTGTCGAAAATGACGGTAAAATCATGAAAGTCGTTGAGTCTGACTGTCGTGTAAGTATTCTTTCGATTATCCAGGAGCTAAACATTGGCTGGATACAAAGGGAAGCTCGATGTATGGTTATCACATGGCTTAACTACAACGAGGACCCATTTTTGAAGAGGATGGTGACTGGAGACAGAATGTCGTTTACTTACGACAATGTCATGTGGAAACGTGGTCGCGGTGATTTGGCCCAAACGGTAGACAAGCCAGGATTGACGGCCAGAAAGGTCTTGCTGTGAGTTTGTTGGGATTGGCAGGAAATTAGTTCACTAACGACAATGTCAAGTGATGGGATTGGCAGGGACTAATGTACTATGAGTTGATCTCCTGTAGGTAAACTTTTAATTCTGAACTCTTTTGCCAACAATTCGATAGTCTGAAAGTAGCAATAGCTCAGAAGCGGCGAGCTTTGGCCCATGGGAGATGAATTGTGTTCCATTGGGACAACGCCGGGTGGCCCACATCGATAGCGACTCGCCAGAAGATCCGGGAGCATTGTTGGTAGGTCCCTATACATCTATCTTATAGTCCGGACCTAACACCAAGTGAGCTTTTACGAGAGATAGGATAACGCCCTTACCATCAAAATGACAACAGCCATAAATTTCGTGAATAATCAATGGATTACTTTTATTAAAACTAATATCAGCTGGCGAGGTTTTCAACGTTGATATGATTCTGGCCGCTTCTTTGACTTGAAGGACCTCCACTTGGAAAGCACTGTCGCGATGTTTGACTGTGCAGTTCCCGCTGTTAACATCTTTGATCCATCCGTATGTGCACGGAAGTTGATGTGGTCATTAGTTGCTTACTGCTCCTCTTTCTGCCATGCAGTTTCCATCCATATCCAGTCAGTTAATGAGATCACAGAAGGCTGCCAATATAAATGACTTGCAATTAGTTTGAGAGGCCTCAACCTCAACTCTAAATTGTATGCACTCAAGCTCCCCTTGAAGACTACACAGAAAAGAATTCCTTCATCGTAAATCTCTAGACTACTGCGCTAGACAACAAAAAGACTTAGAGTTCATATCTCAGAATAGCACATTGCACAAATCACCAAAATGCGTTAACTCATCGCTCTTTTTGGAGGTAGCCAGGCCGGAAGGATTCGAAGAGGCGAGAAAAACCAAATTCATTGCAATAAATCTAAATGTCCCCGCTCCCCGCCACCTCCTCAACCGCTAAGAGGACTGCAGCACAAAATGAAACTATGAAAGAATTTCCGTAGCATTTCCAGGCAATATGGAGGACGCACATCCCATTTGGAGGAGGCAGTCAGTGGAGACGTCTGGATGTAGGACATAGGATTTCTTTGCTCTTGATATATTATACAATGGGAATAACTGCTGTGCACTGTGCGAGGGGATAACAACTGCTGCCGGCAAGACGTACATATGTGAAAGGCGCGGCGAACGCCGGCCGGGATAACTGAAATAGAATGTGTTATAAAATATCACCCGGATTCTGGAGTGGCTGACAGTAATCGATATCCATTGGCTGGCAAGTTACCTGAAATAGAATAGTGATTTCGAAACCGAGACCATTGCTCTGCGAGTTTATTTCTCCCTCTTAGACAATGTGACACACATTAACGTGTGACTGTGAATGTGTCGAATGCATTTCGGACTTCGGACACACACTCGCAAACACATTTGTTGTCTCATGCGAAGTATATTATGCGACATATACTTTTCAATTCTCATGGATGAGTGGGGCACTCGAAGATTCGTCGTCACGTTTAAAGGGGCATGATGGCGTGACAGCGTCATACCGCTTGCCGTCACGGTATGCAATTCGGTGTTACTGGCAAGATACTAATAGGTGCAACAGCTATCACGTTTTGCATCGTACATGCTGGATCCATGCGCTAGCACCAGCGGATGTAAAACGAAAACCGTCGAATGCACCTAGATGCATCGCTTGAATTTTCAGCAGGGCATGCACAAACTCAGATGAATCAGAGCATTGGAACGGAAGAACTTTTATCGACCTGGGTGAACTTAGGTCTGAGGTAGGTTTCCGGATGGCTGGGCTAAATCAACGCATCAACATCTGAAGGAGGACAAGAGAAAGGAAAAGACTGTTAAATTGTGTTGCCCCATGGGCATCACAATTTGTCCAGCCGGACCTAATGAGGCGTGGCCCCACCTAACCTCGGGTTAGGAAGATTGTGCTAACAGTACAGACCCCGCATCCATAAAGACGTAACAAACGAATAAAAATTGTGTAAGGTTTTTTAAACTTCTTGAGCAAGTAATTTATTTCTGAACTTGTGTCTCTCAAAGAAAAATCTTTGCAGTTCCAAATTGTGTTCACTAATCGAACTTGTCAAAGAAGCAAGAGCTCTTCAGACACCTGAACATTTTCATCGTAATTTGCATCGTTTTGTTTCTATTGAAGGGCTGTAACGAGAAGCAAACATTTTGGTATAATGTCCTCGACTAAACGTCGAATCCTTTATCCTCCTAGCACAATATACTCCTGTTCTACGTGCTTTTGTTCTCTCAAGCGTAGAGAGGTCTTAGTTATGTCAGTTTTTATACCCGCTCTGAATGACTACAACTACGAAGTTTAAGAAGATGACTGCTACCCCCAGCGACTATTTCCTGTCTCCAAACCCACCTGATCTTCGAAGAGGTCATCACTGAAACACACACAAATTATTTTAAAGGCCTTGAAGAAACCTGCTAATAATAGTACAGTATTAGTGGCGCTACAGTCCATAGAGGGCCAGGGCGTAGCTTCTACAGCAACCACTCATGCTCTCACGCCAATAGTTTAATGACCATTCTAAACGGCCTATTTGAGAAGCTTTTTTGTATACAGTTACACTCTTTCAGCATTGTGAGCGACTGGAATGAGGTGAGGCAGTGAAAAGGAGTCAGCTCGTACCGGGCGTTGAACCCCGGCAGCGATGTTCAGTTGGGTAGGAGTCGACGCACTTACGCACTGCGCCACGTCGAACCAGCTACTAGAACCATACTAGTGGAGGGAATAAAGGCATCAGGTCTGGGGGGAATCTGGGCCTCAAAGAATAAGCCTCTCCGGCTGACATGGTCCTTAGCCAAGAGCTTCCAGTTGCGCACTCCAATCCAGTTGAGGTCCCCTTCAACAACCACATAAGGCGAAGTCTTCGTCTAGGGATTTTTCCCTGTGGGCTTGATTTGAAAACTCTGCGGGCCGTCTCATTGGTGTCTCTTCATGTCCTCAGCCAGCGACTGATGCGCACTTTTTTTTGACCAGATCGATGTCGCTGTACAGGTCGTATAATTCGTCGTTGAATCTCCTCCTCCAGAGTTCACGCATACGTATATTTTCCGAAGAATGTTTTCTCTCAAACCGAGGATATTCTCATCCGCTTTTCACAGAGTCCATGTTGGGATGATCAAGATATCCTTAGTTGTTCGGGATATGGCCTTATCAATCTCGATCTTTGGGCTGAGACAAAGAACAAGCGTTTGACAAGAGTAATTCTTCATTTTATCTTTGTCGAGGTGTTGTCGCAAGAGTTTATAGCAGAGTCAAGGTAGACAAAGTACCTTAAAAGTTACGGCTGTCGATTGTGATTGTGTCCAATTTGTCGAAGTTGCGTATCCCTTCTTGTTGACGGCAGGTACTTGGTATTTACTTCTGATTCGATACAAGCGGACGCACCAATGACAGCCAGCTGCGTTCTGCCAATTATACCGATATGGCCGGCGTAGGCTGTTAGTTGCAACGACTTTGAAGGATTGTGCCTCCGGTGTTGCTAGTTGAGCTTCACACAATTATTTCAAGACGTCGCGTTACCTTGTCTAAGTCCTCTTTTGACATGAAAAATCTCGGTGAGGTCGTCACGAAACCTTGATAGAGCAGTGAGCGTTCTTCATCGTCATCACTGTGTGGCAGGGATGTCAAAACTAGACATGGCTCTATATTGCTCGTCCCTATAAACGCTGTCATATGCAGCTTTAAAATCGATGAAGAGATGGTGGCTATCGATTTGCACTTGGTTTTTTCCAGGATCTCCCGGAGTGCGAACATTTGATCGACTGTAGACTGGCCTGAAACCAGACAGACGAGGATCAATCAGGTTGTTCACGAAGGGTTTCAGGCGTTCACACAATATGGCAAGGAGGACTGTAATTGGCGTAGTTGCGGGGGTCTCCTTTCTTGTGGATCTAACTAAATGTATCGAGCTGAACATTTGAGACAAAGCACTTATTTGTCAAATAAAATGTTTAGTATTCTTAATGTCACTGACTTATCAAACGACCTCGGCTATAACACAGTGCTGCTTTCGACTAAACAACTGAATGGTTGAAGCAGCACACACTTAAGCACAGACCCTTAAAGTTTCACAGACTGAATGCAAGGCATGCAAAGGACTACTACTGACTTCATTTGTCGGATCGTCAAGTGGGGAAAAAGTTATTCCAATAACTCTCAATTCCCATTCAAACAACACACGTTCAAGCAAATTAAGTGATAAATCTCTCATGAAGAGACACTGTAAACTTTTATGTAGGAAGCATTATTCTCTCCGCTCCTTAATTGAAATTCACAAAAGCAACCACATTAAGAACTCAATAAAAAAAAATACATAAGTCCCAATAAATCATTTGTTGAAGTTTTTCAATTTTCACATTTAAACACTGGCTCATTACAGCCGCCATCTTTTATGCCGTCAAGGTCCTTTAATGGTAATCACGTCCTTCGCCGAGAGTCGTAAATCCCAAAAATTGCTATTTTCCCATCAAAATTATAGACACAAGACCTTCATAGGGCAATAACCGTCACGCCAGTACTGCTCAAGGATACGGATGTGCCTACGTTTCTCTGCTCGCTCCTCTCCGCAGGAATTCCATTTAAAGTATACGAGGCAAAATCGAATGAAAGCGAAATAACTCCATTTGGCCATTTCCCCGTTTAAACAATAAACAGAAATACTTCCGGCAACGAAAACCTCTTCGCAATGAGTCGCCTAGAACATAGCCACAATCAGTAGCCATCCCTGTGTAATGTTCCCCTCTAGCCCCGTCTGGCATGCCATGTCAAAAGACTAGTATGTATGCACCAGGGCTGCTATTTACTTTTATTGAACTTTTATGGCCTCTTTAAATCGTCGCTTAGCGCACACCCTAGCAATGTTTATCTTGAAGCGTACTCAATAAGGAGCTATTAACATCAGAAGACAAAAACGAAAAGTCATTGTATTCAATGGATAAAGGAACGAGACTCTGGCGTCCTTCTGTGTGGAGTAGCTGGCGCTCCACACTGCTGCAGACGATGGCTGCAAAGATAAAACTAAATTATGGATGCAATAAATTTTCTCACAACAAATTCGATTTGAAGAAGTCCCGAAGTCCCCCCTCGCCAGGACCAATGTCACCTGGTCCTCGGTGAAAAGGTAGACTGTTGACGGCAACGAGGACAGGAGGGGGTTACTTGCTTTGTTTCCTTCCATTCAGAAGGGCTCTGCTAGGTGATTGACGATATTGACTTAAGTCAGTTATTTTAGTTGGGATTTGCAGTTTCGATTGCAATGCGGGAAAGTGGATGTTGGTTATCTTAATGAAGACCGACCGACCGAGACGGGCTATCTAAATGGGGGTGATTTAGTGTGTCTCAATTTTCGGTGGTGCCAGATCGGAGATTGTGTGGACACGTTCCTTAGAGATTGATGGCAATGCAAGGTGGTTGGCCGGAGTTCAATTGAATTGAAAATCTGGCCTCATTTGTCGCCCAACATAGATAACATCGAACGAGTGAGTGATGCGAATTCAAGAAGCCATGTGACGTGTTTATTGGCGCGCTAAATCCCCATCGCTACACATCACTATCGGGCTGAAAATGGAAGAAAGTCCACAGCAAGCATTCATTTGCTGGCGTATAATTCGTCCCCACAGAGGGTAAGTGAAGAATGTGGAAGCCATCTTGCATATGACAAGGCAAAACTGAAACAGATTCAATCGAGTCTTGACGAGGAACACTTTCAAAATCCCCCAGAACTAGACGAGGTCAGAGTTGTCGGTGTATGCACTTACTATCAGACAGATTGCCCGCTGGGAATTCACTTAATAAATGTTATCTTTCGCTTAAGGGAGTTCTCTGGTCGGTATCCGAGTCTGTGCGAGTCAAAGCTCAGTTAAAGTGAAGAGAGTCAAAATTAATGCTCCTCATGAACACAACAATGTCGTTTAAGGTAACCCAAAACTAACTGCACCACCACCCGAAGAAACCAAGAGAGAAATAGTTGCAGCAGACAAGTGATTAATTGGAATTTCTTGAAGCATACCCACTCCCACTCGACCTTCCAGCTGTGTATGCGGGCAGTAGCTCTGACATTTTGTTTCTTTTCGCTACTTTCGAGGAACCTTCAACCGTCTACGCCCTCGCATTATTAACAGGGAAGTGGATCTGGTTTCATTACTCAATTTTAAACCATATCCTGGCATTTGAGTTGAACGGGCAAAAAGTAGTGAGAATGACTTTAAGAGATTACGGGACATTTTGTGGACAGTAAAGTCTGCTCTGCTGATAAGTGGTTGTGAATTGTGATTGCGTTGCGAGCGAAAATGTGGCTGATATACGAGTATGTTCTTGTGACGTACATGAAGTATTCTGTTTTTGAACACAAATAAAACTTCGCCCTTATTTATCGAAACTTTATACTGTGTGAACGTCACAATGAGGAATGGCCGAGCTGTCACTTGTGATAATGCAGTGTGAACTAGTGCTGGGTGGAGTTTCTTGGTGGGTCCCTTGCTAATGTCTCATATATCGTTTATATAAGGCAATTTAAGAAATGGTGGCGTGTCAGCCGGGCACTGACCAAGATCAGATTGAACTAAGTGCTTGTAAATGCCTCCAACACAATGAAGCAACACAGCAACAATTGACTGAATGATCGCACATTACCCTACTGTAAGGTAGGTAAGGTAGGATGGATACCTGATGAGTTATGTTTAAAATAAAGAAAAAATAAGCAAATAAAATTACTGTAAGGGTTTCATAGTGATTTATAAGTCGGTGCTTGGAGAACAAGTCCACGTTTTTCAATAAGATCAATCTCAACGAATGGGAAAGGAATATAAAGGAAAAGCGGAACTCTTCGCAGATTACTTGACAGCTGCCTTCAAAGTGTTTGACGGACAAACGCTTCCGATTATATTCAGCGGGTCGAACGTAAGGAAAAAACATTATGTATGTAAGTAAAAACGGTGGCGGCCATGGCAATATGGGTACGTGCGTCGCCTCATACGTAATTGAAATCCGCTACCTGACCTACAAAATATTGGGTTTATAACTTAATGCCAAGAGATGGCGTAACGTGTATTATTCCATTCGAACATGCGTTGGAAAGCTACTGTCATTGTACGTCATTTCAGTTTATGTCATCATGGCGCGAAGATAATGCTCTGTATTTGGTGGGATCAGAAGGGTGTGTTGTATTATGAGTTGCAAAAACCGGGTGAAACCATCAATGGACAAAGCTACCGAACACAATTAATCCGTTTGAAGAGAGCAGTAGCCGAAAAAAGAAAGCCCTGGAATATGCGACCAGACACGAGGCATTAATTTTCCATCATGACAACGCTCGGCCCCACATTACTATTCCGGTTGAGAACTATTTGGAAAACAGTGGATGGGAAGTTTTACCCCAACCGCCTTATAGCCCAGGCCTTGCCCCTTCTGACTACCATTTGTTCCGGTCGATGCAGAACGCCCTCACTGAAATACGGTTCACATCAGAGCAGAACATCAAAAACTGGCTTCATTCATTCTTGGCTGCCAAGCCGGCGCAGTTCTTTTGGGATGGGATCCACAAATTACCAGAAAGATGGGAAAAAGTCATAGCTTCTGATGGGCAATTCTTTGAATAATACTATTGTACATATTTTTCTTAAATAAACGTTCAAATTTTGGAAAAAGCCATCCGAATTAAGTTATGGACCCAATAAGAACAAAACGCAGTTTTAAACGACAAAAATGTCACTGGCAAACAAAAGTCAACTCGAGCGCAACACCGCTAGATAATGCTAGATAACGCTAGATTGCACAATCCGCAACGCCTCGAAGACCAAGGAAGAACTAAAATAATAACGTCACCGTGGATGCAGTCGTTGTAAAATTATCAAATTTTCTTCTTTGCGACCCCGAACTGTAGTTTACGCAAATCGAAGGTACCATCCACGTGAACAAAATCAACTCCGATCTCTCGAAGTACTACACAGTAATCACCGCGTTGGACCACGAAACCCTTCGACAAGTGTCGGATGTCGCTAAGAATCCACCTGAATCAGGCAAGTACAACAAGTTAAGCCAAACACTAACTTCTTGGTTTGGTGAATCGAGAGAAAAGCATCTAGTGAAACTTCTCACGTTCTTAGAACTTTCTAAAGGACCGAGTCAACTCCTGTGTGAGATGCGGGACCTAGCAGAGGCATACATTTCCGAGGAGGCTTTAAAAACATTATGGCTGCAGCGCATACCCAACAACGTCAGATGTATTTTATCGGAAAATATCTGCGACGAAGTGGCCGATCGCATCGTAGACAACTCACCAACTTCGTCGTATGCCATGGCAACATCCACAGCTACACGTGATGCATTAGTTCGCAGCAATTCAACCCAGTCGCCCATGCACGCGCTTAAGGCTAGGGTCCTAGCATTTGAGACATCATGGCATTAGTTAATAGTAGTAGTATATTCACCAATATTGCGTCAGGCGATCGACAACGCCTCAGTAACACACGAGGGCCAACTCAAGAACGTCAAAGAAGTCCGTCTCGAACAACACAGAAGGTTTGTCATTACCACGTCCGTTTCGTGGCGTGCTGCTAGGAAATGTGAAGGACTTAGCGAGTTCAAACTAGCAGCGTCCAGTCCTCCCCAGTGAAACTAAACTCACCGTCGTCGAGACTAGTGGTTGACGGCAGCCCAAAAGATGACAACATCTCCGACCTTACACTTCACATACTCGATCAGAACAGCAATTTGAAATTCTTCATCGACTCAGGCTCTGCTATCTCAGTTATACCTTTCACAGCACACAGTTTTCAACTTATTGCAGCCAATAGTACAGTCATTTCCACATTAGGAACCAAGAGCATGGAAGTAGATCTTGGTCTCCGCCGATCCTTTCATTGGAATTTTGTCATCGCCAGCGTCAAGTCGGCCAGATTTCCTAGACCAACAGGGACTCATTATCCATGTGAAAGCATAACAGCAAATAGATCCCAAAAACAAATTCACAGAAAAAATTTCAAGAAAACCGGAGGTGCCTGCTTTTCGGGACGTTATCCCAATCATGAAAGCTCAGCCTTCGATTGATACTAGTATTGGTAGCATTCAAGTTGGAAGAAAAAGGGTTGAAAACGAGCCCATCGTAGGTCTACGGTTAAACTCAATAATCCGAGTCACATCACTCTAAGTCTATGACATTGCGATAACCTCCCACGTGATGCCGCAACAGAAAACATATCGCCACCGACCAGTTGCAGTGATTTCTGAACCCCACCTCAGTCATAAACTTTTTCCTCGGAAGGATTCTCCTCTGAGTCCATCCGGTTATCGACTACAATCACATAGAATCTAAAATACCATCAAATTGGCCGAGTGGATGGTGGACCATTCGCCAGCTTCAAGGGACCAGTATCCACAAATCTCACTTTATTAGCATCCTCTATCGGGGTACATCGTGTCCACTTGCAGTCGGGCATCCAGTGAGTGTACACATTTTATATCCATTTAGGGTGCGGTAAATCTTTATTATTTCGAGCACCTATTTTCCTTACAAAGTGTATCCTTCAAAGTCGATAACGCATTTGATGGTTTGTCCCTTCAGCTGTTTCTTGTAGATTTTTCAAGGGCCGACCACTGAGTGACAAACAATTAATGCGGACTGACCGAGGTACAACATCGAGTGAATTTTTACTGCCCGCCGCCAATCTGATAACCATTATATTTAACTGTCGTAGCATCCTTGGCAGTATCTTGGCTGGTCTGTGTCGCGAAAGCAGATACAAGGCACTTCCACACAACAGCTAGTGGGAATCTTTAAAGAAATGCCCATCTATAGATGGTCAATTAGATCTGATGAAGGCCCTGGAATTGGTCTCCTCTGTATCGCTGAGTAGGGATCTCCACCGATTCTCCGGCGTCGGGCAATAAAGCTAAAGTTTTACGACGACAATTGTGACGATTAGCAATAGCAAGAGAAGAGACGACCACTAACGCCAAATGACACCAAGGGAACTTCTCTCAAAGTTGTTCACGTCTGCACGTGAACAGAGAAACAGGAGTGGAGCCCGTGTCGGTGTGTATGTAGGAAGGTGCCCTTATCAGATTCTTCTCATCTCGTGCAAATTGAATTGTCATCATTCAGTCGTGTGTAATCTGGTATTGTATCTGCTCCAGGCGACAATATCTTTTCCCTGCGGTAGAGCTAGGGTATCAGCAACAGGGGATCCCGGCGACTAGCAAATCCGACAGGGCGTGTGATGCGACGTATTACCACTGGTTGTCTCCCAAAAGAAGTTGATAAGAACTGAAAGAAACTCAAATTGCTTGGCAAGTGTCTCTCTTTCGTCGTCTGCAGTTGATTTTGCATCGAGCTGCAAGTAATTGACTTGCTTACAAATGCGAATGTTATTCAAATTTGAGAGTGTTCCGAATGACTCGACCGTCTCCGGCAGGAGTCAGGAATGAAAACAGTCCTTCCAGAAGGACTCCCCGTCCGTTAAAGACTTTTAAAAAATAGTTTACCACTTTCTTCAGGATCTGATTTGCATTCCTTAGGAGGATGCGGACTGTGTGGTGTGGTGATTGATTCCAATCACAGGTGAGTTTCCTCAGCACATCAAACCACACCACTACAGTTCCGAGTGGAACTGCGGTCAATTAAGATACCTTAAGCGTTCCAGTGCCAACATCAAAGTGAAACCCCACATGACTGGATTGGCGGGGAAGAAGTAAACTCAAACCAAACTCATCGTGGACGATTTAATTGAATTTGCCTTTAAACTTGGAAGCCACCTAAGTTTTCTACTTCATTGATGACGAACTCTGTCGCACAAGACAGTGACAGGAGACAGGCTAGATTTTGAATACGAGAATGGGATGTGAGTTGTGAGGGCGCAACAATACATTTAACAACCCCACCCGAGCAGCAAATTGATTTCTAAGTTCTTGTACCGTCTCGGTGTCATCTGTTGGGGAAATTTAATCAAGGAGGACATCTGCTATAGCCGTAATTGGGTGCTGTGGGTGGAAATGTATATTTTTTTTTGCTTTGTCTGGAACTACTAAGCTCGAGAGTTAAATTTAGAAGTCCACCCTCTCTGCCAAACGATACTCGTACACTCGACATTATAACGCGAAAGGTGAAAGGCGTGCGGATGCTAATTGAATTTCGCTTCAAAGAAAACCGGAAGGGATGCTGGGATGCTCATATGGGATCTAAGAATGTTCACTTGACTTTGAGTCAATTTAAGGTATTTCGGATTTGCTTATAATTAAAACAAATTTGTCCCCGCTTTTGGGCACCAATTAAGGGCTTGTATCCGTGTGTGTGAGAGATCCGTTGTTGCGATATTTATAGAAAGCACTCTCAGAGATGGTCGCCAGGATGGGGGGAGGGCGGTTTAAAGCCTTCACACTCGTACACAAAGAATATCATCAATACCCCCTTTTAAACTGAGGTTGGAAAACTTGTCGCATTCAGCCGTTTTAACTTGTTCATCACCACTCTAATCTTCGGTCGTGTGATGACAAAAGGACCCGCAATGACGGAAGGCGGAAATCCCATTGCAAAAACATGTCAGAGAATTTCATATGACACGTATGAATGCATGATGCCATCCTGAAGGGCTGTGTAAGAGCCTCCCAGCACAATGGTTGGTGGAAAATAGAAAGTGGAGCAATTGCAATGCCTCTCTTAGAGAGAAAGAGAGAGAATGCCAGATACTCCCCAACTGGGGGCATAACCCGCCTTTCATTTAGAAAATGCTGACAGGAGTCAGAACACTGGCACAAATCCCCAGCGTACTGTGTGTTCTGCAATCAGAACCTATCTACGAAGGCTACGTAACAGATTTGTGTGGCAGGGCGGGTGGGTTGTGTGGGTGTGTTGTGGGCGAGAATGCATCCATCTCGCCCGACCTGTGACATACACACACATATGCGTCCCGATGAGAATAAGTGAATGTTTACGACAGATTTTGCAATGCCCTTCTGCTTGTACCTTCATATACGCGTGAACGTTTGTCGCAAGCGAGTAGTATCTACTAGGCGGGGCATTAAATTTTATTAAAGTTCATCGCTTATGCTATAGTTACGCAATCTGTAGGGAGGAGTAACATATGTTGCCCTCATCCAAGGATCAGAGTATAAGCAAGGGGATAGCGAGTGTGAGCTACTGGATGTCGTGCAACTTACCTTCGAGAGTCGATAATGGTCCACAGCTTTGAGTATACCTTCGAACCGGTGAACACGTACACCGATGCACTGGAGTAAGTTTTTAGATGAACGATGTTTTTATTTGAGGAATGTATCTTGTAGCAGTGTATATTGCAGTGCGTGCATGTGCTTATAAACAACACCTTCTTCGAGTGGAAATAAATTAATTCTAAAATATACCATGGCAATACAAGCCACAGCACTCGGACTCACAACTTCAACCGGGTAAGCAACAAGATCCCCCGAAGGCATTTTATGAAAACCATGACTATGTTCGCCAGATTGATGTTATAAGGACACTGGCAAACAGATGCAGCAACGATGCTCTTTATTAAGGAAGACACAACACAAGCACCGCTCTCAGGCAAAGTACCCCTTCGCATTAAAAAAGAAAATGTCCGTTGTACCGATTTATTTGGAAACCAGTGGAGCTTGCTGAGGGAAATTTCAGTATACATATAGAGGGATCCATCTACTTTGCAGTTCTGTATGATCGCCTGAATCACCGTCATTTCTTGACTGTGACTGACTCAAGCCAGTGACAACCAAATGAAACCCAACATTCCCAACTGCAGCATACCCTAGGAAGGACCAACAAATGCACATTGGCACCAACAATTTGTTCCTCGGTTCATAGGCTGCATAAGACAACGAGCACAGTGACGAGCTGACACAGTGCGGGCGGTCTTCAGTTACTTATCTAGCCGATGACCCATGAAGGTTCTGAGCCTGACCAAATAGGTTTCTGCGCTCATCTAGATTAAGCTGTCTTGGGACACGATCACTTCGTTTTTCTTCCGCTTCTTCTCAGATTGAATTGGAAGGTTCTGTGGTATTCATGAGCTTGACGTGTCGAGCCAGGGTAGCCAAACAATTTTTGCCTTCTGGACTACATCTACACCTACTACATATAAATTTGTGCAGATTATTCGCCTTCCTCGCGAAAATTACCATATTTCCGACATAGAATTACAGCTGTTTTGAGCTCCGTATAGCAGGCCAATCCACAAAAAAGGCGATCATACATCTTGCAGCATCTGCAACATCCTGTCCAGGGTATTGTGTGAACGTCTAAAGCCGTGTTGCCTGGCAAACCCAAATAGTCACACTAAGGTAAATCATGGAGAAGACTAGAGAATTTCATACAAAACAGAAACATCGATGTTTTATTCGATACATCGAACAAGAACATGGACGTAGTTGTTAAAGTGCAAACAAGTCAGACGTAAGCTGCAACTTGAATGAAAAGAAGTATATCCTGGCTCGAACCTACCGCTACAAATCATCAATGGACAACGCTACCAAACACAATTAATCCGTTTGAAGAGACCAGTAGCCGAAAAAACGCCCGGAATATGCGACCAGACACAAGGCAATAATTTTCCATCATGACAACGCTCGGCCCCCCATTGCTATTTAAGGACTATTTGGAAAACAGTGGATGGGAAGTTACCCCACCCGCCTTATAGCCCAGACCTTGTCCCTTTTGACTACCACTTGTTCCGGTCGATGCAGAACGCCCTCACTGAAATACGGTTCACATCAGAGCAGAATATTAAAAATTGGCTTGATTCATTCTTGGCTGCCAAGCCGGCGCAGTTCTTTTGGGATAGGATCCACAAATTGCCAGAAAGATGGGAAAAAGTCATAGCTTCCGATGGACAATTTTTTGAATAATACTATTGTACATGTTTTTCTTAAATAAACGTTCAAATTTTGGAAAAAAGCCTCACGAATAAATTATAGATACAATATAAAAAAATTAAAAAATTGCGCAAATATGCGCATTCTGTCTATATGGGAACGCAAATATCTCGATCTAGAACGATGTGGAAACCTACTCTAGGTTCTAGGTTTTAGAAATGGCTTAGAAAACGTTAGTTTCGGAAACACACTTATACTAATAACTAAGAACAGGCACATACGTGTTTTCTGCTAATTAGAATATTAAACTATTCCATGTCTTGGTAATTTTCCATCACAATGTTGAACAAAACTACAGTATCCTACACCACTTTTTTTCACTGTTGCACTTCACTTTCGCAACCGTAATAATACTGTGACTTCAAATGCTTTCCAAAGAGTGGCAGAGCATGCAAATGATTTAAATGAGTGATCATTCGATGTGCTGTAGAACAGGAAATGGTGCGCCGCACACAGCAACTACCTCCGTCAAAAGTGAAATGATAGATGGCTAACTTCACAGCTAATTGTTCCCTTGCCCATCGAAGAATTTGAGTGATTTTTGACAGTATTCGGGAACTTTTGACGGTTATTAACAAAATAATGTTAATGCCGTTCTCTGATTGGTCAATATGGTTTTAAAAAGCGATATAAAAAACGGCTTGCAAAAAATTTAAGCGGCAAGAGAGGGGGAAATTGGCTAATACTTCATTTCTGGTGCAGAGCCGGCGTTCAATCGCCCTTGGCAACCGAAAGTTCAAAACTGCTGGATCGAAAGACCAAGATACAGTAACTGTTATTTTTCCAGTCCTGCTGGACGCGAAGCAAAACTGCGGACCTGATTCTGGACCTTCAATTTTAAGTCGGAAACATATATGGTCCCGTCTGCGAGGCACTTGAATGGATTAGAAGACATAACCCCGAACTCTACGAGCAAAAATCCGTCGAACGCATTGCCCTGGCCACACCAAGCTTGCATGGACAGCAACGTTTAAGATAAGAGGGTCTTCGAATCCGAGCCTCCCACTTCGAAAAGGAGGGGCAGACCGAATCGCCGGTACACAGACCAAATAAAGTATACAAATACAAAGCAGCTTGGTCTTGATTACTGGAAGCAGCGTGACCAGGGCCGTCAACGATGGATGGAAACAATTGTTTAGACTCGAACCCTTATTATTATTATTATTGATATTACTTTTTTTAATGTTTGCTTTTTAATGCAGAAACACAATACGGTTGTATAAATAGAGTGCGTTTGTCTCTACACACATTTCCTGTCTCGTGTGTCCGTAATTCGGGATTCAACAAGCCTTGAAATGCATGTTCATGTCCGGCATAGAGGTTGAGATTCGTTGTAAAGGGGTTGGAATACAACAATATCACTGCCTCCATGCCGGGAACAACTATGTCCGCAAAAAGAACTGCGCTGTAAGTGAAACAAAACTTAATAAAGTCAACTCTAGGATCGATGACCTTCCAGTGTTGTTGAGTATGTGTTCATAAAATTTAAATAAAAAAACGGTAAATTGTTCCCTGAGCATTAAACTACAACTGAGAACTGTTCAACTTTACATTTTGCAATACCGATTTGTGACCGGTTTTTCAAGGCGAATACGTTCATGAGCGGCAGCAATGAAAATGTTTCCCATGGAGAGTCTAACGAATTCTAAATTCTCATTAGTTTCCCGATCGCAGTACATGAGTACCATTAGTTGATTCGCTTGATGATTGGTTTTGGGTCATAATGCGGTCACAGAGCGCAGATGGCACTAGAACAGAAATTTTATCAAGTTTTTCAGAAACACTTATGCACTTGTGTCTTGTGTGTGACCTGCCGGCGGTGATATGGACTCAAGTTATTGTCACATCCACGACATAGCGGTTATAGTGCAATCGGACTTAATCCGGCCATGAACCAGTCGAATATGAGGCTATAAAAATTCGCATTAAAAAGTTAACACTCCACCATTAAATCTTGTACTTCTTCGGTAAAAGAGTTTTTTTTTTTTTTTTACGTAGCTAGCCCCTCGAAATCTCCTCTCGTTCTCTGCGTTGAGATCATTATGTCATAGCGTGACCGGTGGTGAGGAAGGTTTTGTGGCGTCGTAAAGCCAAAGAGTCATTTGGGTAAAAAATGCTATGGACTTCTTGCGTCCCTCGTTAATCGGACCTCTTCGTTCACAACTACGCAGTTGCTGATTCTTAAGCATGAGCCGAAATGGAAAGACATGTGATGCACTAATTAATTCCGACCATCCGCAAGAACCTGTCCTTTCATTTTTAGCGAAAAGGATCCTGTCCCACATGGCCACACACATAAATTCGACACCGAAACCTGATCATCTGCCCTTAAAATTGAGGAGTACACACAATAAATCGATGATGACTCAGGCAAAATTTAACAAGCATACGCTTTTACTGTGCTAACAGGTCTGACAACAGTGCATTCGTTAAACAAACAGGTCAACGATGTAAGAAAATCCAAAACATTCGAGAGAAGGTCTGGAATTTAAACGGCGACACTGAAGCAAACTTGACTTCAGTGCTGAATTCCAAGAACAGAAAAAAAAAGATACGACAACGACAACGTCGAACAACTGTCGTCCCAGTAACGTCTAGAGGGGGCCCATCTCATGAACTATCCAGCAAAGTTTTAGTTTTCGTTCTTCAGTTTCTGAGAGATAAAGTTCAAGAATTCAATTGGTATCTATAGCGCTGAACTTAAGTTGTATGTCTATGGTGTTATGAGTACGATTCGATCCGAGGAGGCACAAGGCCATCTTTGTCTCTGGCACCCTCCAGCCACCGCGCGGCATCGCAACCAATCGAGTGACATTGAAGACAAGGCAAAATGTTGGAATACAAGCGCATCGGCATGTGGATAAAGTTAAGAGCCGTTGAAAGGGGGTTGGAAGCTGCGAAATGAATAGGAGAAGTGCACAACCTTATGCTTAGCTGGAACGCGCAGAGACAGATTCAATAAGTAGCCAAAGTGTGATGACAGAACAGACCTTCTGTTGCCGAGTTGTTAGGACTTTGAAACTTTTCCAAAAGAATTCAATATCAACACTTTGGTCTCTGGATTCTTTTGTAGTTTTGTGTTAAGAAGTATTTCGAAGAAATACCCTTCACAGACGGAGAGAGTTGAAATTTACCGCCCTTTCAAGGTTCCCAAATTTGCTGAACCATTGGGATCGTCTATTGAGTTTTCGGAATGTTTTTATGAGAAGCAAGGGAACATTTTTGATAATTGGATTTCAAATGAACAACGGTTGTAGTCGAGGGCGGGGATAAGGGGAAACTACTTTTCAATTCGTTGGAAATGAGCCTAAAAGATTAGGGCTATATGGTAGGACGAGTGGTCGGTTGGGAATGTCGCGTGGTTTATGGGCCTCGTGGAATGGCATTCCAAATGCGTTGCTCTCCGTAATTAGACTCTCACGGTTTCCTGTCGCTTCGAGGAATTCGATGACACCGCAGTTGATTTCTCTGGTAGAGGCACAGAATTGAGACTTCTGAGAACGGGAAAAGATGTGGCAACTTGAGGCTTTTATTTATATGCAACACTTTGCCTTTTTCGTAAAATGGTTTTACATTTTAGAACAAATGAGCTATCGCACAGCCCACAATGGGGGATAAACAGTGCGGCCTTCGTCTCGGTAGAAGTACAACCGGGATTGATGGTCCCCTTCTGAGGGCCATTCAGTCTCTCATACACAGACTATAGCACTTGTGTTCGGGTTAACGGTGCTAAATCAACGCCTTTTGCCGTGGGCGTTGGACTTCGCCAAGGGTGCGCCTTGTCACCTCTCCTTTTCATTGTATATATAGACTGGATGATGCGGCGCAGCCGAGGCGAGGAATGTTTCACATTAGGAGAGTTGAGAGTAAGGCATCTTCTTTTTGCAGATGACTTAGTTATCCTCACATCCTCCCAGTGTGTGTGTGATGCTGAGATGAAGGATAACGGAGACAAATCGGAGATTATGGTAATTTCCATTTGCTCTCTACATGGTAGTGGAATCCCATTGAAGCGGGTGGGGCAGTTTAAGTATCTCGCGGTCTTTCTCACGAGTGATCAAGGAGTAATGCTGAGTTTTCCTGTAGGATTGGTTAAGCTGGGTCAATTTTGAAAGGGCTTGGAAGATCTGTAATCAGGAAGGCCGAGATTGGTGTCATAGCCAAGTTAGCGGTTTTCAACTCAGTATTTGTTCCAACTCTCACCTATGGTCATTTGGGTAGTGACCGAAAGAATAAGATTGCGAAGACAAGCTGCTGAGATGAGATTGCTCCGTGCTGTGGGAATCACGCGCCTGGATAGGGTGAGAAACACGGCAGTGCCCGAGGACTTCAACATTGAGTAGCTGCTTCTTCGAACGGAGAGGGTTATGCTTCGTTGGTTTGGTCACGTGGCACGAATGTCCCCTTCATCACGACTTCCGAGGCTAGCGTTGAAGGCGATTCCATGAGGTAGGCGACCGCCTGGCAAAGACCCAGATGGTTGGAGCAAGTCCAAGAACTCTCCTGTTCACGCTTGGGCATAACTTCTGATGAGCTAAACTCAATTGCGGAGGAACGACTTGCCTGGAGATCTCTTGTGTATGGTTTACCCCCGCGACCCCTTTAGTGGAGCATGCGGGTCAGAAGATGGTGATGATCCGATATTGATCTTTCAAAGAAGGCAAATATAAAATACCTTAGTGCTGAATTCGGATATTGTTAATCGTGACAAATTGTATCTCGGTGTAAAGGTTCAAGCCCAATTGGTTTAGTTGATTCTAAGTAATGCTGTTGAAGCGTTCAAACAGACTTGTTTGGATTTCTACATTAAACTCGTCCATCAAATCTTGAAAGTAAATTGTTTGAAAGTTCTTTTAAGTCAATTAAGGATGGTTGAATAATAGTTATACTCCTTTTATCCGTTATTCAAACGTTTTCTAACTTTTAATTCTACGCAATGATATTCAAGGCTCCGGTGTCGAATTTCGAGAGATAAGGAAGCTAATTTTTGAAAATCTCTTTTCTGAACATCGATCTTTAATAGACTTTAAGTTTGTAAAACACTTTTCCAAAAAGCTATTAATTTTTGGAAAAGTGTTTTACAAACGAAGCATGGTAGTTAGTGAGAGTTTAGCACTTCCGTTACTGAACACATTCATTTTTGCAGTCTTATCGTTTCCGCATTTGTCCGCTACTGTTGAACGCATATTTTAGGAGGTTAACCTCAATAAAACCAAGACAAGAAATTCGTTGGCCCCTGAAACCTTGCAAGGAATCTTGCAGGCCAAAGATTTGCTAGAGGTTTCAATTCAAGGATGTATATACCTATGAGGCAGTAGTCTGCAGGCGTGTTTTATTGAGAACTCAGTACTCAGCCCAGCAATGATCCTCAATAAAATGCTCTTCTTCTCATTTTATTTTTTGTGTCAAAAGTTGGTGCGTGTCCTTACTTTCGTGGCATTAAATGTTAAAATACGAATAGAGCGCCTCTATATTTAATTTCTAGTCAAATGTGTTTTATATCGTTCCCACAAATACGGTTTTTTATCCACTTATTAAATAAAGCATTTACTACAAATTGGGGTACGTTATCCTATTTAAAACTCCAATGCCGATTATTCTGCTGCATCTTCAAAAAGTGCTGTCAGCCGCATCTGTGATTCAGTGGTGTTATCTGAATCGTATGTGTAATTTGCTTTGTTGTTGCTTCGAGGGTAAAAGTAATACACCTAGTAAAAAACACACCTAGACTATACATGTATACATATAAGTTATTTCTCTTGTTAAACGAATTAAAAATGTTCAAGTTCTTCTGCTTTATTTTGATTTCCAACTAAATCTTATTTCCAAGATATTCAAAGCTAGAAATTAAGATTTCTGGCGAAAAGCATCTAGCAGCACTCGTGTCATGCCATGTTGGAGAAGATTGTATGATTTACGATTGTATGTTGACGTAGAGCCGTAGGTGGCTTGTGGGCTTGTGTGTTCTTGGAATTTGTCTCTTGTGTGTGCAGGCGTAGAAAACATACAAATATTATGCTTATATGCACATATAAAGATTCATGTTGCTTGTTGTATCGATACATTGTTAAAGAGTGGAACTTTATTCAGTAACTATGTAAGAGTCGGGTCATGTCGCCACTACAACTCTATAGGATTATAATCATGGCCTTCGGAAGTGTTTAGTCCAATTTGCAGGTCACTTCAAATGCTTTTTAGAAAGCAGAGATATAGTCGGTGGCAGTAATCATTGTATATTGCCTGAACTGAATCCGCTGTTTTGGACAGGGTTGGAAGTGCGGTGGACTGGGTTAAATGTGTGCTAATGAAAAATGGCTAGAGTTCACTAGATTTTATTTGCTTGAAAATCTTAGAGAATTTTAAAAATCTAGCGACAAAATCGCTAAGCTGGCAACCAACTCTCTCCAGATTGTATCATTCATTCGTCTGTGAACCAGAAAAAACTTCAAAGGTCTAGTGTTGGTACAATTTTCACGATCCAATAGGTCGACATAAGAAGAATGTCGTCTTTTAGGGATTGAGTTAAATATACAAAGTTGACCTGCTAAATCGCCTGGTTTGTACTAATAATCTAGCTGGGGTTTCATGGCATATCTGGCAGCATTCTTTTTAACGGACATTTGTAAGGAAGGTACCCCAACTATAGTTTTTAGAGCTGCTGTGGGGTAGGTGCGCATAACACCTGCTATTCCAAGACAAGCAGTTGTAACTTTTGCAAATTAATTGCCGTTGTTTGTTGGTTTGTCTTAGGCCACCAAAGGATGGCTGCGTATGTGATAATTGGTCTCTCTCTGGCATTCTGTACAACAAATGTATTATTCTGGGAGAGAGACACCAAGAACAGCCTTAGATATGCCTGCTTGCTCACAGTGCTCTATTAGCACGTTCTGATAGCGGACTTGATATGTGAATTTCAGCAAAGTCCTTGATTCCAGTTAAGTCGCTGGTCCAGTACTACTCAATATATTTGACCTCTTGGCCGCCGAGAAATAAATTCTTAATATTTTCTAGACAAGTGTTTTTTCTTTCGTAAATATTTTATTTCATTCCCCATCCTTTCGTTGAACCCATATAAATATGCGAATACGCGCCCACCGACGAACCAGGTTAAAAAACTGTGCCTTTTAAATTTTGTTGAAGTTACTTAGGCAAGTCGGAAACCATTCCACATCTCCATTGTTCCCGCAACGCTTGCTCCACTTGAAAAATCAGGAGCCTAACTCTTCCACAGCCTATACGAGTCATCCGCGCCATCCGCCTTATCGATAGAACATGAGCTACCAGCTCCGCGCTGCCGCACAATAGAATAATGCGTTCCTTAGTGTGGCTGCTCTTTTCGATCAACCTAATCACCACGAAATGCAGACGTTTGCTGGTAGCCATCTGAACGAACACCATTCGGAGACAGACTACTGCATCAGTGACTGCCACTGGTATCATTTTCACGCTTCTGGATTAATTTAGTTTGTGAAATAATCATTTACGATTGCCGTCGAATTCCCGTTTAAATATGCATTCAATGTTAAAGATTTCTTAAATTCCCCGCTACGTTGTTTGAGTAGATGACCTGCAGGATATGCCCTCCACTTATTTCCTTAATTTCCTAAGTCGGTCGGACCTCCTGTAATGGAAAGCACAGAACGATAGAATCAGTATTTGCCCCTATCTATCGACGTGAATTTCATTACCCATTGGCATTCGTTTTATGGCTTTTCAAAGCCATTTATTCCCATAATAATCCGCACTTCTCAGGGGAACAATTCCGTAGAACATCCCCGATTTCTTTTGTGCGCTCCTCGGTTCGCATCGCGCACCTCACGTCATTAATCAGTGAAAGGCAAATAGATAAAACACCATTGCTTTACACACCCCAGCACCTGAGAGATATGTGGCTTGTTTACCAGTAAATCAATGGAATTGTTTTCCATTTCAAATTTATTGTTGTTGTGTTGTGCTTAGCTTGAGACGTGGCCGATGAAATGGCTGGCGGTTATATTGGCTCAGGAGCTGTAAAGTCCCACAATGGAATGTAACATCATATTCTTCAGGACCATTTGTGAACTCTGAATAGGTCAGCAGGCGACCTACCTTCCTACCAACTGTCCTGGCCGAACACAACACTGGATACAGGATGGGGAACAGGGTCAATTGAAAATCCTCTGCCCAAGTAACACACATGCTCGTATTTGGACATTCGGAGTCAACGGTAGTGATACTGCTTGTGGTTGTGGTGATCAAATGTCTAAATACCTTAAACGTGAGTTGGTAAGTGGCACCTTTGAAGCTACGTCCTCGTATCGTAAGGGCTTTACTCATATCAGTGACGTTGGGGAGGAAGAAAATTAATTTAAGTAAGAGTTCTTTGTAAATCCTTGGGAATAGTTCTGATATTACGATGCACACAGCTCTGCCACTCTGTCTGCCGTGATACGACATTTTCAATTCAATTTAATAAAAACGGCAACGAGCAAGGTCTGCCTTTAGGATGTGTGCAGCATATGGAGTGAGGCAGCATTATTGGATTAATACGAGGTTTTTTCTCTGCTTTCTCTCCTACAAACAGCCGGAATTGGTATTCATATTCATTTTATTTAGATTCGCTTGGCGTGTGCGTGTCGGCTGGATAGATAGCTACTTGATCGGTTTGAGTAGAATACCACCTTTATGAAGTCGATACGGCTTTTAACCATTCAGGCTTTTATTCACAATCGAAGCAATTGGAATTGAATTCTGTACTTTGCTTCGAATGCTTTTGTGCGTCTTGTCAATGCCATGAAATACGGAAAATAAACCTGACATGCACACCCGAACGAGTTAAGCAGGAATATCAAGACTAGACATGGCGTTGTATAGTTCGTCTCTATGTCCGCTGGCATATAATAATAATTATAATATAGGTGGCGCTACAGCCCGTTGATGGTCAGGGCCTAGCTTCTTCTGCTCTCTCACGAGGGACCTACAGTTTTATGCCGACTCTGAACTGCCAAATTTGAGAAGCTTTTTTCTAGACAGTTTACTCTCTAGCATTGTCAGTGAATCGATTAAGGTGGAGCAGTGAAAATTATTTGGTTGGTACCGAGTTTCAGTTGCGTAGTGGCCGACGCACATACCCACAAATGTCATATGAGGCCTCGAAATCGGCGAATAGATGGTGTGCTCGTCGATTTGCATTTCCTGCGTCTTTTACAGTATCTGCCGTAGTGTGAGGATTTGTTAGATGGTGGACTTCCCCGGCCGGAAACTGCATTGATAAGGACCTATCATGTTATTCACGAATTGATTCAGATGCTCACACAAACCGCCAGAACATATCTTGGAAGTCCCCCTTATTCTATTATCGTAATTTTCTGTCAACTCACATCAAAATCTGTATTCTTAAATTCGAGTGAGGTGACAAAAAACCAATCAAATTCTCTTCATAAAAATTCATTTGGCAATATATGCTGCAGATTTGTATCAACAATTGGGATCAATTTCAATTCGGTGGTTGCATTTGATAATTTGTACAAATTTCGGGTGCCTGTGGTTCAGAACACGGGTGTGTGGGTGCGCGTATGTGGTGGATTACACTCCAGTAATATGCTCATCTCCAGAACGCAGGTTAGTGGAGTCCCATTGAAGCAGGCGGAGAAGTTTAAGTATATCGGAGTCTTTTTCATAAGTGTTGGAAGGAGTAATGCTGAGCTTTCTGGTAGAATTGGTCAAGTTGGGTCAATTTTGAAACGGCTAGGCAGATCTGTAATCAGAAAATCCAAGTTAGCGTGTCTCCTTCATCACGACTTCCGAGGCGGGCGCTGAATGCAATTCGATCAGGCAGGCGACCGCCTGGCAGACCCAGGACGAAATGGTTGGACCAAGTCCAAAAACTCGCCTGGTCACACTTGGGCATAACTCTTGATGTGTTAGAGTCGATGGCGGAGGATTGAGTTGCCTGCAGATCTCTCGTGCGTGGTTTACCCCCGCGACCCGTATAGTGGAGCATGCGGGTCAGAAGATGATGATGATATTGATGTAAGTCACTTATCCTGCGTCGATTGGCGTCACCCACATAAATGCAAGCGACAAAATCTCTCTCAGTCTATCTCATGACGCAGTGGTAGGGTCTCCTTTTTTCTGAATCGATCTTACAGTTGAGCTGATGCATGTGCCCAGCCAGATCATCTCCAGCTGCCTTAAAGAGTTCTGCCAGCAGATCGTCTAGCAGCTTTATTCGACTTTCGCCCCTATGTCACTCCGTCTACGTCGGGGCGACTGAATTTTCACCTATCATCGTCCATTGGAGTGGAACATTCTGCCTGCCAGCGGTAATGGTGTTCTCATCGCAGTTTATAAGTCTGCATGAAATGATGGCTTTTGAACCATGCCATGACTTTTAATTAGTTAGTTTAGTATACTTGAACAAATTAAATTATTTGCGCAACATCTAGGAATTCTGACCCTTACAACTCAAGACATTGGTTCACATTTAAGCAGGGCCAGCAGAATAAAAAAAAATATATTTTAGTTCTCAGGGCTGATGTACTCATCATTGATTAAATCAGTCCAATATAACTTCCAGAGAAACCTATAGGTTCCGTTGGGATTTATATTTGTTGTGTAAAAACTGAGCTTAGCCGATATTTTCATCAAAGTGACAAGATTTCTAGAAATGTGTTGTTTTGTGTGGAATTTTAAGTTCTCAGTAAAGTTAGATGATTCATTGTATTTTTGTCTGCGATGAAGGCGAATTACGGAGGGACGAAGCGGGTTATGTGTTCCGCGGAACGGAGGAGGGCAGCTTCAACTTTCTCTAATGACTATGACCTTGTCTTTTCAAAGGGCGTACTCACTAGTGTAGTGTTTCAGGAGATGAGCAATTCTGTTATTTCACTAAGCAGTGTCGTGACTAAAGTGGTCGCCTGCTGATGCTTGGGCGTTACATTGAGATGGGTTAAACAACTGACGGACAAGTGTCGAATTCCTGAGTTGACATTGGAACGTTCAAGGACATCTACGGTTGACAGCGACAGCCGTGTTTGTGTTGTCAGAGCGGTGCTGTTCTTGGAATTTGTATTTCCATAGACAGTCAGGTGGCCATTAATGCACGCAAATGTTTTCTCTAAACTCCAAATTAATGATAAACTGCTGCTTATTTCACAGAGACTTCCTACGGAACGACGTAGTGGATTGTACACTAGTCCGCAGAATTCCCCTCACAAATTGTGACAGCGTGAGGCAGCGAGGCATCTAACTAACCAATTTCGGGATTATCGGATTATGGTCGGGTGCGTCACGTCACAATGCATGCCTAAGTCGATCTGGCTCACGACTGATTACTGAGTGAATTTAATGGACGAGAAGGAGAGAAGGAGTGCCATTCATATCAATATTCCTCGCTGCTTCTTTTTCAACGATATTCTGCTGCAACCGTCCATTGTTCTCCAAGTATGATAGATGTATGCAGATAGTAACCTGAATACGATGTCTAGCAGTGTATAGCGTATAGATTGCAGTTTACGGTAGAAATTCAGCCTTAACTGCACTTCACTAGTGACAATTGTCAAGAGTGACAACACAGGCTGAACTACCACTGAAGACCGCACCCATTCCACACCGGTCCACATCAGTGAAGAAGCTTGAATTCATTAGAACAATAACTCGATGTGAGATTACGGAATCGCAGGAGTAAGGATAAACTCAAGCATTCACGCAAAAGTAAAAACAAAATTACAACAAACAATTAGCATGAAAATGTACTTCAGACCCGTTTATTATTACAAGAGTACACCACTCAACAGGCAGCTGAAGAGCAACGTCTGCTACCGCGGCGCTAGCCCCGCGCCACCACCGCTGCCGCAGAAGATGCAATAGCTCATTCAATGTTTTCAATTGACTAATAAGAGCCAGAGCCGCAATACCAGCCTCCGAAAAGCCCAATACGTGGCCGCACAGGAACAGCCACCAGCCACCAGGCACCGCCTTCCACCCAGGCCCATACAAAGTCTCAAGTGTGAAGTTGTTGTACTTACTTAAGTCGCTTAATGCGAATTCTGTTCCCGTAATTTGCTGTAATTCTGACGAAGTGGTAATATTCCCTTTGATGGCTTAGCACCGAAACGGCGGCGCGGCGGCGGCGTTCGTATGGATACATACCTTCCGGGTGAAAATTAAAAAAAAAAACGATATGAAAGAAAAAATCAAGAGAATTTAAATTCGGCCCACAGCAAAGTGCACAACAGACGAGTGAATGAATATTCACGCTCAGTGGAATTTTTAAAGCCATTTTTATTGCCTTCATTTTATAACCTCATTAATATTCAATTAGAAGGCGAAACACCGTTCCACCCACCCACCAGACTGCTCTGCAATTTGTGCTGCTCTCCCGCAGTATATTGTGCCGCTCGGTGGGAGGGAGAGTGAGGTCTGGCAAATTCATCGTTTGTTTGGATTCTCGAGGACGCTAGGGGGCATTCACAGGCATTCGCATAGCAGGAGTAGAGCACGGTATGAGGGAACCTACAGAAATATATATTATCACACCATAAATTCGGTGCCAGGACCTGAACGTCCTTCGACTTTGCTGCTGTGAGGTTATTCCCAAGGACTAACCTATAAGTCGATATTTTGCAAATAAATTTTCTTAATTTATCCTGTGCAGCTCGCAGCGTTATCTAGTCATTCAGTGCTTATTATAAAATCGATGAATTTATTGGGCTATTTCACGTTTTATGCTGATGCCTGAATCGGTCGAACTAATGAATTTTCGTCGGATGTAGCTTCTTAAATGGAGGCGGGATTGTCTTTTGAAATATGGTCGTGGTGAATTTTGTCCGGAAGGATGGGGTGTGGCTTACTGATTGATGGCTTATGAGTGCTATAAGAGTAAGTGTGCCTTTGCTATATTGCTGCGGTTGAAGTCTGTGCCTTAAACCGCACTCTGTTTGCCCAGTTTAATCAATTAATCGGCTGGTTTACTACATTCGCAGGCGGTGGTCGCCAGTAACAACAAAACTTAGTAACGACAAGCCTGCTGTAAGTGTGCGAGTTTGCATGGCGCGTCACGAGCGTTTATAATGTAGCCTCGCATGGAATGCTTGCTACATGCAGATATGACTTTTTCGGTTTTGCAAGTAGAATGTTAAACCCATTAACGGACCACATGCAACCGAAAATCTCGCGGAGGCCCTGCACTGCTCCAAAGCAAACATCACCGCAGTCCAGGAAGTGCGGAATGGGCCGGGCAAAAAGAGAATGAGAAACTATTGCAGTTGCAAGAGAGATACGCTCCTTTGATGTGGATTTGTTTTTCGAGGCAGCTCCTCATAACAATCCGCATCAAGTCTAAATTCGGGAGCATCATCGCGATTTGCGCCCCACCCGACAGAGGACAAATATGGCAATAGTAAGGATGGCTGTTAAGATCTCCTAGAAAGGACATACGATCAATGTCCCAGCTTCGTCGGCCGGGTGTTAGCAAACCACTGCTGTACCTAATGTGTAACATGCTTACCGGTAGACGGTTAGTCGTCAGGAATGGCAATGTGACCTCCAGAAGTATTTTTGAAGTAAAAAAAGGTCTCCAACAGGGTCCGTTAACTCGCCGATCCTGTTCAACATTTTCTTGAGCGATCTGATAAGTTCCCTTCCTCACGTAATTGCGTACGCCGACGACTTGATCGTGTACAGATCAGGCAAAAAGATCGAGGATGTCACTACTCTCGTGCAGGGTGACTTCGATTCATTCATGAGAGATTGCGATGACTGGAAGTTGAAAATCTAATTTTCCAGCAGAAGTCGGAAACCATACTGTTCTGGAAGCCGTTCTATAAGGCCTCGACGGATGCGAAGGAGAATTGGCGAAAGTTCTCAATTGTTGGACGACATGGGCAACCATTGGCACAAAGGACTGTAGTCAGACACCATACTGTTCTGGAAGCCGTTCTATAAGGCCTCGACGGATGCGAAGGAGAATTGGCGAAAGTTCTCAATTGTTGGACGACATGGGCAACCATTGGCGCATAGGACTGTAGTCAGACACCTGGGGGTCTGGCTAGACCAGTATCTATATTTTAACAAACATGGAGATGCTGCTCTGGCCCGAGACCGAGGCGCTTTTGCTCTTACAAAGAGACTGTTTTATAACAGCCAACTCGATGCAAGGGTGAATCTTGCAATCTGCTACATGGGCCTCAGCCGGCCAATGCTCACCTATGGTTGCCCCGTTTGGTTCAATGTGAGTTCAATCTTGTTAGAAAAGGGGCTTGCCTTGGGGGTTGCCTTCGCCTTTATCGAACTCCAGAGTCCCATTACAAATGAGGTCTTCGCAATGAGGTCTTATACAACAGGGCAAACCTGATAAGAGTGGACAATTTCATCGTGAAGTTGACTGCCAAAGCGATGAACTCCGTCATTTACTTGATCTCGGGGCTTACTACCCCAATTAATTATACCACGAAAGTGTACGTCTCAACGGATATGTCCCCCACGAAGCATGCCACTATTTTGATTTGAACGGTCTGATACAAGATATAAATGCGGTACCGCTCCTCTTCCATATCGCCCGTTCAACTGTGGATGGGCGATGCGGCATCGAATGCAGCATCGAAAATTCTGGTGGCTGGGGAGTGAAGAAACTCCCTCCTCGAACCCTTTAGACCCTGGGTAGAAAGGCTAATTCGTATCCCAGCATGGGAGCAGTAGTCGGTCACTGTCTTGCAGATGAGCAGCCGCAACCTGCTGGTCCAACTAGTTTTAAGCATTTTGTCTAGTATGTAAGTATATGAGTGAATTGATAAATAAAAATGAATTAAAAAAAATTAAAGAAAAAGAGTCATGGGGAAGAACAGCCTGCTTAATGGACTTTGTCACCGGGCGGAACCTCTATGTAGAAGCAGTACCTGGAGGGCAGCTGATCTTTCAACCGTCGACTAAATTGAACACTTCGTGATCGACGTCAGGCGCTCCTTCAGCATACGCATACTTGATGTTGTCCAGATAAGAACTCAGCTATCAAGAATCGAGAAAGAACTTGTACTGGACTGAGAATCTGGAAAGATCACCTCTGTAGACTGTTAAACAGCGATAAGGACCCCAATACCGCTGCCAGACAGAATGTTTCACTCAATCAGGACAAGATAGCAATACCAAGACTGAAATTTTGAAGGCATCTGGAGATGATCTGCATCCACCAGCTCATCTGTAAGACATGGCCGTATGAATGCATGCCAGTCATAAATATGTCAACGCCACCAATTTTAGATATGACAGCTCCAGGAGTTACTCATGTATCAATGCCAAGAGATGAGGGTTCAAGATGACGATACATTCATACGATCGGTTAATAAATGATAAATCCACTGGAGCTCAGCTGGGAAAGTCAGAGATAATTAAATTGAAACAGATGAGATGCACATTGAGAAAGCAATCGCGACAGTCTCTAGAACGAAGATAACAAAACACGTTCTTCGCAGCTAGTGCTTAAGATTTTCTTTTAAATAAATATTTTTCATGTGCAAGTGTGGTATTTTTGTTTGACATATTCATTCTTTTCCTCCGTTTCTTATTCTTCTATTATCTTGGACAAGTCATCCAAAAAAATACATAATTTGCCCGACGAGTGAAATCTCAGTATCGTTTGCCTGATCCGCCAGAAAGGAGACCCCTAAGTCTCTTTCTAAGTCTCTTTCCTAAGTCCCTTTATAAGCGATCTGGTTCATATCAGTGTGGCGTGAAGCCAGGGAAGCCTGGCTTCCCGTCATCGACACATTTCACAGTATGACAGAGCTCGAGAAATACCCAGGAAGTTGTCGATTTCAAGGCGACATATGACGGCGCGCATAGAGACGAGCTATCCAACGCCATGTATAGTCTTGACATTCCTTGTCAGGTTGTGCAGGACGCGCTGCCATGTGACTTCTTTAACATCATCCTGGAGAAGATCGCGCAAGACTGACGCGCCAAGACTAGTACAACTAGTACAACACCGTACAACTGTTAGTATTCGCGGATGACATTGACGTGCTTGGCAGAACACAGCGACCCTCCAATGAGGCAGTTGTTTGAGTTGAGACCGAAGCGGCTGAAATTGATGCTGTCCTCAAGAAAGGACAGCTATGACTTCGAGTGGTCACGGATATCATCTACCTCGGCTCCCAAGTAAACAGTACGAACAACATCAGTACCGAGATCAAACGCAGAGTAACTTTTGCGAATCGCTGTTTCTATGGGCTCAATAGGCAATTGAGTAATAGAGGCACCTCTCCAAGGACCGAGTTGACTTTATATAAGACCCTGATCATCCCAGTCCTGCTGTACTGCGCGGAAGCATGGACAATCGCTAAAGCGGATGAGAAAGTCCTTGGTCTTAGGTCCTTGGAATTTCTTGGTCCCTGCGTTGTAGGTTTTTGGAGGAGAAGGGTCAACCACGAACTGTACCGGCTGTACAGCGACATGAGCATAGTTAGGCGTGTACGGTTCCAACGGCTAAGGTGGCTGGGTCAAGCAGTGCTCATGTACAACTCCGGCTCCGGTCTTCGACTTCGAACCTGCGGAACAACGGAGGACGCACACGTTTAGGACGAGACGAACCTCAATCAACTTGGCGTGCGACACAGGAGGCAGTTAGCCAGAGACCGTGCAAGTTGGAATTCCTCGTTGGTTGGTGTCCAGTTCCACCCCGGACTGTAGCGCCAAATAAATAAGAAGACCAAGATGTTGGTAAAGAAGAGGTTAACACAAACAAAATATTATACAAATATTGTCACGTGGTTGCTTTGCTACGAGTCCAGTCCAGTTCAGTGTGGTGCTACAGTCCAGCTTCCAGCGTTTCTACCTAGAAGCGCCACCCTAAAAGCGGACGTCTTTTTGTGCATTGTCCCACCAATTGCTCAGTTCCAATAAAACTTCATGCATTCAGCTGCCTACGGTATTTCAAATTTGTCTTCTTATCTTCAAAGAGTTGAGAAGTTACGGACCATTAAAAGTAAACAACATAACATAATCATACAACTGAAGAGTCCGCACTTTTCTTTAGCGCAACAATTTACTCCTTACTCGGAGATAAGATACAATAGGCACCATCACAAGGAGTACCCCAGACTTCCTGCATCCTTTCGGTGTGTTCCCCAAACGCTGCACAACAAAGAGATCGGTTTTCTATAGCGCAAATGAGCAACTACTTTACAGATGTCCTGCATTGTTACATGGTTCCTTCTAGGTACAGGTGTTACACGTTGATACAGTAATTTGGGTTTTCCGCAGGACGCTGTTTACATCCTAAAAGTTTTACAACGTTCACCGACTAGTTCCGCAAACACCCCAACACGCAGGGCACACACAGACAATACCTAAATATCGCTATGAGCATATTTTTGAATGAACTCGGGGTATTCTGAGTATGCATACGTTGGATGGAGAATCTCTCAAGCGAATAAATCAACGACGACACGTTCGAACAAAAGGGAGGCATTCCTGCCAAACAAAAGCCCACCCCGGCCAGCAGTGTTTTTGCTTTATGGTAATGAACATCCTTAAGTGTTCTCTGGAAACGTGGCCTTCTCCCTGCCATAAGTACCCCCTAAAAGTTGGTACAGACTTTAGAACTAATTAACGGTCTATTGGCATCCGAAAGCAGATAGAATCACTTTGACACGAGGTAGTACAGAAATCTGAAAAAGATTTCAAATAAAAAAATGTCGTTTATTTTTTGAGAAATTTCAAATTAAAAAGTTTGATTTGAAAAGTTGCGCCGCACTCAATTTTCACACCTCTGTTGTGGGCAAAGCTTAGGTGACTACATTTGCATATCCAATGCTTGTTTGTATTTCTTGTTTTACGAATTAAGATAAGTGGAGATGCCTTATCGAATTATGGTGAAAGGAACGCAATTGATTTTACCTATTGGGTCCAAGAGTGTGTGAAGGGGAGTGACTCTATTCATTTCAATTGTCTAACATTTCTGCTTCCCCGGGGGAGTGGTGGAATGTATGTCCTGGTATGGATGCACTAAGAGACGATTGTAGCATTACTCAAGCCGATACAAGAGGCAACACTTGAGCTCGGAGAGCACAAAATAACCAACAAACCGGTCACTTTTTTTTTGGCCAAGCGGAATGAGAGTCGTAGCTTCTAACACTACAAATCGAAACTGGTTAGATTATACTCACAACGCCTCATGAGGTATCCATCATACAGTGAGGATATACTGCTATCCATGAAATTGAGAAGGAGGTCGACTTGCGACAGAGGGAGTCCATTAGGTACTTAGTCTCGTAAAAAACGAAGCTTTGGATAGAGCCAGAAATTGATGACTAAGTCTGGGTCACCAGTAAGGGCCTTTGGGCTACCTTTAGCAAGAGGAGATAATTATCATTGGCAATTGTTAGTCGCAAGGAAGTGCACACGGTAATAGGAGTCCATACCGGGCACTGTACCATGCGTACTCATCAGTCGTGTGTGAACATTCAGCACAGCGACTTTTTTGGATTTTGCAGAGTTGATGCTAAGCGAATGCCCATTTTAGTAAAGGAAGGGAGGCAGGCCCTAGGAAAGCACTTCTTCGTAGAGCTGGAGGACTCAAGCGGCGTTGAAGATTAGAAGTGTTGGATACCATCTCATTTTAATGGTTGGGTTCACTACCCAACCTTTTGGACTGAGTAAGTCACGATCGATGGAATGACGCAGTTGATTAAGTGCATGTTAGTGGGGTCTCCGGTTCGAATTCCAGTGAATGCACAGTTATTACTCTTTTATTGACCGTTGGGGTCAAACTAACGGCACTATCACTGGAGTGTTCGATCGACTACGACCAGTCTGACAGTGGGTATCACTATGGACCAACATGGTCTATTGGGCTGGTGAATTCACTAGCAGCCTCCTTCCCTACCCCACCTACGATTGTAATGGAGGGCACCAGCATTATGTACCAACGTGAAAGATGAACAAAATATGAGGGCGACGAAAAGAGGCACCGTTTGATGCTCCCTTGTAAGAGTCGAAGAACCTACACAGGTGTAGCCTTAGGAGGCAGATAAAAACTTGTCATACTTCTTGTTTAAGACGCGGAAACAAATTTCTTAAGTCCTCCGATCTGAGAGCGCAAACCCAAAACTGGCAAGGTTGTTCTCCATACCACCACGCAGTTGATTTAGTTTCTTGAGTAGATGCATAGTGCTAAATGTAGGGGCTTGTGCGTATGGTTATCTCTTCCTCGACGCAAAATATATCACAGCATGTGAAATGTGATGTCCCTTTACAGCCCACGTGCAGAAAATTCAAGAAGTAATGACAGAAATGAAAGGGTTCTATCACTGGATTGTGACGAATGAAACCCAAAAATTCACTTATCTTATCTTCGGAATTATGAGCGATGCCTATCCTGAGGTATAGATGGCGGCTTCAGCGCTAGGTGGACTGTAGTGGTTTGTGTACATGCTTCGTCTTACCCTATACACGTCACAATATCGTTGCGACATCTACCACGGTGAATGCAAAAAGGCGATTATTTGGATGTCAGTTCGTTGTTTGAGGCCGACTTTAACAAAAACGTCTTAAACTTCAATCTCCATCAAAGTTATGTCTGTCTTTATAGATGAATGTACGCCATTGTCGTTGTTGGAGAGTCACAATGGGCAGCTATAATATCGAGTGAATCAATGACTTTCTTGGTTCCACGATAAGTACGCCACTTATTTTCAACCACTGAAACTTATCCATGCTCGTAGTTCAAGCAACATCCGTATCAAGATCAGACGCAGAATAAGACTTAGTGGGAGTCACGAAGAGTCGTCGAAAGTCCCGGTTCTGGCCTGCGCCGCTGAAGCAATGTCAATTTCAAAATTCATCGCAGAAGCTTTTAGTCTTTTCGAAACTAAAGTTCTTTGTGCGTTCTTCGATCTGAGTCAGGCGTTTCAGGGTTCAAAGCCAAAGGGTGTTGGCCTATGAAGACAGCATGGACAACTTGGCATCGGACTGAAGAGTCTTTATTTCAGCACTGGTTGGAAAACGCAGAAGAGGACGCATCTAAATTGGTGCACGCAACTGGAGACCAACCCCAACCAGGCAGAAATCGCGCTGGCCGGAGATGCTTGTTGGCCGAACTTGCAAGCCCAGATGTAAACTGCCTGACTGGCGTAAACAGTAGTTCGGGGGTGTTACAATCTTGTCAACACTATTTTGTCTTGATTGTCAATTTGTATGATTCAAAATATCATCAACTTCCAACCCCCAGTCTTCTATCAGCTAATTGGTGCGCAATGATCCATAAACGGACACCCACGCAGCGGTTTTCAATAGCTTAATGGCATTCATCTCATTCGAAAGTAATGAAGGACAGACATTTTGAAAATAACTTCACAGCGGATCTGAACCAACAATGTACAAAAAATAGAAAAAAAGAACACAAAAAAAAAATAATAAAATGAAATGGAGTATCGGTCCCTCGTAATGACTGAACAACCTAAGTTACTTTAATTTCACTTTAAATGAGTTTTGTTTATTTTCATTAAACTCCATTTCGTTGGAAAGGAAGCTCAGGCCTCAGCTTCTAACCGTAAGTTCTGCTTTTGCTTTTTTTCGCCTTCCCTCAACGGAAAGATAAGTGAACGAAAGAAGTAGGGTGAAGACACCGCATTGCCTTCTCCTCTGGTAATAGCATCACAGGATTGGCCACCAGCACTTAGACGTTGTATCTTCCTCACGCAGTTTTTTTTTTCTTTTTTTTTGGAACAGAGACAAAGTGAGCAGGAGTGGGTGTATGTGTGGATGGAATGGCGAAAGAAAAAACAAAAACAGCAAAGACAACGCAAGTATCAGCACACAGAGAGCGAAGGGAACAAATTGCCACCAGGACTCCCTGGCTGGCATTCATCTGATTTGCATATCTTCTTGCGATTTGGTATACTAATGTATACAGACTTTCCATTCAGTTGACATACGCTATCAACTTGCTGTTCTGTTCCCGTTGAGTGATTGCGTTCAAACGCAGGATTTTCACAGCGGGCAACAAAACAAGGCGAATGTGAAGGAAAGAGAGTGAAAGAAGGGGATGGAGAAAGTGACGGAAAAATAACGTGCCGTGGTGTAGCTAGCCATCGTAGCCTTCGTCCGGCTGCCTGGGGGACAAATTAAAGTGATTGCTGTGGTGAGTGTTTGTTGAAATCTGGACGATACAGCCAATCGGTGGGTGGGTGGCGGTGGGAGCGTCCGTTGGTATCCTCTTCCACTACCCTGTCCTTGTGTGACGGAGTTTGGTCTATAATATAGGCTCTGGAATTAATTCACCGTTAAATCTGAGCAGATGTTTTGACGACGGATTTTTTTTTTTTGTTTTTTTTTTTTGCATGCCAACACTGCCAAATGTTACAGGATAATGCTAGTATAATAATTTAGAAGGAAATATCTTGGAAACGTTGAGCACTAAAGGACGGTGGTCTTTGACTTTCGAAAGTTATTTCGTAGAGTTCATTACACAGGGACGTCCCAACATCAGGTCATTTGGCTTGGGTTGAGGCGGAGTATGTACATGAGCTTTGGGCAGGAAGCATTTTGTTCGAGTTGAAGATTCACATCGCCTCACATTACATTTTGCATTTTTGAAAATAATTTTTGTCATTTGGTGCAAAACTCGGGAGTACTGGATCGCGTCTTTGCTATAATTGCCAGATGACCCATATTTCAATGATAACCCAAGAGAACGGAGAATGCACAACTTTGGTTTTTTTAGGAAATTCATTTCTGAATGTGATTTGGTGGCTATTGCAGCAGCTTCACTATCCTCTATTAAAGAGATCAGGCACTCAAATTCTTGATTTGTTGTTGTTTTAACACAAAATGTGAAACCACAGTCCACCTAGCGGTGACGTTGCCAGATATACCTCAGAATAGGCATGGCTTGAGACTTCATCCGCACCTGACATAGTCTTCAGAGAAACCAACCCAGCGGATGACCCGACAGGAAACTGTGACCTCACAACGGGCGAAGAAATTGCAGGAATTATTCAACGTATCCCAACGAGGAAAAGAGCCGATGCTGACAATATTTCGAAATTCGTCCTGAAGCTAATGCCACAAACGGTGATGATACTTCTCTCAATCATCATGAAAAATAGCAAAATTTGTCGCAATACCAAAAGAGGGGAACGCTGCGAGTGTTTCAGGACACAGGCATACATATATCGCTCTTGCGCGACATAAGCAAAATCCTGGAGAAACTGGTAGTTCGAAAACTAAACCGATGGTCTACCGACCTAAACAGTATTCCGAATATACCGTACGGATTTCGGGAAAAACATTCAACGCTACATCCTCCAATGAAGTTCCATCACGATGTTGTAGCTGCCCTGAACAAAAAGAGGTCACCGTCGCCTGCTTCCTGGAAGTAGAAAAGGCCTTCGATATAGTCTGGATTGAGGGACTCATCTACAAGCTGAACCAGATGGGATTCCCCTACAACATCATCAGAATAATTTATAGCTTTCTGCATTCCAGAAGATTCTAAATCTCAGTTGAAGGCAGCAAGAGTCAACAGTGTGGAGCACCCAGGCGGGAGTTGCACAAGGATCAAAGCTGGGACCGTGGCTTTTCAACTTTTACTCGACATATCAACCACATCCAACCGACACAGTAAAACGCTGTCTATTTGTAGATGACTCGCTGATCTATGCCAGCTCGACGTCACCACAGACAGATGTCGAAATCCAAACAGCGAACAAATTCGACTACTATACCAAATGGGGTATTCGTATCAACGCTGGGAAATCGGTACTTTTGTGTTTGAGGAGACCATCCAGAGGTGAATGCAGATCAGCAGCCAAATCAAGCATAAGGTAGTGCTCCCTAACGGTACAGAAATATCAAAAAACGAAAAGGCAAAGTATCTTGACGTTAACTTCACGGACAGGTTGAAGTTCAGCAGTCATTCAAAACTGAGCCTAGGCTTCCATCGCATCTATCCCTTAATGCGCAAGAAAAATGGATCAAGCCAGGGGACAAAACTGCTGTTACACAAGCAGCTTATACGGCCGATCTTAGCGTACGGCTTTCCAATCTGGTACACCATCTCAAAGACATCGAACAACGAGCTGCATGGATTCTACCAGAGCAGCGATAGCAATCACCATCGAGTCTAAGTCGGCTCACACATCACCATCCCATCCCAAAAGGACCACCATGGACACACGGACTTGAACAACCCGCTGTAAGCAGCAGCCATTGTATGACATAAAAAAAAAAAACAATAAGCCAACTATAATAATAAAAAATTAATTAAACAAAGTCCATGAGTGGGGCCCTATTGTTGAGCCAACACCCTAACCTTTAGTTTGTAAGTCTAGTTGTAACCCCAATTGTAAAAAGAATTCAGTTCAAATAAATTTTTAAATTTAAATTTAAATCAGAATAGGCATGGAACATAATTCCCAAAGCCATTCCCGAAAAATAGGTTGCTGTACACGGTGCTATAATGAAGTCTTATAGAAGCCACCAGGGGTTATGGAATTACGTATATAAGTGCCAGTTGGCGACAGCATGGTCTAGAAGGAATGTTGGGAGGTACAAATATCCGACCAGATTTTGAGTTCGGTTATTTAGTAAGGTCAAATTGGTAATTTTTATGCAGTCCAGTTTAGTAAAGTTTAAGAACTCAACCAGTTATTGCAAATAAATACGTGTATTGAATAAGCGAACTTACTTTATTCATCACAATCCAGTGATGAAAAGCTTTTTGTGGACAATTTGATTAATTTACGTAAACTCATGAAGTAAAACGTGACAATATATTCCAATCAGGACTTGCATGTATAACAATGTGATGATACGCTCTGCTAACCGGGATGCTTGGCATCACTTTAATTCTTCAGAGTAATATAGCTATTTAGTAGTGTAGCTCATTTATATGCCATATCTGGCAAATTAACTCAGATTTATAACCTTGACTAGTGAACTGTGAAAACACATGAAGTCAAATTATAAGATTTGACACAGTGACCGCATAACAATTTCTTTTTATTTCTTCAAACCACGAATGTAGCTAGGAATGTTAAATGCAGCGAGCACTCATCCCCTTACAGCCAGAAGATTCAAACAGACTTTTCAATTCAGTTTCTTTTCTTACCCTATCAATCAATGGATTCTGTGATACCCATTCGTAGCAAATCTGCGATTCGATGTTACGATACGACCTACGAATAAATGCTATCACACAATCCGAACGGAATCGCAAAAAGCCTTGCCTTGCTACATAGAAGTCTCTCACTCTCATTTTCGAAATCAGCTGTTTAGTGTCAAATGTGTGAACAATATTGTGCGCTAAAAAAAACTCGGTTTTATTCTGATATTTAAATACTGAATCACAAAAAATGGAAGCTATTAGCTTCGCAATTACTCCTGCTCAAGCGGAATCTTGCAGGCGAACGTCCTTGGTAGGATGCCATAGACACGTCTAGATTGTCTTCAAGCTCACTTTCTGGCTATTGAACTTCAGCAGGCTTTTCAGATCAAAAAGAACGTGTACATTTTATTCCCGAATTGGATGTCTGAAGTGCTGCATGTTGGATCGTATTCTCAACCATTGGCATTGTCCGCCGCCAGTTGCGTTCACTTCATGTTTGATTGCAACCAGTTTTCTTTTTACGTAAGATTTATAATCCAACCAAACCTAGGATACTAAACAATATTGGAAAATTGATTCAATAGCTTCTTTAGAAGGTGGCCCAAGAGCCTTCAAATCGGTCTTCACCTTTTCTCGGAAAAGCATCACATCTTCTCTTGGTGCTTTTGTATACCCGTGTGCCCGATCAGGCCTTTCGTATAATATTTCCAGAATCCTTTCATAGCGTGTCTTGGTTGTCGTTCTAGCCCTTTTAAAGGAAAAAAATATGTATTCACAACATTAAAATAAATATACAGTCGACTCCGATTATTCGCTTGGAATGCTCAAAAATTTGTTGGAATTAAGCGGAGTTTTCATATTACCGATGTTCCGATGCAAGCAGTCGACTGTACATGTAAATGCTTACATTTTCATTCAAAGCTTCATAGCCTTGTCGTAGAAAAAGGTATCAAATTGCCGTTTCATTCGTATTCAGTGATACTGGGTTATACGAACATCGGAATTCGTAGAAGATTTTTCACTACGAATCTGCTACGTATGGTCTGCGATATATTTTTCGGAGTTCGTAGTACATTTTCGATTAAGATGGAATTCGTGATAGGGACTAGATTTGTCCTTGATATTGGGTCTATAACTTACGGTATGGGTCTATGCTTGGGTTTTTTTTTTTCAAACTTTGAACGTTTATTTAAGAAAAACATGCACAATAGAATTATTCAATGTATTGCAAAGCTGAAGCTATGATTTTTTCCCATCTTTCTGGCAATTTCTGAATCCCATCCCAAAACATCTGCGCCGGCTTGGTAGCAAAGAATGAATCAAGCCAATTTTTGATATTGTGCTCTGATGTGAACCGTATATCAGTGGGGTCGTTCTGCATAGACCGGAACAAATGGTAGTCTGAAGGGGCAAGGTCTGGGTGGGGCTATAAGGCGGGTGAGGTAAAACTTCCCATCCACTGTTTTCCAAATAGTTCTTAACCGGAATAGCAAAGTGGGGCCGAGCGTTGTCATGATGGAAAATTATTGCCTCGTGTCTGGTGGCATATTCCGGGCGTTTTTCGGCTACTGCTCTCTTCAAACGGATTAATTGTGTTCGGTGGCTTCCATTGATGGTTTCACCCGGTTTTCGCAGCTCATAATATAACACACCATTCTGATCCCACTAAATACAGAGCATTAACTGGTGTCATGGATATTCGGCTTTGCCGTTGATTTGGCTGGTTGGCCGGGTTTCACATGTGGTTTTTCCATTTTTCATCACCAGTAACAATCCGATGCAAAAATGACTTAATTTTGTGGCATTTCGGACATGCAAAACCGCCTTTCGACGTCTCACGGCTTGAGTTCATGTGTAACCAAATTCCTTGATTTTGAATATGTCCAGTTGCATTTTTGAACGCTTTGAAATGGCTGCTTGAGTGGCACCCGAAGATTCTGCGAGCTCTTCTTGTGTCTGGCAACAATCTTCATAGAGTAATGCTTCCAGTTCTTCATCTTCAAACTTTTTTGGCTGAAAAATCAAACTTTTGGACGTTTATCGTCTTCCAAGACAAAATCAAATTGTGCAAACCAAGTTATAGTCCCTATAGATGGATAGATTAGGAGGATGAACGATTGTATCCAGAGGCACCATAGAGGGTTTATTGTTGGTTGGAAGTAATGAGGACGCTATATATTTGTTTTTTTGCCTAGATCACATTTTTCCCAACTCTGATGCGCACTCTGGTAGTATTGGACTGCATTGCATAGCAAAACATAAACTCATTGTCAGGGCTAACATCATGACACAAATCCTGAGGAAGTAAATCTTTCGTCATTATCTAAAGTCTCTCTCTCTCTCTCTTTACTAATTTGAAATGGAATACATAATGGCAAACACTCTTTCTCCAAGTAAAACAATCAAACCAACCACCACATCATCGTTTCGCGAATTTCATATAGACTGTATCTAAGCGCTACAACTCGCCTAACTTCTCAGCAACCATTTGTGTTGTGCGTGCTATTGTTCTCCACACGAGGCAAGTTTTATGCCGACTCCGAACGTCCAATTTGAGAAGCTTTGTCTGTATAGTTATACTCCTTCAGTATTGTCAGTGACTCGAAACGGGTGGGGCCGTGATATGTATTCTACTTGCACCGGAAATCGAACGTAAACTGCATATGTGCTCGGACAGTGGTCGCCCAGTGGAATTAAATACCAGAGGTGCCATATTTTTCTCTGCCAAATGGAATATGATTCTACAAATATGAGAACTAAGTTCTAAGGCAACATTTTTTGACTTTTCATGATCCGCTTGGCTGTACCGTTAGATCAAAGTTGGAACTTTGAAATTTACGAAAATAGACGTATTTTTTAAGCGAATTAGATATTTCCTAAAATGAGGTATTGGAACCTGAAGTTATTTTTTTTTAAGGGCATACATCTTGTCTTCAAGCTGCATCAACCGTTTTTTCAAACTGCGAGGCTGTTAAGTAAATCTACATTTTGGAGGGGCCATTTCAATGTTTGTCGGGCTGTAATAAACATGCTCCAAGAGGCTTCAACGGGGAAATAACTTCTCCTGAAAGCTTAGAGTCGCTCTGTCACAGCATACGTGTCGCTTTTGATTTCAAGGCGCGCCAATTGATGTTTCATATCTTTATTGGAAAACCCGATGAAATGGACCTATAAGAGACATATGACACTATGTACTACTTCGTCGACCAGATCACTAGCACAGTTCTGTCATGTTATCCCGATGAATAGCTCTCATATTTCACTGATCCAGGCAATGACCAGGCCCAAGAGTCTATACCTACCTGCTTTGAAAAACGTTCAGAAAGTTCACCGGTAGCAGTCTGCATAAACTGCTTCATCGAAGTTCTTACATTCTTATAGAATCAAACCAAAAATGTAACAAAGGGCTGGAAACCGAAACTCTGGACTGCACATAGTAACAGCCCCAAAGGCGGTAAAAATCCGCCGAGAGTTAATTCAGCTAGTCAGAGCTAAATACAGCCAGTATCGGAATAATACACCTCTCAATCCTCGCACAGAAGTTGTGAAAATCTCCTCAAATTTAGTTCATTCCCGACATTAAATCCTCCGAATTTCATCTCAAACACCGGGGACCGTAGACTCAATTCAACTGTGCTTGTATACCATCCCCAGTTGCCCTGGTGTGGGTGTACAGTATTCTCTACTTTCCCAGAAGCAGACTCATGGGTTTTGGTTATTTTTCCCTCTTAGATACACAAAGCATATCGTTAGTTATGTATATTTGTATTTTTATATTTTTTCGTTCTTGTTGTTGGTTTCTCTTAACATGCATCTGTAAGTTGCTGCCGGCAATTGTTTTTAAACTGAATGTGGGCCAAGGAAAGTTCAGCAGATGTTACGGAAGGAAATTGTATTTTATTTTCATTTCATCTTAAACGCTGCGAACAATTGCAGAGATTCGTACGATGCGCAAGAATGAGAGACGAAGAGACAGAGAGAGAGAGAAAGGGAATCCATATTTTTCTATATTTTAAACAAAGCAGTTCATGCTAAGTTTAGTTGAAGCATGTGGGCGTCTAATTAACCGTATGATACAGTCAGCGGTTACATATGTAACGCCAAGCAGCTGACAGAGACAAAGGACTATCATCTCTACGTGCAACCCTCTGATAGTCCTCTGGTCTTCTGCCGAATGAGGCCACCTACATGTCATCTGAGGAAATGAACCAGAAGCAGTGTGTTAACTTTAACTACGAATGACTGTTGTGTTTGCATGAGTGCGGCGGGTTGTAGTCCCTTATAGGTTGCATCACAAAAAGAGAGCATATTCTGAGTTGTTGGCGGCTAGAGTCTTTGACACCAATTTGAGGTGCGGTGCATGACACCCGGCTTCACATGTCATAAACCGGGTTCGAATTAACCCATTCCATTTAAACGGAATATTATGCTTTGAAAACTTGAGGATGAATCAGAAGGCTTATCGCTTGTAAGTCCCCTTAATCGCTGTATCTGACTGCTTAGACTTTCATACAAGAACACGAAGGTTTCCTCAACGAAATGTATCCCTTCACCTTACTCCATTCCGTAATCCTTCGTGAAGAACTTTCCCCCCTTCTAATGAAATCAATTGAGCACCCACTTACACAGTTCCCCGATTTGAAACTCTTGTCCCGTAATGGCCCATTTCATAGACAAAAAGGGACACTTGGCATCGATTTAAGGTGCCCTCCGTTACACCTCTGATTACTTTCCGCTCCTGCCGGATACGGCCCCAATAAATCCTTCTCACAGCAAATAGTCGTTAAAACTTTCGAACGCTGCTAAAGGTGTCCCTTGCAAACAGAGGTCATTGAATATTTCAAAAGAGTGAAACGATTCCTTAAGGCAGACAGAACGTGGCATACGGGCACTTACAGAAAGCATCGATGAGGAGCAAAAACAACAAGGAATAGCATGTAATGAAACATTTTAATGAGCAGATCCGCCGGCAAGAAAACTCGGTGTTTCCATAGCCGTGGGGAGCGGGCGCTTAGTTATTCTTGCACCAAACAATGTTGTTTTCATTTGCTTTCGTCAAGTCGCTTATCTGCTGTTGCTCTTCCCTCAGCCTGCCGCTCGTTCATTCATTCGTCGCTGGCTGAGGATTAGCCCGTGCAACGCAGTTTGTGTCGATTGTAAATTTACATTACAAATTGCAGGATAGCGTGCAATGCACTTATTAGTCAAACTTACGAAGGAATTTTCAATTTTACTCCTCCCTCTCTCTTTCTCGCTCGCCCCATACACCCCTTTCGTCTGGCGAATGAAAAGGATTTGCATAAAGCTTAGTAGTCTCCGTGAAGACGTAGTTTTTTTGATGCGCTCACGAATGGCTGAGACGCCAGCGATTGCCGACTCTGCCAACGCCGTAGTTGTAATTGGAAGTTCATACAACATACGAACTTGGTTCGAGTTTCTCAAGATTGCTGTTAAGGATACAAAAGGAATGCAACGTAATCATTTGTATGCATGCTGATTTAACTGGATTATAGTTCAAGCAGTTCCTTCATTCCGCACAGATTCACTGCGGCCTGTGTCTTATGATGAAAGTGGATATCAATTGTTGAAGACGATGAATCGCAGACAGTTGAGAGTAAATCCACAGTGAATAGGCAAGAATGAAGTATTATTTTATTCGTCACAAGGCTAGTTGAATCAATTCTGCTTCAGAATTTAATGAATTCATTGAAATGAACTTAATCGACTTCAATCGAAGTCAAGCTCATGCTAAAACTTGTTGGCATAAGTTACTACTCTTGAGTTCTTTGATCACTCATGAACAGGAAAGACGCGTTCGGCCGCGTTCCTAAGATTCCGCACTCGTACGATGTTAATTATTTTCTCTGCAATATATTTTGCGTCCAGTGCTTATAGGAATTTATATTTAAAAAAATAGAGAATGCTGACTACCACTTCATTGGACTTGTAACTATACTACAGCTCGTAGAGGACTATGGCCTAGCTCTCAGCGTGCTATTGTTCTACCACGAGTGTAAGTTTTACGCCGACATTTTAACGGCCATGTTGGAGAAGGTCTTTCCTATATAGTTATTACTCTTTGAAAATTGTCAGTGACACGACATTATTTTTGTTCGTACCGGCCGGAAGTCGAACCCAGGCAGCGGGGTTCAGTTGCATAGGGGTCGACGCACATACCACAACGCCGCCGCTGCCAATGAACTAGTAATCATAAAAAAGACCTACATATTATAATGGAAAATCGTATGTATATACTGTAGCTAGGTTCTAGTAGCCGACTGCTGCTCAGAAGGACAGCAGACACACTTAGTGGTCTAAGGGCATATGCTCATTGTGTTACCACGCGGATCTAAAGGCACCTATTCCGCAAACCAGTTCGTGCTTTAAATAAATCGAAGGAGAAGGCTGATTCTAATGTTGCTCAGATCAGCCAGGTTATCAAAGAAATAGGCCCCAGAAGTCTGAATCTACGGGATGAGAGAGCACTGCAGCTACAAGGCAAGTGTTCAATGCTTTTTTCTTCATCCTCCTTCACGCAGCTTGTGCAGAAATCGTTATAAGGAAGGCCTAGTCTAGAGGCGCGACTTTCGATGGCGTCTATAAGAAATCTGAGATATGGCCCGCTAAATCTGATCAAGCCAAGCGATCGTTTGGGATCCATCAAAGGCCAGAGTTGTTTGGTAATGAGGCACCCTGTGCCTGATGCCCATCTGCGGTTTGTTTGTCAACAGTTTCAAGTTTTAGCAGATGTTTTATAGTAGCAATAGGCGTAGAGGGTGGATCTCCACCCGGAAAGGGTACAGAATCTCTGAACTCTCTAGCGAGTTCGTCGGCTTCGCGATTCTCTGGAATGTCACAGTGTCACGGTATCCACATAAGATGGATGTTAAAGTACTTGGTCACCTCGTTAAGAGATAGGCGGCAATTGAGGGAAGTCTTAGACTTGAAAGTGACTGAGTCCAGAGATTTGATCGCTGCCTGGCTGACTGGTGTACTAATCAAACAGCATGTTTAACAAAATGATTAACAACGTCGTATTTAGAAAATAAGATAAAAGCAAAATATCAGAATAATAGCTATCAGTGTGCATCATCAATAAGATGCCATGGTCAATCTTTGAAGCGCGAATATTTAGAAGTATTGGGCCTGTAACTTAATTCGTTTTTTTTTTTTTAATTTGAACGTTTATTTAAGGAAAACATGTACAATAGTATCATTCAAAGTATTGCCCATCTGAAGCTCTGATTTTTTCTCATCTTTCTGTCAATTTCTGGATCCCATCCCAAAAGAACTGCGCCGGCTTGATGTGAGGGCGTTCTGCATCGACCGGAACAAATGGTAGTCAGAAGGGGCAAGGTCTGAGCTATAAGGCGGGTGGGGTAAAACTTCCCATCCACTGTTTTCCAAATATTTCTTAACCGGAATAGCAACGTGGGGCCGAGCGTTGTCGTGATGGAAAATTATTGCCTCGTGTCTGTTCGCATACTCCGGGCGTTTTTCGGCTACTGCTCTCTTCAAACGGATTAATTGTGTTCGGTAGAGTTGTCCATTGATGGTTTCACCCGGTTTTAGCAGCTTATAATAACACACCCTTCTGATCCCATCAAGAGAGCATTACCTTCGCGTCATGGATATTCGGCTTTGCCGTTGATTTGGCTGGTTGGCTGAGCCAAAATCACCACTTTTAAATCGTGCAAACCACTTTTGGCACGTTCGCACACCATGACTTTCGGCAGCAGTTTTCATATCAAAGTAATGAAGAAGAACTCCCCGCAAAAACACTTTTGCGGGCACAAAGTCAGACATATTTGAGTGAAAAAAAAATATTTTTGTCTACGCTTCAAATGAATGAGCTTTCCAACGCATATTCCAATGGAATAATACAAGTTACGCCATCTCTTAGAAAACCGCAGTTATAGATGCAATACTACAAAACAAGCAGAGATATTATTTTATTTTATATCGTCCTATAACATGTTCCTTATTAATGCTTAAAAGGTAATTTTGTTCACTAAATGTTAATCATAACTTCTGACTTTGAGTTCATTCAATTCATGCACGTTTGTGCCTCCACTAGATTTGTTCACATCATGTTCATAAACTGGGCATGGTTCTTGTCCATTGCAGACGACGTGTTATGGGCAGAATAAGGAATGAGTAGGTATATGATTCCTCGTCGCTACACTACGCGAATAGTATTTTTTCAATAATTTTTGTTCAATCATATCAAATCTTCAAATTTCTGCGATCAACATGTGTTTGAAAACCACAAATTCAGTCTTAAACCAGTAAACCAGGGCTACTGCTTGTAGATTTAAATCCCAATTACTCTCAGAAACTAGAATCTATGGAATAATTAAGCCATAATACAACCCAATATGCCGTGGGTATCTAAGTGGTAACGAGTCACCGAATTAGAGTGGTCCGCAGCAGAGGCCGACTGATACGCTGATCCAACCCAGCGAAGAGAAGAATAACTGAGGGATATCCTAAGAGGAAGAGATGGCAACTCAGTTGCATGTTATGTACTTTTGAAAATAGAATCCCAAGAGCCGTTGAACCACGCACGCACCTTGGCACTAACCCTCCTCAGCTCGAATGAGCTTAAATCTATTCTTAGTCCCCATTCCCATCTTCCTTAAGCCATTTTCCACAACTATCTGCCAATTAGCAGATTATGCGTCTATTCTCATCTTTCTCGAATATCTAAATCAATTAAAAATTCTTCCCCGTGGATCCGCCTTTTTCTTTTTCATATTTCTATCTCGGAAAAAAATTCAAACAAAACCAGCGCCAGAGCAGAAGACGTTCATAGTGAGAGCAAGGACGAAACACAAAAAAATATGAACTAAAAGTTTCACTGCCACTTAAAGTCCCTAAATTTAATTTTGTGCGTGGCCGTGTGCACGTCCGTAGAGAATCTCAGTTCGTCCGCGTTGCTGTCCAACTCAGTTTGGAGCGGAATAAGATAGCGAAAAAAAAAGAGCAGACCACTCGCCAGTAGTAATTTGCATAATTAATTCGTTTAAGAATTCTTTTGAGTCCGCAGATAATAACCTTGACTTCGGCTTCAAGGGCACTTAGCTTCGGTGCTTCCTTCTTGCATAACGGTTGCTCTGTGGCAGCGAGCGAGCGGCTCTGTTTGTCTCTTATTAACCCTGGCCACGATTAATAGAGCAAAGTGGCAACCTCAACAGAGGATTTGCATTCTACACCCCCTCCCCACTCGCCGACCGCACTCTCGCACTCACACACACGTAAATGCAAAGACAAAAAGACCCACACAAAAGACCGCGGAATAAAAAATGTAGATCAGTGCATTTGATATCTAGAGGCACAGTCATAATTAAACCATCCCGCATGAAGTCCTCTCCGCACAGTTTTACTCGGAGCTTATGCTCACGCTTAAGGTTTCGCACTCGCACCAAAGTCGCGACGCGCCGTCGTTGTCGTTGTCGCGTCATGATTGTCGCGTAGTCCTTTCACCTCACAGTTAAGCCGCGGCGAGGCGAGGGGCCGGCTACGCGAGGCGGAACGTTGAGAGTTGATTGCTGTATAGTTGTAGGGTAAATGCTTTCAAATGCCGCCCTGCTCCTAATGACCTCATTTTCATACCCAAAATGGTTGTCTCCTAGTGCGCTGGGAGGATAATCTGAACAAACAATGAAAACGAGGATGTTATGTTCGTTACGGGCTTGAATTTGAAACCGGAAGAATGACAAAAAAAACTAAGGGCGTCGCGGAATGAATGTACGCCAAAGAGAAAAAACTGAAGAGGAGCGCCAGCTATGGAGCGGGTGAAAACCGAGGGGAAACAAAGACCTATGTATAGCATGTGGAATGGAATGGAATAGTTCTCCCAACAGTTTTGCATTGTTTTGGCCGCTTTTCAACCATCCATGAAAGGGACTCCGCTGTGTTCGCTTTTGGCCAACAGTGCAGCTTTTTGTTTGCCATGGGTGGGTGGGGAATTGATGACAACTTAGCAATGAAACCTGATATAGACATTCGAACTCAGAATGAACGGTTTCACAGTGCACGGAAGTTTTCAAAGAGTGATGTTCATTTCTCGTGGAGGACGAGCCAAAAAGGGCATAACAATCGAAAAACCGAAATGGCTGTGATATTATGCAATAGTGTATGTCTTCAGACATTGTGCGAACTTTTTCATGTCACAGCTTCAGAATGACTTGAAATGTTCTTAGTCTTATCTTTTTTTTAGAGGCTTGAGTAGGTGTGTGGATCCAACAATGAATTTCTGCATTCACGAGTATCGAGCTTCTCGTGATCCTGTGTTGATTTGGTCTACATGTGTGTTTGCCTTCAGTCAAAAACAAAATTAAATAAATCGCAATGCCAGATTCATCGATTGAAATTTGTGGGGACATTTTTCATCTATCTTCGTGCTGTCAATGTCGAAGTGGTTCCGTTGTTCTGCCAATAGTTACTGCAGGTCAAGATAAAATTGAGACAGTCGAGGTTACAAGCTTAAACTTAGTTCTAGAAACTCTAGAAACTAAATAAAGTACGTATAAGATGTTATTTTTAGTAGATTTTGCGAGTGGACTTCTATCTTGCCTAACTTTAACAGCAAACAAATAAAACCGTAGATGGAGCTATTTGATGGCAAATTTGTGCGGGTATTACGGCAAAATAATTTGCACGGCGCACCGACCTTCGGGTCACTTGCAATGTGAAGAGTACAAGTGTCTGTCTAGAAAAAAGCTTCTGAAAACTGGCCGTTCCAAGTCGGACAACAGTAAGCACAATACAAGTAGTTGCTGTAGAAGCTAGGACCTGTCTGTAGCGCAATCCATACTATTTTATCTTAGTGCTATTTCAACAGTAACAAATGAGTGGTAATGCTTGCTGCAACTGTGTTTTTTCTTTGCCTTTGCTAGTCAGGTAAGTTGGGTGACCATCATGTGCATTGGAAAAGTGATGCTCCAGTCAGTAGAGGTAGAGAACTATCGATAGCACCATCAAACATATCGATCGTTTTCACTATCGATATCTTCTTTGTTAATCATGCGGATTATGGAAAACGCTGGAGCGACTGTAGTGGGAAAATGTTCTTTTATAGAAAACGCAATTCAGAAAGTGAGCGGATGTCGGTAAGGTAGTGCAGCAAAATGCTATTATGGAAAACGCAACTCATCCGTAACCCACACATTTTGTGACGTTTTCAATCAGCTTCAAAATGTTTGCTGATTCCTGGAAAAAAGATGAGTTAGTGCAGCAAAATGTTTATTTTAGATTTTAAATGAACAAGATTAATTTACTTTTCTTAAGAAAACAAACAACACGGTTACAGTTCGTAGCAATGAGCAGTGCATCATCATCATCATCATCTTCTGACCAGCATGCTTCTCAAAAGGGGTCGCGGGGGTATGCCGCACACGAAAGATCTCCAGGCAACTCGATCCTCCGTCATCGTCTCTAACTCATCAGAAGTTATGCCCAAGCGTGAACAGGTGAGTTATTGGACTTGCTCCAACCATCTGGGTCTTTGCCAGGCGGTCGCCTACCTTATGGAATTGCGGAAGTCGTGATGAAGTGGACATTCGTGCCACGTGACCAAACCCCCAAAGCAAAGCCCTCTCCGTTCAAAGAAGCAGCTGCTCAATGTGGAGTTTCTCGCTCAATGCCGTCTTTATCACCCTATCCCTGTGAGTACTTCCAACAACAGCACGAAGGAATCTCATCTCAGCAGCTTGTATTCTCGATCTGATTCGTTCGGTCATTACCCAAATTTCATGACCATAGGTGAGAGTTGGAAAAAATACTGAGCTGAAAACCGCTAACTCGGCCGGGCTCGGCCTTCCTGATTTCAGATGTACCTGTTTCAAAATTGACCCAGCTTGACCAATCCTACAGGAAAGCACAGCATTACTCCTTCCATCACTCGTGAAAAAAACTCCGAGATACTTAAACTTGTCCACCTGCTTCAATGGGACTCCACTAACATGTAGAGAGCATTGAACAGGCATTCTGGAAATTACCATAACACGTTTGGGGTGTAAGAGTTGTATGAAAACAGCATAAGCCTGGCTAGTGAAGTGCAACCCCCCTCATGACACGCTGAAAATATTTGGCCTCGGATAATGCCTACTCTGGTGTGCCTAGGCCACATTTGGAAGTAGTCCTAAATGGTGGCAGTATTCAAGCGTCTGGTGGCTGGTCGCCCATTAGTGGCCTCTTAAGCCCCTACGGAGGTGGGGGGGAAGTCACGTCAAGCACTGATCAGTGAGTGCGAGGAGAAAGGCAACAAATTTCATTGTTGATCAAATTTGTAGAAAAAAAATTCATCGTGAAAGTATAAAGAAATCGAAAGTTGTTCTGTAATTGGCGGAAAACGCACGCTGCTAAATCAGGCCGTCAGTACGGCGGATGATGGAGCGTTCTTATGCCTTTCCTACCCAAGAACGAGTGTACTATTAGGGCTTTGGGAAAAAAAAACATCACAACGTTCCAACACCCGTTGTACTCCCAGTCGTGCGACTTCTGTCACCTACAGTATGGTTGCAACCATCGAGCAGGCTCCAAATGTACTTATTTGGAGCATTTCTTCTCTCGCACACCAGACCTGTTTCGACAGTGTTTCTTAGAATTTGAATAGGCACAACACCCATACAGTGAACCTGCTCTTTACGGACACCCCTTTATAAGGGACACCTCTCTTTACGGACAATTCGCCATGGTCCCGGCATCAAGGTCAATCCTTCAGAACGGACAACCTACATAATGTAAAGTAATGATCCCGCTGCTGTCCGCTATACAGAAGTTTCACTGTACAGGACATTGATTATTCCAGTGCTACTGTAAGGCGAAGAATTGTGAATGATTTCTAAAGCTGATGAAGAAGCTGTTTGCTTCTTCGAGAGAAATGGTTTGCGAGCTTAAAGCCAACGTCCGCGCCACACGACGATGAAGGGGAGTGAGAAGTAACACTCTCTTGCAAACAGCTCTACTGGAACACTGGAAATTATCAATGAGACATATGCAGGTGGTGGAAAGAATAAAATCGATGTAGCTGTAATCATTTCGTCTACACTTTCTCAACGGAAGCAATAGTGGCATCTTGTGTTTCCACAATATGTTCCCAACATCTTCTCAGGGACTTATTTTCATCAAGGACCATTTTTTTAAGGTCGCCTTAAAGAGTTCATCCCCGCCCCCACTAAGGTGCAGTGAAATATGGGACACAACTCAGAGCATATGTGTGTGGATAGGCACACAAATGGGATATCCACGTGCTAACATTGTTATTGACACAGTTAGTCCCAAAGCATTACTGGGTCATTCATACAGTTCACCTGTTCACCCTCCACGGTCCCACACGCCGGACATTTTGATGTATTTCAAGTGCCCGGTCGAATTTATGGGAATCGCTTCTTTAAAGTCTTCCTTCGGACACCCTTATACACTGCCTTCACATGGGTCAATTAAATAAAATCAATTGCCCGAAAAAAAGCGAAAATACAGAGAACCTATGAAGACGAAGAAGGAAACTGACCCATCCAGGAAGTCGTGTGTGTACGCCCCTCAAACATCTTCAGGATACACAGAAAGAGCAACAAAAAAAAAGGCAACACGAAGAAAACATCATGTGCGAGTAATAAATTTTATTTGAACGAACTTGTCCCAAAAGTAATTTTTCTTTTTACTCAATTCCGTTTTCTTAATTTAATTTGTTCCCAAACAAGCGTGTACGGATACACTTTTCCACGTCATTGGCTTCAGGATCAACCAGGACACGGTGTAAAAGCAACTACCAGCTACAGCTACGTCATTGTTCGTCAGTTCAGATGGGCGCATTCGACTGACAGCTCGAGTTATAGTCGATTATACAACGTCTCGATTGTCCGAATATCGGATTTAGGCGCGGTGTAAACGTACTGTAAGCTCAAGAAACGGTGTTTTCACTTTTCGATCCAGCCTATGACTGCTTGATTTTATTCTTAACTTAATTAGTAACTTAACAATTCTCCTGTAATGATTACTAAGGGACATTTTCGGTGCAGTGGATGAATGGCTAAAAAGTGCGTATGGGATTGGGTTGAGGTGAAGGAGTACTAGGCGTGAATGTGCTAGCAGAGCGTAGTGTGTGACGGAAGTCTAAATAGTATGCACTGAAAATGAGTACCGAGTTTCAAAACACCTCATAACGAAATGAATACACAGTTGGATTTTCATCTTCTAAGGGGTGCCTTAGTCAAGTACACAAGTACACTGACCACATCGAGTGCACCGAATGTAAGACGAAGTGAGTAGGCTGCTTAGTCTGTTCTGAAAAGGCTTACCAGCAATTGTTGAAGCCTAATAGGGGACTGCAGTAGATGGACAGGAGATGTTGCATCTACTCCAGGCTTAGAGCATCGAATTGCCCATATACTACATCTTCGACGGTTATGCATTTGCTTATGATTGAATTTCTCTCTTCACTCTGCTGTGCTTAGCAACAAAACATGTCCACAATTGTAGGTTTGTAGGTTTTCACAGAAGCCGTTCCACGATCTCCGTTTGGATTTCCGAATATTCTTTTTTTTCTCACTTACCTGAGCTTCTGGAGTTCAGAATTTCACCAGGGTAATTATTTGGCAGTGCCTGTTACTTGGAGCAACCCATGCTGGAAAGCTAAGCGCTTTTTTGACCTTCGGCCGATGAACCTGGTGTCGGTACTGTCACTGATACCATGTGCGCCTCCGTTAGCTCCAGTAGATGGGGCTCATCCGCCTCTGACGCATTTCTTCTGGGTATAAGCGGGTAAAAACGACTTTCCTCTAAAAGATGTATTAGCTCTTGCATGTATACAATAGAAGTGCTGAGTGCTGAGCTGTTCGGTTGATAAACACCAGCGACGCCCCAAGGGGGTTGAGTATCCAATCTTAATCGAAGAGTTGAGAGTACGCGTTCATTGATAGAGGGAAGTGCAGATAACCGTGCCTGCGTGAAATGCTGTATGACAGCTTTGTCAACGTAATGTATTCAATGGGTCAAGACTAAAGACATTACATGGCCTGTCTCATTGACATGTAGAAGGAAAAGCTAAAGGACATTTTCCTCAAGTATGCGACTTTCGGCGTAAGTAAGCCTCATACCCATCCCAGGCAAACCATAGAGCATCATAGAGCTAGTAAAAAGAATTGTGGAACTCTCTAACCACCTGTGAGAGAACTCGGATCATATGGCCCAAGATGAATGGTGCAAAACCGGACAAAGTCCTAGATTGCGACAAAAAGTTGCTGCGGATAGTAGTCGGAGCTCTAACTGGCCATGATTATTTTTTTCTTCTGTATTTTTCTTGGATGACGAATATTGGCATCCATACTTTTGCGGAACTTCGAGCGCTTTACTGGTGAACATCTCGGGCCAGAAATGACTGCAATGCAATATTATGGGTAGTGTGAAGTTCTCTTATGAGCAAAAATTGAGGCAAAAAGTGCTACAATGTTTCAAGGATAGCAAAAACTTTTGCAAACAACAGAAAGAATCCGCCTCGTCATCAATTGCCACGCTGATTTGCATTGACATCCCAGCAAAGACAATCTGCTGGCGGCGCATTTTACAGCAAGCTCATCACTTCAGATTCCAATATGTCTCCACCTGTACTTGAGAGCGTTGATTTCACCATGGGACAAATCCACTTCCGCACTCGTACAGTTGCAAAACTACTTAAATATCTGGAAGTGCACAAGTCCGATGGCCTGGATGGCATTCCTTCTGTACTTCTGAAGTCTTCTCTTTTGGCCTCTTTGGATGGAAAACAGCAACCTAAAATGGGCGAATCTTCGTCACCCACGTCCTAAGGCCCATTGGCACTTACGTCCCGTCCCGTATTTTCATCTTCTCAATTCTTGGCATGGCACCACCACGGGTTCCACCATTCCATGTAATGAAACATGAATTAATACAGGTTCTTGAAATTATCCGCTTTGTCTCCGAAACGTCGTTAATTATAGTTATTTAAGTTTCGTTTGTGTATGTTTGAAAACACAATTGCCTATACTTTGCACCCGCCTCTACTTTAGTTTTCAAACATCACCTTGAGGGAAAGAACCTATTTTGAGGAAACACCCAATTGAGTGTTTCTCACTCGGCGTGTTCCCCTAGATTTTATTCACACCACCCACTGTCTGCTGTCATACAAGGGAACCCTTGGTAGTCAGCCATTATCCATGAATGGCGCCTGCGTCGATGAAACCGGATAACTTTCCATCCTGGTGGGATGTGTATCAACATAACTCTTGGTTGGAACGATCGCATATTCGAGGTTGCTAAAAATGCTGCGAAATATCCAGGTTTCCTTAACCGATGCAAGGAATATTTCACCTCCTCTGATTTTGGCATTATTTATAAAGCTTGTGTCCGTCCTAAGCTTGAGTACAACGCTCATATTTTGTCTGATGCCTCCAAGACCATCCTGCACCTACTAGAGAGAATCCTAAAACGAGCAATCGCAGCAGATGGCGGGTTCACTAGACTCGCTCGGACATCGACGTACCGTCTCTTCTTTGTCCGTATATCATTGTTATTGAATTGGCATGAATTCATCCGCAATACCCGTCTTGTCAGGAATGCTCATCAGTTTACCCTTAAGCCTACACGACGAAAATTTAGACCCTCGTTCTTCATTCGAGTGGTGCAAATATGGAATATTTAAGACCAATGTGCACAAGTACCTCCCCTCCCTTTCTCGCTTAAACGTTTTTGGAAATTCTACGAAGTCTCATCTTGATCGAGTCTATCCACTTTAAGCACTCTCATTATGTCCTTGATTAGTATTTCTCGACGAGAACTGTGTAAATACATGTTACTTGTTCTGGCGCTGAAGTAAGACATTTATCGAGTTATCGTGTGTTAGTAGTTAGTTGTCATCAGACTGATCGAATTCGATTATTCAAATATATCGATAAATAAAGTCTCGATTCTTAAAATCATTCGATTATGCCCATCACTAGCCGTCAATGCTGCCGACTCATGAGTTCCCAATATAAAAGAACACGATAGCTTGCACATGCTCGTAGGCGAGTAGTGTGGCGTGGCTATACGAAGAAGCTCCTATGTCGACAGAGAATAAACATACTATGCCCGTTTACTGGAATCATCTGTCTGGTTGAAAGCGGATTAAATTCAAAAGGAGATAGGTTACCATTGGCTACCAATTAGATGGGTAATGGTGGCGATGGTCTGTGACGGGTAAGGACTTTAGAATCCTGAAAGTGCGGGTAGATATCGTTTTTCATCTTTGGGTGAAATGGATGACGGGCGAGCAGCAGATAGGCGTGGACTACTGAAAGACGGTTAAACAGCCTCTAGGAAAAATGAATGATGGATTAAGGAGCGAGATGCCATAATCCATGCAAATGTCGTATTCTATTTATAGCCTTGTTTCGTGGTCGGAAAAGGGTTACTTTAAGGGGTGTTTTTACGGCTTGGAAGCTCTCACATTCATCCGGGCGCTGTCACGAGGAAATTCAAATTTGATTGTTGAGGGAGTTCTCTCTCCGAATGCGAATTACGTCTGAGCAGGTATAGGGAAATTGTACGGGATGAGTGATGCCTTTTCGAAATGACTCGATTCTGATGAAGGTTAGTCTAATTTATCTATACTATCGGTATCAATGTACTTTCGAGATGTATTCGGACATCCCTTGAGACTGATATTGAATTTGACGATCCATTAACACATGTGGTTGTACATGCATGTCGGTGTTGCAACAATATTGAAATCCATATTTCACAGAGCCGGAATGCTGCACTGGAACAAAAGGTAAAAGCCTTCAGGCCACATGCTAAATCTCTAAAATTCAAACCTGCCGACGTATAGAATATTGCGGGCTCTCAAAGCTGCAAAGGCTTGGTTTTGGGTTATTTCGAAATTTGTCAGGAGTTAAAATGGCTGATTTATTTTCCGTAATGGATGACGACTACATCATTAATCATGGATTGTATCGCATGCATCTTCGAAGTCACATGAACTGTATGCAACAACCACAGAACTTACTGGTCAACAATGGTTCACTGGTCAACAATCCTTGGTACTTGCGAAGATCATGATGTGGTTTGTTGTTTAATAATTTAAAGAAAGCTTGAGTTAGAATTCTGTATTTTTTATTGAGTTTTGGCTTGGTTAAGTAAGATGTGCTTGTACCGGCACTAGCCGTTTAGTTCTGTCAATGTTGAGTTCGGGTCAGAATTTCAATTTTGGTTTTTTTGGGGAAATCAGTTTTCTGTCACATAATGCTGGTCGTAGTTAATCATTCACGATTGATTTTCTTGATGGACAACTTAATTGGGCCTGTGATGAGTAAGTGTTCGGAGGATATTGTGGAGCCACATTTAGCTTGTTCAGAATATATTGTGTCCAGGAACGGGCGGGAGATTATGTTGCTACTGTCTGTAACGCGTTAAAACTGGCGAGTTTTTAACTTAACGACTGTATGGCGCAGATGAGTAAGTGGATGCCCTTCATTAGAGGGTTCCTCGGTTCGAATCCCAGTGAAAGCAAAGTCAAAATGCTTTAATCGTGTTTTCAAATATGTTCCAGTCACCATTTGCCATTGAGATCAACTTAACAGCTGACCGGTTTTTGCTGATTTGAACACAGAGCATGCAAAAATCGTGAGCAACGCACCAACCCACTCCTTCAAGGGACCTGATACCTTCCAAAATTTTGTTGTTCGTTCACATATGGTATTGGTGTGACTTACTTATATACGTACATACATAACGCTTTATTGTGGAGTGATGTGAATCAAAGGAAGCGTGGTTGACTTTCAATGCATATGGCAACTTTCTGCATTGGCAAGATGTTTGGGTGCATTTTGATTTGATGATATTCTTCCCGGATTGAAAATAGTTCCATAGTCCATAGACTTAACGGATATTCAGGAATTCTGCACCTACTCCGCCGCCTATGTTGGAGCCGTCAGTGTAGATTGTTCAGTTAAAATCCTTGCACCTCTGCTCACAGTGCCATTCCTCTGTATCTGAATGTCAAAGCCATTTGAGTGGTTCATTCTAGGGACCGTGTAGTCCGTTGGGGATGATATTCGTATAAGGATGGTTTCTCTCACTGACTGAGCCTGATAGCAATGTGTGCTGTGGTGCTTTTATCATGTAGGTCCAAGGTGTAGCATCCCCAACAGCATCTGGCGGAGTCGACCGTAAAGCGGCTGTGGTCCATCCATAGGATAAACTTGGGCTGGAGACACCATTTTTACCGAAACTTCTGCTTTCTCAGCTAGTCTTTATCTTCCAGCTGAGTGTGGGATCTAAGGTGATTCCGATGTACTTCGCACTGGAAGAAAGGGCGAGAGGTTGATCGTTGAGACTGGAAAGGGGGGAAATGGGCAATAAAATCAGCAGTTGAAGTTTTCAATGTACTTCTCCGTGACTGGACGCTTTTACGCCACGCAAGTAAATTGCACTATGTGCCGAAGCCTTTAGTCCAACCCGAGAATGCTCTGTCATAAACACAGAATGTAAGACTGTTATGATTAATTCCCGAATACTGTTATAAATAAAATACAGCAAGCTGGTGGCAAACGATTGTAATTAACACCATGCATGGATGTACGACTGACTGTTTGCGAATACGTACGATAGAGTATGCGTTAACTTATCCTAAAGCGATATCATGCAGCACATCTGCAGACGGAGACTCGCAATTTCCGTTGCCGGGTGTGGAGTCTGAGTGTATAATTGGATACCTCCATGAGAGTCCCATGGGAGAGCTACATAGATACATACGTACGTATAGGAACTACACCACAGAGAGCAAAAATAAAGAGAATCATCTGGGGTTCGAGAAGAGAATCGAAGAACCCAGTCAGTATGCGCATGCTGTGTGCGTGTGTATGAGGGACTTAATAAAACAGCGATGCGTAAACATCCTTATCCGGCGCTTAATACAGCAAACAGCAGCTGCAAATAAATCCGGTACTCATGCAACTGTCATCCTTCGTCACTGAAAACAACATTATCGCCAAGCAGTGATACTTACTGTACGCCAATGATACAATGGCACGGTCGGTGTGGGTGGCGGAATATTCCTGCGGAAGTACGCCACACTGTTTCGTCATACTTTCATCACTTTTACTTTCCGCTTCGGTGGTGCGGATGAAATTCCACTTAAGTGAATGCGAAAACGTGCCTTTGTCATTAATCCCTCAGCGTGTGATTTCTGATTATGGATGACAATACTTGTCCATATTCATTGTATACATGAACAGTTTAACGAATGCTTGATTTAACGAATTTCGAATATAACGAATGAGAATTTTATCCTATTAATAGGGTAAAGGCACTAGTAGTCGGACAGTTAACACAAATCTTAGCTTTGACTTCTTCTTATTCTTGAACTATTAAAGCTTAAGTGAAAATGTTTGGATATATAAATAAAGCAGATAATTTTTGAAAAGATTGTGAAACTCCTCAAACATATTTATTATTGCGCATAATTATTTTTTTTAATTCTTGGAAAAGGTTCTGTGCTCTCCGGACCCCGACAGTACTATTTAGTTTCCGGACGCTTTAGTTTCAGAAGGCGGACACCAACATTTCATATCAACTTCTAACTTCTAACGTTTTTTTTTTGTATTAATGAAACATTTTATTTATTTAATATGTGCCCATATTGAATACACATAGGACACACTGTCACAATAAGTATAAAATTTGGGCTCCAGTATCCGGACACAAAATAATTCGCGTAAAACTTAATATTTTTTCTCTATTTTTTTTTTATTAAATGCGGACATTGTTTATATTCAACTAAAATTAAACCTACTTGGATGTGAAAATGCAAATAAATAGTGTGATTTACGATTGCCAATATATTCTTTAATTCACATATACACTTTCCATTTAAGTTACAGGTGTACGCAAACTTTTGTGGAGTGAATTTCGGAACTTCTTTTGGTTTTTGTTATGGTTTTTTTTAAATAAATAATAATTTTTAATTTATTTTGTTGAAAACTGAAACCTGAGACGTTGTTTTATTGGAATTTACCTTTCAAAAATATTTTTAGCTTATATTAGGTGAATGACAGTCATTTTTTTTCCAAATTGCATCATTGTACTCAAACTTTTGTGGAGCACTGTACTTTAAGTTCGATCCATACGTTCGTGTGATCTACTCGAAACGTTAAAATGTCAATAAGTTCATCAAATAAATACTTTCATACTGCAGCACACTGGGTTCTCAGTCTGTTAATGAAAGTCATCCGACAAATATAGAGCGGTTCGTGTTTTTTATTCACCCACTGCTTCTACAGTTTAAAATACTAACATTTTTAAAATGGAGACACAATCATTTTAATAGAATGAGAATTAAAACGCACTTAGCTGCACACTTAGCGACTACCACGTACTAACTGATGCGTATTTCGCAAGCCAGTTATCGTTTTTCTTATTATTTGACAATAAACGACGAAGTGGCCGGCTATTAGCACTGTCCAGCGACTAGTGCCTTTACCATATAATATGAATGATGCAAACATTTTACGTTCGATTTAGGGAAAGGTAAATTCTTGCAAAATATGTTTAATAAACGCATACACGTGCATACTTATGTACACTAACAAAACAAAAAATAAATAATAAAACCGACTAAAGTCTTGGGCTTAATTCAATGGTCAATAACTCTAAATTTAATATGTAATGTTTTTCTATTATGCGGTGCTATATATTTGGGATCTACATACCGTTGTTGTTCATATTACAGTGGGTGGTTTGTAAAT